>JACVBY030000567.1:0-1200000 GCA_017589505.3 Metroxylon sagu
TAGCTTTAGTGAGGGATTTCTCAAGTCTCTTTAGTTCAATGTCAAGAAATACTTTGTAATATAAAATGTTAGATAATTATGATACTTTTCAATATAGGTATGAAGGTATAAAAATTTTTAAAAACTCTTGTATATGAACTATAAAAACAAAATTTCAAGCATTAGATGAGGGATGCTTCAACTGTCACGTTCCGTTGTTGTGAGAAAATATAACCAAAATGAGAGCGAAAGTTTAAAATCTATTTACATTAAAAAGATTAAAAAAAAAGAAAGGAACGAATGATAAAGAAAAAGAAAACAAGAAGGAAGGAAAGCAAGGAGGAATGAAGGAGAGAGAGAGAGAGAGAGAGAGAGAGAGAGAGAGAGAGAGAGAGAGAGAGTAAGAAAAGAAGGAAAAAAAAAAAAAAAAAGGAGAGAGAATGAAGGAAGGGTAGGAGGAAATAGAAGGGGGGTAAAAAAACAGGGCAAAGGATTCCTGGGCCTCAACTGGGATGGCATGATGCCAGGATGAAATAAGGGCATTTGGCAAGGAAACCGAGACGGTTTCATAGGATTTAAAATCTCGGCAAGCAGTACCGAATTACTACTGACGGACGCTCAATCATTTTCATCATACATTTTATATCGATGATTTGGTAAATTTTTGCACAAAGATGAATATATTTTACGCTCAGTTGGAAGCGCAAAGAAGAACGTACGAGCACCTCACCCGCTTCGCAAAAACGGAAGCGAGAGTACGAGAGTACGACAACCAAACGAACGCCTTTGATTGGAAGAACTCCCTTACTCTCGCTGACGTCGGCGGATAATCCAACCCGGATAACAGCCACCGTGGATCATAAAGCAAGCAGACAATTGTCATACTTTTATGCGCATAAATATCTCTCTACGCGGAAGCCACGCCCGTCGTCCACCTGACTCCTGATGACATCAACGCTTTCATGCATTACGCCACGTGTCCTCCACGTTTAAGCGGCCTTGCCGATAATACTCCAAAGGAATCCGCATAGTAATCTGTATGCGGAATACCGGAAAGCTTTCTCAGGACGCAAGCACGCCCACCGATATCGAATCAATCGTTGGCTTAAACGCTCTGACGGCCATTTTAGGACCTTTCCCCTCCATCGCGCGAATCAATTCGATGACGTGGCGGGACACCATTAGAACCACCTAGTGCGGCCCAATAGATCCCACGAGCGTTCCAACCCTGGGATCATCCTTGACACCGACGCCTCGTCGAAAAAATTTGTGCACCAAAGACGATCTCCTGGTTTTGGGAGCCGTGGACTCCTTTACGAGAGCCTCTCGCGGCTCTTTTTAAGCAAATGCGACGATCTCGAGCTCTCATAATGCGTACAGTCACTCCTATGCGAAATCGAATCCGCGCCGTTCCTCGGTTCACTCCAAACCATCCCGTTCGCTGGCTCATAGCGTTAACTTTAAAAGAATCGTGACGGAACGACGTGACGCTAAAATCGGATGGAATCCGATGCCGTCCGCCTAGGAACTTCTATGAGAGACGTTGAAATGGACAGCTCGATGGTGGTGGCCCTGGGCTTTCGGTGCGGGGCCACTGGCCTGGGCCACCTTCAATGCGGTTTCCGAAGCAAGGTAGGCCCCACATGTCGCCATTTGCGGACGCTTTCGACTCCTCTCCTCCCCCCTCCACGCCTTGACACGTCGGACCGTCTGCCCTTCATCCTATTTAACGCCCCACTCTCCCTCTTCTCCCCTCTCGTCTACAATCAAGTCTCTCTGTTCACTCCTCACTTCCTCCTCTTCCCCCCCCAACCCCTCTCTCTCTCTCTCTCTCTCTCTCTCTCTCTCTCTCACACACACACACACACACACACACACTCATTCATTCATGGAGGAGGGCCAACCGATTGCAGCCGGACGCCCGCCGCGCCGTTGACGCGCGCGTCCCTGCCCATGGATAGCTTCCGCCACCAGCGTTCCCCCGGCTCGGAACGCTTTCTCACTCTCTTCGACCTGCCACCCGTCGCCAACAGCACCACCTCCGCCGACGGCGAAGACGAGCTCCACGAGGACGACATCTTCTGGACTGGGGCCGACACCAACTCCTTCGACCCTTGTCGCTCCCCAATGAATCCCTCTCCGGCTACCACAAGCCTTAACCCTAACCCTAGCCCTGCGGCGTTTTCTCGCGCCGGTTTCTGGCGCTTCCCGGAGCGGAACTTCGGCATCCTCGCTGCCCTCCCGGAAGATGACAAAAAGCGGCAGATGGCGAAGACCGCTGCACCGTTCCTCCAGCGGAAGACCGTGGCCGCGTCCTCCGCTGGCATCTCCACCTCCTCCTTGTCGGCCTCCACCTCTCCTTCCTTCGTCTCCACCTCCGCCCGGATGATCCCGACAGTCCCCAAGTCGAAGTCGGAATTGGCGCTCTCGATGCCGGGAGGGAAGATCTACCACCAGTCCGTACCGGTGAACGTGCCGGTGGCGCCGCCGACGGTGAGAAGTCGATGGGGGGAGCTCGAGATGGATGACGGAGATTTGGACGGGGATGAGAAGATGCTGCCGCCCCACGAGATCGTGGCGAGGAAGTCCGGGTACGGATCGCCGATGACCACCTTCTCGATGCTGGAGGGGATCGGGAGGACACTCAAAGGGAGGGATCTCCGCCGGGTTCGCAACGCCGTCTGGAGGAAAACAGGCTTTATTGATTGATAGTGAGGAAAGTGCTTCCCCCTCTTAAAATTTTTTGGCTCTTTTCGTTGCGGGTTATTGTATTTTGTGATTTGGGTGCGAAATTGAAAATATTCTGGTGGATCAGTGAGAATAAATTAGCATCTTTTGCCTCTTTGCGCATTTGGTTCGATTTGCTTTCAGTTGCGTCTCAATTAGCTCTCTCTCTCTTTACTTTGATAGAATTTGATTGTATTCTGATTGTGTTGGAGAAAATTCGGTTCATAGATTGGTGACTTAATAGTTTCTAGTATCTCCCCTAAACAAGGGTGCTCTTTTTTTGATTTCCATGCACAGATCAATGTAATTCAAGTAATTGCATGTGTGAGTGACTAATTCAGAGAGTTCTTTGCAGCAAGGACATCTTAGTGTGCTTACAGAGCATAGAAGCTTTTATTATCGAACAGGAAAAAAAAAATCTATATATCCAATGCCTTCGCTAGGATGGCGCATTTATTCTGCCTTGATACAACTGTACCGCTGTGGTGCTCAAAGTTCATGATTCTGCCTTGATATTTCTTAATTGAAGTTATCTGTTTTCAAGAATCGACCGTCTCGGATGAATGCTTTACAGCCCTTTTGCAGAATATGAGGGTGGTTTGGGGCAGTTATTGCGTGTCTTCTCAGTTTGGCACATGATGTCTGGTGTTCTGAGAGTAAGATCTTTTCATCTAAGACGTGAACTCATAAACTTATCCATGAGAGTTTATGGAACAGAACAAATTAAGACTCTGTATCCCTTGACCTCGTTGTTGCGTTATATTAATTCATCATCCTCATCATTGTTCATGAGAGAGAGAGAGAGAGAGAGAGTTTGATCTTGGCATAGCTTGTAACTAGTAATTAATCTTCTAAGAGCCTACCATTTTCCATGATAAATAAGAGTCATTGGTTTAAATTCTTGGCAGTCTATAAGTGTAGTTCAATCATTGGGCTCTTATAGCAAGGTATTAACAAAGTTGAGGATTCTGGCAGTGAGGGGTCTAACTGATCAGACTATGGAAAGTAACGTAATTGAATTATTGGATGAGACTTAGTTCGAAGGTTGTGGTCTCCAACTTATACCCAGGAGAAAACAAAGACTCTGATTTTAAAATCTCTTGATCACTGCAAAACCTAGGCATTTGTGTCTTAATAATGTTTAGGAACCTAATTTCTGAATGGAGTCATCATAGACTATCTAGAACTTTGGTTTTAACCCCCTGTTTTATACTGCTCATTAGATAATGTTCTCTGCACATCATGCAAAGACATCTGTTGATATGGCGGTGCCATTTTTTTTTTTTTTCCCTTTTACCTGTAGCAAATTTGATGACTTTTGGGAACTATGAAATGCAGATTCATATAAATATGGAGGTTGATAATATGGCATAAAAACCACTTTGATGCAGCCTCTTTTTCCTGGTTAGGTTCTTTTGGGCCTAGCCAAGCCAAAACTGATGGGATAAGTCTTAAACAATTATGATGATGGTTCTACTTGGACTCTGGCCTGGGTGACGGCTGATGATTAAGATGATACCTTTTGCTCCTATGACCTTTTAATTTCCTATAATTTTTTGTGTACTATGTCCTCTCATTAGGTCATCATTACCCTGCATAGGCCCTTACTCACCCTTCATGAGCTTGAGCTTTAAGGTTTTTATCGTATTTTCTTAAAATGACTGCAAAAAAGGAGTCTATAAACAGATTGAGTTACCACTAAACTTTGAATAAGCTCAGTAACTGAAATAAGGACTTAAGGAATGCAGTCTTATGCACAAGAAAGGGTAGATTTCAAACAAAGGATTTTTGTTGAGGTCCATGAGTCTTTTACTCAGATATGAAGCCTTGCTATGCTGAGAACAAAGTTCGGTGAATCCATTAGTTGGCTTTCATTAGGTGACCCATGCCAGCTGGACCACAAGGACCACCATGATGTGTTAACACATCAATATAATGTGAAAACTTTTCCGTGGCTTTCAATTTGCAGGCAACACTATCAGTGTTGCTTTATTGTCTTCCAAGCTTCATTATATGTTTCATATGCAGTTAGCTTTCCTTTTTCAATTGATAGCTGATTGTTCCATCACTCCATTCAGTCTTGTGTACCATAAACTAAATTAAATAGTAATGGTTGGATGTTCTGATGTCCATAAACCATGAGTTGCTAGGGATCATGCTCTCCAGCTGCTGGCCATCTTCAAACCTTGTTGACCGATATCAATGAATAAAGAAGTGAATACACAATTGTTGATTTAGTTAGTAACAGTAGCCTGGCATTCTCTGTTCAATCATATCATTAGTCGCTCAAACAGGGTTGGCAGGTTGGCATTCTCATATTAGGCACATGATTTTGGGTGCAGGATGAATCTAAATCTGTTCATCGCAAGACAAGACAATTTCAACAGTGATGATTAACAAATCTTGCCCCATTGTCATAATTATCTAATGAAGTTTGGTCACTCTTACAGACAGCGACTGAAACATATGTTATATGAATTTTATCCACCCTGATAAAAACTAGAAGTTGATATTACAACTGTTGATCTGCTTTGTTTCAGGTGGGGATGGTAGACCTTGCTATTATCTACTAAATCCTTTTTTATAGTATGCGTTCTGGCTGATGTGAACCAAGATCATATGTGGCTTGCGTTGGATGTGAGACAAGAAGGAATCACGACCATATCTATATCTTATTCACTGATGTGGACTGTTTTCTGTTTTTAAATATCTTTTTAAGCTTTGGATGTACATGGTTGAGTTTCAAGTTTCAGGTGCATTTCTTTGGAGCAACTGTAGTTACAGTAGCTGGTTTGTCATTGTCCTTAGTTAGAAATTGATAATTGTGGATGTATCATGATCAGAAATGATTGGTTGAAGACAGTGTCTAAATTAAAACTCTTGCTAATTTGGAGGCTATCTTGCAGGGAAAATATTTCCAGTTGAGTGTTTCGCTGCACCAGTATTTCTGTTGCGAGATGGGACTTTTTTCCACACCAAACTTTGCTCCATACCAAACTTTGTGTGTGGATAGAAGCACGCAAGGGTTGCCAAGAAATGGACTTATTCATTAAAAAATAGTGGAGAATTTACATTGTTGTCCCCGCTTATGCATGTATCAAATAATTGCTAGTATCAAGGATATGAATTTGTTGTCTGAAATTTTCGTTGTTGTTATATTCCTGCTTTTTATTTTTCCTTTGCCTTATGTCGGTATGCTAGATCTTATGAAATACTTCATTGTGTATGCAATGTTTGGCTTCAAGCAGATTCTCCCTCTGAGTGAAATATATGTTAAAAAATATGACAAAGCCTGAAGCAGTTTGTGGCCAGACTCAAGCCTGCTGTGGTTATAAATAGCATAGGTATGCATGAAAGTGTGATAATCAATTCTTATAGTGAAAGGATTACCATGCAGAAAGACTACCGGTTTAAAAGGTGAAATTAGAGTGTAGACCCTCTTTTCCATCATCAGTGTCCATCCAATTAGTTGCACGCAGGACACAAGCAAGCAGGAATTTCCCCATCATTATTGCTCTATGTTAATAATTGATCATCAAGCAGCCTGATGCATTTAAAAAATTCTGAAATCAAAAAGGCAACCACTTTAGACCTTACGAGAGTTTTTATTGCATAACATAGGTTGAGACAAAGCTAGCTGTTATTTGTGCCTAGAATATCATAACGAGCTACCAAGAGACTAGCCCTTCTCTTGCTTGTTTATTCCTCATGTAACATATTGAGAGTCTGGTAAGGCTCTCCTTTCTTTACTTGTTATCTGTCCAGATTGAATGGGTTCATAAACGGATTGTTGTTTGGCTGAGAAGAATTGCTGATGCTTGTTCCTAATCTCCTTGCCCCAGAACTTGATCTTACCATACGGTAGTAGGGAAACAGGAAAGGGGGTGTCAGGTGCCCTGCTCAGACCCTTTGAATTTTAAACCCATCTAGGTCGCCCAAAGGCCACATATCTCAGTCCAAGGATAGACCCATCTGGAGGAAGTCAGGAGCTCCACAAGTTAATCCAAATGAACGAGTTTAACTGTGAATTCACCGAAAACAGCAGACACTGATAATTCTGAAAATATATCCGATTGTTAATGTTTTAGTGTACCTCAATTGTTGAAGCCTGATAGACATTCTTCTAAAGGCAAGAGTAATAAAGGTTTCATCCAAGAGTCTACTTGCTAATATTTTAGATTTGACCCCATTTGCTGTCTTGCTTTTCTTTTTAAAGAGCAGAAAAGTTTAATATCAACTGCTTTTTGTAGAAGACAACGGAGGAGGAAAATGTGATTGAAGCAAGAGAAGTCTTTACTTCCAATTTGAGACTAAAAACAAACAGGAAGATCGTAGTTTCACCTGTTGGAAAAATTGTAAAGGCTGAAATTTTATGCAGTAAATTTTTGTTATGAAAGGTTCCAAAAAAAAATAAAAAAAGTGACGATGGTTGAGTACTTAATGGTGGAAAAGTTGAAAGCTCCCAATGCCGAAGGTTAGCCTTTGTTATCCTTTAAAAAAGTGACGATTTAGAGAATTTTTGTTATCACCTTTGTTATCACTTAAGCAAGCCATTAGCAAATTGAATTTTGAAAAGATATTTGATAAGATGAATTGATCATTCTTATTCAACCTCCTTATGGTCAAAGGTTTTTCTAATAAATAGATTGATTGGATTTGCAAGATTGGATTTGCAAGATGCTCTCCTCAGCTAAGATAGCAATACTTGTGAGCCTAAGAAGATGGATTTCTTGTAGACAAGGCTTCAGGTAAGGAAACCCTCTTTCTTCAGGATCATTTATTCTCGTCACTGATGTCCTCTCGACTCCTAATTCAAGTTAATAACATTGGGTTGATTAAGAGCATTGGTGATAAGCTATGCATTTCCAACCTCAAAAGTCTTCAATTTGTTGATGATATTATTTTATTTTATGCTGCAGAATGAGATTCTTTGATTGCCATCAAAGCCATTTTGCTTGCTTTTGAGAATGCTTCATGTTTGAGAATCAATTTTCATAAAAGTTATTTAATTTGCATGAATGTGAAAGAAATGGAATCTGATATGTTGGCTAATCTTCTTGGCTGCATAATTGTTTTCTTTTTACATACTTGGGGCTACCTTTGAGTAACAAGAGATTATCAAACCTCTTATAGGTGCCTATTTTGAAGCATATTGGAGTCTTGGTTTGTATCATGGAAAGAAAAATTCTTATCCATTGGAGATAGATTAATCTTAGTAAATGTTGTGCTCTTAGTTCTGCCTTCGCATTATATGTCCTTGTTTAGATTTGCTCAGTGGGTGGTTAGAAGGATTGATCAGTTAAGAAAAGCTTTCTTGTGGGAAGGTATTGATAAAGTAAATGGAGTTGAATTGCCTGAAAAACTAAAACTGTATGTCAAGACTTCTCAAAAGGTGTGTTTGAAGTAAAGAACATTAGAGATCTCAATGCTTCTCTACTAGTCAAATGGCTTTAGAAGTATATCAAGTTTCTTGAATCATCTTGGAGGAGGATAATTAGTACGATGTATTATGCTAAGAAAAAAATGGGTATGAGGGTCAATGCTCCTTAATTAAATTGTCCCTTTTATGGCAGGGCATTTGTAGTAATCAACGGGCTTTTGGAACTGCTCTTCATTCAAACCAGAAAATAGGAAATCTATCAGGTTTTGGAAGGACTCTTGGTTGAAAGCTGTTCCTTTGGCTTTACGATTTGCGAAGTTGTATCAGGGATGTGTCAAGCATAACTGTTCTGTAGCATTCCAATGGAGTTGGAGATCTATGAAGTAGAGTTTCAAGCTTCTCGATACTCTATCTAGAGAAGAGTTTAATCAGTGGTATTCTCTCTTCAACTTTCTAGGTCATGTCAAACCTTCTAGGCTAGCTGATACGCTGGTGTGGAAGCTAACATGCAATAACTCTTTTTCTATTAATTCATTCTATAAATTCTTAAATAGAGGGGGGCTGATTTGGCCATTTCACAAGGAAGTTTGGAAGGCTGTTATTCCTCTTAAGCATAAGGTTTTTATATGACTAGCTCTTTGAAATAGGTTTCATGCGAGGGAGGTGTTAGCTAAGAAGGGTTAGCTTGGGTGTATCATGTGTCCATTATGCAAAGTAGTTCGGAGAACTTCCAATCATTTTTTTCATGAGATGCTCTTTCTCAATGAAAATTTGGGCTCCGATAATGCCTTGCTTAAGCATCAAAAGGTGGCCAAGTAAGTTGCATGATCTTTGACTATCTTAGCGAAAGAAAAGCATATCCGTTATACTTACAAAAGGTTGAATTCAGTTGTTAGAAGCTACTTGGCACCAAATCTGAATTAAGAGAAATGCTAGAATTTTTCTAAACAAAAAACCATCTCCATAGTCATGGTCGCATTTCTATTATTCTAAGCCTACTAGACCAAGTAATCAGCTACTTTCTATAAGATTAGCCTTGATTCTGAAAGGTCAAGATACCATTTGGTTGGCAATGTTTTAGGCTGATTTAAGATTACGTTTTTAGATCCCAAACGTATGGGTTTCTTCTCATTTGCTTCTTTCTCACCCCATGTTGTGACTTCTATCTTGAACTCAGATTTAAGATTACATTTTCAGATCCAGACGGATTGGTTTCTTCTCATTTGCTTCTTTCTCACCCCATATCGTGACTCCTATCTTGAAGTCTCTGTGCTATTTAGTAGGCTGAGAAGTACTGAAGTCTTTCTGGTTTATATGTATCATTTCTTATCTGATCTAATGTACGGCCACTTAGAATTATTCTAATAGGGTCCATTTTAGTGGAACTGTTCCAAAACCCAAGCTCCTCGTGAAGGAAAAAATTCAACCTGTTTTGTATTTTAAGTTCTTAACTCCTTGCATCCCCTATTTTTAATGTTTTCCTTTCCATTGTACTCTCTGAAATCTTGCATCCTTCCATCTCTATATGTTTTCTATGCTTGTACATTGTAAGCCTTATTTTTTTAATCTTTTAATAAATTTCGGGAAAAGCTCTTTCCTTCGATCTTCCATCAAAAACAAAAAAGAAAGAAAGAAAGAAAGAAAGAAATGGGGAAGGAAAAAGAGGAAAGGTAGCAGTGACTGATGCCTTGCAATTAAAAGACCTAATCTACGTTCTTCTCATGTTAAGCCATGCTCATGGTCAAAGGTACTTTAAACCTTGGCTTGGACTAGTTCTTAGAATTACAGCTTGACATCTTAACAGAATCAGAAACAACTTTATGCAATTCCATTTTCATGTGGAATCAGAATTTTAGCATGGGTTCGAACTCTTTACAGATATTCTAGCTCAATGTTATGACCTCAAAAGTTTTCAAATGAGTCTGGTATTGAAGTTCCTCAACTACCTACTGAGAGCTATGCCTTCTTTTCATCGTCTTTAGCAAGGCAGTTCATCATTGAAATATGCAGACCTCATTGATGTGTTGCATACTTGAAGAGCAAAATGTTATAACCACACATCATGAAGCAGTTGTGGGTGTAAATAGGCTACGACCCGCACCGTTCTAGTTAAAAAAAGTTGGTAGCGGCTGCCATGGATCAAATGGAAACTACTTCCACATATTTGATGCAAGTTCTGTTTGATTGAATGGCGAACCACAATTCTCACCCATCAGATCAAATGAAACAAAATCTTCCAGCTCTATACAGATCCACCGAGTGTTCATTATCTATGATCCTTGTAGGAATTCTGGTTGAATCTATAAGATGTTAGGAGGACTGTTCCCCATGTCAGTACTCGGCGCTGTCTCTTCTTGATTATGAAGTGAAGCTCTGAACCCTGCTGTGGCAACCATGAACAGTCCATCAAACATTCATGGGCAAGCAAACAAACATTGTTTTTCTTTCGTTTTTTTTTTTTTTTTTTTTTCCCTTCCAAAAATGCTGTTTGTAGAAATAAGCAAGTGGACTATGCGAAAAGAACGCTTGAAAGATTCACTATACATTAATTCATCATATACTGTTTCTTGGTTACCAGCAGGAAGAAAAGGTGCTTTTAAGAGCACCAGAATGAAAGAACTATCGAGGAGGCAAGCACAATAAACAGTCGTGCTTCGGTGAACGAACAAAAGGTTTAAATTTAATGGAATCAAAGAAACCATTGCAGACTACGCCAGGGCTGTCTGTAACAACTCCGAAAGCTTAGGAATTGTTTCCTTTACACACACACACACAAATAGATTCGGTATTGGGAGCTTTCAACTCTTCCACCACAAGTACACACAAAAGACAAGAAGGAGGAGACTGAAGGTGATAACAAAGGTTAAAGTTCAATGAGTCTATACTTTAAACAAGTGCAGTAAATGGATAAACTGTGATTCTACAGGAATATGCACTGATTGAAATTAGGAAGCAAACCAAATTTTGGCTTACTTTATGTTATAACCATGCAGAGCTCCACTCTTCAAGTAAACAAAAATTTTCAGATTCCCAACAAATTAATACAGCCAGATTTTCTTCAATTTATCTTGATAATTAAGTATTTTGTCAGTATCATATTTCATTGATAATTGTCAACAATTGCGAGCATATTCTTGCGATATTTGCACATTATTGAACAAACTTGGTTTCTTTTCTGCTGTTCTTTTTAAACATGTTAATTGGTTGCTGCAATTGAATGTCAGCAACTGCACCATTAAAGCACATCCTTTGCAATATCACATTTTCAAATCTGGTTATCTAAAGGTAATGTTTTGTTATCTTTTTTTCTTTCTTTCTTATTTTTGGGACAAGATATTATTATTCTATTTCACATCCCTCTCCATGTGCTTACCTTTTTTTTTTTTTTTTTCTTAATATTTTTTTGCTGCTACTCCTGAAAGGAAAGCTTTTAAGTTTGAATTGCAGGAGCTGATGCATGGCACCTGTGATGGGAAGCATATATGGAACTGCCATTAGGCAAGTTTTGAAGGATGAAAGAAGATAGCTTATTATACTCTCATCTACGATCGGTTAAGAGTTAAAGGTTTTATTATTATATCTCAAAAAGACAGAAACAGAGCAGGATATAGATGTCTTACTCCTCTCTCTTTCTCTCATTACCACACCTCCTTGGATTCACCGATTACTCTCGGGGAAAGAGGGCAGAAGCACTTTTCTTGTTTTGCCATTCAAGATAATGCAGTTCCTTTGCACCTCATCTACTATTGCAAGCTCAAACCGCTTCAATTTAATGTAGAAACTTTATATATCCATGTGACATTGAATAGTCTCTCCAGTTGCCCAGCCCACCCTTGCTCATCTTTCTTCATGGCTTCTCCTCCTCTAGCAGTAGAAGCCCTTCTCCTTTTGCTGATCCTCACACATACTGGCCTCTCAAAGTCCCATTCACTGAAGGGATCCGTCGCTTGTCTCGACTGCACTCTCCACAATCTCTCTGGTTTATCTCCTCCTACTTCTTCCTCAATTTACGCAGCAGAGAGTGGTCGAGTTTATTGTAGACTACGTTTGATTTGTTAACTGAGTTTGACTTAACGATTCTTTTCTTCTACATGTAGGTGTGGTCGTGGCAGTTAAGTGCAAGCATGAGAAGAGGCTGCTCCTTGCTCTAACCAACAACAAAGGGTACTTTGAAGTTGAGATCCCAACGAAGCACTCGCCACATTCCTCCCCCTCTCCTGACTGCCTTGCGAAGCTCCTCGGGGGGCCAGAGCAGCTCTGCTCGTCCAAGAAATCCATGGTTTCTAAGATCGTAAAGGCTCAAGGATTGGAGGAGTCCTATGTTTTGGCCACCCCTCTCACCTTCTACAGTTCATGCCCCTCCAGTGCTGAAAACTGGCAGCCTGTAAAGACCTCAGATTCTGGACCACCAAGGCCGCCAGATGCCAGAGCACGAGGGGCGCCGAATGCTGGACCACCGAGGCCTGACGGCCTACCTCTGCCAAAAGACTGGGAGCTGCCACCTCTTATCTACTTCTTTCCTTTCATTCCCATCATAGGAATCCCTTGAGACTCCCCTATCACTATGGCTTATCATGTCTTTCAAGAACAAAATATAGTCGAAGTCTGTGCTCGCGTCCTGGAGGCTGCTGGTGGTTCATGAAGGCTCTAAGAAATTATATGGTAAAAGATTTTAAAAGGAACCAGCTCTTCTAATTTAACTAAATGTAATGCTTCATATATATATCTATCTCATTAGTGCAAGCTTGAGTCTTTTTTTTACTTTTGTGTTATAAACTGAACTGTTGTGCGTGAATTTGGTCTGCGGATGTTACAGGCGAAGAGATCTTGGAGGTAAGTTTAATTACTGTCATCCTTTTTGTTGTATTATTTAGCACCCAAGATGCAGCATGAGGTGTTGGAAAGTATTCTAAGTGCTAAATGTTATGGCTTAAAGTATCAATGTGATGAAAGATTAATGGAGAACTATACTTCTGGTTGTAAAGCCTAAAAATACGCAGTCATTACCGAGACTGACTTACTTGATGCGGAGGTTTTGTACTTTTTGAGGCCTGATGATCCAGTCAATGAAAAATAGGCAAGCAATGCATTGACTCGACTGATATTTTGTTTCAATAACACCTTAGCAGCTAAGTTTGTGAGTGATGGCCATCATTATCTTTTAACCCGTGACAATAAGTTAGTGTATTGACTTGACTGATGCTTGTTCCAATATTTATTATTCACAATAACAGCTTAGCAGCTAAGTTTTTGAGTGATGACCATCATTATCTCTTGACCTGTCACAATTAGCTAGTGTAATGTATCAAATAAATAACAATATTCATCAAATAGACTTTTCATAGAAATTCCAACTACGATAATATTTTCAGAATTAAATGTGGATTAAAAAATAATTTATATTCCATAAAGTTAAAAGTCAGGTGGCATCATTGACTTCGTCTAGGAGATAAAGGGAAGCCTGTCTCTGGTTTTGGCCATGACCAAAGACTAAGAGGGATTGGTGATCATACATCATCACAAGGAGACCGGACCTGGCAACATTGACCTCACAACGTATACGATCATCATAGCGTCCCATACGAGCCCTAATACGTTATCCCCACTAGACCTGTACACATCGCAAGAGCAGAGGCTCCACCAAGCGACCCAACCCGGGTGGTAAGCTGGTCGTGTAATTGCCAACAATCCGTTCAAGATGGTGACGGGTCTTTGCCCGTGGTTTTCATCAGGCGAACTCCCCATTCACACCGCTCCCTGATCGGAGATCATTGCCATCCTCTGCTCAAACTATTTTGAAAAATAGATTGATAGGCTGCAAAGGCCAGAGTACTAATCCTTCTCAACTCAGTGTTATCCACTCTCTACTTGTCTTGTAATGATATGTATGGTATCAGCATGTGTTTAATTGTGTTCTAAAAGGATGGTGGATTAATACGTAGAGTCAATGGATCTAAATAACACCTTTTTGCTTGGCCTTTTGATCAGATACCGAGTCATTATAAACCATAATATCGGCAAATATTTAGATACCATTTAGTTAGGTATCACCTAGGTGTTCTACCTCATGTTTACTCAAGAATGAAAGAATCAGTGCTACTCACTAATGGCTCTTACGGAAGTATGTTTAGATGAAGGTTAATCTGAAAAAAAAAAAAAAAAAAAGAAGGAAGGAAATAATTTTATAAACCCTAGGTGGGAGAAAGGAGAAGAAAAAGGAGAATGGATTAAATTTCTTTACCCACAATTTAAAGGTAAAAAAAAGAAAGGAATGAGTTTATAAATTTTACCTCATTTTTTTTAATGATATGAATTTCTTTTATTACAAGGGTATGAGCTGCTAGGATGGCTTCACTACCATGTGGTCCAAAAATTCAAGTAGAAGTTAATAGGTAGCAAGTGGACTTGAGTTATAAGCAAACAGCACATCTCTTTTTTCATTCAATATGAGATTAAATTTGAGATATCACACCCCTACTATTCAAGATAAATCTAATTTTTTTTATTTATTTTTTTCTCTTTTTTCTTTCAAATAACAAAAAGATAATAACCATTTCCTTTCCTTCCTTTTTTTTTTTTTTTTTTTCCTTCTTTTCTTTCTTCATCCTTCACCCACCCTTTTTTTTTTTTCTCTCTCTCTTTCTCTCCAAAGATCCAAAAACCCTGAAAAAAGCCTTAATCTCCGGCCAGAGTTGAAAAGTTTTACGCAGCCTTTCAAATGTATACCAAACAAACAAGGTGTCATCACACCTGTTATCTCTCGATGAGCTCAGAAAGGCAGAAAATCCCAGCAAGAGGGGCGTAGAGAGAGGGATTAAGAAATGAAGAAGCGTGCTCTTAAATTCTGACACGCGCGCCATGGGGCGTCTTTTGGTTGCTGAAGTCCAAATGTTTTGGGTTTTCGTTCAAAGGATTTCACCAATGTTAGCAGTCCTTGGAGACGTGATGAGGCCAGCCATACGCTGGATGGCATCTAATGCGGGCGAGATTCCTTTATATCTTACGTTTGATATTTAGATCGCACAAGATTCCTACGGTTTGAATTTCAAACGCATGATTCGTTTGATCCCAAAGCAAAGCAAGGTTACACTGCATGATTTCTGAGCTCGCGAGAACATTTTGTCGATTCTTCCCTCTTTCACGAGGCAGAACCGTGAAGAGTAGTCTCCCTGGCCAAAACCCTACTCGGCTTTCCATTGCCCGTTGGGGTTTTGTTCCATCCCTTCTCGATGATGATGGCCATGGCCTCCTCCACCGTCCTCTCACGTTCGCTGTCGGAGAAACTCCAAGTGCTTATAACTCTCTGCTGCAGAAACGCAGAAGAGTCCTTCACCAACTTGTGCATCAAATTTTACGATCTGCAACAACAGGATCTTCTTGGAAACTCATTTTCCCAAAATAAATTGTAGAAAACTTTTCAAGTCTCAAGTTTTAAAAATGTGCTTCCCTTCGGACTTCTTTTGCTGGAAACATGACCAATTCTTGTTCTGTGAGGTAATTTTTTTAACAATGCCTTTGTAATTCCTATATTGGACTGAAAAAAATATATGTTACGTATTTTTAACTCAAATTAATCTGCTACCAATTAACTTTCGTTTGAGTTTTTGAGTCATGTGATTTCGATTCGTTAACAAAATTAATTAGACCAGCAGGTAGATCATACAAAAATTAATGGGTATAAAAAAAAGAACTATTCATGAGACGATGATAGAGTTTTGGCTTGATTTTACCTAACTTATGGCGTACGAATAAAACATCGCATTATATAAGGTGAAAGATTATAATTTATATATCGGATATGAAAGAAATATGTTATGTACTTATAACTCAAGTTCACCTGCAACTAATTAACTTTCACTCAAATTTTTAAGATACGTGGCTTCGGTCCACTAACAAAACTAATTGAACCAGCAAATGAGCTTGAGGCATTACAGTTTTGAAAGGATATTAAGGTTCTTGTAATAAGAGAGAGACTCAACATATTGAAAGCAAAAGTAGATTCCCATACAAGTTATGTCCAGGGAAAGGCCAATGTCCACTCGTTGGGACCACGTTCATCATCCTTCTCCATTTCTTTTTGTTCCCAATCAAGACTCAGCCGTGCAATGTCAACTAAAGAAGCTAAATTAACTTCAGCATCAAATAAGTTTTCCTTCAATGATTCCTGACACTTATCTACCAAGGACAATATGCATTGATGATTTGTGATTTGTTCTCCACCTTTAGAAGTCAAAAAGGAAGGGCTTTGAAAGTTTACATAAGACGAGACATGTTACATAATCATTATTTTCTAAAAAGAAACTAAGCTATGGTAACACGTAACAAATCAAATGAAACAGAATAATGGACAAGAATCACACCAATATTCAATAACAACACACAGGATCAACTGATGTCAATCAATAATCTCCAGGTCCAAGGAAAAAATATTTATCATAAAAATAAAAATATATATCCAACATCTCATCTGCTAAATGTGTGTATTATGATAATTATTGTCTAATAATATAATATCGCAATATTATGATATATTATTATAGTAATACTAAAAAATTATAGCATTAATATTATATTAGTATACTATATTATAGTATTTATGATATTATAATATTATTATGTTATCTTATTTTACACTACATAATATATTATAATAATAATAATAATTTTATATAATTGTAATAATTATATTAGTTTAATATATTATATTGTAATATTATAGTCATATTATGTTGCTATTATATTTTAATATTAAATATGAATTTTTTCGTGATTCGAATTTGTATCTTTCAAATCCAATGAAAACAGCTTTTCTAAATAAAATTTTTTAGAAAAATTTTAAATTTGAGCTATACCAAGCAAAGTATTTTATAACTTTTGCATCATCTTTAGAGTGCTCTTAAAATTTTGAACAAACATCTTAAAAATATTGAAAAGTACTTTTAAACTATCCAAAAACTTTTGCTAAATGGGGTCTAACTAGCTTGCCCTCTGTAACAAAGAGAAGGTCAGGGTAAAGTTTGAAAATTGTCGCAATATTCTTTTCTGAAGAAACCACAAGCATCAAGCACCTAAAGGAATTTATTAAGCCATGTTAAAGTAGGCCACATAGAGATGAGAGAAAAAAAAAAAATAGAAGGGGGAGGAAAGAATGTAGCTCAAGCTCTCTTCTTATTAGAGATAAGCATGGATCGAATTGAGTTAGTCCTAAATCAGAATATAGAACCAATTCAATCAAAATTGGTTTCAAAATTTTTAATTTAAAACTGAATTAATCTTATTCTTAAACCAATCCAAAATCGATCCAATTAGGTTGATTCAACTTCAAATTAATTTCAGAATAGAATTGATTTTCTTTTTTTAACAATGTTTAATAAAAAACATATGCATAGTATTTATTTATTAATTTAATACTTAAGACTTTTAATAGATATAATAGATAGCTAATAAGGTTTGTAGTGTTAGGTATGATCCCAAAATCACTCTAATTTTCTTTTTAAAAAAATTTACTAACCTATTAATGCTTAAAACTAAAGTATGGGATTCATGTTGGCTCTTAGGTTATCCTAAACGATTGCTCATCCTTAGATCCAACTTGCGTGTAAGACCGTAATGTTGATACCTTAGTTAATGTAGTTGAGCTAGCTTAACTTTTTTTTTTTTTTTTAATTTTTTAAACATTAATTCTGAAAAAAAACTCTTTTGAAACTTCAATATTAATATTCTATCAATGAAAAAACTATTCTTCAGAGCAATGTTTATGTGGAGAAACGTCTAACGATTAAACGTTGTATTGATTGAGGTCTCTAAAGATCTAAGTCTGGTGCCCGACGCTGGTAAAAATGATGAGAGAAGCCGAGGACATGGCCAACGTAAAAATTCTTGCAGTGGTGCGGTCAGCTAACATCTTTCCATGCGCTTAATTTTGTGCCGTCTTTTTAATGCTTTGCATGCCGGTTGAGCTTACCATGCGTCGTCTTCACCGTCAAATGTTTCCGGCAACACAATCTAAGCCTGTTCCATTCTCAGTCCAGATCACACCGCACGAGCGTTACCATAAGGCTACGTTGTGGGCCATTGGGGATAGATAACTGTACCCATAAATTATAATCTTCTTTTTTAATGCATAAATTCTTATAAATATCTTAAATTATATACACACTCCCATAAATTTACTATACCCACATATATTTTGATAAACTATTTTCTTTATATATATATATATATATATATATATATGCCATTATAAATAACTAATATTACATTTGCATCTTTATAAATTTATTATTTGTAATATATTCTTGTAAATTTTTGTTATTTACAAGCATAGCCTTGACTTAATAAAAAAAGAACAGCAAAGAGATGATTCTTAAGTGTATACATATTAATAGTAAATTTATGAGGATGCAATAGAGGTATTAAATGGATCGCATCGATTTGGCATGCTACAGTCTAACGTAGCACATCTCGCAGGCCATGCTAGGTTCTTTTTCTTGAGACTCGTAAGCTATACTGACACGATATCTTATCATGAGCTGGCACGACACGACTCATTAGGCATGGGCCTCGAACATGAGCTCGACATACTAAGCCTATCTAAACCCATTCTGATAAAAAATAAAGATGCTTTCAAGAATGGCATCAAATATACTTTATAGTTATATATGTCTCAGCAAATAGTATGTTTATCGTTTCTATTGAATATAACTAAGGAAAAGAAATTCTATTCATTAGATATTAGATATCTATCGAACAAAAAAGAATAAAAAATTAATTTTATCTTAAAACTAATTTCAGAACCAAATTAATCTCATTGGGTGAGTTCTAAGATATGAGTAGATCGGTTCTGAATCTAAAATCTTGAAGAAAAAAAAAAGAATAATAATGTCCTACAATTTACCATACCTTTCCTTGATTCACCATTTTCTGGTGCTAGTCCATCGTCATCGTCTTAAGCATCAGTTATCAAGCATGTTCGGTGCGGCCACAAGTACCTCTTGATTTGTTTAGTCCGTAATCTAAAGGAAAAATATAAAGCAGGTGAATTCTCAGTGCTAGGATAGACGCAAACTAGACTAAACCCAGACTCCTTTGGATCCTCCCATTTTGCATATTACCCCGCATCTAATTCAAAGCAATTTAAGAACAAGTTGGTTCTGCTTCCAAATTCCAAACGACATATACACCCAAAACCTTGCTAAACCACCGTATAGACATAAATCACTTTTTCTGGTCTCCTTGAGTAATTATTTCATCTGAAACATTCTAAGCCAAATCAAAATCCCAATGTACTTCTTTTCTCTTGTGTCAATCACTATCAATCAGTTATAAAGATGGATGGCAACTCACTCCTTTTATTTATTTATTTATTTATTTATTTATTTATTTTAAGGAAAGTTAAACTCAAAGAATCTAACGAAACTTTATTTGGCTAATGAAAAAGCCAATGTCTCCATTTTCTATAAGACAATTTGGACTGAGTTATATTTGTTGTTCTGGAACTCTTTGACACATCATGGATGCTTGTGGGGCAAGAATGGGTCAGAATCCACATAGAGACAGGCGAGCCATTTTCTCAAGATCTTGCACAAAATCTAATGGTCTGTGAAACAAGTGGAGGTATTGAATGACCCTTCCAAACTGCACTACTAAAAAAGATCCCTTTATATATTGGAGTCAAGGGCATCTCTAGTTTTACCATTGAATTCCACCTATTTTTAAATAGGAAATAAATAGAGAAAAGCGAAGAATCGCGCAATGATCTCCAAATAAAACGCGTATCCAACTCGATGCCATTTTGTAATTCTTACACCATGTTTAAAGGTGGTCTGAGTCACCACCAACGTTTCTTTCCTTTTTTTTTTTTTTTTTTTTTTTGTGTTCTAGAGTCTTGCTTTCCTTTCTCTCTCTCTCTCTCTCTCTCTCTCTAAATTGGATTCCAAACATTGAATTGAATCGATCAAAGGAACGTCAAGGGGGAACATCGAAAGACAACGCGGATTTCGTATTGCACGCAAAGCCCACGCATCTTGTTCTCTGTGGCAATATTCTTCTTCCTTTCTGGTTGACTTGTACTTTGATTTCTGTCTTCGAAGTCTTGCAACAAACAAGATAAAAAAAGAGAGAGAGAGAGAGAGAGAGAGAGAGAGAGAGAGGAATACGATTTAAGCAAGGAAGAAACGTGAGACGCAAGGAAGGAAGAAGCGTTAGTGGTGTCACGATTCAAGAAGCGTGGGTCCGTCGGAATTCTGGGGCACGTCCCCGTGGGTTTTGAGCGTGGGAAGCTGACGCGTTTCTTGGAGTTGGAGGAAGCTGGCTTCATTGGCTGCACCCAACTCACATCCCTGTCAATAACGCTGGAGCTCGTGTCCAAAGACGAGGTCAGGGAGACCTCAGACAAGGGATGGTAGACTCGTTTCTTTTGTTTTTGTCCCCGACCGGTAGCCAACCTCATAAATCTATTCCCAGTTGCATTGCTGCATGAAACAAGTCCAGTTTTCAAAGTCTTATGACAACTATATTTGGACTGCAATTTGCATTATTATTATTATTATTATTATTATTATTTTAAAAGAGATAAGATCGAAGTTGGAGATGTTTTGATGCATGAACAGGAGCAGTTTTGATGATGCCACACTAGCCAAAATGGTGCATATGGCACGCGATGCATGAATCCATCCCCACATCATCATAGATGCACATGATTAATTAGGCATCTGTCTTACACATTAATCTTATTGCATGATGCCCATAAGCTATTGAAATAGTGAAATGCACCAACAACCATCAGATGCAGCGATGAGCATGAGATCTCACTCAATCACCAGTCTGACTGCTTTAATCTTGTGAAGCCAAGTGGATACATGTTACCACCAGAGTCCCTGCTACTCTTTTATCTGCAAAGGTTTCAACCTTTGGGTCAGATTTGAGCTACAAGAAGTGCATGGCTCTCGCAGTTACTGGATGAGGTAAAGTATGATAGCAACCCATCTCTTTCTTAAAATAATATACTTTATTACGTCGCCTGTTATTGAAGACTCATTCCATCATGGTGATCGTTAAGTCGAGTGCTAACTAGTTTAATTGATAGAATCTCTAGACTAGATTAAGTGACTTGAACTCGGTTGCTACTTTCACTATTTTATCTCAATAATTTAGATTCTTGTCGTCTAGAAGAGAAGAAGGTCTTTTCCAAAGTAACTGCTTCTCTATTGAGGTGTGCGTTCTTTTCCTTGCTTTAATTTTTTTATTTCCTGAGATCCTTGGAGGATGCATGAAGCTTAATTAACCACTTCCTCCTGCTACCATATATTTACTTTGCAAAGGGAAATATGTGATACCCCAAGTTTAATTTCATAATGTATGAAAAAGAGATATGTCATGTGCTTATAACTCAAATTCACTTATTAACTTTCACTCAAATTTTTGGATCATATGGTTAGCGGATTAGTTTATTGAGTCGTAGGTGGGTTGGAACGTTACAAATGATATCAAAGCGAATCCGAGTGTGCAAAAATTGATGGGCATGAGAAAAGGGCTACTCATGGGGCGGTAGTAAAGTTCCGCCATGGTGTGGAGCCACTCTTGCAACACTAATGATCTGATTCGGAGTAAATTTTGACTAGTTTGTGGCGTGCGACATCGCATTATAAGGTGGAGAGATTGTGATGCTCCAAATTTAGTCCCACATTGGATGGAAGAGAATGTGCTTATAACTCAACTTCACTTGCGACTCATTAACTTTCACTTGAGTTTTTGGACCTGCTAATCATCACCAGCAGACTCTTGTACATGTTGATAAAGAAGATACGTAGCTCTTACTGAATTAGATTACAAAAAAAAAAAAAAAGGGACAAATCTTCCAAGCCTTTAAGGTCGAACAGGTTTTGTGGGTGTTAACAGGCCAGCCATTTGGTAACATCAGCCAATACATTGAACGCAGCCGGATAATTTCGCTTGCGTATATGCTTTGCCTGTCTTCCTGATGGCCAAGAAGTTAGAGCTGCCTTGTGACCCGCAACTGGGTTTTTAACACCACTTTCCCTCTTCCAACTACGATGCGTGCACTCATATTTACAGGAAGTCTTCGAATTGATAAGTCCCTGTGAAATTTTTGCACTACGCTCTGCCTTCCTACCGATAGGGATGCATTCATATTTGCCTGACGTGAGCTTTATAAAGGGGGTAAGAAGGTCGACGTCAAAGCCCTTTACCTAATAGATTAAAATCCTCGGGTTTATGTTCCCACCAGCAAGATGGCATTTTGGCACCACTTTTATTTTCTTGAAAACATATAATCAGAAAAACAATGTAAAAATATATTTTATACTATTATTATTTTTATTTTTATTATTATTTTTAAAATTATTTTTATTATTTTTTTTAAAAAAAATAAAAATGTAAAATTTTATTTTTATTATTTTTAAAAATAAGAAACTCATAATTTTTTATCACCATTATTAACATTATCTCTCTTGTCATTGTCATCAGGGGTGGAGGAGAGGGGATTAATAGTAGCGAGGGATGAGTCTTTTCAAAGTATAACAATAAATATATATATATATATATATATATATATATATAATTTATTAAAAATAAAAGGTGACGTCAATGCATACGACCTGTTAATATAGGCTTTCGGTGGCTGTCCTGTCGTACCCTCGCCCGAGCCAACGAATACCACCACCAGCGGAGGCGTTCTTAAGAAAGTGAGAGAGAGGGAGGGAGAGAGAGAGAGAGAGAGATTGACTGGTTCCTTTTTCTTGGTTTCCCACGGGGTCCCTCGTCCCACATGACTTGAACTTTCAATGAAAAAGCCCTCCACCCCTTCGCTTCCTCTTCCTCTTCCTCTTCCTCTTCCTCTTCCTCTCTCTCTATATATAGCACAACATTTCACCGAATCTCACCCCCGGCCTCTTCAGTATCTCTTGCAATAACCAACACATATCCTTCCACCTTGTTAGCTGTGCAGACGCTGCACAAAGAAGTTATAAAGGGGGAGAAAGAGAGAGAGAGAGAGAGAGAGAAAGGAGCTCATTGTTGGCAGCCATTGTATGTGAGGAGAGAGAGGTCGGAGGAAAGACAGAGAAAATGACTGATCTCCCTCCCGGCTTTCGGTTCTACCCAACAGAAGAAGAGTTACTGAATTTCTATCTGCGAAACAAGCTAGAGAACACGAGGCAGGAAATGGAACGCGTCATACCCGTCGTGGATGTATACAGCTACGATCCAGTGCAGCTCCCTCGTGAGTTCCTTCACCTCCTCTTTAGACGACTTGTTTTTACTTCTTTCAACCATCAAATATAACGATGATAAAGCTTCTTCCTTAGCCTTTCCTCCTTCCCTTTCTCTTTCCCCTGAGCCATGGAGGACTTGCGTCGTTTTGACGACGACATTGCTTTCTTCATCTCTCTCGCTACTTCTATTTGTCATTGTTTTTATCTATGTCCACATCTATCTAACTGGCACCTCTCAAATTATTCTCCTCACACCTACAAGGTCATGATCACAAGCGTAACACCAATTTAATTCTAAATTCTATTCTTTTTTCTCTTTCTTTTTTTTTTTTCTTGTGACTTTTTCATGATCTCAATAAATTTAGTTGGCTTTCCCTTCGCGGTTCATAGTTTAATTTCTTTTGATCTATGCAGCGATGTCAGGACAAGCAAGCATTCAAGACCCGGAGCAGTGGTTCTTCTTTTGTCCAAGGCAGGAAAGAGAAGTACATGGGGGAAGACCAACACGCACCACTCCTTCTGGCTACTGGAAGGCAACTGGATCCCCAAGTTACGTTTTCTCGTCGCAGAACCTAAGGATTGGTGTGAAGAAGACTATGGTTTTCTACACGGGAAGAGCTCCCACTGGGACCAAAACCAAGTGGAAGATGAATGAGTACAAAGCTCTTGAAGAAGCGGTAGCATCAACATCGAGCACTCCTCCAAAGGTATACACTAGCCCGTTTTCTTACCTAGCTTTAATTTCTTTGAGAAAATTGTTGCTTATATTTTCCATGGATTGTACCTTCTAGCTTAAATGGTTTGAATTCTTCGATATATATATATATATGCAACAAAAAATACAGTAACTTTTTTTTAGAGAAAGTGAAGGATTTTTTTAAAAAAAATTATTCCATATAAACTTCTATATATAACATTCCAAATCACTCCTCTTTTTTTTTTTTTTTTTTTTTTTTGGTTGGTATCAGTCTGAACCATATCACAGCCCAACTTACTTCTTACGAGGGCACTATTTGCATATCCTTTAATGGTAGATAATTATATGGTATGCAGTGTTTAAAGACTTTCTTTTCTTTATTTATTTATTTATTTTTTTTATAATTTAAATAAATAAATAAATAAATAAATAAATAAATAAAAAGACTTTGAAGATTTCAAACCAGACCTCCAACCTTTCATAAGATAAGGAGAGAAGAAGAAGACCACTTCAAACCAAACACGTGTGAGCTTTGATAGAAAAGTTTATGGTGATGTTACCTTTTTTTTTTTTTTTTTTTTTTCCTCCTCCTCTTTGGTTGTGCAGTTGAGGAACGAATTTAGCGTTTGTCGAGTGTACATCAAATCAGGGACGCTGAGATCGTTTGATCGGCGGCCTTCTGCTGATATCGCCACGAGCAGCGAGAGCCGGAGAAATCCCGAGACATCCTCCTCCTCGGCGCCCCCACAGATGGTGGAGAGGAGCAGCTCTCACGGTAGCTCGTCATCGGCGGACGACGGCTCGCAGCCCCTGGCCCCTGATGAAGCCTTCAATTGGAACGTGCTGGAATACATCGATTTGGAGCAATTTGGCTGGGACTGAGACACCAAAAGCTTTCACATTTTCTCCCCTTTAGTGGACTCGAATTCTTTGATTCATGTGAGCGCTAACCTGGTAGCGAATAGAGCGATGTATTATTCTCTGCTGCTAGAGATGCGAGCAGCAGCATTGTGAAAGATAAAATGAAGAGGCTGTGGTGATGCCATGGGGTAAGGTGGGTAGAATAAACGGGCCTAACTCGGCTTTGACTGTCCTGCTTCCTGGACTTTGCATGGAAATTTGGCCTCTTGATGTTTCTCTGGAAATTTGAAGAACCTTCCTCATAGTATGGTGGGCCATTCCCTACTAATTCATTATATATATATATATGGACCATGGTTGCGGTGAAGTTGCCACCAGCCACGTCTCCTACCATGGCATGTTCTCATAAAAGGTTACATTCACACAGATTAGCGATAAAATATAGTCACAGGAAAAAGTTAAGATAAATAGCCTCTTTTTATTATTTTATACTTCTTTCGTTTACCTTTGTTTTTTCTTTCTTTTTGTTAAAACACCGTCGACTAGCAGTCAGCTAGCATGTGTGGTACTCGGAAAGGTATTAAGAAGAAGAAAAAAGACCAAAAAAAAAAAATGCAAGTTCCTGGAATCGCGGCACCATCGCACTTCAATAATTTGCTCTGAAAAATTTATAACGAACATGACTGAAAGGTCATTGCAATTTTTTTTTTTTTTTTTCCTTTCTTTTAGACGTGGAGGTATTTAACCACGGATTTCATAGAAGAATATATATATATATATATATATATATATATAAACTAAAGTATGGATACCTAACCGTCCCCCTCTCCCGTGAAGCAGATGACGAGTTCACGTCCTCGAAGTCTGCAATGATGCGATCCCTTAGACATTTCAATGCCGACTAGCTTACCCGAAATATTCCGAATCTAAAGGAAAAAGTTTATCAATACCCTGCTGCCATGTGCAACGGAGTGAGACAGGATTGGGACCTCGGTCCCCATCCCATGTTCTCGAAAGAAAATAAGTTTGCTTTTAATTTTTGAGAAAATTTTTTTTTTATTTTTATTTTCTAAAAACAATCCCTATTTTTTATTTTATAATTTATAAATACTATTTTTAAAAAAAATAACTAAAAAATTGAAGAATATGTGTGTGTGTGTGTGTCTATATATATATATATATTAGAATATAAAATATTATATTATAATATTATATTACATAATCACATAGATTATAATATATTATATATTATTATAATAACTCTATAATGTATTACATATAAATTACATATTTGTTGTATATAATAAATGCAAATAATAATAGAATATTAATGATATTATAGTAATATAATTAATATTATATTATTAATATTATAATATATATAACTTGTTGATATTATATTAATAAATAAAAATATAATTATAAATATAATAGAAGTAATATATAATTATATTAATAATTCTAATTATTAATAATATCATATGTACAATATATAATTAATATTAATATAGTAAATATAAATAATATAATATTAATGATGTTATAGTGATATAATTAATATTATATTATTAATAACATATTATATATTATAATAATTGATATTTTATAATAATAATATATTATTATTTTTCTAAAAAGTTGTCTTAGGTTCCAAAAAAAAATTTATTTTTAAAAATAAAACGTAAAAATAGTATAATCAAACATTTTTTTATGATAAATTTTATGTTTTTATTTTAAAAAATAAAAAAAAGAAAATAAAAGAGATACAAATCAGATAAAAATAAAAGAGATATTTTAAAAATATTTTTAAACTATTTTTTTTAATTTTGAAATTATATTTTCTAAAAAATTATTTTTATTTTTATTCACTAAACATATTCTTACAAGAGTTTTCTATTTTCTATAAAACTAAAAAATAGAACTATTTTTAATAAAAAAAATACATCCTCACTTTCATTTCCTTTCCATCTTTAAAAGTGAAGATTTTTACTATCCTCATTCTACCCTACGAAGAATAATAAATTTCAGTTCCCATTCTCAATCCATCCTCCTATCATCCCTGCTTCTCTCTACCCTCATCCTGCTCCTCCCTTCTTCTAATAATAATTATATAAAAAATATTTAATAACAATTATAAAGATAATTTTATATAATATAAAAATATATAAGCATATAATATTTAAATACATGATTAGATAGGAAAATTCTTATTTTTATCTCTGCCAACTAAGAAAGTAAGGTAGAAAAATATTTTTTTTTTCATCTTTGCTAATGAAGAAAAAAATAATTTTTATTTTATTGATAGAAGAAGCACAAGAAAAAACATACTTCGGACAGGATTGAATGGGAAAGTTCCCCATTTCATCTCATCTCATGGATTAAAATTATAATTTCTACGTGGATAAACAAAATTCATTCATCATATGACGTAAGAACCTATTAATTTTTATTTAATATTAATAAAAAAATTATTTTTAAATAGATTTGATTTACCATGTGACCTACGAATTGGACGCATATTGTGACGTTCATCTACATTCTAAGGCCGTGGTAACTATATTCTTCCACACGTGATGGCACTGTAGACCAGGACCATTCAAATGGGTGGCTGAAGCAGTACTCCCTCTCCCTCTCTCTCTCTCTCTCTCTCTCTCTCTCTCTGTGTGGACCCAAAGAGACTCTAGCAGAGTAGTTGATCGTGGCGTTTTTCCCTGATTTGCTACGAGATTCCACAATTTCAAATTTGGAAGAGTTTCTCTGAATGATTGCTACCCGTGGTTACGCTGCTGTCACGATTCTAGCACTGCTTTGGAAATGTTCTGGTCGTCCAGTGCCACATTTCTGGGCGAGGCGATGGACGACGTTAAATCGGGAGCTGGTACTGTCGAGATGGTTCAATTGTCATGCTTTTATATATATATATATATATATATATATATATATATATATATTATATTTTACACCACCCTTTAAACTTCTCATCTCCATTCATTACTCAACCCCGTCACTATAGTCAGCAAACTAAACCTCTCAAATTTCTCTCATCAGTTCACTCACCAAATAGCTCATCGTCTCCAGCATAAATAAATATTCTGAAATTATACAGATAGTTCATCAACCTCAGATGAGAGAATTCTTCTTCATGCTGATTTTATGCTCGTGGCATCGGTAACTATTTGAACTGCACCATTCTGAGCAATTATAAAAATTCAACCTAGACAGTGACAATGAAACAATAACTTGTCAGTCAGGAGATGATCACAGGGGCAATAGACTATGTCGACCATACATTTTTAGGCAGGAAGACGATGGCATTACCTGAATCTCAGCATAATCATGTTGGGAGATCAGAGTTGAATCCGTCACCATCAGTATTCAAAACAGGGAACCCTAAAGCAGGCATAGCACGCAATATCTGGTCTGTGTGGAAGAAATTAAGAAGCACGAGCATTGAAAAGTAATGCAGTCCTTTAGTAAATTGCAGAAGCGCTTCTGGTCCTTTGCTTGGAACAACTTAAATTCGGACCAGAGGGCACCTGCTAACATCCCATCAAGCAGAAGGTATTGACTTGCCTCAGAATTCACCGAGCCAGATCATCAACACCATCTGAATTCATCAGTTACTAACAGGAGCACAAAGCACATTAGTGGAATAATTGAGGTAATTTTGTCAACTAAACTGCATCACATAGCATATCAGAATGTAACACTGATGTTACATGATGAGCTCAAACTGGCCACTCCGGCTCTTCAAAAATAGGTTCACTTGTCCCAGAAAAATATATCAAACATCAAAGTGCATTGATGAGTGTGCAACGCAATAACCATTTTCCAGTGAGAGAGAATTTTCCATAATAACTGCACAAGCAACATATGGGTTATTTGTCTCTTAATTTCTTTGGTCTCTGACAGGTTACCACCCATTCTCATTAAGGCTAACACAACAGAAAAACTTATGAACATAGCTCCTGTCTCGATCATGTTGGCATGCCTCAAGATTGCCAGGAAATAGCAATAATATTACCGGCAGCAGATGCACACATCAGGAAATTTTGTGTACTCTTCTTGAAGAAAAAAGAGACAAACCCTATGAAAACAGACAAGTTGTGCTCTATTCTTCTTGAAGGAATTTTTGTCTCAGATTTAGTAAATTGTCTTGATAAAAAATTGTTAGGTCCTTTCGTGCACATCTATTTTCATATGTGACCTATGGAGCTTATTTAATTCAGAGCACTCATTCCCATCCTTTCTTATCAGTTCAAGCGATTGCTATATGCTAAACTCTAATAACCTAAAATTACCTAGTGAACTCTAGCTATCTGATCCTTTGATATCTTTCCCCCCCCCCCCCAAAACAAAAAAAAAGATCGATGCCTAAAAGATTCAACTCTATGCAATCTAAGTTCAAAATAAATAGAGACAAATACTTGCAGATCAATGATATTCCAAAACATTACCAAGGAATAAGTACATAACCAAAACAATGCAAATAAAAAGAATAGACTGGCCTCATGTGGGTTTTTATATCATTCTAGCTTGAATATTGCAAACACTAAGAAATATCACAAATCCAACAGGAAATCTTATGCTACCTCAAAATGGATTCACAACACGTTTTCTCATATTAAAAAAAAAAAAAGTCAAGAGCAAACAGGAGTTGACTGGAATATAGCTATAGAAGAGTGAAATGACAAACATTCCATATATCCGCTTTAAACCCATCGAACAACTACAGGTTGCATTTGCCTGAGAAAAAAGAAAATACATATATATAATGATAAAATAAATGATGGAATAAATTTTCTTGATTACTTGTGTGGTACTCAATGTTTCAATATGATATCATTAAGATAGTTACAGACAAACTCCAAATTCTTATATGAAAATAGTTGGTCGCCAATATTTTGTCAGGGACACTATATCTGGTAGGTTCAGTGACTCCACCAATGAAATAGACTACAAGCCATGCGCCTAAAAGCAGGTCTCCACATAGAGTCTTGTCACAGCATCAATTCACAACAGGCAAACTTCCATGTCTCTTATTCTTCAGCTAAAGATCTAGGACCAATATGAGACAACAGAAATGACAGAATCTATACCTTTGACAAGGAATGCTGAACACTTCAATATATCCACATGAAATAAGGTGTAATAACATGACACATGACAAAAAAATGTCAAAGAATTTCGTACAACCTAGGATGCAATGAACAATTACAACCCTTTAATAAAGATAGAAGAACTTCAGTGATATGTTGTTGCACCACCTCCATATTAAGCAAGGTTTATTGTACTGGTGCATGCTATTCTGTATCAGATATACCGTACATATAGGTACCAAATTGATACTCAATTCGAGAGGCATACCGAGTATTGGTACACCAACTGACCATGCACCGAGCATGCTAACATTGTAGCAATATGGTATTGAAACAAGATTCGGTATCAAAATTGTGAACCTTGATATTAAGGCTATGTTCTAAATCTTCTAAAAAGCATTATTGATGAAAATGAAATTCTTAGGGCACCATAACACTGAACTTGGCCATTCAATTAACTCACCACTACAGCACAATTATTCCTCAATATTTGATGCCACATAAAAATTAAGCCTTCCTGTCCTTACGTAGAGACTCCAATATGCACATATGTTTGTCGATGTTCAAGCTAACCCCAATCTGATATGGAGGATAGCAACAACCTCTAGCGTGAATACCTAGCTTCAGAAAATACAATCTTTAAGTTATACGTGCTGCAAAGTTCATTGCTAAGAATGAGGGGCAAAACTATGCTGAGATTTGGGGAGGGGAGCAGCAGGTGGGGACACAGACCTATTGGATCTCAATGTTTTGCAGTTTGATTCTTGAAGTCAATAGGTTTCATTGCACATGGTAAAACTTGACATGTCCAGGGAAATACACAAGGAGACCAACTTACAGCTCCATCAAACAGGACATATGACGCAAAAACTATTTCAACAAAAGGCGTAATAATCTAAAGATGCAATGATTAGCAAGAGAGCGAAAATAATAAAACAGTGACACAGTGGAATGATATATGTTGCCAACTGATAAATGGGTAAAATAAAAAGTCTAGAAAGAGAAACAACTATCATAACATAAACTTAGCGATGTGCTTGCCTTTGTTGCATCATGATATTTGTTTAAACATGAAATTTTCTCATGAGGAACTTAATCCATATCATTGAACTGCAACCTACAGATGGATCAGAACATGTAGACAAAAAACCAAATCACATAAGCAGAATTTGAAGCAGAATGGTAGCTGAAGACATAAAAGCAAGTCCACCGAACCTGCTTGTCAACAAGAATTCAGCAACAAAATTCCATTTATGATGCAACAGAAGCAAATGACAGTAATAGAATCTTGGACCTACACTCTGGTCTGGATGACAACCCACAAATCATCATTCTCCAAGTCCATATCCAATGGAACGATGACAAACACAAACAGAAAGGTAAACCAGTTAAGAAAATGAAGCACATAATCTGCATAAGCTAACCAATGCTGATAGCTGTATGTGGAAAAATATTTTTTTTCCCTTATTGTAAAATATGATATTTACTTCGCTAAGTGTGTCACATAAGTAAGCCTTGCTGAAAAGACCATAAAAACGATAGGAAAGTTTGAGATTTAATGCCACCGATCTTTGTAGACTTTCGATCAGCTATCGCTAACCCGAAAACAATTAAGGAGTTTCTCATTCTAAAATCAAAGTTAGAAGTAAGAAGCCCATGTAGCCAGTCGTAAAAAGGATACAAATGAGAGGATCACTGATTTTAGCCCGCAAGGGCGGGTCAAAAGCCATGCAAAAGTTGAAAAAAAGAGAAAAATAACAATGATATCCCATATATGATACGTTTAATGATCGAACATATAGCAACAAAAAAGAAAAAGGAAGTCCAAAGAAAAACCCTAGAGATCCCGAGCTCAATGCACTCGCCGATCGAGAACTTCTCATAAACCCTCGAAACAAGGCTAATAGATTCCCATACAGACGAGGAGGTAAACGATTTGGAACTCATTTTCTTCAAATAATCTTTAGAATAATGTCCAGATTTAAAGAGAAAAGGGGAAGAAATTGGTTACCTCCACTGCTTTGCTGCTGAAACTCGGAGGCATAGCGAGGGAGGAGAAACTTCCCTCTTCCAAAGTAACGATGAATGTTCCGCCGGAGCAATTAAACAAACGGGTTCCTACACAAGGTCGGCGACACCCACCGGACGGATATCAAGGTACACCGGATGAACGGCGACGAGTATTTCTACGGTACACCGGTACGGCGTCTTGGAATAAATCATCTCATGAAGGAACGCTAAACTTCCATATCTTTAAACTTAATTATCAATACATCCAGCATGTGGTATATACCATTCCACGGCATGGACTTTGTTATAGATTAAATCTGACGAAGAATTATGGAGAGTTAATGAAGGATCAATCTAGGATTATAAGGGGCATCATCTAAGATCACAGAGAATGTGTAAAGATTCTATACCAGCTTTCTTTATTTATTTATCAATGTCTATCAAAATAAAATGAGAAAACTCATTCATATACAAGCAAGCCTCTCCTCTCTCTCTATGTCTGGCATGGAAGGAGGAAGCACTGCAAATTAGTTAAAGAGTGCAATTTACCTCAGTTTTTATCAACATTTTATTCTTCTCAAATGTAAAGATGCAATCCATCACCAATTCACTCTTCTTCCTGTTGTTAGTATTTTAGCATTAACACATGATTGAATCATAAGACAAGCTTTTTGAAAAAGAAAATACCTTCAGATGCTGGTAATGCCAACACATAAAGATCTTAAGAAAAATTCACAAAACCGATTTTTAAAAATCAATCCACTCCCAGTGCATTGAAACAAATCCATAAATTGTACCAACTCCTTGCTCTCAAGAGAACTGCCATAATGCTCTTTCAAAATTCTCGAAACAGAAGAGTCCATTTTTCTTAGAAAAAGAGAATTAAGTCAGACTATTTAAGATATATAACCTGTCAAAATGCATAACCAAGAAAAATCTTTTACAACTGGCTATCCACTTAATTGATAGGCCAAGTAAACCTCCAGATGTCTGCTAGTTTCCTTCATGCATTACAGTGGAAGCATGACTTTATTCATCACAACACCCTGGTGCAGTTGATGGTTAGCTGAACGTGAAAACCTTGTAACATACCAGGAACAGACATTCAAAAATGTTGCTATATCATAGGTCATGCTTCCATTCAAGGCTTTTACTTAGTTGTCGCTGATGAAAATAATGATCTTCCTCTTTCACACTATGCTTGTAGAATGTGCCACTCATCCAGTAAGATTCACTTCTTATGACAGCACCGGTTGAAAGGAAAAAAAAAGATAAAGGATGTCAAAATTCTATTCCTTTCTTCCTTGACTCGATAGTTTTTTTCATCAGTCAGTTCCTGCCTGCACTGAACATGAACTGGATCTTCAAATAGTAAAAACCAAAACTCCAACAACCAACATGATTCTGATGGATTGGAGAATCAAAGCTGGTATTAGGAGCTGATATACATCAACACGCACTTCAGAGCTTAGCAGCGCAGTCCAGCCTGTCTTCCATGAAGTTGTTTTAAATTTGTGAGTTCTTTCCTCCTCTTCCGGGCTTGTGCTGCTGCAGCTGCACTCAATAGTTTCTTGTTAGGGTAAGAACATGCTTCTCGTGATTTATCCAGTGAAGTTTCATCATCATGACCTTTCAATGATCCACCTTTAACATCTGATGAAGAAACTGAAGTCCTATCATGGGAAGACGTGTGGACTTGTTTATCTGGACAAGGCTTTAACCTCTGATGCTCTGTTTGGATTGTTGCTGGTAACTCTTGGCTGCTTGTAGTAGCATTTTCCTCAATCTGAGTGACAATTGTTTGCCCCAAGGAAAGATCTGTTTCCTTACTGCTATGCAACATTGTTTTCTCTGCATAGTTCAGTGCTCTGTAAGATTGCCCGAAACCACACTGTATGCTGACAGGATCTTCCTGTCTTTCTTTAGATGAATGACAATGTTGAGAACTGGATCCAGATGTTTCATTTAGTAAAGGATGAAACCAACAACGCGGTGGCAAATAGAAATGTGGCCCTGATCCACAGAATATACTAGGACTATCATGCTCACGGCAAGGTCTAACATTTGGAAAATTGGACCAGGAAGGCCATATACAAGGCGCCAAAGGTGGTCTGCCGTATATCATTGGTGGGATATTAGTTGATGAAGATGCTGATATATCCACCTGCATGGACGTGGTGGTCTTTGCACTTGTTCCAGACTCACACTTGATGGTCTTAGAAATCTGCAGAGGGTAAAATCCTTTGAGAAACATACACCATGGCACTAGAATTAGAAAATATGTTTTGGAGAGACCAAACCTGTTCTTTTAGTTGTTTGTTTGTGTCCTTCAAGGAAACATACTCTTTCATGACCAACTCCTTTTCCTACTCTCATTGCACATATTAGACAAAATTACTTAATGATTGGATCACTTAAGATCAAAGTATACGAGAGAACTCATACAATGCATAAAATTGCTTTTTCAGCATACAAGGGCCACCACCTTTCGACCTTTGGGACATGAAAGCAGAAGTGGCAGCCGCAATTTTAGAAAATGGTAGTAACAACGTATCAGGTAATTATTTTTCCAGGACATATATCAGTTAATTACTGCTATTGCTAAAAATGAAGAGATAACATCATGAGGGAATTATGAATACCATCTTCATATTCTTATTTTTCAATGACAAATCAGCAACCTTTCTGATCAACTCCTCACGAATGGCCTGATAGAACATAGGAAAGAACTTAAGAAGCGTAATAAGGTGCCATCCATGATAAGCACAAACGCCAATTTTAACTAGCCACTAATTAACAAGATTCTGGACAAAAGAAGAGAAATGAAAATACTTATCGCTTTTGTTTACCTGTCGCCTACGAATAGTCTGCCTAGCTGACTCTCTATTAGCTAGAATCCTGCGCATTCTCTTAGCTTCCTTCTCAGCCTATGAAAAACTGAAACTTTAAATATATGTGTATAAATGAAATATGCGCATGATATTGAAACCACCATTACCTCTGTCAAATTTTGGTTTGCCCTACGAGAGAAACTAGCGTGACTAGTGGGGCAGGAAATGTCTGCTTTAGGCAATTCAGAAATCTGCTGTCCACTTTTTCTTTCCTCTATTACATCACTGACTGCGTTGTTATCTTCTTGGTAATCGCCAAGCAACTGTTCATGCTACAGGGAACCACACAAATGAAATCTCCACAATGACATGTTAAGGAGACCAATTTATATAAGCCAGGACAGCACAAAAAATTTACGTGTAAAGAGACAGACAAAAATAGATGTTAAAATCTGCTCATCATTCGTATGCTTCTTGTTAACACAGAACCTCAGACACATTGAAGCCAAGAACCAATACAATACTGGTAAAATAATGCTTAGATAGACAGCTTCTCCAAAAATCTTTTCCTTTGATTTTGCTGAATCATCGTTACATAATATGCTTAATTCTACAAATTTGATAGAAGAATGACTTAGATGGTTTAGGCATGCACAATGTAGGCTGAAAGATGCACCGATAAAGTAAATGCTTATTACTGTCCCAATGATTATTTCCTCTCTGACACAAATAAAGTAAATGCTTACTTTATTTCTGCTCTTGGTCAACCCTTTCATCTTCCTTGTGCATACATACTTGCAGTCCACATGTCTAGGTGTTAACAACCGGATTCCTATCAGGTGAACAAAGGCCTAGACTAACTTCTCAATCATTTATTCTGTATCCTCAGAATATATATATGTGTGTGTGTACATGTATGTATGTATACTGATAGCTGGGATCAAATATGATCCAGAGCAGTTTGTAACGAAGAAAGATACTAAAATTGCATATGAGAATGATAAAGTCATTAGGTAAACAGACAGAGCTACACGACATACAATTAAATCTCCAACCACTCCATGACGTACAATCAAGTGCCTAACCTTTAATTTCCAACACCTTGATACTTATGTTTGCATCTGCATAAGTAGTTGTTTCTTTCACTTTACCCTCGGCTTGTTTTCAATACATGTGATGCACATGATATTTTTAAATTGATAATGCTGGAAGCTATGAAAAAGCAATGATACACAGTTTTCACATAAAATTGGAAATTTCATATAAACATGCTCATTTTGTTTCTGCAAATGGAACATTCTAGGTTTTTTTTTTTTTAAAAAAAAAAAAAAGACATAGCGGTAGTTCTATCATTCTATGTTGCTTACTTTTATTTATATTTTCAGAAAACTGTTCTGATTTTCTACCCCAAATGGATGGTTCCAGGTTGCTTATGAAAAGAAACTCAGTGTCCAGTCCATTATAAAACTTAAAGTGAGTTGAAACGGCAACGGAACCAAGAACCTATTAGATAAAAGGAATTACTTATGAACATAAATGAGTGTAAAGATCTCATTTTTAATGCAGCGTCTCTCATCATGCATCCCTTTCAGACAATTCCTTTCTCCGTTCACATTGTTTTTAAAGAAATTCCATCTATACTTCAACAAAGAACCTTTATTGCTTCCCTTCAATAGGAAAATTTTCCAATCAAATAAGAACTTACGTCTCTCATTCGCCAAAAGGAAGCATTTTAATGAAACACAACCATCAGAATTCAATGCAAAAAGCAATGGAATCGAAAAAAGAATGAATATATATATATATATATATATAAGACTTAAAATTCCAGCAAGAAATTACCTCCAATCCCCACCGCTTCCCTTCTCTAAAGCTCACCTCCCGAGCCCTTGAAGGCGAGCCGTCGTCCTTAATCCTCTTGCTCTCCTCCTCCACCTCCTTCCCAGGGCTCTTCAGAATGGCCATCTCCGCAAGAGCCCTCGCCGCGTCGAGCTCCATCTCCGCAATTGGATCCGGGCCCCATTGCTCGCGGGGCAAAGAACAACGAGAAGTGGCAGGCAAGCCCCCTCCATCAGAGCTAGGGTTAGGTCCCCTTCCTCCAAAGCATCCCCTGCTTCCACTCCTCGTCTCCTCCTCCTCCTCCTCCTCCTCCATCATGCCCATCGCTGCTCTAACTCGAAGAAGAGGGGAGCTGCGCTCCTTATCGTCGGGTCCATCGGCTTTGCCCACGTAGCCGTTGGAGTCCACCTGGCAGCTGACCTCGATTCCCATCTATGGACACGTGGCAGTATGATAGCATGGAGGACTCTTGTCCGTGCATTCGTTGGTGCCACGTGGATGGGTTGCACTGGGTGGCGTTGAGCTTGGGAGGGCCACGTGGCTAATTAGAAGGGCCGAGAACGGGGTGCACGGTATCGGTTGGCCGCTTTCCATGGCGATGGGTTTCGTTACCGCCTTTTAGTTTGCGATTTGTAACGGTTTATATTATTAGCATACGCATGAGCATTACACATGATTTAAAATTAAAATTTTTTTAAAAAAAAATAATAATAATAATCTTGATGTAATATATTTTTATTTCTATTTGCAACATTTAAAAATAAATAAATAAATAAATAATTATACAAAGGCTATCCTGCTTGACTTGTGCATTGAATTACAAAACTTCTTCCAAGATTGATTTAGGGTGCGTCCGGCATCACAGGCGCGCTCTCCCAACAGCAGCCGCTGTTGATAGATATAGATGATCCCAACAGCTGCTATTGGAGGACAGCTAAAGGTCATGAATAGATCTTCAGAGATCTTGTTTGCTACAGTTGCTGGATGTTGACTGCAGCTATTTTTCTCGAATAAGAAGATATTGTAGTTATTCGGTGGAAAATTTGGAACGGAGGGAAAACATCAGAGTTACTGCAAGAGGTTTTTTTTTTTTTTTAATATATATATATATATATATAATTTTTGTTTTTATTATGTTTGGATAAACTAGCATGATATTTTAACACCGCTTCGGAGTGTTGGTTTGTCTTCACATCTGGCTTCTAGGAATGAGCGATTTGTCGCGGAACGTTCTGAGACCGCCACGTGTCCAGAGGTGCTATTCACCACGCGTATCCAATAAGTCCATCGTGATCTCAAGCCCTTGTCCGTGCGTGCGTGTGGGTTGGGTGGCTTGCATGGTGGCCACGAGGTGCAGTCCCAGGTGACACGTGGAAGCCCACCCGCATTCACCGGCACCTAATTTAGCCGTTGATGCAATAACGAAGACCCTGCGATTCGTTTGCCGACACTGGGAATGACCACATCATATGATGATGGCTCGAGCAAGATGTTGGCACCCGATGTGGTGTGTTATTTTTTTGCATCAACCAAAATCGGAGTGCAGGAACCAAGAGCCAACGGAACAGTCTTTTAACCTGCGTCTGGGAGCAAGATGGTGATTAGAATTCAGTAGTTTATTTATTTCCCAGACTTCCCTCCTAGTTTTTCAAATATAATAATCTAAAATAATGGAAGCCATTATCTTCCACCTAAGACTTCACCAATAATTATTAGCTGGACTGCAGTAATTAATATTCGATCATTGGATGGAGATAACAGCACCGTATCCAAATAAAATTTATAAGCTATCCTGCCTTATTCTGAATTACATATCTACTCTATTTTTTTTCACAAAAAAAAAAAAATTGTTATGAAACAATGGTGGGCGGTCTTGGGACGCTGATTGAGAGAGAGAGAGAGATTCATTATGTTACTTGGTTTGTCGCTCGCCGGATGGGTGCATGAATCCTTTTTATTCTTTATATTAATTACCAGCTTCTTCTCCGGACTGCCGTTGGCACATTGTTTGGTCTTTGTCCCTTGTTTAGAGTAAGGCCAGCTGATGCACAGGGGTTCCCATAAATTTGCATGTGGAGTTGCATCAGAATTCTTGCGCCATTGCCACCGCATAGCTGGCCAGTCCGAGCCAGGGCAAACATATAACAGTGCAGTCAGGATGAACCTTTCAACAATGGATGATGGCCCTGTATAATTTACCGTAGGACAATACTTTTCAGAAATGGCTTTCATGTCCACTTGCATACCCAACTTGGTTGAACGGTGCGGTCAAATTCATGGTGAAACACTAAAATCAATGATTCACACCATTCCTTATAATCTACAATGTCTGAACTACATTAAAAAGGAAAAATGCTCATATATTTAGGACTCATTATCGACACAATGAATAATAAATGATTGGCAAAGATAATAGATTTATCTTTGAGATTATATATATATATATATATAAATGGTTAGGGAGCATTCAAAACACTTGCATATAATTTTGACCATCAAATGCACCAATTTTGGATCTCCCCCTTTTCCACCAACTACTGAAGATGTTTACCTTGCTCTTCATCTGCATGGACTTGAGTACCCTCCTACCTCAAAGATTCCACCTCCTCTACATAAATAAAACAAGAAGGCATCATTTTCTCCAGAGTCCGCCTAGATCCTCTTTTGTCCCTATCTCATGGTCCATTGTCTGATAAAAACTAAGCAACTCCCTTGATCTCAATTGCCAACATGAGAACCATTCAGATGGCTCTTTCTCTAACGGCTCACAGGCTCCTCCCCTCCAACTCTACACCTTTCTCCCTTCAGAGAGCCCAACCTCCCAACATATCCATCATCAGAGCTCACGGCAGCAGGCTGCAAAGCTTCTTGGATCTGAGCCCTCCTGAATCCAGGCCAGAGTCTCTCGCCATCGACCTCCAGTGGCACGAGCCATCAAACTCATCGTCCTACGATGTGGTCATCCTTGGCTGCGGCCCAGCCGGCCTGCGCCTCGCCGAGCAAGTCTCTATGCATGGCGTTCCCGTTTGCTGCATCGACCCCTCGCCGCTCTTGGTGTGGCCCAACAACTACGGAGTTTGGGTCGATGAGTTCGAGGCCATTGGTCTTGAGAGCTGCCTCGACACGGTCTGGCCGATGGCAACCGTCTTCATCGACGACCAGAACAGGAAGTATCTCGGCCGCCCCTATGGTAGGGTCTGTCGTAAAAGACTAAAGACACGGCTGCTAGAAGGATGCGCTTCAAATGGAGTCGAGTTCCACAAAGCGAATGCATGGAAGGTGGAGCACAAGGAATTCAGCTCCACCATCTCGTGCTCCGATGGCTCCGAGCTGAAAGCTAGCATGATCGTCGACGCCACCGGATTCTCAAGTCCATTTATAAAGTACGACAAGCCAAGGAACCATGGTTATCAGATTGCGCATGGGATCCTTGCAGAGGTCGACGGCCACCCGTTCGACGCCGACAAGATGGTGCTCATGGACTGGAGGGACTCCCACATGGGCAACGAGCCTTACTTGAGGTCTCAGAACGACAAACTCCCTACATTCCTTTATGCCATGCCCTTCGACTCGAAGTTGATCTTCCTCGAAGAGACGTCGCTGGTGAGCCGGCCGGTGCTTTCGTACGTTGAAGCGAAGCGAAGGATGGTGGCAAGGCTGAGACATCTGGGAATCAAAGTGAAGCGAGTGATCGAGGATGAGAAGTGTCTGATTCCGATGGGCGGGCCACTCCCCGCCATTCCACAGAATGTGATGGGGATCGGCGGCACTGCTGGATTGGTGCACCCATCGACAGGGTACATGCTGGCAAGAGCCTTGGCGCTGGCTCCGGTGGTGGCCGATGCCATGGCTGAATGCTTGGGGTCAACAAGGATGATCAGAGGGAGACAGCTTTACAGTAGGGTGTGGAGTAGACTGTGGACAGGGGAGAGGAGGAGGGCTAGGGAGTTCTACTGCTTTGGGATGGAGACTTTGCTGAGGCTGGACTTGAAGGGTACCAGGAGGTTCTTTGATGCTTTCTTTGATTTGGATCCATACTACTGGGAAGGGTTCCTCTCCTCCAGGTTGTCACTTGGGGAGCTGTTTGTTTTGAGCTTGTCTTTGTTTGGGCATGCATCAAACCCTTCCAAGTTGGATATAGTCACCAAGTGCCCTGCGCCCATAGCTAGAATGATGGGCAGTCTGCTACTCCAGTCTACTTAGACACAAGGCTACATGTATAAGAAGAACATAATCTGTGTTTTGGTGTTCAAATTTCTCTCTTTTTTTTTTTTTTTTTTTAATAATAAAAGTGATGCAGCACAAGTAGAGCACCTTAATTAATTCTATTTGTTGGGGATTCTGATATTGGTCTGAAACCAACTGATTGATGAATAAATAAAAATATTTGAGCAACATCCCTTTAGGAAGATTGCAGGGCATAAAAAGAATAAAATCAAATCTCGCCATTTAGTGGCTACCTCTCATTCATGCAAAAAAACTGTTCGAATTAGCAACAAGCATCCACGAATTTGCCAAACGGGAATTCTATTCATGCAATTATTAGATGGACAGTAAGACCTCTTTCAGTTTATGAGGTGAGAAATCTCTCAGTTTCACAACAAGTCAACAGCAGTCATTAATAAAAATAATAAAAAAAAAAAAAGTAGTTTTCCCCTAATAATTTGGTCTCCACTGCCATCACAAAATCTTACAGAAATTAAGCATGTCAAGAGGACAGACAACATTTATGATAAGGTATAACAAGATATACAGATTTTGTAGAACCTTTGAGTACAGTTAGGAACTCTCCAACCATGTCTGAAACATGAAGGGAACAATCTAATCCTATATTGAAACAGTTTGTTATACTTTGTAAAAAGTGTCAGTAACAAGTCTCTATCCAAAGTCACTGGAATGACAGGCAGCACTTGCACTTACAACACAAAAGATTTTTGTGAAAACTTGGGCCAACCGAAGTCAAGCTGCATCAGCATTGTGCCATCCCTTTGTGCATGGAGGTATGTTCATGAACTCATCAAACTCCTTCACATGAATGTCACAGCATTTCCACTGCATATGGGCAAAGACATGTTAGAAAGAGCAGGTGGCAGTAGATCCAATTGAAAAATAATTTAACCACCCCAAAAAGGATAAGAAAACCTACCCCTCTCATCCTATCATGAAAAACTGCTGGACCTGGATGGTACTCGCATGCAGTTTCATGGTTATCCTTCTCTTTAAAGCTTTTGCCACATCCTTTATTTCTGCAAATCTGGGGTTCATTCAGATCAACTACCTTCTTCACTGGGGGAACAGCAGGCCTCTCAGCATGATCATCTTTCTTAGAAGAGACTACAGCTGGCTTTGAAGGTCTGCTTTGTGAACCTGAACAACACACAGCAGTTTTCTCAGTAATTGGAAGTGCCAGGTTCTTGGTTTCTGTAAAGTTCATCATGAACCACTCAAGTTCGAAAAACCAAAATTTTGACATGCTTTACACCAGAAACATTTCAAGGCCATCTTATGGCAGAAAGAAACATTACCATGATCAGAACAGAAAAAGCCTTGGCGGCACCTCGAACAAGAATCATCAGGTTTTCTGTTTTGAGCAGCAGATGGAACTGGTACTGGCTTCTGGGGCTTTGCAGATACAATCTTGGTGACTGGCTTCTCAGTCGTATGTTTACCTGTCTTACATCTTCATCCACAAAAGAAAGAAAAGTTACATGATAAGGCATGGAAATGCACCAAAGAGTAACCATCCAGCATGATTAAATGCAAAACAACGTGCAAGCAAGCATGTCCTCATGATGACATCTACTAACAAGACATCAGTTTCTCATTCTTGAGGCTATAGCAAATGTCTCAAAGACCCAAACAATGGGATATCTCTTGTAAATAAAAATGGAAAATTAAGGCTGTATTTGGCAATGCTGTCAACTTTTTTTTTTTTTTTTTAAAAAGAAACAGAAATTCCATTTTATTTTATTTTTTTAACATTTCTGGCAATAGAAATATGTTTTGTAGTCATTGTTGCATTTAATTTTTTATAATTCAGACAACAGAAATATGTTTGGTAGCTACTATTATTTTTTATTTTTTATGGTAGGAGCTACTTTTAAAAGGTTACTATTTCAAAAAGTTGTTTTAATTTTTAAAAAGTTACTTTTAAAAAAGTGGAAGTGAAAAAATTCACTTCCACTTTTTTTATAATTAATGAAAATTACTTTTAAAAATAAAAAAAGTAAAAACAATGTAACCAAACATATTTTTTATATCGAATTTTATATTTTTTATTTTTTAAAATAAAAAAAAGAAATAAAAGTGATACTAAACAGACCCTAAATATTTTTAGTAGAGCAGTAAATTAAATAATTCCAGTAGAGTATCTGAGGTCTATTGCTGAAAATATTAGCAATGTTTTCAATACAGTTCTTCCAGAAACAAAAGAAACGGTTTTCATGCTCCACTGCAGAGAATTTACCCTATTCAACAGCGAAATGATATCAGTAAAGTTCAACTTCATATGCAATAAATCAAAATTCATTCCTTCAACTATTTCAATTTAGCAAGCTGCAGAAAACAGAAAATTTGCTTGCACAGACTTAAAAGGAAGAAAAATGGTTATAGCAACAAAAAAGTTGCAGGAAGAAAAGATAAACCCAATTGAACTGGGAGGGTCATGTGGAATAACTACCAGCAACACCACTCTAGAAAGAGAGGAAAAAGGAGGAGGAAGAAGAAGAAGATCATCTTATATCGAAAGGAAGATATAAGGAATCTGCATGTGCTCATGATAATGCTCAAGAAAGCTTGTGATAATGGAGAATAACACCCTTGACAGGAATTCAGGAAAGACAATCTCAGAGGAAAAATGTAAAGAGGCATTTACAAATCTCAGTTATGAAAACAGATTAGGTGCAAACAAGTTAGCAGAACCATGATGGAAGCACAACACCAATTTTGTGTAGCTGGCTGAATGTGCAATGCATGCCCAAGTATAAGCTGGCACCAGCCCTTCTTCAACTATAAAAAGGTCAAATATCCAATATCAAGGGGATCAAAAGCACAGGATTTGCATATTTAATGGACACGAAAGCAACAACATCCAATTGGGTGGGTTGTCCACAGTATCAGTCAAAAATGCACTCAGACAGGAAGCCTTTCTGCACGTTTCAAAAAAGAAGGTGCAAATGCCTTTTGGACATATTGTAGCTTTACATTTGTCATCCACAAAAATTTTTGTCTAAGCCACTTTGTAGTAACACGAAATCTATCAAACCTTGTAGGTAGCATTAGCCATTTTACAAAGGGATAACACTTGAAGAAAATTGTAATGCAAAATCATGAAGGTTGGTGAGGGAAGCATAGTAAGGACAACATTACAAGATAGAAAGTAGAAGTTTATCTTTAAACATACTAGGATTTGGCATGTGCAATACATGTGGTATGGTGATACATCACTTTGGGTTAAAGAAGATTGACTCCTAAAAGTATAGATGGTTATAATTTGTTTATCTCAGTATTTTTTTTTTTTTTTTTTTTTGGTGTTCAAATTGGGATTCAAGAGTTTAGTTAGGAGTCCAACTTTACCCTAACCTACCTTTTCTTTCCTCACCCCTTTCCATCCAATCTGATTCTCTCTTCCATGAAAACAGATGGAAAGATAGATGATATCATTCAAAAAAAGATAGTTTATGTAAGACAAAATAGAACTCTAAAAATAATGAATGGCTATGATTTTTCTATCTCATTATTAGGCATTTGGTGTTCTAGAGAGAGGGAGGGAGGATCAGTTGAGGCACAAAATTTTTTTTGGAATATTTGTGTTAGAAATTAAGAGTCCACTTCTGGAAAGAGTAAGCATACCTTATTTTTTCCATCTTTTTGATCCCATGTCCCATTTCCACCTTTTCCAGTCACATGATCTTGCATGAGGTGCATTGAGCATTTGAAAAACATTGCTCATGCAGGTGTTTTCATTATATATAGTAAGAGATGGTGTTTCAAGCTAGTTGATGTGACTGGACTTCTGCATGTGCTCACTTTAAATTTTGTTATGCAACTTAACAAAATATTATGACTATTCAACTTTACAAATATATACATTTTCCATTTAGTTGTTGTCAATTATTCAAGAAAAAGGTACAAAAAAATTAGTTACTTAGAAAACTGTCTTTGTTGTGCAGTACTCCCATCAGCATGCTGTCAATCAGATCAGGATTCAGAAAAAATACTTAAAACTGAGTAGGGATACATGGAAACCTGCAAACTGACCAAATTCTTCTAGCCATAGGCCAACTTCAGCAACCAGTTGAATTAATAAGTACAAACATATATGCAAAAAAAAATTAAAGATATCATACAAATCACCACCATCCACATACCAGCTATAATTGTTAGAGAAAGTTCTCTTTTTTTTTCACAAAAAAAAAAGTAACCTACCCTGGGATAGCCAGAAATAAGCTAAAATCGTGACTTCTTTGCTTGCAACAGCTCCATTCTTTCATACCATCATGAAATATAGGCTGGTAAGGTAGATATACACTTACATTAGGAACCTGTTAATGGTTCACAAAGCAATGCTCAGCAATGTGAAATTCAACTTACTCCCTGAAAAAAAAGCCACAAAACTGTTATTACCATGTTGTGATTCAACTAAAAGAATTTAGTGCCAGTAAATAAGAACCTGGCATCCACTTTAATTACATCTTTTCTATAATGCATATTTGTAAAGGAAAATTTGCAACTAGTTTTTCTCAACCACTTGATTATATTAAGTATTGGCAATTATCTCTACAGTCACTGGCCTACTCATATGAAAGCAACTCAGCAAATTAAGGGAGAAACAATTGATATGAGGCCTACAGCCATGATTACAAGATAAAATTAAAAAAACTGAATCCATAAGCAATGTCTTGTAAGTTACTGCTTAGCTGAGGAAACACTCCCCCTGGCATAAAGAAAGATTACTTTTCATGCAATAGTTATCGCAATGAGATAAATGTTTCGAAAGCCCTTATTTGTAGACATGGTTTTGGTCTGTTTCTACCTAAAATGACCCCAATGGCTGATTGCAAATATATTATCCCTGGTTTGAGATAAATTATGAAAACCTGTGAAACTTGATGGAAACTATTATACCTCACAGCATTTCCACTGTTACGGATTTTAAAAGATTTATTGGATCCATGGATTTTTTTAACCCATTCCTATGGGAAGCAATTTTTGGAGCCTCATAGTGAATATAATTGTAAAAACAAGCCTTATTTTAATTATATTACTCTTGCTGTAAGAAGTGTTCGTGTATTGAAATAAAGTATGATATTGCATAATTTGCTAGAAGGTGATGGAAGTTGGCAATGACTTCAAGGTCATTTGGGAGTGGGCTTAATATGTCAGCCGCTGGGCTGTTATTCTTCAAATCTCAGAACAATGTGCCTTGTGTTCTAGGGTTTCATGGTATATAAAGTGGTACCCTAACACCTTGCAATCAGGAGATGAACACTATTGTCTTTCCTCTCCTTTTAAAGTTCAAATATTTCGATGATCTTCGAACCCAAATTCAAGAAACAAGGACAAATTTAGTGTTGTCAAAGCAAATGGCACAATCACTCAACCACCACAAACAACACATCGTCCCAAAGTTCAAACCTTGGCAAACGATCACAACCGTAACCGACAATTCTTTGGTACTTCTACAAAACTTTCCCTCAAATACTAAACAGAATTGTTTTTGACGTGTGAAATCAGTGCGATATGATAGCAAGCACTGCAAAGCCCACCCTAACGATCAAAAGCAGCAATCTTTTTACGTCATCCTGAACCAAAGCAGTATTAACAAAGAAATGAAGCAGTTTCTCCGCACCCAGGGGATAATACGACCAGATGAGAAGCAAAGAAAAGAATACGGTGCGAGAAATTTGAGAACGAAGGAGAGGAGGGGAAAGATGGGGAAGGAGGGATTTTTCTTACGGAATCGTGATAGCGGCAAGAGCCATCGACGTTGCTGTCCTCGGTGAACATGGCATCGCAGCCAATCCTCTGGCATCGAACGGCGCCGCCCTTCTCCATGACCGTCTTCCCTCTTCCCCCTCTGCACTGCGATTTTTCCAGACGCTAAGGCACGGACGCGGAGACGTCTTATATACTGTACAGAAGGCTACGAAAGGAGTAGGGCAACGCCATGGGATGATATATGGTGTATCAATGTGGCTAAAATGGGCTCGTAAGTTCTCAACCTGACATAACCCACACCCTCTGGCTTAGGGCATTGTTCTTAAAACTAATTCTGCCCTTGCCAATGAGGCCTGAGATTGGGTGCTCCTTTTTTTTTTTCTTAAATAAATAAAAGCAACATGGCTTTCGAAGATCAATGAATCTGAATGATCTTGATTCGGATGATCTAATATTTTCTCCAATCACTTGATGTTTGTATTCCTATAAATAAAGAAGAAAAAAGAGATAAATGGGCTCAAAGATTATCTCCAAGAATCTTTCGTTGAAAGGTAGTCTAAAATATGGTGAAAAAAAAAGAAAGAAAAGGCCTATAATATCATAAAATGATACTTTAAGGCTTTAAATTAGGTTTTTAAATCTATTTACCTCAAATATAGAGTTGCTTTCAATAGTGATCTAATAGAGTCTCTCTAAAATTTAGCTATTTGTTAGGTTTTTTTTTTTATTATTATTATTATTGATGGTGATGATGAACGACTCCAATGAAGCTTCTTAGAAAAAAAGAGTTAAGAATCCTTTTTAGATTAGACAGTTGACTCCTACTCAAAATGATCTATATTTTTAATCAAATTTATTCATTTATAAATTTATAGATTCAATGGACCTATTAAATTTATTTATAAATAAGAATTGAGTACCGATTGATACCATTCTCTATCTACAGGGTGCTCTAAGTTGAATTAGTGTGGATTTAGGTCTTGAGATACCCTTGGCACCTAATTTTCTTGCTAACCAAAAGTAACCTAATTGAGACCGTATGGTACAATGGATCAATACCAATCAGTTTCATCTAGTGCTAAGCAATATCCTCTAAAGAGGCCAGAAGGATAATTTTTGGAGCTTTTTTTTTTTTTCTTATCTTGCCTTTCAACCGCGAGCAAAGAAAAATAAAGAAGCAATAAGAGGAGAAAGAGTTCATTCGGCACCATTAAGAAAAATCAAAAAATAAAAAAAAGAATAGTGCTAGCACTCATATTTGCATCATAAAATCGAACCATGTACCCTACATCCTCATCTAACCCTAATATAAGACTTAAACAAAATCTAAAAAATCATAAAGTATGAAAAAAATAAAAAATAATAATAAAAAAGGATCTCGCTGCAATATCAAGATGCTACAATCTAGTGTATCTTGGAACCCTAGCTTGTTGATATGGAGCCAACCCAATTCTGAACTTATCCCAATACTATTTTCCCTAGAAATCATCAATACTAATCATCTCAAGGGTCAAACCAGATGCAAACCTCAGATGAGTTTTGGTTGAACGCCAAAAATACATCTCGGAGTAGAACGTCGTCAAAACCTCAGAAGAAAATGCGAAAAGGATTTCCGCTGGCCGCTTTGCCGTTAGATCCGATCCATTTGCTTCAGCCATCGAAATGGGACCAGAGAAACGTCGAGTTCATCGGTTTACCAGCGTAAACAGCAAGCAGCCTTTTCCAGCAACTAGAAAAGCGACGTGTACGCACGTGTGGCTTTAACATTTTCACATCGTAGAATATGGCGAGTGAGTCGGACGAGCGCCATCCCCATCACTTTTTCGAAGCTCGGCATAAAAAGGACTCCTCCCATCTTAATCATCGAAAGCCACATTAATTCCCCGAGCAAACCAATAAATAATAAACTCCCGATGATTAAATGGTAGTTTGATTCCCCGCCCCCCCCCCATGTTCCCGAGCTATGGCAGAAGCTCCTCCGCTCTGTCATCCATCGCTCGTGACTCGTACGTGCGACCTCGGACCCAAACGCTCTTTCCGGCCGCCACGTGTCGGTGAAGTCTTTGAAATAACGCCCGTTATAACGGTACTATAAGAAACAGTTAAAACAATTATCACAAAAACAATAAAACCTTGGCCTCCAATTATTTATGACCAGAATCTTTTTTCTTTTTCCCTTCATCCAACTCTATTTCGAATCATATATTCTTATAAAAATATAAATAAAAAAAAAAGCTTATTTTTAAATTTTTAAAAAATAATTTTTGATTTATTTTTATCTTTTTTTAACTATTTATTTAAATAAAATATTTTTTTTTGTTAAAAAAATACATAATTAATAAAAATTATTCAATAAAGGAGACTTGAATCATAAGTACGATGATACTCTTTTATTTTTGATCAAAATTAACATTTAAGTAGTTCAAAAATATTTATACAAATTTGATCCAATAATAACATTAATCCCTTTATTATAAAATAAATGATATGAAAGGCAATACTTGCTATATTCATTATAAAATATAATAACTATCATTTGGCATAAAAAGAATTCACATTTAATATAATATTTCTTTTAATATTTTTCAAAATATTTATATAATAAAAAATTTAGCGCTTTGAAAAAAAAGATTTTTTTATTATTTTTTCCATCCTAATTATATATGAAACAACAAATAATAACCATTATGATTTAATAATGGTTTTGGTGGGAAAAATTATTCTTATCTACGTTTTAACGGTCAATTACGTGGAAGGTCGGTTGTTTGGCAATGGACAAAACCTTGGCCGCCGGTGTGACACGCACGCACCCACCTGTATAAAAGGCGAAGCAGCCAACCTTAAGCTGCGCTTCTCCCCGTCATTCTCTCTTCTGGCCTCCACCACGCCTTTATTATTATTATTATTATTATTATTATTTATTTTCTATTTTTTTATTTTTTTTTATTTTCGTCTCTCTCCCACTCTCTTCTTCTGCTTTTCTCTTCGAGAGGAAAGAAATTGTTCGATCACTCCTCCATTTCTCCACAAGCCCTAGAAATCGATACCGAGCCCGCACGGATTCTTCGATCGGTTCCACTGGAGATGATATCGGCGCCTTTACGGAATCCCACCAAGGTAACTATCTCCAACCCCTCCTTCTGATTCGTTTCTTTCCTTCCTCTTCGACCGATTCTTTTGGGTTTTCTGGGTTTGGTTCCCGATTCGTGTTTCGCTTCTTCCGAAAAGATCCCTTTCTTCTTCTTGCTGTTCTGTGTTTTCCTCTCTTGATTTTCGTTTCTAGGTGAGGTTTCTTGACGTTCTTGAAGGTGTTTTCTTTTATGATCTTTTGTTTTCTTTTCGGTCTGAGATTTATGGAGGCAAGGTTTTTACAGGGGAATTGATGAGGTTTCTGGGGTTCTTGGGGCGAATTAGGGTTTTGATAAAGAGGTTGTTCTTGGTGGTTTGAGTGGTGGACAAGGGCTTTGATCTGATGATAATTGATAGGGGGATGCAGAGAGTGGACTGCGGGGAGGACAGCGTGCTGGGCTGGAAGCAGTCGTTCAGCCGAGGGATTGGCACTGGGGCGCCCAAGGTCAGAACTCGTGATAAAGGGATGATTAGGGCTTGGAGGCTTTGAGTTCTCAAGGAGTGGAGTGAGAGAAGTCAAAAGAGAAATAAATCACCAGAGGGTTTGAGATTTTTGGCTGGACAAGATGACCCGTATTTTTGTCCAGCGAGGTTCGGCAGGTTCATCCTCAAATGCAAGTCGCCTTCCCTCTACTCCACTGCCTTCGGCAGCTCAGGTTGCCTCAACCTCAAAGGAGGAGGAGCAAGACAAGGAAGTCCTTCGAGAACCAGGTGTGCTAGGTGATATCATAGAGCACCGTGGAAGTTCTGAAGATAGATCCATAAAGAATGATGAGCTTCTGGCCGAAAGTTCCCAGGGCATCAGAATTGAAAGTGGGTCTGATCAACGTGTCGATGACGAGGAAGAATCTTTAAAGGACGATGCCTTGGATTCTGCAGTTTTGGAGGAAGACTTGAGCGGATTTCCGGTGTCTGAGCCTTCGGACCATGATGGATTGGTGCGTTCTGGTGTTGGTTCTTCCCAGGCTGTTACAGGAGGTTCTTGCCCTCCGCCTCCTCCAGTCCCACCTCCAAAGCCATCTGCAGCAAATATGTACCCATGGAGAACGAGTTTGGGGAGTTCAAATAGGGCGAGGACTGGTCCTTCCAGAAGGCCACCAGCATGGTCCATGCTCTCAACCCGGTCTTCTCCATCAGGTTCTCGGCCTTCCTCTCCCAGGTCATATGGCGAAGGTGAAGGTTACAACAGTGCAGATGAACAGAGCCCTTGTTATGTGTCCTCATATGATGACACAGTAAGATCTGTCCCATTGTAATTTGATGGTGAACTTTTTCATCTGGCTAAATTTATCAACTGCAGTATTTATTACAACGGATAATTATTCTGAGCTTGTTATAGATTGATGTCCTGACATCATGGTTTACTGTTGCATTTCAGGTTGAAATCACTATTGTCCTCATAGGAGTTATTTCATTCCCTTATTTTGTTGCTGAATTTCTTTGATGCTCTAGAATATTTTTCAGTTTAAGAGAATCCCATTTAGTTGAAATATACAGTTTATTTATTGTTATTAGTTTTGTGTGCCTTTTATCAGGGTAAGGAAATCCTGGTGATGGTAATTGGGTAAAGCCAAGAGATTCAGATGAGGGAACACAGTTTTCTATGAAACTTAACCTAAGGTGGCAGGGTCCCCTAGAATGAAACATTGAACTAGTTGCTGTGACCAATTCAATCTGGCCTGTAATTTTCCATTTGTTATGGTTGTTAATTATGATGCTTTGGTTAACAGACATGGAGCATAAACATGACTGTAAGAACAGAAATAAGCACAAATAGTCTCATCTCATCAATCTTGGTATGTCTTGATGACTTTCCAAGGTCTGGCTTCTAAAATAGAGGTATCTGTGAATTCATTCTAATTGTGAATATTTAATTTCCAATTCTCCATTCTGTAATTGGTTGCACTTCTCCCCATGTCTGTCTCAGGTTCATGTGCATATGTAGCACTATTGAAGATCAACTTCTTTGATGGTTTTGATTTTAGTCTGTATTCTGCAATATAGAGTTTAGGGTTGTAGTGGCCGCAATTTTCTTTAAAATATTCTTTATTTGTTCATTCATTTACCTTTGTCTTTTGCAGATTATATTTTGCTATCCGTGGCTCTAATTTTTTTCCCACTTGCAGTTGGTAGAACTTAGAAGCAGATATTTAAGGACTTCTATTTTTCATGAAACTAATCAATTGTTGACATTAATTCATTTGGGTCCTTGTAATGATTTCTGATTACTCTTCAAGATGCCTTCGTGTGGACAATCTCACTATATATGAGGTGCTCCTGTCAATTTCATTGAAATTGCACCATGAAATTCAGTTGGTCTTGGTACAAACCCTAATCTAGCAAAATTCTTTCCATGTTATCTTTCTCTTTTTTGCATTCTTTCTCTCTTGTTTTTGAATCTTTTCTTTTTTTCTTTTCTTTTCTTTTTTTTTTTTTTTTTTGGGGGGGGGGGGGGGGGATGGGATATCCATATGCACACATTTGATTTATCACCATTCAAATTGTGCTTCAAAGATACATGATAGTGTAAACATTTTACAGCATGAAGAATGTATGTTGTCATGATATCCTTCTTTAGATGGGCTAGAATCATGTGAAGTAAGGTAGCAAAATGAAAAAGATGTGATGAGTTTTTGATTTTTATTATGAATAGAAGGATAATCAGAACAAATGTCTTTGGAAGATGAAATGCAAGATAAACATTTTTCTGCGGACTATTAACAAGCATAGGTTCATGCTCCAATATCTTGAGGAAACTTGATTCAGGGAATGCATTCATAGTTGAAGCATGATTAGGCAATGGTGAAGAGTTGACTGAGCTTCTCCATTTTTGCAAGCAACATGTTCGCTCCATCTTTTGTAATATGTAATCCTTTGTCTTAGATGTTTTATTCATGTGGTTTCTGACATGTTTGCTGAGTTTAGTTACTTATAGCGAGAGTGAGTGCAGAGCAAGTTTCGTTGCTCTTGCAGGGAAGTGGATCTCTTAGGATTTTTATAATAAGGATGTGATTAGGGTATGGGTGTGAGAGCTAGTTTTAGAAGTGATTTTGGACCTGTGCTTCAGCCTGAGTAAATGTTTCCACATACTAAAGTATTCAGTATTTCTTATGATTTTCTAGCCACATGTTTAGAAGAAAAGAAGATACTTATTTACTTTGTTACTGATTGGTGTGCCTTGGATAGCAGGCATGATGAACATGTGAAGATAGTGAGAAGAGGATATGACTGAAGGGGGAAGAGGTAAATGGTAGTAGTTATTGCAGAATCCATCACAATGAAACAAGATACATGACCGGTACTTAGAAAGAACAGTGTTTTGTGTAAATAGGTTCTGATGAGATGCATCAAAGTATATTACATGTGTAACACATGTTTTCCTCTAGTAGTATATGGATCATTTCAACATTTGCTTTGCAACTTAACTTTTTTAGTTTTTTCAATGGGTGAGGATAGGATACTAGTTTTTTGGGGATGGGATCCTCCCAAACAGATCATAGGAAGGTTAAAAATTTGGTGAATTTTGACACACTCACATTCTTTGGTGGAAGGAGGTCAAATCGAGCACTGAAGGCTTTCCATTTAGCTACTCTCTCTCTCTCGCGTGCGCGCTTCCTCCCCCCCCCTTTTTTTTTCTCTTTTCAATGGAGTCTCTGTTAGATTTGAGTGATTTAATTCAGTTATTGGCTGAGAATTTCACTGAGTTTCACAAGTCCTTCTTTTTCTTCTATTTGATCCTAAGTGGTGAGGGATGTGTGGGAACATAAGATCATTTAACATGCAGATGCCTGACGCTTCAACATATAAGCAAATTTTAGGTTGAAGCCCTTTTTTCCCCTGCAATCATTGTGAAGATCAGTTTGGTTTCGGTTAAGCAATTGTTCTTGAGTTGTGAGGGATATGTGGTGAAAATAAATTGTTGATAAAAGTGCTGGTGATAAGATATGGACCTGCTTCTTAAAAGATAAAGAAAGAAAATGTTCTATCTCAGATGTAAAACTATTAATGATCCAGTCTGCCATCTTTCCTATGTTGTTGCATGATGGAGCCCTGGCTTTTGTTTATCCATTTTTGGGCATTTTCACTGTTAAAATTTCTATCAATTGTGCTTCTCTCTTTTCATGCTTCCCATCTTTGTGCTAGCTAGTTGATGTCAAAGCTGAAGCATTCATTGGCGGGAACATAAGATCATTTAACTTGCAGATGTTTGATGTTTCAGCACATAGGAAAATTTTAGGTTGAAGTTTCTTCTGCAATCATTGTGAAGAACAGATTAGTTTTTCTTAAATAAAGGATAGCTGGATGGCCATGTGTTACTTTATGATCTTGTATTCCATTTTATTCACTCTTGCTACCCTTAGTTGACAACTTTACATCTCCAACGTCTAATTTATGGTTCACTTTTGTTTTCTGGTGGATGTTCTTGCACTGTTGTGAGGTGCCGTCTAGTATTGTCACAGCAAGTGGATCAATCAGTTGTGAGAAAGGTTCGCTGTATCAAAAATCAGTACCGTTTCGGTACTGGACCGATACGACTCGGTATAGAGTGTACCATACTAAATCGATGGCATACTGGTCACTCTATACCAAATCAATGATGTACTAGTTAAGTGAATTGGAAGGTTTCAACCTATGAACCATCTTGAACTGAGCCAAACTAGGTGGTTTGGCATGGTAGGGATGGTTCAATTTGGTACGAGGTCAGTATGAAGTTTGTATGGAATGGTTTTGAGCTATATTGACTTCGTACCATATCAAATGGTGAATTATATTGGTTCCACACTGATATAGTTCGGTACGCCCCATATTGAATGGTTTGGTACGATTTAGCATACCTTGGTTGTGAGTGATGGAATTTCTATAATCTTCAGTTGCTATTGCTTTAAATTGAAGGGATCATATTCTATATTGGACTTAAAATCCTTTTTAAGCAAAACAAATGTTTCTTGGCTAGGTAAGAGTCTATTGTCTTTTCAAAGACAAGTTCTGAACTGTTAATCACATTATTCGAGTTCATTGGCTGGGTTGCTTAGCTCCTAGGAAAGTATCTTTGGTTATGAATCGGTCACCTAGCTTTGTTCTAGAAGTTTGTTCCATGGAACAAAAGGCTGGCATATGTCATTGGTTTGTAGGTTTTGCTGGACACAAGCAACATGGATTTGGAATGTTGGTACCGTAATTAATGCATATATATATGGCATTTTCAGGTTGAGCTTATCCAGACTAACAATGTATAATATGTCCGTTTGATCATTCATAAATGTTGGATGCAAAACATGTAATATATATTTTATCCTTTTCATCAGATGAACTTCCCTTTATATGTTTCTATCTCCTGATATAATTACTGAATTGATTTGCTTTTCTTGTGCTGGTATATGCTTTGAGATTTACCCATGACATGCTTATTTTATTTCAAGGAGAGAGAACGACTATTTGAGCTTGAGATAAGACGAACAAAGGGATTTGAAGTCAAAAAAATGTTGGAGGATGGGAATTGTCTATTCCGTGCTGTGGCTGACCAAGTTTATGGTGATCCAGAAGCATATGATAGGGCTAGGCAAATGTGCATTGATTATATGGTAAGTGTCTGTACCAATCAAATGTGTTTTCTAGCTAGGCAAATGTGCATTGGTTACGGTACCATCAAATGCATTGTCTTGTGAACTGTAGTAGGCTTGCATTTTTATTAGTCATGTCAGGGATCTACATCCTCAACTTGATTGTAACTTGTCACACTACATAGATGGTAGTTAGTCATTTTAACTTTCTTTTAGACATCTCCTTTGAATAATATTGGAGAGATGGTGCACATGCACAATCATATACAATGATTTACTACTGGCCAGCTATCATATACCTTGCTTTGGTAACAATTACCTGATTCATTAAAGCCTAAAGCAAATTGATATAGTGTGATTTTTTCTTGCAGTGTGCTCTAATATGAAAAGATTGGTGAATCAGGGTGTTCATAGGAAAAAAAATGTTCTAATAATTTCTAGTTTGTTAAATCCCTCTATCATTTTTCTTCTAACTCTCGAATAATTAATAATTCTGGTTTTAAGTTATACAAATTTATATAAATAGTACCTGACTTCTTTAGAAAGAACAAGTTGTGAGTTATGAGCCTGAAACAGAACCACGTGAACCAAATGCCTCGGTAATTATGTTGGTAAAATAGTGATTTTTTATATAAGTTTATCAAAATTGGGAGGCTATGAATTTCAGGGATTATCTGACTGTTAAATGAATTTATCGTGTTGTTCAAACAAATCATGGATGGTGATCTTTTAGATCAACAATTCTTTCTTGTAGTTTGTCTTAGTTCATGGTTGCACTCTTGTTTTGCCGATGCTTTTTATTGTTGGCGGTGGATTTGTGGACATGCAATCCACTCTTTTTCCTCATTCCATTGTTGCCATCCATGCAACAATGAGAAGACAACGGAATGACAAGCAACAGGAGCAGACGGGTGGATAGACCTAGGACCTTCAATGTATGATGGATTCTCTGTTCTTAATGGAAGTTTAGACTATGAGTCACTTCCAAGGATAAGGGTCAAAGCAAGGTTTTAAATCTTGCAAGATGGAGCTGCCTGATTTTTTCATGGAGCAGGACGTGCCAGTGTCTTACATGTCCCGACCCTGGGTGTCCCAACATGCGCTAGTTGGGACACTGGGATGATGGTAAAACGATTCCATCCTAACACTTGGAATGATAACTCGTCTAGGTGTCTCATGGGATGTTCCATCGGGATTTGAAACAATCGGTCAAAGTACTCTATTTTGTTCTTGTGATGATCAAGTGATGTATAGCATGTGTATGGTGTCTTGCCATTCTAACACTTGCACACCTTAGTATGGAAAGAAATGCGCTTAAATGTATATTAATGGCATTAAAGGTACATTATTTTTTTTAATTTAATTTTTTTAGTCTTACATCTTTAGATTATTCTTCATTGATTAAGGCTTTGTTATTGTTGTTGTTGTTGTTTATCTTTAGGTTATTCTTAATTGATTTCTTGTGCAAAATAGGTATTTCAAGTACCTAAACCTTTCTTCAGATTCAACTAATTATTTTTTATTTATGCCAAAGATGGATTTTGATTATAATGGTGAACAAATCAATAGCATCGGAATATCATATATGACAAGTCTAAGGTACAAAGCATTATAGCGGTGAACAAGTTGTTAGCATTGTAGTATCATATATGACAGGTTAAAAGTATGAAGTATTGCCAATATATTTCATTAAACTAATAAAAGTGAAGAGAAAAACTTGAAAGAGATAGGGAAGTACTAAGACAGGATAAAAACAAAAAAGAAAAAAGGAACCAGCCCATCCGTATGACATACTCAATGTGCATAGATTCAGTTGCATTTGAACAATGCTGCCATGTATCAACTTGTATTGGTTTGCATCAAGATGAAAGGCTGTAATATTCTGTGGGATAGGTCATGAGGGTCCAGAATATATCCCTCCAAAATCCATCTCTATTGTGATGTCATTTATTGTGCAGTATGATGTAGATGGTTCTTTTGACTCACATTCGTGATCAACTTTCATACGATGGACCGATGGTGAGGTGCCCCCATTTTTGTTCACCTTATTATAGTTTTGCATTTGGAAATAGCAAAGGCTTCTCTTGTAGCGGCCCTTTCTTTAGCCTTGTGTGCTTGAAGATGTTCACTTATGGTTCATTTGGTATTTTCCTCAGAAAAGTTTTCTTGATATCAATTTTCTTGGAAAACGTTTTGTAGGAAAAAATAAATTCTATCATGTTTGGTTGATAGAAAATTTGTATTGAAAAATATATTTGGAAATATGTTTCTATATTTGGTTGGGGGTAATTTTGTATGGAAAATGCCAATTTGACTAGTATAACCCTAGAGTAAAGATTGCATGGGAATTAGGTGGACATGGGAGGGAAATAAAAAAAATATTGAGGGCTAGTTTTAGTCTTTTAGTGCCAATTTTTTTTTTTTTTTTTTGATGGGAGAAGAAAATAGCATGGAAAAATCAATACCACCTCCTCTATGGTATTTATCCTTTGATGGAAAAGTGTGTGGACCCCATATAATTTTCTCTTCTTTCTATCAAACGTGGGAAAATGAAGAAGGAAAAGTTTTCCATCCTTATTTTTCTACCAACCAAATGACCCCTTCCGAAAAATCTTAGCTCACAGGGGTAGGTATAAAAAAGGCCTAAAATTTCGGTATCAAGTACTATACCAATATGTTATTGGTTCAATATAGTATAGTTAGTATAGTACAGTATGTAGAGATATCGCCCAAGTGCTTTCCATGATAGCACCACTTGAAATCGGGGCAATACACGTGGATACTGAGATGGTACCAGCCCAATTCTGCTTTATTCGGATTGATATGGGTCAATATAAATTAGCACAGAATAGTTCCCGTTCCAAACCAATAGAACCACCTGATCCTGCACCAGTTCAGTGGAGTTCCCATTAAGGGTTTTCAATAAAGGTTCTCTTTATCTTCTAGTCATAGCTTCAATAAAAAAGCAGCTAATAAATAGATACAGATAACTTAGTACAAGTAATATGGATTAACAAATGTACTTTGAGCATATAATCTGTAGCTCTTGAAGTTTATTTAGGTTAAATTTGATGGCAATCTAGTGTATACTTATCGCTTTATATTTCATCCTTTGGTTATAATAAGCTTGCAGCCACACTATTGCTTATCCGTCTCTTCCTTTTCTTTTTTGTTTCCTTTTCTAATAAGGCAACTTTAGTGATTGGCTCAAGGTTAGATTTGGTTGTTCATATTAAGAAGTTGAGTGCTTCATAATAAAATGTAGAACAATATGGAATTAGCAATAGGAGTGAGCAACGGATTAGGGTAACTCAAGAACCGATACCAACCCAAACTGATAGGATTGGATTGATTCAATTCCAAGTGTTTATGGGGTTGGTTCCAAGTCCAGAGTCTAGGAATCGATCCCATTTGGGTTGGTTCTTGGTTCTAGAATTCGGTTCCTTAGTTTTGACCTGAGAACCAACCACAGAATTTTTTTTTAAAATAATACTCTTAGGAACCGAATTAGAGATCTTATATGTGTCTTGTAAGTTAGCTACCATCTCTATTAAAGATATTTAGTATTAGATTGATTAACAGATATTTGTTTGTGGTTGGGTTATTAGTTAGGTTGTGGATTTTTTTATATTTCATGGATATTTTAATTTGATATTGGTATTTATATTTGCTATATGTTGGGAATTAATTTGATTTAGTTTGATATGTGTGTAGATATTTACAATTTTTAATTTGTATTCGTGACTTTATAAGTATTTGTTATGTTTATTAAAAGATGATAAATTAATTGTTTCAAGTATATTTCAAATATATATCATTTTTCTCTCTTGTAGTCTTTAATTATTATCAAAAGCGGAAGTTCCTTGAATCAAGTTAATTTGATTGCTTTTGTAGACTTTTGATGTGATTTATTGAACATACTACATATATCATCAAATATTCATTCAAAGAAAAAGAGAAAATCAAAAATATTTATCGATATTGTGATTTTTGAAGCATTTTTATTATGGCTCCTAGCCTCTCACCTAATTTATACAACTAAGAAAAGATCCTTTAATATATTAACAATGATAGAAAAAATAAAAAAATTCTGAGCTAACACAAAAAAGAAAAGAAAAGAAAATAGGTTTTACCTTGTAACCGATCCAATCTGATTGGGTTGGTTTTGGGTTGGTTCAAAGATAGGATCGGATTAGTTTTGAGTCCAAAATCTTGGAACCGATCCTGATTAAGTTGGTTCTAGGTTTTTAACCTGGAACTGACCCACCCGTCCCATGCTCACCCCTAATTAGCAACTTCAATTCAATTTTTTAAAATTATACCTCGTTGTACATGCCATTGTTACTACATCCTTGCTATATCAGGTTAGGTCTTATGATTTGAGTCTTAGAAAAACACAAAATGATTTGCATTTTATTTTTTAATCATATTTGACAGTTTTTATTCGAAGTCCTATATATTTCACTAGATACAACACTCTTGGGTTGATTTTGTCCTCAATGGCAGCAAACTAGTTTTGCATATTTACTTATTTTGATTGCTGCATCGGTATCAATTTCTGCTTTTATGATCATTTACAGGTCGAAATGTATGTATTGGTGATGCAATAATCACTTACATGTGGAGATGAAATAAATCTCACAAATGCTGAGAAAGCTTTATTATTTAGAGAAGCAGCATTTCTTGTATTAATTGTTTTAAGCTTCTTTGAGACTTAAAAGTTAAGATTTTGACCTAATTCAATATTCTTATTTAATCAAGATTTTTTTTCTGAACGTTGATTCATTTGCATCAAGATCTTGTGTTGAATTAGTTTTTCGTTTTTCTGCAATTTTTACAATTGTAGGCAGTTTTGTGTGGTAAGATTGTGCTGGTGATGCCTTTTAGCTTGTGCTTTCCTTACCATTGATTGTTAATTGGTCTTAAACCTCGTTTTTACCAATCATATATGGGACCAAAATCATAGGCAAATGCTCATCAAGGAGCATAAAATGTGTGCGTGTGCTCTGTTAATGATTTGTGAATTCTAGAATCATCAGAGAGAGAGAGAGGAAAATGATTTATCATTTGGTATTGGTGTGTGTACCTTTGCATATTGTGTTGAGTCATGATTTTGCTTATGTTTCTCCAGGAGAAAGAGAGGGACCATTTCTCTCAGTTTGTAACTGAAGGTTTTACATCTTACTGTAAGAGGAAAAGAAGGGACAAGGTATCTGATGTTTCTCTCTCTATTTTTTTTGACAACTAACTTGTTATTTGCAGGACACTACCGTGTATGTTGCATTTGGATTAGATTAAGTGTTGACACTCCATTTTCACACCTTTATGCAACACCCAATATTCTTCCTGATATGCTTGACTCCATAAGCATGAGGTTTAGCTTAATGTGATCATGATGACTGTAAATGAGACAACTACTGGGTGCACCTTTAAGTTGAGTTGAAGTCAGACACATGATGCTCTCTTATAAGAATTGCTAGGAGCAAGCACAAGTTGACCCACCACTCCATGACAGGTTGCAAATTTCCTAGAGAGATTTGGTAAATCTCTTTGACAGTGCTTGATCATCATAGAACTGTTCATCCGACAATTTTCAATGATTGTTTGTTTTCATGTTATCTTAACATCACTTTCACATATATTCTCCCAGACTATCTTAAGCCATCATTAAACAAACAGCGTGTTTACTAACAAATTTGGCTGACCATTTCTAAAACATTTTTGATACTTCGTACAAATACTATCTTGATCACTCTTTTTGGTATTATCTGTTTATGTCAGTGGCACCATGGTACTAAAAGTCTCACAAGATGAACCTCTAATAATCACAAAAAAGGCCAAATGCCATAATAAACTCAATAAATTATGCATCTTTCCCTTGGGAGGTTGTTCTCAGAAAGGGCTTTCTTCAGTCTTTATACTTTGCCGAGTTGTCTTGAGAAAGAAACTTAGGAGGATTACTATAATCCTCTTCATGTGGCTAAGCATGAAATGCAACATTTCTAATGCACAATTTAAAGATGGGTTGGTATCTTGAATAATCTTGAGTGGAGGAAAAAGGGAAGAAAGGATCATAGGGAGAGGGAGAGAGAGCAAGCTTTTTTGTATTTTTAACTTTTAACTAGTTGCAGCAGAATTGGGTTGTGCAAGTGATCAGAATGCCCTTAGTTATCTACAGCAACATAATACACATTGCTTAAAGAGCTTTGTGACTGTATGTTGGAGAATCAGTATGCTTCAGTGCAGTTGAGTATTGTCAAAATTCTATGCAGCAGCCTAGTCCCTTGTGAGATCTTAACTCTAGAAATTTGAGTGTAATTAAGTATTCTGTTTGCTTGGATCTATTATCTTCATCCATCTCTGTAATGCCACTTATGATACCGTGATGCTCTGTCATACACATTAAGCTTTGTTACCCCTGGTTTTTGAAAGTATTGCTCTTGGAACACCTTTTCTAGGTTTTCTGGGCTTTATTTTATCCTACATTGAGCTTGTCATGGGTGCTTGGAAATCAAAAAAGGAATTGAATCCAGTTGAACATTAAGGAATATCATCAGTCTCATTTATGAATGCAAAAGCATATTTGGAATTAATTTTTCTGGTCACACTTTTGCCAATGTATTATACGGTCTCATCAATGGCAATGTTTATGTCCATAGAAGTGCACCTCTGAAAATTAAATGATTCACTGTCTATTTGGCTGGAAAATTCAGTGATTGACTAGCTTTTAATAGGTTTACGGGAATAATGTAGAGATTCAGGCTTTTGCTGAGATGTATAATCGCCCAATTCATATCTATTCCTACAGCACGGGTATGATTTTGTTCTCAGCTTATTATTTTTTGTTGCCAATCTACTGTAATATCATTTACAATCCGCTTGTAAGTGCTGTGCTTTTATATGCAGAACCTATTAACATCTTTCAAGGAAGCTATAACACAGATACACCTCCAATTCGGTTAAGTTACCATCATGGCAATCATTACAATTCTCTTGTTGATCCATGCCGAGTGACAATTGGTGCAGGCCTCGGATTTAGCAGTCTTCGTGGGGTGAGTTCTTCTAAATTATTATCTCTTGCAGGAGTATGACAGTCTACATTGTGGTATTATTATATATGTCTATTTCAGCCGCAATATTTTTTTCTCCTTATTTTTACGTATCAGTATAGAAATTAATGGGGAATAGTTGAGCAGATTTTAAATTTGTAGACCATAAGATTATTGCTCTCAAGGTTCTTCAACTGGTTAGATGGACTGCTGTTTTACTTGTATTGTCAGATTTTTGTCAGTTACGCTATGGCATTTGTATTTATTTAGAATGCTTGTTTTACAAGTCCTGTTGCTTCTTTACCTGATTGAGCTCCTTTTGTCTTCTGTAGACAAACATTGATAAGGACCGGGTGAAGGCTGCTATAAAAGGCCAGCAAGACCATCTGATTGATAATGTAAGCAATACTTCTCTGAGTTTACTTTTCTATTCATGCTGTGTTGTGTTAGAGGTGTTTGATTAGGTGCACATGTTTGACTTCTTTGTATTATTCAGAATGAAAATATCATTCAAAATGAATATTTGGAAAGTTGCTTTCTAGGAGCTTCTAAATCTTTATGAACTAAATCATATTGTTCGCTTCAAGCTTATCTAGCCATCAGTTGTACACCATGTTTCTCGACGTGTATATACTTTTAATGTACCTTATGCAGTAATTGCATGGTCTTGTCCTATAAATGATTTCACATGACTTGTAATTTTTCATGTTTAGAAATCATTTTACATTCAACTATTAACCTGATGAATAGCTAGCTATTTTATGACATCAGTAATAGTGAATATTTGTAGCTTCTGATTTTTCCCCCTGTTTTTACCAGTCAGTCCATTGGTGTGAGGTTATGAGATATGATGCTTTTTCTGACTAAATCCTTCTTTTGATTCCTTTCGAATGTTCTGTTTTTGAGATTAGCATTTATGACAACTTTAGACCATTATGCTTGGAAATGGAGGAAATGGCAAATGGTTAGATCATAATTACCTAACCCACCAAAGTAGAGACAACTTGTGAATTTGTACACTGAACTGTTATATAATAAAAAAGATGAGTGCAATAAAAAAAGCATGTAAATGCTCATTCACTTTATTCCTGGATGTAGTAAGTCCCCTTGTATAGCTCGTAACTGTCCCAACTACTATATTATCATTTAATGCATATATCTTAGACAAATCCAAGCCCTTATCAACACGATTTCATAAACCAAAATATAATTGATAATTTAATTAAATAAATCTTCTCATCTTATTGAATAACCAATTCACTAATGAAGAGTGGATTGCAATTGAGAATATGATCTTGAACTGAGTGAACCGATCAGGCTCTATCTATTTTGTCATGCTTATCATAAACCCAATGTTATATGACGTTGATTTTAGGATTTCAGCCCCAAAGCTCGAGATAGGAGGAAGGGCCCAAGACTATATAGGAATAGACTACCCTTCAACACCCCTTCATATGGAGCACCTGCCTGATGACACCTTCAACCGGGTGTCCATGTTGAATGGTAAAGGTGAGGTGGAGTCTCCATGAGGTGACAGCAAAGGAATAGATCACGCTATGATACCATCTTAGGATTCCTGCCCAAAAGCTCAAGATGATGGGAGTGAATGCCTGGTTTAAGGACTGTATTCTTTCCTCACATGGCCAATGTAGGACCATACTTCAAAAGTTGACAATTTTTGTACATAGTCCATGTAACACATACTTTGGAATGTGAGTGAGATTATAATGCTGATACTTGCTTTGTTTTTTTTCTATTTAATGGATGTGATCAAGGCCTTTCATCACAACAATCTTTATATGAGGTCTACATCCTTTCCTTGGAGTCTGTGCCATGCTATCCTCAGTATTTGCAGAATAAGATGCAAGCTATTAGCTTCCCTTCTGGTGTGCTTAGGCCAAGTATGATGTACATTGAACACATCATAATGGTTATTTAGCTTTGAAGCTTGGCTCTTTTAACCTAGTTATCAAATTTACTATTTTATCTCCCTTTATTGTAGCAACTGTAATGCTATTTGGATAGCTGAAAAATTTAGGTTGGTTCACTCATCTGCAAGGCCCATGTTGCACAATTCACATATATGTTGCAACCTATCCATCTCCTTGAGTCACAATATCCATGTACTTGGTCAGCTTGGTGAACAAAGTGAGTTACAAGGACATATGTATGCTTGAATTGCAGAATCCTGTTTCAGAAAGTATTAGTACATTTGTGTGGCATGTTTGCTTTGTTGAGTTGGAGCACAGTAATACATTTGACTCCAATGTTTGATGGCCTGACTAATTCCTCCTGAATAATCACCTAAAGGCAGGTCCTTCTGGCTGATACCCTGACTAATTCCCCCTGAATAATCATCTAATGGCAGGCACTTCTAGCTGAGGGGCGCTTTTACTCTGATCTGGAGTTGACTGAGAAGGAGATAGAGCGGATGGTCATGGAAGCTTCACGAGCTGAATATCTGGCTGAAGAGAGAATGAAGCAGCAGCTTGCTTTCAGAGAATCTTCCACATCAGGAGCAGAACCATCATCTTCTGGAGCAAGTATGTTCTTTTTGGATCACTTCTACAGATTTGCAGTTGCTTTTCAGATGCTAAATTTGCTGATGGCTTTTTTACCCAAAAAAAAATATGTACATATCTTTACCATGGCGAGTCTGATGTGCATTTGGTTGAACAGCAACTGGGATGGGGTCATCCTGGGCAATATTGGAGGGTGGAAGTGAAAAGGCACTATCATCTGACATGGTCCTCACCAGTAGCATGCAGATGGTCCTATCAATGGGTTTCAGCTATATGCAGGTTATTGAAGCTTACAGTATATTTGGTGATGATATGGATTCCATGCTCTGCTACCTGCTGGAGATGGGAGGTGCTGGTGCTTCAGCTGGTGGTAGCAATCGACGCAAAGGGAAAGCAGCAGAGTGAACCATGGACCAGAGTGAATGTTTAATGGAGCATTCCTAAAGTTAAAATATCTAAAAGGGATTGCTACTGATGCTGATAATGTTTCAATACTTAATAGAATGAATCCAATAAATGCTATCTTTGGACCTTTAGATGCCTATGATGTTTCTCTCTGTTTAAATGATCATCGTACAGCTTTGGTGTTTTAGGGCCGGCCTAAGGTTTAAGGTTCAACATTTGCTTTAGTTGTGTTTTCAGTAAAACGAAACTATCTACTTGTGGATAGCAAAATACGTGGAGAGTTGCTGAGTTAGGGTTTCAACGAGATTTTCCAGAGACCAAAGATTGTACAGAATGAAGTTGGTTCTTCGCTCCCTAGAGTGTCTGAAGCTGCATCCTAGTTGCCTGAGCAAAGATGTGTTAGGAACGTGAATCGTCTGAGCAACTCTGTTGTTGTTGTGTGAGATTAGTCTTGGATGTTGCTCTCTATAGCATATTTTCCTTTTTAATCTCTTTCTCGGTGCTCGCCATGCTGCCTCAAAACTCTTTTCCACTGTAATAATATTGGCATGCGGTTGTTTCATATTTGAGCACCCGAGCAGCTCAGCTATCATGCTTGGTCTCGTGGTCTTAATCTAAATTATGTTTCGTCGTCCTAATCTTTCTTTTTATTTTTTGTGACGAGAAAAGGAGGGAAATCCCCCTCGCTTTATTAGAACGTAATAATATTACAAATGATGAAACCGTCGTCCTAATCTCAGCATGCCACTGTTGGAGAGGATGGCCATTCGCCCCGGTTGTTCTTTCCACATATATTCGATCTCGCTCCCACCTTGAACTCCGTCCGATTGATTGGGCTTTTCACGGCTTCTGCCCATTATGGCAAAGAAAGTTAAGGAGGGAGATTGAAAGAAAATGGAAGGGGGGCTCGAAGAGGTCGATTGTTGTTGCTACGGCACCGATATTTCAGCCTACCACGTTAAGTAAGGCAGCTGCATCATATAATTTTGGATGTCGCAATGGTCGTCCCCTGCTCGTGGAAGGTCGGGATTATTTCGGCATGCCATCGCTGTTCATGGCAGGGCATCATCATCAGCATTTGAATGGCTGGTAGCTGGGTGGGTGGCGTGATAGGCACTTAAAACAGCATCGACATAGATGACCGACTCTACAAAACGCCGAAACTGTCGACCAACCGGAAAAACAAATAGTTCAGCTGAAGCAAAGAAATAATCTCTCCCATTGTATATCAAATCTTCTATACTAAAAAGAAAAAGAAAAAGAAAAAGAAAAAGAAAAGAAAGAAAAAAAAATAAAAAAAAATAAAAAAAAAATGAAAAATACGAGTATAGCATGTAAAAATAAAAGTACAGCACGTTATCTCATCATGCTAAAGTAACTCGGCTACGGGATTGCCAGTACACGTGTGGACGTCGGTACCGGTCGGTCGAAGGTGGCATCATCTTTCCGGTTTTTCCTTCCCCTTGTCTCCCATGGTTTCTTCCCCGCCCTATCTTTCTAACGCAACGGCGAGCACTCGAAGCTCTTCCCGCTCTCCCCTGCCCCGTTTATTTCTTTTGTTTTTTTTTTCCCTTCCTTCGTTTATAACTAGCGCTCCGCCTCCTCCTCCTCCTGCTGCTGCTCTACTCATTCGAGGTCTAGGGTTCGTTCTTTTTTTTTTTTTTTTTTTGTTGGGATGTCGCAGAGCGGGAAGTTGATGCCAAATCTAGATCAGCAGAGCACCAAGATCCTCAATCTCACCGTCCTCCAGCGGATCGATCCTTTCGTCGAGGAGATCCTCATGACCGCCGCCCACGTCACGCTCTACGAATTCAACATCGAGCTCAATCAGTGGGTATGCCTCGATTTTTAATCCCTCTGCCACTTTCCATCCTTCTTTGGCGCTTCTCCTCTGATTGGGTGGTTCACCGCCGCTTCTCTCGCAGAGCCGCAAGGATGTCGAAGGATCGCTCTTCGTCGTCAAGAGGTGATCATTAGGATCTCTCCCTCCCACTTGGAATCTTGCTTCCTTGCTTCTCAACACCAATCTCCGATTCGATTGATCTTCTCTAGATACTCCGTGATTGCTTGGTTAGACGGAACGAATTTGAATTTTAAACCTTTTAGATTATTCGTGTTGAGTTTGCCTAACATTCCTCTTATTCTTCTGCCTCTCTATTCTCCCACAGCTGTTTCTTTGGTTTCTGATTTGGTATGGGCTTTTCAAACTTCTGCAATTTTATTTAGAAACTTCATGGCGTTATTTATTTTGTCGCCAGATTTATGTTGTACTAACAACTGAGAATTGCACTCTTGCAGAAATACACAACCCAGATTTCAATTCATTGTCATGAACCGACGCAACACAGGTACAGAATTAGATCTCTCTAGCTCTCTTGTAAGAATTTGTATTAATGTATGCTTTAGCATTTCTACTGCATCTTGTTTCGTTGAGATGAAATTACAGTGACAAATGACATGTTGCAAGAAAGCTAAATATGTCAAAACGTAAGTTCACAGCGGAAGTAATCATGCCTGTAAGTAGATTTTGATAGTAACTTCTGTTTTTAATTTTTCTTTTTCACTGAAAATCAGTAAGAGTAGGCTGCATCTCTGTCCTTTTTGCTTCAGATCAAATCAAATCTAAAATGATAAAAGCGACCTTGTTTCCAAGAACTTTGTTATTACATAAAATTTTAATTGGTCATCTTTGCATCCAGCTGCTTTAAAATGTAGTGTCGTTAAATTTGGCCCTGCCATCTGATATCTTTCCTCTTCATACCAACTGGTGTAGGCTAAGGAGGTCAGGACCTATTGGGTTGGTTGATAGCTAGCCTTATAACCGTGCTCATATTTTCTGTGGAGCCTTCTTGTTTTAGATATTATTCCGCAGATTTTATCATGGTGGAAGATTCTGGCCTCAGTTTTCTTGTTGGCATCCTACCGTACACCCGAGTCTCGATCTTGTTCTCTTCATAGTAGGGTGAATTATTGATTTACTAACTAAAATGTGTGGCACTTGCAAAAAGTTTTATTGCAATATTATCTAAAATTGTAGTATTGATCAAGGTTAGCTAAACCGTTCCAAACTGTTCAAGACGATTTAGGGTGAGCCAAACCAAACTGGCCCGGAACTGGAACGACTGGGCCTTATGGTTCAGTATGGAGGGCAAACTGCCCTGAACCACCTGTACCAACACCGTTCTGACATACCAAACCATATCGAATTACCTCGAATCAAGCCAAATCACCTGGTTTGACTTGATTCAGGGCAATTTATGGGTCAGAACCTCTTAATCCACTTGATTGGTGCACCATCAATTCAGTATAGTATGTCCTATGCTGTACCGTATTGATTTGGTATCAATATGGTATTGGTTCCTAGCACGGTGAAGCTTGGTTAAGATCCTTATCAATTATTTCTACTTGCATACTTGTCTCGGAAACTCTCATTCTTCTCAAACACATTTGCACTGTTGTCGACTATTGTAACCGTACGGGTTCCCACACCCATTCCCAGATTTGGCAAGTAAGGTGTCTTTTTGTTTGATTATTGTTTGTGCAATTTTTTGTTTGATGAAGCACTAAGAAACTGCAGTAAAACAATATCCATGCACGCACATTCCATTGAATCTTTAATATATTAAATATCTGATTAATTGAACCTTCATGCTTTATTTTTCAACAAATATCTACCTCCAATAGTCACCATGTAAAAATTTAAGAATGCCAACAGATATTTAAGGGGTGAAAATTGGAATGTTGTACATTCATACCAGCTTGCATAATGCTATTATTGGTTTAAATTCTTAAAAATTATAAGAATACTATAGTAGGAATGCTTTTGGATGTTACATAATGATACTCGTCCTTGTCACTTTTCCTTGATGGCCCACAAGTGGCTCCAAATCATTGAACCTCTCTTGTTTTTATTAGATAGTAAGAGCTATGCCAAATAGTGTTTTTCACTTTGTTATTAACTCTTCCAATTAGATTGCTGGTTAGTTTTGCAGTTTCATTTCCTTAGTTATTACTTTCATGTGTTTCTTTTAACATCCTTTAGACTCCAAAAATTCTTCCTAGTTCAGTATGCAGATTGATTCTGAATCTAGATGTACTCCGTGCAAGTATAATTTGAGATTAGATTTTTGAGCTGGTACATGGTAAATATCCACCTTATCTAATGAAGAACAAATTTGTACGCATGTTTTTAAAGTAGCTTGCAATTCTATGAACAGATAATCTGGTGGAGGATCTCTTGGGAGATTTCGAATATGAAGTCCAAGTTCCATATTTGCTGTATCGGAATGCAGCCCAGGAAGTTAATGGTATATGGTTTTACAATGCTCATGACTGTGAAGCTGTTGCAAATCTTTTTGGCAGGTATTAGGAGTTGTTAAGTTTCCATTTCTCTGCATACCAAAACTTTAAGAAATCTCTTAGGAATATCAAATCGATTTTTAACTTTGGCGTACCTACATTTCTAATAGATGGAGTTGAAAGATAAAGCATCTTCCTGATGACCTAGTTATGTTTCAATTTGTGCTTATAATGGCATTTAGAATACAATAACGATGACCAGAGGAAAATCTTATTCCATCCTGGGATCAGTTCTATGAGATCTACTGTTTTTTCCATTGGTAAGGGACTACATCTTTCATCTCTAGTCTTTCCAAATATGTTTCTCTTACCCCCCCTTTTCATGCAATCTAGGTCCACTTTTTCATGGCATCTTAAATGGTTCTTTGCCTCTTTACCACTTATGGGTGCAACCCCCAAGCTTCCACAGACATGCTCCTTATGAACTTTTATTTATTTTTCTGTAGATCAACCTTATAATCCGTGGGGCCAGCATCTTAAAAGCAAAACTCTCTCCTTATGCCTTAACACATAGTGTATTGACAAAGTCAAGTTTATCAGTGACTTTGCTTACGCTCAGTAGCTTGTGATATCACACTGAACTTCATAACCATTGTTGCTTGTCTTATATGTGTTTTCAGCCCTCACATCTAACCCACGAAAATCGAAATTCTCTTGAATAATTATGTTGGCTGGGTGGGGACATGGAATTCAAGTACTCAAGTATCCCACTGAATTTGAAATGATAACTTTAGAAGATTTAACACGATAACACATCCATATGATCAAAATGACACCTAAATGCACATTGACACATACATGTTTGCGAACAAGCATATGTATGTGCACGTTTTGTGATGTATGATGTTACTTTTTGATCCCTTGTGGTTCCTTTTTCCTTTGAAGAGCTGTTTGTTTGAATTTATACGAAATTGCTGTTTCAAGGGCTTTCTGTTGCTAGGGTCAATCAATATGGGCACCTCACCAAAAGTGTGTGCATGTGTGGGCACCTTGTAGAAGCTATGTGGGTGGGTTGGGGGTGGAGAGGACAGAACTGTGGGTTTACTCTTAACAACCTGATGCAGATTACCTTTATCAGATATCGTAATAAGCATTATACATGACCTTTTTTTTGCATTAATATCATGCAGACATAAATAGTATGATCCATGCTATTAAACCCTTTCCTGAGATCTCATTGTTTTTATTGTGTGAGCTCATGAAGTTTATTTAGATGCTTTAAATTGATGTGATGTTTTTGATATGATGTTACATGATATGTCTAAAATTAATTGATCTTTGTTGACCAGGATAATGAATGCATACTCCAAAGTCCCTCCAAAGCCTAAAGCTTCTACCAAAAGGTTGTATACAACTTAACTCAAGCATCAACTATTATGTGCTATCTCCTTCCTCCGCATCCTAGTGTTGTAACATGTTGAGTTGGAACTACAGCCTTCTGAAAATTCATGTTATATTCAGGAAAGTTTCTTTCTTTTAGTTATTTCTGTAGTCTGTATATAAGCGTAAAACACTTATTGGCCCTGGGATATCTTTTCAGCATAACTGGTACGGATACTAATGTGCTGGCTAATGAGCCTTCTTTACATTGTCTGGGTCAAGTTGTCAGGCTGGTCTTGGTGAATTTTAGATATCTTTGGCTCAGGCCTAGCCCATTTTCTTCCTGAATACCTGGGTTCTCCTTCAAGAAACAGGGAAAAAATCCTAAAGCTGACAATTTAAGATAATCTGTATGCTTTTTGCTGCTTAACAGGGTATGTTTAGGCTACAGTCTTGCAAAGCAACGGCATGACTTTATTCTTTTATAGATCTTGAAATACTCGTGTCCATACCCAATGGGTGTGTATTGTTATTGCTGATAAATTTATACAGTTGTGTTTTACATCAGACTTGGATCAGTTTTCATTCATTCACAAAGGCACAAAAGAAGATGGGTGAATTGGCCTTGCTGAAGTGCAAAAAGAGATGGGCAAGTTGGCCTTGTTGAACATTTTAACTAATATCGATAGAAGAACAACTAGGGAATGTTTACAATGATTTCTTTCCTGAAAGAAGAATTGGAATATTTTGATATGCTATTGTTTTGACTGAAACAAAATTTTTTTGGTAAGTAGTTATATGCATTAATATATAGTCGTTACTTAACCAAAAAAATGGAAAAAAAGTGAACAATTTAAATTTTGATTGGTCATAAACTAAATCACAAGCAGTTATCCATTTTGCATAGTTCTTGACAACACCATGGGGAGTTTGGTTATGTAGCAAAAATTCTTTTATAATGAAAGATCGTTCTTTTTTAATGCAACTAGTGGAAAGTTTTTTGTGGAATTTAGGCAAGTGATAGTGGCATTTCCTTGTTCTTATATTTTTGGAAAATTTCATATGCAACAAATTTAGCTGCTTTCTATTGTAGAATCATACTTTATGCTTGCAAACAGAATCGTTTTTAGCCACTGGCATAGGTTTCTTTGACAGCTAGGTCAAACTGCTCAGCATAATCACTGAGAAGTTGAAAGAAATGCCATTTTTAAACTATTACAGCTGGAGGGCAAGATTTCTACAATTTCTTGAGTCCAGTAGACAATATTGAGACAAGTACTGGCAATTATACAAAGACTAAGTTTTCTTACGGGGATGCTGTGTCATCGCTTGGAACCAGTACTAGTGATTCTGTGCCTCTGCTTAAGCATGTGTATTAAGATCTTGGTGGCACTACAAATGGTGGTGGATTTCCTAACTCATTATACAGGAATGCTATTAGTTTCTGTCTTCCTAGGTAGCTTGTGGACCAAGAAGATATGTACTTTCTACTTTGATTCGTTTTGTGATACCACATTCTATTTATATTAATGACTAACTAAAAATAGAAGAGAAGTCTTTTTCTAAGTATTCCATTCTAGTTCTTTCTTAATAGCTTTTTCTACTAAGATTAGATTTCTTGTGTCCAATATTGCAATAACATTATAGTAGCGCGATGCATGTTTAGCATTTAGCTTGAACAAATAGTGGCTTCTTTTGGTAGATCTGATCCCAAACTGCATTTAATATGGTGTAACATTTTTTCTTTGAACTGCACACTGCTTTGTTGCATAGATAATTGTTTCAAGGAGTTTTTTTTTCTTTTTTTTGAATTCTGAATTTTTTGCTGCGATCCCTCTTAAGTTTTTGTGTAATAGTTAAATATCTGATGCACTGGTTTACATTATGTGTATCTGGCTTCATGAATAAATTTTTGAGTATTTAATTCTCCTTTCCCACATTTGCAGCAGTGAGTTTGAAGAGCTGGAAGCTGTTCCAACTTCAGCTGTTGTGGAAGGTCCTCTGGAGCCACCACCAACATCATCTGCTGCTGCTACTGTTCCTGATGTTCCCGATGATCCATTTGTGAATTTCTTCAGTGTATGTTCTTTTGCTGACTGTAAAATTGAGCCTTGTCATACTTGTTGATTTAAGCCTTGCCTAACGTGCCCCGCTATGTTACCTTGCATGAAAGGGGAAGTTCTATAAATTTGAATTGGCCTTACCAGTTTCGCATGATAATGTTTCCCCAGAGTGGATGGTCCTACTAACATTGATTATTATTTCCTTGAAAAGTAGTGCCTGAACTCAAGCCTCAAGTAGTCACTTGTTTTACCAGAGATTCATTCCCTTCCCTTGTTTTCAGAAGATACATTCACTTGCTGCATATTTGCCATAGGATAGTACTAAAGCTAGGAAAAAATATTGGACACACATTTACAGCTTGAGTTGTTCCTGCATCTTTCTGACTGGCAATTTCAAATAATGTTTCCCCAGAGTGGATGGTCCTGCTAACATTGATTATTATTTCCTTGAAAAGTAGTGCCTGAACTCAAGCCTCAAGTAGTCACTTGTTTTACCAGTGATTCATTCCCTTCCCTTGTTTTCAGAAGATACATTCACTTGCTGCATATTTGCCATAGGATAGTACTAAAGCTAGGAAAAAATATTGGACACACATTTACAGCTTGAGTTGTTCCTGCATCTTTCTGACTGGCAATTTCAAATAATATTTCCCCAGAGTGGATGGTCCTACTAACATTGATTATTATTTCCTTGAAAAGTAGTGCCTGAACTCAAGCCTCAAGTAGTCACTTGTTTTACCAGAGATTCATTACCTTCCCTTGTTTTCAGAAGATACATTCACTTGCTGCATATTTGCCATAGGATAGTACTAAAGCTAGGAAAAAATATTGGACACACATTTACAGCTTGAGTTGTTCCTGCATCTTTCTGACTGGCAATTTCAACGGTTTGCAGACAGCTACAAATGTTGGAAATGCATCAAATTCAACACTTACTGGACAACAACATCAATCTTCAGGAGCTGCTACTTTATCTTCCCATGCACCTAACATCATTCCATCTCCTGCGCCAACCCTGCAGCCTGCCCTTTCTCTGCCGGCTTCAACCCCTCCTCTAATGCCACTCGTTGATGCTCATGAATCTAGCAGCAATGCTAATCGTGCTGCAAATCTGGTCAAACCTTCCTTTTTTGCACCTGCCCCCTCATCTTCATTAATGATGCCACCAGTTGCATCTTCCATGCCAACTGCTCCCCCACTTCATCCTTCTGTGACTATGCAGCGTCCATATGGTACCCCATTGCTTCAATCATTTCCACCACCCACTCCACCTCCATCTCTTACTCCTACTCCAAACTATGGTTCAGTTATTACAAGAGACAAAGTCCGGGATGCACTGCTGAAGCTTGTGCAGGTATGCCCTTTTGCTCTTTGCTATATCTAGTAGTTATTTATTGCAGAAACATCTAACCAACTTGCTCCCATGAACTTTGCATGCTAAATTCAGTGAATGCATAACATGTGGAATCATAACTCATCCGTCTACTAAATTCTTTGGTGACAAGATAAATACAGATCCATGGTGTAGGTATTAAGTTTATGTCTCATATTAAATAATTTGAGGGAATCAACAAAAGTCGATCCATAGTTGATATTGCAGGTGGAAAAAAGATATGAACTAGGAAAAGGAGCAGCTCTTCACTTTCACCAACGTTTTCCTTTGGCATTTAAGAGATGTCAAGTAAGGACCATAATTGGGTTTGAAAATTGAGAGGAACTGCTCAAATCTTTTATGCTGTTTTTTCTTGCAGATTTCTATTGTTGGTGTCACTGTTAATGAAAGCTTATGTTCAAATTCTATGTTATGTTATTTTTGACAAATACTAACATCTGAAATTATAAATGGTGAATAACCTGGATTTAATCTGTCAAAGGATTTTACCTTTTCCTGATTATCAGTCTCAGTATATAGAGAATTGGAGGTAAATAAGTAGAAATCATCTTGATGTTTACATTTTTCCACATCATTTGATTCGATCTGATTCTCCAGTGACTTTGACATGGTTATATGATAATTTTATGAACATCTGTGATATGATGGGACATTGTTGGAGTTCCTAAAATAACTGAAGCAATTTTTTTACAACTCTTTGTTTTGCTTTAGATGTCTGGATCAGAATACATTCTGCAGTCTTGGTTTGACTCAGTAGCATCTCTAATTTCCATGTCTTCTCCAATTTAACCACTAGCACTTGACATTCCCCACTCTGATTTCCTTATTGCCTCTGAGGTCGCTTCATTCTTTGTTCTGTAAACTACTACTTCTTCTGTATGTTGGGTGGTAATTCCATTTAATTTAATGGCTGACACATTACTGCTTAGATTATTGCATCTGCATGATAGCTTTTTTGAGTTTTCTGAACTAAGCTATGTTTCTTTGTGACAGAACAACCAATTCATAGATATGGTGTACCAGGAGATGCTTAATGCACATCACTCATAAGATTGAAGAGTGGGGATTAGAGCTGTGCCTGGTTTTGTTCATGTGGTTTCTTCATTCCATGTACCTTAGGATGAGCCTAAGTCTTTGCTGTAGTTATGGGAGCTACCGGTTTGTACAAATTTTTCTTAGAGAGATTATTTGTGATATCACAGTTGTTCATCTGGGGTCGTGAATTTTCAGTATTTTCATAATTTCAACACTAGATCGTGGGGTTTACCAAAAATTGAAAAACAATTGTTGTGTGCTGCATATCTTAGTATCCTCTGCTTTTAGAAAGCTAATATTAGTTCATGAATACAGAATGTTCTTTTGCATAGGTCTGGGTTTAAGCAACTAGCAGGATTTACTACCACACTTCAGGCTTGGCTGCCACCAACAACCATGGCGCTTGGTGTAAGCTGGCCATAAATATATCCTTTTCCTGCTAAAGCTAGTGCTGCTGAGGACCATTGTCAAGATGAAGGTTTTTCTGCTGGATTATATTAGCTGGGTCTCTTTGAAGTGCATTTGAAGCATCAACATATCCTGTCAGACCTGCAAATATACTTGCCATTGTTTAATAATAGCTACATTTTAAGTTTTTGAGGCTGATTAGACTCATTAATGTGTGAAGGATTCAAATCTTGACGGCTGGCCGGTATGGTATCGTTCAGTTTAGGGGTGATGTCTCAATCTAGCGGTGCGGACGGACAAAGAAAATGTTGCAAAAAGTGCCTGGCCATGTTAGAACAATGTCTCAGTATTGGTTTGGTACGAATCCAGATGCCCCCATATGGATTGATACAGTTCACTTACCATCCATCAGCAAGTATAAGCTTCCCTCATATTAGCTCATGGATGGTGCAGGACCAGTGAAGTACGCACGAGTTTTCAATCGGTGAAATGATGCATTGAAGTTAAAAGATTCCTCCTTAAAACGAAATCCCTCAGCTCTGTTCTGCCTCGTACAAAGTAAAGGAAAGTTCTAAACGCTACAACTGCGGGCTGATGAATTAACTTCAGACGGCTAGCAGATGTAGGCATCACCCAAATAACCGCTTAGGTGCTTCTGAAATCGTAAGAAAGAAATAAATTGGCATGGTGATCATTGTGGGACAAATCTTTTTATGCAGCAATAGAATTTTGGAGAGAACAGCAATGCCATGCCATTTGTTAAAAGAACAGGAGAGAAACAGATCCATCTATTTTTCAAAACGAAAATATTGCACGCGTTATATTGCATCCAAAGAAAATTCGAAATTCGATTCACAACATCAACAGGGTAAGGCATAAGCAGGATCTATTGACCTTAAACCTGGATGCTCCATCAGTGAAAGTCCTGTTTATCAAACAAAATAAGGCTTCAGTTATATCCACAAGCCTTTACCCTAGAACATAACAAATATTGCAATGCACTTTGAAAAAGGTACTAGTTCAAGGGAGCTGATGAACATATAAACACAGATAGAGCAACACAAATGAAAGAAGCTGGTTAGCACCTGCTACTCCAAAGTAGGTATGAAAAACATCAACAGCATTATCTGGCCTATCTGAAATTCCTCCATTCTCTCTGTCCTGCATTATGATAATAATGACAAGCTTCAATGACAAAACAAGAAATCAAATGCTTCCATAACGAGGAACAGTAAATGGTAGGCTGCAGAGATGGGTGTAGAATATGAATTCTAACCTGCCAGTTTAGGAAGAACCAGGTGAGTTTATCCTTGTCAATCCAGTGCACCCTATCAATCATTATCAGGCTGGATGGTACCCACCAAGAATAGCAGACCTGATAAGATTTTGATGGCATTTTTAATTATGAATTGTTGAAAAATACCTCTAAATCAAGTTTTTCTTTATAAAAGAAGTATCAAGAACTCCCAACGTTAGCAAGCTTCTCAGGGCAGCCATTGAAACCTCCATCTCTACATTGCTTCTCGCATAGCCACCAGCCAAGAAGATCTCTGTCAACATGGTGCAGGGAACTTGTGATTGAGAGAGCTCCCACACAACAGAAGACTGCAATATTGGTTGTATATCAAGTATGTTCAATCAAACTCGAAGTTCTGAATGGAAAAGCAAGAAAAATAACAGAAGCATTGCCACCGAGACAGTAGAAAAAATAACATATGATTAACAGCTAAGACAAAACTGATAATATACAAAAGCATTGCCAGCAAAACAGTAGAGAAAATAACATATGATTAACAGCTGAACAAAACTGAGAATATCTTGTTTTTAAACCATTCCAATGTTCAATAAACCTTGATAAATGACCAAGAAATGGCAGACATGTTCATAGTGATATGCACCAAAGTTCACTAAAGGCAACTGTGATAAAATATCTCCCTTTTGCCTTCCCAGGAAGAGCTGTGATAAATGTAATGCTAAGTGACCCAATAATATCGTAAACCATACTCTGCCAAGCATGCAACTCTCCTCCAGGTACAGAGCCAAATCCACCATCCAAATTGTTGCAGCTTACAATGTAATTCACAGCATTTTCCACATCAATTTTATCTAGACGATGCAATATTGAGAGACAGCAAATTGCACAATAAGAGAACCTACAGGAGAACTGGTCACACTAAGGACTCTTGTATATGCAATGCAATAAGATAGCAAATAGGGTTTTTTTTTTTTTTTTTTTAAAAAAAAAAGAGAATAGAACATGAATAGAGGACCATACCTTGTGTCAGTTTCACCCCATATATCACCAGAAAAAGATCCATTTTCATTCTGCAGCCCGGCAACATCTAACTTATAGATCAAGTGAAACAAGAAATGGACTTGGACCCTTTAGTTCCATTACCAATAAAAACATTAATTTACAAGCAATGCTAACTCAATATGCTTGAAAATTTATGCAGGAGTTCCTAAAATCTAGAAGGCTATTTATAAAAATGAAGCTGTGTTTAATCATACTATCAAGTTGAGATCCTCAGAGAAATGAAACTATCTTCAGAAAATCAAGTGTTGGTACAAGCGACATAGCAAACATTGTTAATATCCCAAGGTAAACATGATAGAACACCGCTTGTGTTAATCATTTGTGGAACTCAATTATTGTTTGAACCTTTGATTTATGCCACCTCAAAAGCATACCTGGAGATGCTGATTTAGGCTGATTGAGGGCATACTATAACATAAGAAAGAACATATGCCCATCAGTTGCATCAACAATCCAAACAGACATCCAGGGTTTTTTAACTTCATAAAATTTGAACCATGCATGTCTTCTAGGGCAATCCTATATTCTAATGAAATATCTAAACACTGAAATACCTGGAGAAAACATCATATTTTTTCAACCAATTTAACATCATCATATTATTTTAACCGACCAATCTACTTCCTGTTACTAAGCACTCCATCTTGACAAAGATGCCATCAAAAGCTTTCAAGAAGAAGATGGTTACACATCCGAGTCCTTGATCATAGAAACATCAAGAAGCAACAACAAACACAGCAGCAACAACAACAGAAAAAAGGGGCACATAAAGTTTCAATTGCACAACTGATACCTGAGGATCACTCTGTGCTTTGTCTCATCTTGAGTTTGCAGGAAATAGTTAGAGATGAGAGTTGAAATCATATGTTATTTGTGGATTCCAGCTTATGCTTTGACCTGTCACATTTACTCCCAAAAGCAGCTTCCATAAATTTCCTTATGAAGTGTTTTCCTCAAGTTAAACTTGTTAAATTCAATATGACTAGAAACCAGGAAAATTGGCATTCCTGATTTCCAGAAACTTTTGAACACATCTAATTGTTGGTTAACAAATGATTAATGCTGCAATTCCAAGGTGTAAGAGAAGAACAAAGTGGACACGAAGAAGCCAGAACACGTACTACTTTTTATACGAAAATATGGATCATACATCTCAACATGGGAACCCTAATGCGTGTGAGGATAATAGGTGTTTTTTTTTTTTTTCGAGAGGAGTGAGGATAATAGGTGTTATAAGCATAAAATGTCAAAATGTGGAACAAATAGAGAAAGATAGAACCCCAAAATCTTATTAAAAAACAGAATTCACAGATGACAACTTCCATAGGTGGAAAGTACACTAGGTCCTCCTGAAAACTAGAACTTTTCAACTTAAACATATTCCCACTGCAATCAAAAAAAAAAAAATGACCACCAAAGGTCTCATCCTTTGCTCTTCGTAAAGCATATGATTTTATCTAATAAACAGATATTATTCTTCAACACAATTGAAAATTCAAAATCATAAAGTTACTCAGAGCTCAAGGGCTAAAAGAAACCTACCAATTACCAAATAGTAAAACCACACAGTTTTGATCAAGTTTTGACCTCAGAGACCAACCTAGATTTCTAGCTAGAATTTCCACAATGTTGAGTTAACTGATCAAGAAGAACGTCAGAATTCAAGTGAAAACTAATGATTTCGGAACTTACCCCTCTTAATGTTCATCACAAAAATAAAAAAGGAAAGCTCATATGTACCATAAAGATTGAAAGCCTGAGTTGATAAGAAAGAGTTCATCAACAATATGTGAGCCTAATGTTGCAGCCAATCATTAAAATAACCCAACTGCAGAATTATATCGAAAACCTAAAATCTTATTGACTATCAAAAAAAAAAAAAAAAAAACTTCATTAGATCTTTCCGACCAAGAAGGATACAATTCGACACCTTCTCGATATCAAGAACATCCAGCTTGTCAAAAAGGGCCAAACCTGCACGGCACTGAGTGTGTACAGAAGGTGCGGATCGTGGTCGATACTCCCACCAAACCCTCCTGCAATCACCCACTTGCAGTTACCAAAATTATGCACCACCTTTGACCCAAAAATTCTAATTTCGAGTTGGACAGAAAGATTTACCGCAATCCTGGTGATAGCATTCCATCATCCACGACACGACTTCATCCGGACCGACAGCTCCGAGCTTGTGGAGGAGGTCCGGAGTAGGTCCAGAGTGGTCAGACCCCAGTAGGCGCCGTTCATCCTCAGATGCTCCATCACCAGAGACTCGAAATCGTCCTTCTTCTATTGAATCAAAGATTAAAACAAAATGTTCGTTGTTGTTCTTCTTCCCGGATTGGTTCCTATGAAGATTCCGAATTTATTCGAAAACAAAGAACAGAGAGAAGGCAGCGAACCTTTTCCACGGAGAGGATGTACTTCATATGCTTCTCCGCTTCCAAATCTCCCATCCTCACCCCGCGTCTCGATCCAAAACCCTAAAGAAATCGATCGAAAAAAAAAAAACCCTAATACAAAATCGCGGGGTACAATCGAAGAGGTGCGAAAGGGGGAGAGCGGAGGATCCCACGAGAAGAAACGAAGCAACCCGCTTCGATCCGACGCCCGCCCACCCGGTCGATCTAAACCCGGCCCCACTCCCACCCGGCCGAGAGGGATAAGGATTTCAAATTATTCGATACAATATTTAAAATAATGACTCTAATAATAAGAACTGTTACAATGAGATTATATATAATAAAAGGATGCCGTTTTATTAAATTACTGTTTATTTAATAAAAAGCCTTCAACTTTCCGAGTGATAAATATCTTTTCTTAAAAAAAATTCTTGAAATATGTTTTAAATTTTTTTTGAATGTCCTTCATCTCTCTTACTCTCACTTGTGATGCTTACAATGATTTTTTATATATATATTTTTTTTATTTTAAAAATCTAAAAGAGAAATTGAAATTGATTGAAATGCTTATATAATGAAACTTCTTTTAGTTTTATAAATGTTTAAAATTTTTATATAAAATAAAAAGTAGGAATTGGCAAAAGCTTTTAATATCAATTTTCAAATGGTATTTCACTTATTTATAGAGAAATAAATATATATAAAAAAGATAATAATACTAAAAATATAATGTAAAAAATAAATTTTGAAAAAAAAAATATATTGTTTTTATCAAGAAAAATTGATGCAAAATGATAAAACACACGCATATTGACCACCTTGACTAAAATCGTTATCACTGCCTTTATTTTAGACCGCGTGGAGGAGACGGGCCTGGTCGAAGACGAACCGGACCGGTCTCGATGCAGCCCGGCCCGTTCGATCGGGGAACGGATGGGCGGTCCGGGTTCGCGAGCTGCTATATAAAGGGCTCGCGGAGCAACGCGACCGGGATGGAGTGAGGAGTTGGAGGGAGCGCAGCCATGGCGGCTTTGAGAGGGGCGTTGCGTCTCTTGAGCAATGGAAGCGTCGTTTCTGCGAACCCTAACGGCAGAGCTCCTCTTCTTCGTGGCTCCCAGTTCGTCTCCTCTAGAGGAATTGCCTCCAAGCTCTTCATCGGAGGTAAGCCACCTACGAATTAAAGAAAACGGAAGAAACTTTGAATTTCTTTCTTTTTTTTTTTTTTTCTTTTATAAAAATTTATTGATTGGTTTCGTTGAGAAATGATGGTTTTATGTATTAGTCTCATTCAAAAATTTGGAACTAAGTTTCGAGTTATTTAGATTTTGGGGATGTAATTAGTGGTTAGTTGAGGTATGAATGTTTTGATTTTATAAAATTTATTAATTAGGTGCTTTTTGGGGTTTATCTGTGTAATATCTCTGTGAAAATGTGTGAAGAGACGAGGCATAACGATGAAGAATTTGGAGGGATAGATCTTCTTTTTTTTTTTTTTTTTTCTAAGATGAATTATAGTGAGGCCAAAAATTTTAGGGTTTCTTCCACTTATCTGCTTACAATTCCCACCTGCGCCAAAAGATATTTCATGGGTAGGACCCCTAATGAGATGATTCTTTACCTTTTTTATCCTCTATTTATCTGGAAATGGAATAGAAAATCCCCTTCTTTTGACAGTCTCAAGCTCAAATATGGTTTTATCTCAAATAATGACTGTGATCCTCTGAACATAAGCAGAGTAGGGACATGATGGAAGGGAAGCATGCTGGACTTAATTCTATGGATGGTCTCAGGTATTGTGTAAGATACCCAGAAAGGCAATTCTTAATGCATCTATTGAGATGTAAAGAAAATCATGAGCCTTTTAAAAGTAGTGATGGAGGATATTGATTCTTACAAAGCCCATATTTGTGCCAATGGAAGTGGGAGTTGGGATGTGATTTTATAAAGGCATTTATGAGTTACTTTCTTGCTCATTATTTAAAGTTGCAAAACAAACTAATGCAGGGGAAGGAGAGGAAACATAGTTTGAATGCGTCTGCCACTGAATTTAATTATGCATGCTCTGAATTTTAGTGTGGTGATACATGTTATTAACATTTTAACCTTGTCAATAACCTGCTGTCTAACAAATGAAAAGCCCACAGAAGCTACCATTTCTTGTATATTTGATTAATTTTCAGATTCCCTAGCATATTATGTATTTAGGGTCCATTTAGTTACAAGGTAATATATGAAAATGAAAAGGAAAAAAAAATGCCTTCTCAAAATTTAATTTTCATATGTTTGTTTTGCCCAAAAAGTTGTGATACAGGAAAAAAAAAGAAGAAGAGATCTTCTGTATTTTTGGAAAAGTTTAACATTTTGTTTTGTAAAACTATTTCTTGAACAATGAAAAGTCAAGTTATCCAACAATTATAGGGATACCAACTTTCCCCAAAAAGAAGCAACTAAGTGGAAACAGGACTTTCTAGGAAATAACAAGTTTACCGTGGCCTTTTCCTTAAGAATCAAATAAAACCTTGGAGAATCAGTCACATTTCAATAGCATTTTCCTCCTCAAAAAAGTATGTAAATTGTAATTTGTGATCAATGTATTTTCGTCTAAACTTGATGCATGCCTTCTAAATGGATTTCAGCCTACTCCTAATTAACGAGTGTCAATTCATCTGTTTCAGGTTGGCTTTGGAACTCTTACTTTTTTTCTGCTCCTGTCAAGTTTGCTCTGTTATGCACTATTTTTTCCCATTATTTGTATTTTTTTCCCCCTGTTGAGGACCTACTTTAGTTGAGATATCAATCTTTTGGTTAAGAAAATAAAACCAGTTCAAGACAATGAACCATTGCCTCCTAAAATAATCACAAATCAACTAGTCAAATTCGTGTCTCCTTTCTTTCTAAGCTGTCTAGTTATGGTTTTCATTTCCTATTTTGTTGGGTTTATACACACCCGAAAAAAATATGCACTAGTTTACAGCCATGTATTATTGACTGATTCTCTGTGACACATTTTCGTAATACCCAACATGAATTTCTGTGTGGTGGAAACTTTCTATAGCACTATGGTCTCTCATTAATTCTTATTACATGATACTAGATCCTTGGAACTAATTGTTTATGAGAAGTCTCCTGTTCTTGTAGCCTTCTAGGAGATCATCAGGCATCCTTTAGACTTGGAGGTTATTAGTTAGGAAGCTAGAAAAACGTGAAGGTGATCGAGCGTGCGGGTTGTGGAACATTTTTTTGAAAAAAAAGTTTGATGCAAGTATTTTTGAAGAATTATAGGTTGATATGTCAGCTTGTGGCTAGTTTAAGAGAAAAGTCTTTGATCATAAAGATCTCTGACGGCAGACTGCATGTGGAATTTGGTTCAAAAGCCTGTGATAGATCAGGTAAATGTGGTGAGGCGGAGGAATTTTCAGCCTTGGCTACAGATGCTCTTGCTTGAAACAACTGTGCAGGAACCTAGTAGAGATATATAGCGGGGGGGGGCCTCTTTGAAAAAAAAGTTTGATGCAAGTATTTTTGAACAATTATAGGTTGATATGTCAGCTTGTGGTTAGTTTAAGAGAAAAGTATTTGATCATAAAGATCTCTGAGGGCAGACTGCATGTGGAATTTGGTTCAAAAGCCTGTGATAGATCAGATAAATGTGGTGAGGTGGAGGAATTTTCAGCCTTAGCTACAGATGCTCTTGCTTGAAACAACTGTGCAGGAACCTAGTAGAGATATAGGGGTGGACAGAAGTTATTGAGGTGCTTGAGGGTGAGGGTTAATGATTTGCCATGGGGCTTGAAATGTATCATGGGAGCAAGATTTTTTTTTTTTTTTTTTACAAAAAAAAAAAGAGGTGCTTTCTAGGATGCAGATAGAGAAGCATTATAATGTATGAAGGAGCATTTCAGCTGAAGGAAATTGGTGGCTATATGATCAGGTCATTAGAATAGCTCTCCTTCAGGTTATTCCATTAGACTATGACCAACGTCTAATGACCTTCCTTCCTCAGATATCCTGCTTCGTCTGCTGCCCTCTTTTCCTGATTTGATTGTGCACTTACACAAGTTATTAGAAAATTAACGTGTGGATAGGATAGTGAATAGGGCTTGAGAGCAAATAGTTCTGTTATTCTGAACCAGAATTTCCTGAGTGTGTTATTGGATTTAGCAAGGATAGATTCTTCACGGCATGCTGCTTTGCTTCGATATAAGAAACAAGGTTCACTGAATAATTGCTAACAAAGCTATTAGAAAATTACTTTTCATCATAATTTTCTGTTCTCTTCCTAGACAAGGATGTCTTGGCTAGTTCTGCCGCAAATCTGAAGGCTCCTTAGCCAATTTTGATCTGGCCTTTTGTTCTGTGCTACAATTGAGCGGCAGAAAGAAGATTTCAATTCTCGTCATCGTTGTTTCCTGGAGATTTTAAGCTGGGACAAACCCATAGCTTCTGTGCACTGATGAATTGTGGGACATTTTAAACCTTGCTCTTGATGGACATATAAATATTAACATATCTAGCAATGTTTGCTTTATCTATTTATTAGGGCTATGCAGAATGCGGATCATTGCTGGCTCTTGTCAGAAGGTACTCCTAATGGAAACTGCCCTGCAGGCTGAATTAGCAGCAATTGCTTTACTAAGAGATAAAAAGGGCATCTTTCTATCACCTCCTTCCATGTGGATCTTATGTTGCGTCACTTGCATTTCGTAATTCACAGGCCTTTCATTCTACACAACGGAGGAAGCCTTATCTGAAGCGTTTTCACAATATGGCCAAGTGATTGAAGGTGTTGGCTATTTCTTCCAGAAATCTGATTCTGCATTGGTTTTCTTTTTGAGCAAACAAGCCATGGCTCATTTCTAACATGATTGTCTCCAGCGAAAATAATGATGAACAGAGCAACCCAGAGATCAAAAGGATTTGGATTTGTAACATTTGCCTCGGAAGATGAAGCACAAAAAGCCCTCACAGAAATGAATGGCAAGGTGAAAATGCAATAAGACAAGTCATCACCTAGGTTATAGGGTTTGGCAAATATTTTATTTATTGTAGCTGTAAATATGGATTGATTTGTAAAATATTTGAACAGGTTTTAAATGGACGGGTTATATTTGTTGACAATGCAAAATCCAGGCCACGTTTTGATGACGCCGTTCCCATTGCACGAGGTCCTCCTGAACCATCTGGCAAATAAATGATATTATTACTGCATGTTTGCTCGCTGTAAAACTATAAGTTTTGTCTACCAAACATTGGGTCAAGAATTTTCAATGATAATTTTTAACAAAATTTCTTTTCCATTAGAGTTACAAGATTCTGAAGTAATAAAATCAACTCATTTTTGCCTCAATTGAGGATAATTTACAGCCTGCCAAATGTTTGTGTCAGCTTGCCTTTTGGAAAAAATTAACAGAACTACAAAGCTCATGCAGCCTTGACCTTCCGGGATGGAGGCCGCCGGAACATATTGATTAGATCATCAAGGCCCTGCGAAAAAACCATCAGTTAGTTGTCAAAGATTGATCAAAATGAAGCGCCCTGGTACCTATATGCAGTGTCAGACAAGCAAGCTTACGTACCCGTGTGGTGATAACAAGGAAACTGAAGAGGATAATTAGATATGATCCCAGTGCTAGCAGTAAAAGAAGATCAAAAGTAACACTCGCAACCTACAATTTCATAATTCAAATACTAATAATGATCAGGTTCTCCATTGAGTAAACATAAATTAATATCATGCAGTAATACATGGAACGATGGTGATGGATGACACACACATTTTTGCTGGATGGTTTCTTGTCCAGTCATTAATTTCTCCTAAGTTTGTCCTTAAAAAATTATAGTAGCTAAAGTTTAGCCATGGATAGCAAATTCAAAGTCAACAACTTACAACTGCTCATTAATGACCACGGAAAATCTCTCCAAACAAGCATGAATTGTTTATATTTGAAACTAAGATGATACTCTGCTTTGTATAATCAGATAAGGGTACCAAACTGAGACTCGGCACCTATGCATGCCGAGTCCCGTTACGCTAAACCAATCCGATGTACTGAGACTGTACTAATTGGCAAACCTTGTATAAGAACGCTAGTTTGTTTCAACTTTAAAGTAATCAAAAGTTGAACAACATGCAAAGGGTAGCTTGTAAGTCACCAACTAAGAGCTGTGCTCAACTTAGACAACTGTAACAACTTAGACGTGCATGTGGACAAAAAACATAAACAGTAAACAGAATTTCCTGCTTGGTATGTGAGGCCCACCTGCATTAAGGCCACATTCCAAACAACAGAGATTTGGTTCATAGTGAGGTTAAACCTATACTTGTGCATGTGTGTCTATAATGCATGCCTCCTGCCCACATGGGCAAGAAAACAGAGTAACATAGATATACTTCAAGCACCTGATATATGTTAAGCGTTGCCCTCGTGGAATCATAAAAACTGAACATCCCATCAATAGTCTCGTGCTGTACTTGCACCTCAACTGTATGATCAGATAATTCCTGCCACAAATAATAATATCAGCTTTTCAGATTACATGACAGCAGGGCACTTTGAAAAGAAAATGAGAAGAAATGTTATTTCTTTTATTACAAACGATTAACATTGTAGAAGCATTCTGAAAGCATGGAACATGTTATAATTAATATTTTTCATGGTTCTTGTACCATACACTTCACGAGCACACATGCAAGCACACGCACACATGTACACAGAGAGAACCATGTTGCAACACTTATGTGATTAAGGTAATTAAGTAAAATCATGATGCTCAAATGAGAATGAGTGTCAAGGTTGGTGTTTATATTCATCCACTGCTGGTCCAGAGGTGTAGAAATGTGCGAACTTTCCAGACTGTTAATCTGATTGACTGCAAGTCACAAGCATGAAATGCTCTCAGATTTTTTTAGAGAGAGAGAGAGAGAGAGAGAGAGAGAGAAGCATAGACTGTGAATTACTGCCACTTGGAGGAATTGACAGGAAGGAGAATCTAAAGTCTGGCCACAGAGGTCAATATACAAGTTCACAGAACAATAGGAATAATAAGTTTGATATTTGTTTTTTTTTCTATTAAGCTTACACAAGAGCAGAGCAAGGCGCTCAACATGTCTTGATACCAAGCTGCATAGATTATTAATAAAAATTAAATGGCAATAAGATGAAATTAAAAATTATAACATCTGTGAAACCTTTTTCAATGCAGAGATAATCGGGTCAGTCTTCCGGAGAAAGGGTGCCACTCGAGGTGTCCGTGACAAAAGATTCAACCATGAGTTTACATAAGAAGGGTTTACAGCCAAACTACTATTATCTGCAAAAATCTGAATGTTTCTGCCTCGGTGTCCATAAATATGTCTCTGCATGAAGGGGAAAAAATTTAAGTTAAAAATTCTTGATAGAAGACTAGCATTCAGATTTGCCGTACATGAGCAACCACAAAAAAAAATTTAACACAAATTTCCCCATACTTATATCCATTTAAGCATTTTGAACTGACAAATCCTTGTGGATGCAAAGAACAATCAACCTTTACCTGTGAAGTAAATTTATCATCATGCATCTAAAACCTATATAAACATTACTAGCACATAGGTTAATGCGCGTGCGCGTGCACACACACACGTGTAGATGTATATGGTGTTTTCTTCCTTCTCTTAATCTAGTAAATGCAATTACCAGACATGAATAAAATCACTATTGTTCTCTATCATCCTCATGACGTAATTAGATGTAACAGATAAATGGTGTATTAAAATCAAACTTTATACCGGATCTGCTGATAGCCTGTGGTGGGTCTAATCAACATAATTCACTGATTAAAGAATTCTCATCTATAGTATTTCTGCCAATATTCCAGGTAGCAGTATTATCTGACAAAGTTATATAGCATAAACCTAAATTGTATACTCCATACAGCTAAAGAGATGACGTAACATAACAGATTGGTGGTTTAGAAAAATATAGGACAGCACATGGCTCCAGACATAATACATTGAAATGAGCAAGAGTTTCAAATCTGACATCTATGCTGCTTTGCACCCATCAGAAATAATTTTGGAAGTAACATAACAAGAGAAATATTCTTGAATGTTTAATATATGATAAATAAAATGAAATTGCAACTTCATAAATAGGAACAAAATGTTGATGGCTTTTGGGCACTCAAGAAAACAAAAACTGTATCAACTAAACACCTAAAAGAGAATCTTGACCTACGAGGCATAGAATACACGTGGAAAGGTCCACAAGGATGTGATATCACAAGTAGCCAAAAACAAAGTAAACAATATGTTGCCACCTTACCAACACAAATGTCTTATTCTGATATCAAGGATCACACAATTATCAAGTTGAAAACCTTAAAAATTCATAAAAAACTAAATTCACTGGCAATATTTACTGATATGCAGATTCATAAGTCTGCAATCAAGAAAACTTTGATTCAAGCTGCTATTTGCACACTCATAACTTACATTATTGCAGTTATCTTTGAAGCTGTTTCCTCCAACCTTTAGATCTAGATTTTGGTGGTTGGCTAACAGATTCCTAATAACACAAGGAGTTTTGGTGTTTGGGAGGAAAGTTTATGACACTACCTGTATTATGTTTTCAAGCTCTAGTTTGAGCCTCATGTATATCATATCATCCTAGTACTCAAACAAAAAAAAAAAAAAAAAAAAAAAAAAGAAAAAAAAAAGAAAACCTGAGCATAATATCACACAGAAAGCTATACCCAAAATTAGGAGAATATTGCTCCCCAAAAAATATTGCATGACAATTACCCCAAATTGCAACAGCAGACAAGGAACTCTGGAGTCAAATTCTTGAGTTATCTCTTCAGAGATTTGGAAACAAAGAAATCAATATCTTCCTTAAAACAAATGCTTATCATTTTGAGATAATTGCTAAGAAGGCAGGACCGCAGGAGATAATACTCTTTTGCTTATTCCCTATCCTTATGAAGCTTAGATCTCCAGTGATAATAGAAATAATAACTGGGAAAATGTAATCACATCTTCTAATTACAAAACCAACTCAAAGCATGTTTTGCAACTAGCTCTGAGGTGTCTCCAGTTGAATTTAAGCTTTCATGAAAATGTAAAATGCTTGGGCATTCATCCAGCAGCACCGATGTTAGAGTAATGAACTGCTTTGCTTTTTCTCAACTAGAAGGAAACAGGATTTAAGCTCCAAGAAATGGTCTTACTCTCAAGACAAAACAAATCAGCCAAATTTTCTATTGGAAGAGGTGGTAAAAATAACACCATTAGCATGAGTTATCCTGCACACTGGAAATGTTTTATGTGTTTCATTAAATTATAGACATTGCTTTTTGATTTAGCAAATAGTTGTGCTGCGTGAAGTTATAACAAAGTGGAAGACTGATTTGGTCAATTCAGTTTTGCAATAGAGATTGTAGAAATGAAGATCACATGTTCTCTATTCAATTTTCTAAACCTTTTCAGCTCCTTAGGAAGAACTACAACCTTCTGTATCTTATTGTTTAATGACTCTGCAACCTTGTTTGGTAAAAAAAAAAATTTAAAAAAATCCAAAAGATTCTCTAGTATATCCATTATACTCAGAAGCTAATGCTGATCATATCCCACAGGAACAGATAATCCATCACTTTCACTTCACTACTTCAATAATCTGAACTATCTAAAACATCTAATGGGGGTATGGATATGCCCACTAACTAAAAGCTTAACTTCCACTATTCATGCCACAATCAATTCTGTGTCACAAAAAATAGTATAATGTAGTTCTAGTCAATTATGCTGACCTAAGCATTTAACATCGGTGTATAAATGTGAAATCTTCATGTCAGAATAGCGGGACACAGGAAAAAAACAACTTGAGTGATATTATCAACTCAAAAGATCATGTGATTTCTAAGAAAAAGTAGCTGGTCATACCGCAAGACTCTCTGCAACTAATTTGATGCTTCTGTAGATTGCAGCTTCATCGACTGAATCCCTATAGCAAAACTCAAAAGCTTAACAGGGAATCATTTAGGAGAGACTGGAGATGCAATAAGGAAAATGCTTTGTGTACTCCTTAGCCTACCCGAACCCAGTTTTTTGTGAGCCACCAGGGGTAAAATGGATAGCAAGGCCCTTCTTTACCACCTAAACCCTTGTATGGTGCACAAAAACCAAGTCTGGAGCTCATTCAGGGCATGCGAGGTAGTACTCATGAAATAAAGGAAAAATTGTAGTCTTACCTTGTGTCATAAAGTCCTCCTGTATTTTCAAGTAATTCAGACGCAGCAGAAAGCTCAGAAAGAGTGACGGCAGTTATCCTTAACCTTGAAAATTGCTCATGCTCCCAGGCAACCTAAAGTAGGCCACGTATTTGTCCATGAAAGAGTTAAATAAGGTCCGCTTCTATCATGCAAGTGTGGCAATCACAACAAAATCAAGTAAATTTCTTCTCTAGAGAACAAAAAGAAGTTCATATAGAATAAATGTTCGGTTATTTTAATAGGTAATATGCATACAAGTGGCTGCAACATGCAATAAACACCAAATATTTTCAAAGAACCCTGACAATAGAAGCATCTAGTAGGACATTGTGAGTGACACATTCTTGAACCAAGGTGCCTGGCTTAAATGTTTTAATCATTCAATTTTAAAATGTGCAGTTTTGAATCTGTACAAGAGTAGACAAAATTTACACCTTGACTAAATCCAGAAAGATTAATAACAGATGAAAACATGGTATATGAATGTCTGAAAGTGGTGATTGCAGAAAGACAGCCAAAGAGCAGTTTTAACCACCAAATCAGATAGATCAGTTAATCAGCTAATATCAGCACAGTGGGGGAGTGTGTTGCTGTGACACAAAAGATTACTGTTTTCCCCTATAAATATAAGCACTACTCCAAAATTTGGGCATTTGCAAACCAAGTCAATCTACAGACCTTCCTAAAATTTTTCCAAATTCATGATTTTTTAAGCAATAAGAAAAATTTGCCAAGGAAGTTAACTCACTTTCCTAACAAGATAAGATATGATACAAGAGATGACAAAAGACAGATAAAGGAAAGTTGTCCTATTAAGATACACTGCTGTAAATTGTACCCACTTATTACGAAAAGCACATCCCATGCTACAAAACTAACTGAAGACAAAAGCTTATGGTTTTTGACAATGCTACAAGAATTCATCAACTTGTGTATGATTCTCCTTACAATGTTGAAACAGAAATCAGATCTTGGACAATCTCCTTAGATGGATTTATGCAAACTAACAGGCAGCTATATTGATTTAGCATGTATAGAAGTAAAATCCACTCACTCTTGGGTTTGAGATATTTATCTTCTTGTGCTTTATACCAATTGTAACTCCCAGCTCTTTTGCAACATCTGACAAACTCTGCCATCAATATAATCCATCATAGTTAAAAGAAAGTACGTGTTCTTAAATATGAAAGAGGCATAGCTTCCAAAATTTTCACCAAAGCACATATCAAATTAATTCCATCATTCTGGCACCGGACTTACTTCATGAACCTGTTTTATATAGGCATTTTCTGGAGGCTTGGACACATGAATCCATAACTCATTGTTCCAGGACCCGATACTATTCAAGCATATGGCATAGTCAATGCTCTCTCGTAACCGCTGATCAAAACTCCTTAGCCACTGATATAAATACATTATGATACGTGAACCATGAATTATTGCTAGCAAGGGTCAATGAATTAGATGAAACAAATAAATATAATGAATTCTATGGTTGACAATGGGAGGAAGGGCTAAAGTTACCTTAAGAGTTCCATTATAGTTATAAGGTCCACCAGATGTTAAACCAAAGAGAAGGTTATATCTTCCTTGGGTCTTTGGATTTGAATAAAGACGCGAGAAAAGTCTTGCTATCTCTAAAAGGGCCACAACTCCACTCCCATTACCATCGCTTCCAACAGACAATGCCTTGAAATAATAAGTAGAATTAAAAACCAAAAGTATTAAAGTAAAAGATGTAAGAAATACTGATTGGATAATTTATAACCTCATACCGGAGCAGCACCAAAAGTATCATATGATGCAACTACAGCAATTGTTGGCAGTTGATTGGTATCTCCATCTCCTTTCAGCCCTGGCAACCATCCCTGTCATATAAATCAAGTTAATCATACAGTATGCAGGAAATGATGTCTGAATGTCATTTGTGGACTCTCTCAAGCTGCAATAATGAAAGTACTCAAAGCACTGGTCTATGAACATACTGGATGGAAGGAAAAAATTAGCAGTGCCGTCACACCACAAACCCAACATTTTCAATTCATGGTAGCAATACCAAGGGGCATTAAATGATAAAATGCAGAAGATAGATTCCCATCCTCATGAGCCAAGCGACATTGGCCTGCAGTGACTGGCAGTAATGGCTACAAACACTTGGCTTGTTAAATCTGTTCCCGTATCATCCAGTAAGAATGTGATAGAAAGACAAAAAGGAGGAAAGAAGATCCTTACAGAGTGGCACTAAACTTGACATTCTCAGGAAGGAAATACCATAAAGTTGAGGTCCGCAAAAACAAATTGCAGGCACAGTGAAAACGGAAGGTGATGGTCCAGCAGTTAGAACCAAGAAAACTATCTGACCTACTTTTGTCATTTTCCTCCAAAAGATACTAATATTGTGCACAATTTGCCAGATTTGGAATGAAAGCTACCTCCTAAGGACATGCAATTAACTGTGTTCCTATAAAGCTAAACTAAGAGGAGTATCATGACAAGGTGCAGCTGACATGATTGTCCCATGGGATTGTGCTGACAAAGGAGTGTGATCCCTCTGGAAATATAATAAATTTTGTAGAATTAACAAGCTTGCATTTAGTTTGTCTGTAAGAGATTTCATCTGAATGTCTATTGTTGCTAGAGATGATACCCTTTAGGCTCCAATGATGACACAACCAACTTGCAGCTAACACACTAGTCCTATTGGATTCTACTGACAAGGAAGCATGATTCCTCTTGCGTAGATAACACACATGTCCTATTTTATTTTGCTGAAATGCAGTGCGATGCTTCTAGAAATATAATATGTCTAACGAACAAGCTTGCACTCAATTGTCTGTGTAGTTCATAGTTTAACACCAGAGGAGACTAGACCTGAATGTTTGTTATCGTTGGAGATGGTACTTTTTTAGGCTCTGGAGATGAGACGACCAACTTGTAGCTGCAACATCACATAACATAAGAAGGAATTAGTGGAGGATAATACAATGCACTATAAGCACAGAAAACTGACTTATCATTTTCCATTAGTAGTATATTAGGACAGCATAAAACTGACATATCTTGTAAAGAGAGTGATGAATTTGCAACCCATAAGAATTGGAGTACCAGGAAGTGTTAATTGTATTCGAACTAATTTTGAGACATGAGAAATTAACATTACAACATAAGATCAATTCAGTCAATTTATGATGAATCCAGTTCCTATTTCTCCTAACAAAAATAATACGCTTCTCCAGTCATGGATGCATTTGAAATGCTTTTTTGCAGTACATTCCTGCAAGAATCAAACAGAAGCTTTCATTTGCACTTAAGGGCCCCTTAATTCCTTCTTCCTCTTTTAATGTTTGCTAGCTAGACACAAACGGTCAGCACAACTCTGCAAGAATTGTTACCCAATTATCAAATCAATTTTTGAGATTGATTGCATAAGATAATTATAAGATCATAAAGCCCCCTGATCCCTTTCTTTGTCTTTTATCCCCCCATCCCGTTCTTTCTAATTCCAAACCGACAGGGTGTGGCCAGGCACCTATTGTTTGACAGGCTTGCAACTTACAAAGGGCACTCGCTGCTCACAGGCCAGGCCTCTTTTTCTTATAAAGGAGGACAAGAGAAAGAATATATATATATATATATATAGAGAGAGAGAGAGAGAGAGAGAGAGGAAGCTTTTATGTGTTATTTACTACATTTGGGAACTACTTCTAAGTAAAGTTCTCAACAGGTCCCAAGTGGGTAAGATTAAGAGGTTATTAATGAATTCTTCCCTTCAGTTCAAAAAAGATGAGGGCAGTAAGGGACCTATGGTTTGACAAGCTTGCAACTTACGGAGGGCACTCGCTGCTCACAGGCCTGGCCTCTTTTTCTTACAAAGCAGGACAAGAGAAGATTAAAAAAAATAAAAAAAGATTTTTTAGGAAGTTTTTATGTGTTATTTACTACCTTCAGGAACTACTTTTAAATAAAGTTCTCGACAGTTCCCAAGTGGATGAGATTAAGAGGTCATTAATGAATTCTTCCTTACAAATCTCTTTGATGTATCAAAAAGGTATATCCATCTATCTAATGGCCCTAAAAACTATCCTATGGTTTAAACATTATCAAATTGCTCCCATATGGTTTAAAACGTTACACTTAACTACCATATGTTTTAAATTTTATTAAATTACATCCATATAGTTTGACATGTTACACTTAACTATCATGTGTTTTAAACACTATCAAATTACACTCATGTGAAAGTTTGGGCACATTAAGTAAAGCTTGAGTAGGTTTAAAACAGATGGTTGTTTAGGTATAATATGTCAAACCAGATAGGTGTAATTTGATAGAATTTAAAACAAATGGTAGTTAAGTGTAACATTTTAAACCACATGGGTGCAATTTGACAATGCTTAAACCACAAGGTGATAATCTATATTTTTCCCAAATTTAAAAGCAACCATTAGTGCATCATGCTAACGTAAAGGTGTTAGCTAAATGAAATGATAACGTAAAGGTGTTAGCTAAATGAAATGATTGCAAGTTAAAAGGCTTCAATTGTATGATAAATACCAGTGTCATGCAGTACTCATAATTGCAGAACACAAGAGCTATATGAGATTTTTTTCGATACATTGTATTAGGGTAGATTGCATGTTTGAATGAATACATAGCCACAAGTCACGTCTTCAATGAAGCAATTATCATTTTACAGGCTATAGATGTCAACAACCAGATTGGCTAAAAACCCACCAAATTCTAAATCAGTTTATATTTTGGAATTAAAGAACATATCCATCTTGGCCAACCATAGTTCAAGTGAACATGTATCAGGCAATTCCTAGAGTTGCATTTATGTTCTGATGATTTTAAATGACTGTTAGCAGATCAACTAACCCGCCAGTAGTTGCCAGGGCAGGTTGACCGGTAGCATCACTTCTCTGGACATCAGCTAATACAGCATTAATCTTATCATCCTCGAATGCAAAATAAACTGGATACTGCAAGTATTAACAAACATAATCAGTTAAGAAAGCACTAGCACATGATAAAATATAAATAAGTAATAAAGGACAGAGAGTATTGGCTGTGCCGGAACTTAAAGTCAATAGTGGTAAGTGATGATCCATTCTTCATCAGGTTTTGTGGAACCCCATAAATTAGAACAGCTGAAACTTGTTTAAGACCTCAGCACATTAAATCTACAGAACTCTTATGAGTAACAAATTGTATGGAGTTCAAACAACAAAACTGCAAGCTTAGACTAACAAAAAAAAGGGACCCCAAAACCTGAGTCTTGGTAAGAACAACATTTATATTCTAGTTTTTTCTCTTAGATAAGTCCCTAATGCCTGTAAAATTTTCTAGAAAAATTATGGAACTCATGAAACCCTCGATACTGCATCTAATTCTCGGATCACATCATAGACAAAAGTAAGTTGAAAGCATTCATGAACATATATAAGATAACATGTGAATGTCAGAGAAAAATCTGAAGCAGTCATGACAAAATCATAAGTGCAAGCACCTAGCATCATGATTATAAGTGGCAAAAAGATATGAGGGCAACTTAGCTGCTTCCCAGTGAGAAAAAAATATTGTAATCTATGCTAAGAAAAAAGAATGCCTCTTTCCCCATCTGCAAAAAGTATATTTAAAAAAGAAAGAGTAGAGCATGTCACAAAAAAGTTGTCCACCAAGCCTTAAGAAGGTATCTAGAAAAGAAAACTAAACAGTTCAAGACTTCAAGGAACTATCCAACTCTCTAGTCAACTGTCAAATTCCTTCAAATCCAAGATTAAAGGTTCAACTGAGATCAGTCAAGATATTTTATATCTTTTAACCCTAGAATTAATTTTTAAAAGCAAAACTCCACTCCACTTCTCCAAAAAGAAATTTGACTGAATGAAAAAGGATGAGGGCCCAGCTCCTTTCAGTTAACATGCAAACTGAACATCATTCCAAAATTCAGGTAGCATCAAAACAGAGCCATAATTAGTCCAAGGTATTATGATGCATGACAACCTAACTGCTACGCCTAAAAGAAGGTCTCGACAGGTGATATGCTGAAATTTGTTCCAATAATTTTCTAAAGTGCAATCAACTTCTATTTTCATTTCTCAAAGATTACACCATCTACATAACTTACAATTTTACATCAAGCAACTATTTATCATCTGGCAAGGATGTTTAGAGTTCCATTGAAGAAACTCGGTTAGCAAACATCCAAGGTATTGTGGAGTTCCAGTCTTCCAAATAAACCTCTAGAGATCAAATTGAGAAAGCATACAGGAAGGGTCTTACAAAGATCTTAACCCTAGTTTTTCATCTCCATCACCTCCTATCTTTCATCCAGAGAAAAACCTATAGCCTCAAATAAATCTCCAGCATGGACCAAGAACTCCAATACCATAATTTAGAAAATTTAACCAAAGAGCATGACTTCAAGTTGTGAAATATAAAATTAGTAATTGCATTATTCCCACCCAAAAGATCTAAAGACCACTCACTAATGGAACTAGAAAACTGCTTGTTTTCCGATCACATCTCAAATCCTAATGAGCACTGAGGATACATCTCCGTACAATCTTTTATAGTATACAATTGTGACAGGAAGAGGAAGTCTAGCAACCCAGATTCGAAATAGATAGAAATATATTACCCTTAATGTAAATATCTATTGGTATAAGCATATAGATATATTGTTAGAAACTGAAAACTTAATCTGAGAGAAAATCAATGAGATATTGCACTTAACCAAATTTGAAAATTTTGATGTTTCCTCTTCCGCCCAAAGGAGAAACTAATAACAGAGTATTGTGAACTTGAAGCAGATGAAAAAATATCTATATTCACAGCTCAAAAACTATTTAACACATATAAAAGAGTGTGTGGCCAAAAGACTGACATCAAAGAAGCAAGCACCTAGTACAATTAAAACAATAGATTATTGCAACAAGAGATCTCAAAAGGGAAGATAATGCTCGGAATTAAGAACAAGGATAAACTAAAGAACTTAGAGCTGCTATACTATTGGCGTTAAGCCACAGCAACATCATGTTTAAGGATCCAAAAATGTAAAAATATGAGTCAAGATGGTAATCATACATTTGAGTGGTGACTTTGTCATCTTGATTGGATTTGAACAAAGTGTTATGTCACTTACAGGTATGCTGGCATGTATGAGCAGTTGTTCTAATTCAACCAATATTGTTCTCACAAGCCCATCATCTTTGCTCTTGATCTCCTCAACAATCTTGTTGCTAACCTTTTGAGGAAGCAGAAGTAACAACCCTCCTAAGGGCTGCTTATTGATGATGTACTCTGAAAATATATAATTGTTGCGAAATTTAACAACACAAACATGCACATAAACAACATAAAAAGCAAGACTTATCCCACATTTTCTTAGTCAGAACAAATTAGCACACAAAAAATGTTGTGAGTGGAACAATTTATATTACTTTTTAAATTAAGGAGATGAGGAATTCAACCTCTTAGATGATTGACTTCTTTTATAAATTAAATGAGAAAGAAAGCACACATATCTAGTGAAATAATTATTGCAAACTGTTGCATCCTTTTAAACTATAGTAGTAGCAAACAAAAGAGCTGCATTAGGAATTTAGGCCGAGTATTACTTTGAAAGCCAAGGCTACTGCTACAAACATGTGGATGAATGCTAGATAAATTTTGTCATGGCACATTGTGAAACAGTGGGGAGGGAAGCAGTAAACTTCTTGAGCCTTTACCACACATTAGTGGCATGCCAATATTTTAAGAAAAGCTGGTTGTATTGTCAAATCAGAAATTTACTCAGAAAGCGATTCACAGCATGTGACAAAGTAAAAGTTAACATTTTACTGTCAAAGGATGATAGTCCCAAACAAAGTTCATGCATAGAAGTCTTGATAATCTTTACTGAATGTCAAAAGGTTATACTGACTCACTTGCACCACAGCATGTGAAACAGCTATAGCATTGGGAGGAAGTGAAACCTAGAGATGCCTACATAATATGCAAAATACCACTTTAACTTGTTTGAGTACTCTGTAGTCAAAGCATGCATAACACGATCAGAATGATGTCCTAATAATGTCAGTTGAATCCACACCATAAAGAGAACTACACGACATTTATCTATAGGGCCACCGATGCCTGAAGCTTCATTAGATTCTATGAATAAAAAATTGAATTGTTGAATCATGTTTATTTTCTTTTTCATTTATTATTGATTACATGCAAAGTTTATTCTCTTTTCATTAGTTATTGATTAGCCAACATTGATAGCATATACAAAGTTAACTAAAAGAAAGATTCAGTAAGCCCATGAAAAAAAGAAAAAGAAAAAGAAAGATTCAGTGAGTACTTAGAGACAACCTCTGGCATGGGTTTTAACAGAACCAATATCAATTTCATGGAGAGTTTCTCACCCAGGATTGGTTTGTTTTTAAGTCCAATCTGAATCAATCAAAATCGTAGCCTGGGGAGCTTGCCACTATCCAGGACCCGACAATTATGGGGAAACAAGTAGATTACTTTCTTAACCACAGATCAAAATAAATTTTGATATTCAATGATAAAGTAAACCATACGAATGCAACATGTTCCATTCTTGAAATAACATCAGAGAACACATAACATCAAAGAATGGTCATTCATACAAAATGAATGATATTCAGAAATTGCAAAAGGCTATCCATGATACTAACCATGATTTTTTTTTTCCCCTCTTTTTCCCCTGCTAGCCACATTAACCAACCAATACTTCATCCAAACGCAAGGTAATTAATGAAAGAAAGATTCCAATTGGCTATGTTACCCGAGGTATCTAAGTTAACAGCGACACTAACCAGGAGTTATTACCTGAACGAAACGCAAGAAACCAGAAAACAAAACAAAATAGAAAAGGATAATTTAATTCTCCAAGCTCAGATCAGAACGGCAAGTGCTCCAGAGGGAGACGAGTGGCGAGTTACCTCGGAGGAATGTGAGATTGAGCTCCCGGACGGGCATCATGACGACGGTGCGCGAGAGATCCGCGCCGGGAGAGAAGGGGAAAGCGCCAGCATGGTGGTTGAGGGCGGCGAGGCGAGATCCATAGGGCACGCCGGCGAGATCGTACTGGATCAGACGGTAGACATCGACGGCGGTGGCGGCGTCACCGAGCTCGACGCAGGCGACGAGGATGAGGACGAGGGCGACCACCGAGTAGATCGAGTCCAGCACCTCCACGCCGCCGCCTCGGCACCTCCTCCTCCCCGCCATGACGTACGGACGAGGGCTTCGGAGAGAGGTGGAGAAAAAACGAGGGTTTCAAAGAATCGAGGAGTTGATCCAAGTTCAGCGAACTCTGGTTCCCCGGTGGCGTTCCGGTTTTTGACGGAGAGGCGGTACACTGCTCCGCCGGTAAGGTAAAACTAGGCATGCGCCTCCATACCAGTACCGCAGGCCCTTTGTGTAATATTTATTTAACATGGAGACTACGTGTAAAATAGTTCGTACCGAGGCGGTAAATCTGCCAATTCTACTCCCAAAGATTGAAGGACTTTGGACAAATTATTTTACCAGTATAGCAATGTTAGTTCAAACTTTTTTATCTGGTCAGATTATTGATTTGGTATTAGATTTTTTATTTGGCCTCATTTGACCTTTTGATCCATTAGAAGAACGGGCCTGAGCTTTTTTCTATTAATCCTTATTCAATATTATTATTAATAAATTTTGATATTTTTTATCCATAACATTGTAGCAGTAAAATGTAAATTGTTTATAATTTTATTAGTATAAAAAAAAAGGATAAAGTTGTTTATCAGAAGATAAAATTACCATACTCTTATTTGTTAATATTAGAGTGATCATTACCTATCTCATTTGCTTCATATTATGATGATTTTTTATATGGCTTCTCGGTGATGACTAATGAATGCTATTTGACTCACTCAAGTGCTAATAAATGTGATAGTAATAAATATAAAATAACCTTAATCTATTTCTTTTAGCTTCTCATTAAACGCTCTCTACCAGATAGCTAGTAATTAAATTTTTTTATTATTTTTTTAAAAAAAATAAGTTTTGGCTAGTTTATCGCTATCACTTTTTTATAAAAACTTTTTTTATAGAAGCATAAATCACTAGATAAAAATATTTTTTTATATAACTTTAATTATACGAAAGACCTTATTTTCTCAACAAAAGCTATAACTATTTAATTTCTTGATTATACATAATGATCAAATAACCTTAGTGCTAATATAATATCAAAAAATCTTGAACTTAAGTAACAAGTATGAATAATTAACACTATACAAAAAGGAAGGATATATATAGAAAGGGGGACAAAATAATTATGCAAATATGGTAGAATATCCCGTGTGTTACTCATATAAATAACTAAATAAGGTTCAAAATTATGAAAATTTAGTTTGAGCTAATGAGTCAGAGCAAAGATTCAAATGAGAGTTTAGAATAAATAGGACTAGTCAATGAGGCATTAGCGGCATGGTTTAAAGGAGGTAGGTTATAATTTTTTTAAAAAGAATCTTCGTTTTATCCCTTTTTCTTTCATTGTTTTAGTTAAAAAATAGAGATGATGCTTTAAAATTCAATATATTATAAGATAATAATAAGACAGGGTTTTGAAAAAATTGATAACTTGCATTATAAGATAATGCAAAATAAATCTAAAAAAAATCAAGCAATTAAACCATAAGAACAAAAAAAATGCATGAAAAATATTTAGCCTTCCTATTTACCTTCTCTGTTAAGTATTGGGTGATGGTAAAAAAAAAAAAAAAAAAGGATAAAAAAATTATAAATTATATGTAAGATTTCATGATACCACGTAATACCACAAAGTGAGTAGATTATAATGAATAGCCTTGTTTTCCCACAAACCTCATAAAAATATTAATTAATTACATAATACTGCTATTACACGGTGCTGGATGAAAATTTTCTAGTAATGTCGTCAAAGAACCTGCCGAAGTGAATTCAAACTAAGCATCGGCAATTTTACACACAACCCCTTAAAGGACGTTAATATTACTCAAGTTTTGGTATTTCAAGTTGATGAAGGGAGCGGCGCTGGGCCATATATATATATATATATATATAAATTTGGAGGAATCAAAACACCCGATGGTTTAGAAGAGAGCCCGACCGTCAGGGTTAGGGTTCCGTTATTACTCTCGCTTTCTGCTCTACTCCACCGCGGTGGCCCGTTCTCCCAGCTCTTGGATGCCGCCATGGCTCGCCTCACCTTGGAGCGAATCTCCCATGAGAACAAGAACCTCGTTGCGGCCGAAACGAAATCGCTTCAGCTCTCCCATCGAGCCCTCTCCGATGTAGGCCTCATTTCTTTCGAAAAATCTAGCTTTGGGTTGGCATGGGAAAGCCCTCTTTCAGTGATGTCAGTATATTTTAAAGTGTGGATCTTTTGATAGTTCCCTTGCCTCTGCAGGTCTCATGTTTGAGTAAATTCCAGAACTTGGAGAGACTCGACCTCAGCAGCAATTGTCTCTCAACTCTAGAGGTAGTTTTATTGGATCTTCTTTGAGTCGTTATCTTGCTTTCGTTCCAAATTAGTGAGATACTCTACTTTAGTTCCATCATCATCCAGTGTCGATAAAGGGCGATCCCTGTTGATGGTTTACTGGTAGAGTGGTAGTTAGGTGTTTACTATTTAACTGGAATTTGTTTTATCTTCCCATATGTTTTTCTTTAAAAAAGTTTGAAATAATGGGCTTAATCAGTGGGGTTCAAACTCTTGATGACACAGGATTTGTCTTCATGCGTCAATTTAAAGTGGCTGTCTGTCTCAGAAAACAAGCTCGAAAGCCTGAAAGGGGTTGAATGTCTCACTAAACTGACAGTGAGTTTGGATATCTTACTCTGTTATGCAGTAAATAAGCAATAAATTATCCATTCTTTTATTGTGATGTTCTTGTTTGTAATACATCTTTTGAATTTGTATCACGAGGCATGAAATCTGTATCACAATAAAATAAGCTTACCTTGTGGTTGGTTTGAAGTGGGTAGTTGGCGTCTGATACAACTGCTGTGTAGCCAGGGGTTCCTCAGATTAACCACATTCATTCATTCATTCATTTTGCATGTTCAGAGCGGGCATGTTCAGTTGACCTACTGGTAATCTGACATTGGAACTTTGAAGGGAATCAGCTTTGTCATTTTTAGTGCTGGTTCTTTTTGAGACATGGATCAAGCTTTTTCTTGTTCATATATGAAACAGACCCTAACAGAATCACAGAATTCTAAAGCAAAAGAAGTTGAACATTAAATGGATGAGTGGCTTTATCATTCCTATTACTTGCCACCATCAGTGTCTCTCACTTTTTGTTTAATGATGGCGATGCTAATTATATTATAAGGCCGAAGTAACTCCATATTATTGCAAGTTATTAAGACTTTAATTGGAAAAAAATTTACTCATTCTTTTTATCCTTGCAAGTCAGGTGTTAAATGCTGCCAAGAATAAGCTTCGAACCATGGATGAAATTAGATCTGTCTCCAGTTTACGAGCTTTAATATTGAATGGTAATTTTTCTGGAAAGATTCTTATGCAACTTTTGTTTTGATACCTGAAACAATATGAGTTTAGCTCTGTGCAATATCTTTGGTTTGTCTTCTCTATTGCAGATAACAACATATCTTCCATATGCAAGCTCGATGAGCTCAAATACTTGAATACGCTTGGTATGTGTCACACATGAGTTCTAGTTATCTAGAGAAGCAGCATTATCTATGTTTTCTCTGATATTTCTTGTAAATATTTTCACATTTTGCCCATATATAGTAACTATTGGGAGGACTTTCCTCTTGGAGTGCTTTGTTTTATTGCCGTTGTCACTATGTTCCTACTTTTATTAGGGACGTTAGGTGGGATTTATAACTAAACCTTATGTCTCCAATTCCTAAAGTAATACTTGGTTTTGTGAGTACAAATTCTACTTTTGTTTCTTTAGCTCTAGATCAGCAAACTTCATCTCTGTCCTTTAGGCATCCTATCAGTCTTTTCCTCTTGAGGATTCGTGCCATCATCTTGATGATGCAATTTATTTGTTCCATTTACTATTATTTTTAAAAGAGAAACTTTATCTTTGTAGTAGGAATCTTCCACTTAATATATTGTTTCTCTAAATCTAAAGAAATGTGTAAATCAACAATGTATTTTTAGAAGCATATGGAAATTGGCATAACTTCTGTTACATCTCTGGTTATGATGTTTCGATTCTTTTTAGATTGCATTGGATTTACTGATACTATGAGAGAGTTTAGCCACACGACATAGCTGACCAATTTTAAACGTGCATGATAAGTGTAAGAAGAAAAAAAAAAGAAAAGAAATTAATAAATGCCCAAAAATAAGATGGTGGAATTTAAAAAAGTAAAAAAAATGTTTAGCTTTTAGGAATAAATTATCAAAGGAGGGGAAATGGAATTTAAGGACTGGACTGAACAAAATGTGGGTCTAAATGGCTAATTGTATCAAGAGGATAGCTAAAGATGTTTTAGGAGATACAAAGAGGAAAGGATACATGCACATGTATACATATACATGTACATAAACTTGGTGATAGAATAATGAGGTACAAGAGGTAAGTAAAATAAAATGGTTTTGCTTTAAATAATGGCAAAAAAAAAGTGTTGAGGATTTTATAAAATGCAAGAAAGCTAAGAAAGACACAAAAAAATTGTTAAGGCTAAATATATGATATATGATAATTTATATAATAGATGGGTTCAAAGAAAGGTGAGAATGAGATTTATTAAATAGCTGAAGCTAGAAAAGAAAAACTAAAGATATTGTTGAAGTCAGACGTAGCAAAAGTGAGGATAATAGGATATTAGTGAAAGATGAGAAAATTAAGAAAGATGGAGGTCTTATTTTGGAAAATTGCCAAATGGATTCTATTAAAAAAAAATATTTTTTTAAAAAAAAAAATACAGTTAGGAGGACATCAAGATCCTCATATGGACAATTCATAAAAGCAAAGCAGAGACAGCATTTGAAAAATTCAAAAATGTAAGGCATTAAGGCTAGATGACCAAATGGCATACTTATTGCAATTTGGAAAGTCATGGAAGATATTGGGTTAAAATGCCTTTACTAATTTATTTAAAGAAATTATAAAAACTGAGAAAAAGTCAAATAATTATAGGAGAAGCATTGCAGCACCTGTCGATAAGAATAAAGGTAGTGTACAAAATCATTGTAGTTATCAAGGATTTAAGTTTATGAATGACTCTGTGAAATTATGCGAAAGGGTAATTAAAGAAAGATTAAGAAAAATAACAACTATTTTAGATGACCAATTTAGATTTATGTCTGAGATATCAACAAGGGAGGCTATCTTTTTGTTTATATAATTGATGGAAAAATACAGAGAAAAAGGGATTATACGAGATCTTTATCGATTTAGAGAAAGCTTCCGATAGGGTGCCAAAAAAAGTGATTTGGTAGGCTTTAAGAAGAGTGTACATAATTGATTTATTGAATTAATTGAGGACGTGTATGTTATTAGGGTATTAACAAGTATTAAAAACTGTTGTGATACAACATGTATTTTTCTACTCACAATATACTTACATTAAGGATCAATGCTATGTCCATGTCTTTTTTGCATTAATTATGGATAGATTTATAGTTAATATTCAAAAAAATGTATCATGGTATATGTTATCATGGTATATGTTATTTACAGACGAATTAAGATTGATGGACAAAAGATACCATGGAGTTATCGATTTTGTTTTCTAGAATTTATCATATAAAATAATGGGGAGATAGCTTAAAATATATGTGATAGAATTAGAGCTAGTTGGATGAAAAGGAGAGGAGGTGTTTAACTTGGAGACTTAAGAAAAAAAAAAATATAGAACAATAGTAAGGCTTGTGATATTGCATGGCTTAATATGTTGGATAACAAATAAAATACATGAAAACAAATTAGAACTAGAGCTAGTTACATGAAATGGAGAGGAGGCATTTAAATTGGAGACTTAAGAAAAGATTTATGGAACAGTAGTAAGGTTTGTGACATTGAGTCTCAAAGTGTTGGATAATAAACAAAGTACATGAAAACAAATCGGGTATGATAGAACTGAGAACGTTAAATTAGATATATATTAAAATTAGGAAGAGCGTATTAAGAAATGAATATATTAGAAGGGTTGTAGGAGTTGCACAATTTAAGGACAAAATAATAGAAAATAGATTGAGATGGTATAAGCATGCATAACAAAGTTCTAAGGGGGCTCTTGTAACGAGAGATACTTTAATCAGTATTGAAGGTTGTAAGAGAAAAAAAGAGGAAGACCTAAATAATATGAATGGAGATTGGAGGAAGAATATAGAGAAACTTGGAATAACATCAGAAATAGTCGTAGATACGAATATTTGGCGAATGCAGAGCCTGAAGCCAACTCTAGATAGTTGGGAAAAGGCTAGATTATGATTATGATTATAATGCCTGATCTTAGTGTTTTGATTTTTTTCGAACTCCTTTGGATGTATTGTACATTTTTAATTCTCACTGTAATTTGGATATCTTGTTTTAATTTTTGGCTATTCTATTGCATGCTCTTGGTCAATGCTTACCACCTTTATTGGGCATTGATAAGAAATATGTTCTTAGATGATGGCAATGTTTACTTTCTTTCTTCTTGAATCTTTTCTCTTCAGTTCTTTCACGAAATCCAATTCATGAGATCGGTGATTCTTTGATGAAATTGAAATCTATCACAAAAGTAAGGATCCAAATATTGCTATTGTTTTGTTTCTTTCTTTTGTTTTCAGCAACTATGATGCTTGCTTGTTAATATCAGAAGTTGCTACAGCTTTTCTAACTTACATCTCATTTCAGATTTCTCTCTCCCATTGTCAAATCCAAAATATTGGATCTTCCCTCATTTCATGCATGGATTTGAAGGAAGTCAGATTTGCTCACAACAAGATTACTGTATGTTTTACCTGCATAACATACTTGTCATTATTGCTGCAGTCCTTATTTTTGAGCCGGTCCTAGCTAGTTTCTGTTACCTGTAACTGTGTCTTGCTTCATTTCCCAGACTCTCCCGGCTGAGTTGGCACGGAACATCAAACTCCAAAATTTAGATCTTGGGAGCAATCTGATAGAGCATTGGTTGGACTTAAAGGTCGGTGATTAATGATGCCTGACTTTATTCAATTTGAAAGGCGCTGATGATCCATCTAAATGCCAGGTCCTTTCTGCATTACACAATTTAAAGAACCTCAACTTACAAGGAAATCCTATTGCTGAGGATGATAAGTTAGCTAAGAAGGTGATCTTTTCTCTAATGCTTTACTCTTCTTGATATGTGAGCTAACCTATGAGGAAAAGAAGTGCAGCTCTAACTTTTCCTCAACTCCGTGTCAGGTCAAAAAGATTTTACCGAATTTGAGGATATTCAATGCTAAGCCCATAGACAAGAGTAGCAAAAGTGAGAATAACTTTGGGGAAGATGGCTTCTCTCGCAGCAAGGATAATGTTTCTTTCCGTAAGGCCACTGAATTTGAAGCAAAGGAGGAAGTAAAGAAGAAAAGGCCCAAACTAGATGCTGAGGTCTCCACAAAGAACATATCAAAAAGCTCTAGTGGGGAAGATCATGTTTCTCCAGCCCCTACCGTTGTTCAAACTAAAAAGGAAATAAAGGGGAAAAAAACAAAATCAAGCATAAAAACCAAGAAAAGTAATGCAATTCAATCAGAGGATGATGATTCTCCCCGTGATACTGCTGCTCAGAAAGTGGCAGAGGAACTAAAGTGGAAGAAACCTGTAACTAAAGAAGAAAGTCAATTTGGGGGAATTGATGATGCGGAAACACCATTACTGGACCTTGTTCTTTCGGATAAGACTTGCCAAGAGTTGGAGAAGAAGAACAATGGAGCAGTTTCAGATGCAAAGTTGCTTGGAGGATTGGTCGTGGATCATGCTAAGAAAAAGAAAAAGGTCAAAAGCATAGGTTCGGGCCATTCAGCACTTGAGCTCCTGGCCCCCTCCTCAGACATTGGAATGGGTGGGCCATCAGCGTGGGACGATAGTCTGTAATTAAACTCTTACGAGCATTAGCTGCATTGTTGTTTCTCTTTTACGTATGATATATTTGAACTTAGATCTTTAATGAAGCTATTTTCATGTAGTGTCTGAATAGCAATCTGTCGTTAGTTTTTTTTTGTTTTCTTTAGTGAGTCCAGTAAAAAGAAAAAAAATCTAAATATCTCAGGTTTGAAAACATCGTCATTAGTAACTGTCGGGCTTCTTTTTTTCAGAAGTCCGATCCCGGTTTGAGAATTTAGTTGTAGAAGACCTTAATAAAATCCTCATCTAAGTGAATTGAATTTATTTGTTTTAAGTGTTCTTGTAATTGATGCTTCTATATTGCCAGGTCAGGTACCAAAGGTTTAAATTTCAGACTTTTTTTCTAAAAAAAAAAATTCAACATAAGATGGAAGAACCAATATCAGCAGCAGTTGCCAGTTTAGGGATGGGAAGTAATTTAGCTGGGAGATGACTTTGAAGTATAAGACTCGCAGATAATTTTCCAAAGAGCATCATCAATCCATTTCGAAGACAATTTGATCATTCTTAAGTGAATGGTTGTATTTTCAGAATTTTACTACTATTTCGCAGACCCAAAACTCAAGGATGATCAAAACTCCTCCCTAGTTAGAATCGAATAACACGACTGCCTTGCAAATGCTAAAATTTTTTCTGCTTCAATTGCTTCTGTGCATTAACCAAAATATCTCATCCACGATCTCTTTCTGCTTGATCTCGCATAAATGGCTTGCCTTTTGCTTCTTGATTCCAAGTTTGTCATCTGATTGGATCTGTTGAGCCAATTGGCTGATTAATCCAATCAAACCAGCCACATCCCCGGCCTTCCTCTCCTGCCTCCGCTTCCAATTCATAAACCATTGTTCACTTCCCCTCCTACCACTCTCCCTGCTTCATTTCTCAAAACATGCTCCATTAATTGGGCCAAGTTATAAACGAATAACTAGAAAGTGATAGTCAGCTCCTTTTTAATCGTAAAGTTCAGAATATTAACATTACTGATCCCTGATACCGCCGTAAATGAAACCTACTCATTCTATATACTTGGTTAAAAAAGATAAAATTTATTTGCATGACTTTAGCCAATGTGGCTACACGTGGCATTCAGCACCGGAGAAAAACTTGACAGGGAGAAGATCCTAAAGAACTCTTAGAAGCAGACATGTATAAATTCCCAAGGCGTCATTTGCCCAGCCAGAAAAACAATTGTTTTAGATGCCCTCACAAGAATAAACAGGTTTATCTTCTGAAGAGAAATAGGATCATTTGAAGATCCTAAAGAACTCAGAATCCATTGCTGATGCCCTCACAAGACTTGGAGAGGTTTATCTTCTGGTCTTGACCGCCGGTCCAATCTTTGTGACCGACCGGCCGGCCGGCGATGAATATTTTTTTTTAAAAAAATTCATAATTCTAGTCCCTTGTTGGATTTTTTGTTAATCGATGGTTACCATCTGATAGCCACCAGTAATACAAAACTGAGGAACACCGAGACCCCGAGGATGGTGCAGCACGTTTCCAGGATCGCGTCCGTCCTCGCCCTCCGCTCCATTCGCTGCCCTTTCGCGTTCAGAAACTCATCGTACCTCCTACTCGTTTCCCCTTCCGTTTCCCTCCTCCTCTCGCTCTCTAAGGCGGCCCCCAGAATTCCCAAACTGTCTCTCCCATTCAAGCAAACACCATCCATGTTCTCAACGGTCAAACTCACCTCCCTCACGTGCCCCGTCTCCTCCCCGCACGTGATCACCACTCCAGCCGAGAAAACCGAGCCCCCCGCCTCCAAAACCGTCGCGAACCGGAGCCGGGTCTCCCCCATGTGCCAGTGCCGGTCCATCGCCACCGGCCGCCGGCTCGATAGGTTCACCGCCCGGAGACCGACCGGATCGATCACGACCCAGCTCAGGGTTAATCCTGCCGGCGAGATCACCGGCGTCGCCGCCATTGGGTCCTTCTCGTTGAGGGCGTCGATCTGAAATGGAGCGCCTTGGAACCAGCGAGTGTTGGTTTCCGTCTCCACGACGCGGGAGAATATCGGGGCGCCGTCGTGGTAGAGATCAACGGCGGAGATGAGCTCCGCGAGGAGGCCACCACCGCTGCCGTCGGTGGAGACGCGGGGGGAGGGGAAGAGGTGGGCGTCGAAGAAGAAGGAGCGGTGGGAGTGGGGGAAGGAGGGAAGGAGGCGGAGGAGGCGGGTGTGGCGGAGGGAGGGCCAGGTGGCGAAGCAGAGGTCGCGCCAGAGGTGGGGCCGGGTGGAGAGCGAACGGAGGCGGGCGGTGGCGCAGCTCGCCGCCGCCAGCGCCGGTCCGTCCAGGAGCCGAAGCGCCCTCGTCAGGACGTCATCGTGGAGGTCCTCTACCGTGGTGGCTCCGCCACCTGCCGCCGTCGATTCGGTGGCCATGGGAGACGATATCGAGTTCAAAATCTGGCCTTGGAGCGAAATGGTGGGGGAGAGGGGGTCGCTTTTATAAAGGGAAGGGGAAGGGATACGATTTTTGATCGCCTTTTCAATTTTTGGCAGGAAGGGAAGCGTTCCGGATAGCTTATTCCGGGATTAGGATATCCGGCTGGGGGTAAGAGAGGGGAGTCAACGTTGTTAGCACGGTTCCAAGTTGTCGGATATGGTACGCACGGATTCGCCGGATCCAGCTGTTTCTGTCTCTGTCTCGGATTCTAAGCCTACGTGGCTCTTTGTCAGACAAGTGCTGGTTGCTACAATTTGACTCAAATATATTTTTAGCCTTTAAACTTTCTCTCAAAAGGCGTTTAATCCTTAATCAAGATTAACAAAATAACATATATGTCATCCTTAATGATCGTTTTAGCTCATAGCCAGTTTGGAAACCTTGATAGGTTATCCATGGATAAATTCTTCAAACAGAGACACAAAAAAAAAAAGAAAAAGAAAAAAGAAATTATTCACAAAGAAGACGCCAAGGCAAGAGAGCTTTGAGATCGCAGGATCCCATAAAAATAAGAATTTTGCATTCCTACCTAAATTTCACTCTCCTCTTAAAGAGGTTATTTATGGTATTCATGGTTTTTGAGATTGTGAGTTCAAAAGTATGCTTGGATGAAGAAAGACCATCTCTTCCACTGATAATAACTAATAACCTGCTCTCACTGCTTGCCATATATGAATGAGTTAATGTATTGTTCATGAATTATTCATCAAAGCATCCAAATAGGCCTCAAAGTGAACGAGAATGGTTTAGATTAAATATACAAGTACATATATAACATCACATTTTTGGTCAACGTGCATCAAACAGTCAGTTTCATGGCAGCAATCTGTCATCAGCAAATACTTTATGGATTATAAATGGATATAAATCCGCTCCATGTTCTATCTTATTGTGTTTCCATCAAAATGATAAACAAAATATAAATGTGTGGGCCTAAATTAACCTAATAACTATGCTTTCAAAACAAAATTCGACCTGTTGACTCATGCAATCACATGTGGAGGACCTTTGAGTGAGCCATATATTAAATAGTTGGATAATCATTTATAAATTCTTGATGGTGCAAATCAGACTCTGCATCTTTGAATTACTTTCACTAGGTAAAGTTAGCAAACCACATCACTTAGCAATTGCACTAGAAAATGCACCACAGAAGAACATGCTGATCACTTTGATGAGCCCTAGTTTGTTCTTGGAAAAAGGAATGACTGGGATATGAATACCTTATATCCAGAATTATTAATTAACCGCATGTCATCTTTATAGGTTTAATTTGAAGATATTTCTGTAATTCTTTTGACTATAAAATCCTTAGTATTGGCATAAAGTATCAATTCACAAGCAATTAAATAAGTAGTATTGTTGTAAGGCCCGGCTGAATCGGACTTCATTTGACCAATCTGAATCAACCAAGATACTTCATGGAGATGTATCATAGGGAGGAAATTATAAATATTTTAATAGTACGTAAAATAACAGTTATGGCATACAATGCCTATGAAAGATGTATAAGTACTATATTCTTGAATTATAAGTTTATAATTAGTGTTATTTATGGAATGTGAATTCATAAAATAAATTATTATATATATGTATATTTTTTTTTTCAAAGATCAAGAAATAAAAGAAGGATTTTGGGTAGAAGTAGCTTTTACCATTTTTATTAACTAAATTTTTAGTAGCTTTGATGTAGCTTTGAGTAGTGGACAATTTAATTGATATCAAATTTGTAAACCCTTTATTGAATTGAATTCATTATTTAATCATGATCTTATGTGGTTGGATTTATATTGATGTGTTGAGTTAAGATGCGCTGCATGCTTCATGGGTGGTGGATTATTGTGTCCGTGATCCATACTAGGTTTTAGGGCATGACAGTTGTTATGGTAGTAACTAAGCAAAGATTTTTTCCTTGCTTGTTGTTAATATGAGCAAGCTAAAAGCTTAGCAAGTTCTAATTAATACAATATTAGGTTACTGGATCGAAATACGATTCATTGAAGTTGTTGAGGTCCTAGGGCTAAAAATCCATACAACGCCACTGCCAGCTATTTTGTTGGTTGGTTTTGAAGCCCTCTTCAAAACAACAGAATCAGAGGAAATAAGGTTAGCATGAAGTTCGATAAGCCTACCTTATTTTTCCAAAAGTTAGTTTCAACTGATGAAATCTGCAAGCTTTAGTAGGAACCTAGACAGAGAGGAAATGAGACATGATTTTAATATGGAGGATTGCATCTATTTTCCATGCCAGAAGTTGTTACTTCACATAAAGCGCACAACTAGGAGTGAATCATATATGCAGCAAATGCTGGCTAATAGTTGTCACTCTGCATCTCCCAGGACGTCCCATTAGATGAAGTATGAGCTCTTTTCAAGGGGGAAGCAAAACAGAGTTTGCTGACAAGAGGAGCAGACTCCCTGAGTTCAGGATGCTGTGATCACATCTTTGGAGGTCGGTCATATGATCTCCTACCACCACACTACAAAGCGAAAAGATAATATAATATACACTGGGGTCTAGTTTTGAGGTGGAATTCAAAAGAAGCGTGAACTGAGTCGAGAGGACACAAGTTTTATTCTTCCATGGCCTCTTGTGCCACCTGGTTTTGACTACTGATAAAAGAAGCGTCTCTCACTCTACTCTCATCGCCAGGTTAGGTGAGGCCATGTTTAACAATACGCATGGAAAACAAGGAAAGAGAGTACGGTATCTTAAATTTAATTTTATATTAGATTAAAAAAATATATATATCATGTGCTTATAACTCAAATTCATTTGTTACTCATTAACTTTTATTTGAATTTTTAAGCTACATAATTTTGATCCACTAATGAAGTTTATTTGATAGTGGATGGGTTTGAGACGAATCGATTCGAGTGTGCCAAAGTTAATGAGCATGAAAAAAGAGTTATTCATGGGATGGTGATGAAGTCCTGCCATGGCATGGAACACCAACAATTCGCATTATAATGTGGAAAGATTGTGATATCCTAAATTTAGTCCCACATTGAATGGGTAAGAATTATGTCACGTGCTTATAACTTAAGTTCACTTGCTACCCATTAATTTTTACTTGAGTTTTTGAATCATATGATTTTGACCCACTAATGGAGTTTATTGAGGGGCCAAGCCAATGCCTCATTCAAGCACCGGGAGTGGTCCAAAGATTCAAAGGATGGGAAACCATCAATGTGATATCTTTGGAGGCTGCTGCTGTATCTTGGGTGAGGTCCCTAAACACACCACCAATTTTGACCCTGTAATTTATTTTTGACATTGGATTTGAACAGCTTAACTGTAAGCGAATAACACGGTTTTGATGGTTTTTTTTTTTTTTTTTTCTCCCAGCAATTCTTCCTAGATTTGAATACCATGATGTCTAAATATAAAGAATAGGCATTTGTGTGGGTGGGTCACTTTCGAATTCAAAGCATTTCTCAAGTGGTTTCCGCTTTGCAGTCATTTATGGCAACGGACGGAGAATCGTTTGCCGACTTCAAAAGGAGGAACATTGACATGCCTTGGGACCACGTGAGCTAACAGGAAGGCATGGCTATGATTCTTTGTCCGATCAATTATATATTTATTTTCGACATCAATGTAACGTGACGGATACGCTTCCTCTATTGGCTGGCGTGTTTAAATGGCAAACCATCGTGCCCAGAAGAAGTCAAGGTTCAATTAAAACTAAAACGAAGAAACAAACATATATTTCATGTGATGCAATCTAAACCTGAACTCCATATACTTTCTTGCCTTCTTTTTTTTTTTTTCCCTTCTCCTTATTTTTCTTTCTCTTCTAGGTACATAGAACTTCGAATGTGATGCAATGGATATGGTTTTATGATGGTTGTTCTCTTAAGGTTTCGAGTGCTAGGGAAGAAGAACTCTCCTGGATTTATTAAGAAAAATAATTACATGTAGTGAGGAATGTACAAGGATTTTGATACAGGCGGAGAGCAGAAGAGATCTCAGTAGGTCGTCCCCCTCAACGGCCCTACCTCCGAGGAGACAACAAGCCCACAGGGTCACTGATGATTCGTTGCAGCTATTCAAAAACTGTTTATAGAATGGGCTGGATCATAAAGAGGAGCATGATTGACAGGATATTCAAAGCTGGGCCTTCACACAACGACTTTCTTTGATGCGTTGAAGGATATTAGCTTATTCTGAGCATGCGAATTTGTTTACATAAAGATAAGATTAGTTTGGTGGTCAGATAAGGTTAGTTTGTGCTGATAACTTTACTTTGAGAATTAAGGTTAATATATATCCACAAAGCAACCTTTGAATTACAACTGTGTCTCCACAAGAATGTTACCTGAGTAGCATGCAACATTCCAAGGGATGCCACATTCCAAGGTCTCTCATCCTGCCAAAAGAATCTAATAAACAAGATCTTTTTCTCTTTTTTTTTTTTTTTTTTTTTTTGCCTTATATTTAAGTGTAGAATTCCTATCACAATCTTTGAAAGCAAGTAATCAAGAAGGCTTCTACTCTTGAATGCTGGCTAATATATATGACCATGTTATCCAAAATGGTAACAGTAATTTCTGAATAAGGTTGACGGAAAGGTTTAACCTGCGATAAAAAATCCATGCAGAAATGGGGCCAAGAGAAAATTGGTTTTGCCCTCAACATCAGGATGAACCCAAAGCTGAAATGAGAGGCATTCCATCTGATGCTGTTTGCAGGTGGACACAGACCTGTGGATCGATGCACTGTGCTTGCACTCCATTTCGTCCATCCAAGCTGCAATAGGTTTTGTTTTTGTAGCGGAATACTGGGCTGGTCTAACTATTCTATGGTCCATTCCATATTTACATCGCTCTCTCTCTCTCTCTTTGACCCCCTAGTTCATTGTCCTAGGATGAAGTTTCCTCTTGGTGTCATAGCCCATCGACAGGAGTTGAGCATAGAGCAGCTCATTCCACGTATCGGGCACCCCCGGGAGGCACCAGTGGCTGCAATCTTGGGGAGCACCGGTCGGCGTGCCCGGCTCTCGATGCCTCGAAGGGTGGCCATCCTTCCTGAATCCTGCCGAATATGTGACGTTAAGAAGCCGGACCTTCCTCCCATCACCCTTCATCTCTTCGATCACGTCCGAGATGAATTCGTTGTTCCATGGCTCGGGTTCGAGTGCGGCAGCCGTGGTTTCCGGTGCTGCATCGGCGTGACACGAGCCTCCAGTGTCCCAAGTGCCATTGCTGTAATCCATCTCATTCACGTCATCGTCATGGGTTTGAAGCAGGTAGCGAATCGTTCAGGACTAAATACTGTTACAGTACTCTACTATTTCACTTGCCTGTAGTGAGATGGAGCGTAATTTCGGAAGAAGAAATAGCTGTGTTCTTGCTTCAGGTTTCTCAAGGCCCACTCTTTCACCGTCTGTAGAGTCCTTCCAAATGCCTCCTTCACATCCATGCTCATGTTTACAGCTCGACCAACCTGAAAATAGCTTCCTCTGAAGCACAGGAAGAGCTTACAATCAGCCAAGTTTAATGGCAACAAAGGAAAAGCCACTGCTATCAATCAAAATTTTGTTCAGCAACTAATGTCTATATATATATATATATATATAGACTGGAAGCGTCGCTTACGATTTGGAGGTCTTTCCTTTACTCCACCAGTGACCAGCATTGAGGACGAGCACATCAGCATCCACCCACCGTTTGGACTGCCAGGCCAAGACATCAAGCCGAATGGCCCTCTTGACTTCCCTCGGGGATTCTGCTGGGGGGCGACCAACGACCACGAGGAAGGGTGTGCGGTAGTACTCCACCGTAAGGTTGTAGCCTTCGAAAACCATAGAAAGGAAGCCCCGGTGTTTGCTTAAGGGTCTCCCATTCTTCTCGAAGACCCTGGATTGGTTCCCAACAGCTTTAAACAGCATACATACCAGCGACTCCCATTGGTTTCTCCCAATTGAATCCCCGGCGAATATAATCCTCCCATTCCTGCTTCTCTCCAGCATATCAGTAGCATTGAATCTAAGTTTCAGGACAAACAAACAACTCCATCAGAAAAACCACCATAACAAATTTAAGACCAAAAAAAATTATATATATATATAGACTATTATAAGAGGAAAATTGTAGAGTATTAATAGAAAGAAAAAACCAAAGACGTACATATCTTTCAATCCCACTCCAGAAAAATTAAAAAACAAAGAGAAACACGGTTGGTGCAACGCTGGGTTATAAAGCCAGTGGCTGCATGCCTCCTTTATCTGGAGAAGTTTTCAGTTCCAATCGAAAGAAAATTTGGGAGCCATTTGGTTTTGGGATACCTGGGGAGCTCACACCCATAAGGTTGCCATCGCCAATTGAGGTAGCCAGCGTCCTTCCGGCCATTGGCCCGGCATTGGAATCCCGGGTCCAAGAACGGGCAATCTTCGCCATAAAACTTCGAGCCATACCCCTCGTCCCAGACCCACCGGCCATGCGAGTAGTCGCAAACTCGGTGATGATCTTTGTGGGACGCATGGAAAGAAGAAGCCAAGAAGGAGAGGGGTTGGAAGGGCGTCGGCACGTCGACAAAGATAAGAAAGAAGAAGGAAAGAACGGCTGCGAGAGGAAAGAACAAGGCAAAGCCCATCTCCTTCTTTCTCTGAAGAGAGAAGAGGCGGTGGTGCATGTGAGGGCCTGGAGCCGCGGTGGGTGGGTGGGTGGTGGTGGTGGTGGTGGGATATTAGCTTTGGGACACCTTTTTTTTCTTTTTTTGCTACCTAAATGTGGACATATTACCTATCATTCCTTGGAAATCGCCAGTCCATCCAAAATTATTGCTAGTTTCCTTGGTATTGAATGCAGAAGATAAATTGTTAATTTCAAGCCGATGACTGATCTTTCTTGCCGTGGGTTTGTTGATTTGTGTGGAGAAACGAAGTAGCCATTCCCCGTTTATGGAATCAAAATGGGTCTGGCCGGAAGCCTATTCAGGGCCACCTATAAATTATCTCAATATAGTAAATAATTTGTTTAATGATGTTCCTAATTAAGAGTTTGTTCATCGTTGCTGCATGTTGAAAAGCTAAGACCTTGAGTTTATTTTGAGGCTGAGTTGGGTGTATGGTGGAGTTTGAGATCCATTTATTTTCCAAGTGATTGTATAATTAGCAATATTATATAAGTCCACATTAAAGTGATTGCATCGTTATTTGGTTCCATGTAGAAATTTTTGTTCTAGAGTAGATCAACTATCTATATAATCAATAGAGAAATAATAGAAATGTTTCGATCAATAAGGTGTCAACTGATGCTTGGTAACGTTTCATGAGTTTACGTGGACCGAAAGGATAAAATTTCATGTACATATTATTAGTTGGTGCAAAATGCTAATACAAAATGATCTAATGTCGATTTTTGCCGGCTTCCATAAAGAAGTCCTCGACATCCAAAGAATCAATTATACTTTTATTGCTCTGATTCTAAATAAGAATGATTTGCTTTCAGCCAAAGATTTCACACCGATTAACCTACTCAACAACCTCCTCAAAATTATATCAAAAGTGGTTGCTTCTAGAACCGCTCCTTTTCTTCCTCATATAATTATAAGGGCTCAAGCAGCTTTCCTATCATTGAAACATTCCTGGTGGCCCGTGAAATAATAGCACAATGCAAAAAATCAAAATCCAAAGGACTAGTTTACAAAATAAACTTCAAAAAGGCTTTTGATAATGTCGGTTGGAAATTTCTCTTCAGAAGTCTTCCAGCACCTTTTATTGGTTGGCTCCGTGCCATCCTCTCCTCAATTTCTATTACTCCCATCATTAATGGATCTCAGAGCTGATGGATCAAATGTAAAAAAGGCTTAAGACAGAAAGATCCTCTTTCACCTTCATTATTCATCTTTGTATCATATGTTCTGGCCAGAATCTTAATGAAGGCTTTAAATAATGGTATCATAGAAGGAATTAGATCGCATCTATGTTACAGGTGTATCCCCAGCCTCCATTTTGTATACAACACTCTTATTTTGCGTAGCCAATGATGCTTCCCTCTATCTATTAAACCCATTCGCTTGGGGTTCGAATCAGTAATCGGCCTGAAAGTCAACTTTAATAAAAATTCAATAACTAGATTAAATTTAAGTGAAGAGCAAGAGATAAGATTCGCTTCTTTCCTTAAGTGCTAAAAGTGCATTTTTCCTTTCTCTTACCTCGATCTCCCACTTAGCGATAGAAAACTTCCGAGCAACGCTCGGAGACCTCTTCTTGATAAATTTTAATCAAAACTAACAGATTGGAAAGGTAAATCCCTATCTTATGTTGGAAGGTTAACTCTCATTAATGTAGTACTTTCTATTCTACCTTCCTACTATATGTTTATCTTGACTTTACTAAAATGGGTTAGGAATAAGATTGATCAATATAGAAGAGCTTTTCTATGGAAAAGAAAAGAGTCAATCTCAGGTTTCCATTGTCTCATCAATTAGAAATCAGTATGCAAACTGAAGAATGAAGGCAGCTTGGGGATTAAAGAATTAAAAATTTATAACAAATCTCCTTCCTAGATAGATTTGGAAGGCCATTTTTTCAATTCCTTGGGTCACTAAAAAAACCTCCTTAAGGCGGCTTACAACTTCAAAAAGAAATTCTATTCTCGGATTAAAAAGGCACCACGCACAACCTCATTGGTTTGGAAAGGTATTACTAAAGATATGAGTGGCTTTTGGAATTGCACTTCTTTCAAATTAGAAGATAAATTATCTATAAGATTTTAGGAAGACTTATAGATAGATGACCTTCCTCTTTACTCCCTCTTTCTTGATCCTTACGAGGCAAGCTTCAAACAAAATGAAACCGTTGACTCCCAATAGAACAAAAGATCATTGAGATGGAATATCAAACTTAGCAGACCTCTAACAAGAATTCAACATGTCCAATCGGTGGAGCTCTAGTCCATATTATTTACAATTAGACCTATAGATGGAGAAGACATACGCGTATGGAAACTAGCGAGACATGGGGACTTCACTATCAAATCTTTCTACAAGTTCTTTATCTAGGGGTATCTCATAGCCTTTCTACAAAATAATATGGAAAGTTGATGTACTGAAAAAATCAAGATTTTTGCATGTTGGCTCTAAGAGATCAACTTCAAACGGGAGAGCGTCTTGTTAAGAAAGGATGGACAATTAACACTGGATGCCTAATGTGCAGCATCTCTTCTGAGACTCTCTCTCACCTATTGCTTTTATGTCCCATCACTCAAAGCCTTTGGAGCTGGGTGTTCTCTTACTTGTATCTCTCATCTTTTCCTCAGGACTTTCACTACTCATGGTTTTCTTGGCGAAGAAGATTCATTCACTCCTCTTGAAAGGAGGTTTGGAATCAATTGATCTTATCTTTATGGTGGATAGTGTGGAAAGAATGCAATGCTAGAATCTTTCAAAAAAGATTCTCAATGCAAGTGTGATCTTCTATAAAATTCTTTGTACCTTCTTCTTATGAGAGGGATTCTTAACTCAAAAAGAGACCTATACCATGCTGAAAAATTTACTTTCCTCTTAATTCTCTATATTTATAATTCTTATACATCCTTTTCTTGTAAATATCTCTAATAAAAGCTTCGGGGGTTCTTCCTTAATTCCATCCCCCCCCCCAAAAAAAAATAAAAAATAAAAAATAAAAAATCTTAGCTAAAAAACCTTACCAAAGATATATGATGGAATTTGCTTGAACACGTGACCATTGATTGGTTTCAAGAGCTTCAAATAAGAAAAATATTACTTGTTGAACGACTCATGTATGTATGATATGAGGCGATTGAAAGCAAATGACACCTAATAAGAAATCCTTCATATAATCAAGAGTTCTTTTGACTGATCAAACTCTCCGAGGTCACGAATGCAATAATAACACAATGACAAATAAAGAACATAATGCATTATAATATAATCAAAGATCATGTTTATGCTTTTAGGATAATATATATAAGTGCAAAAAGAAAGATATGGCATAAAAAGAAACACATGATATGATTTTTTCCTTTGAGAACATTGAACCATATTAATTGATTTAAGACCCTATGGTTTGTCCATTTCGACATGTCAGAATTCAGACTGTAGTATAGAAATATAAGAAAACCTCGGCAAACCCAACATTAAAAAAGAAAAAAAAAAAAAATCCATTCTAGGCCCCCTCACATCACATAAACTTGGTGCCCCTTCATGTGGCTCTAATATGGTAATCTTAGGTCTTGGCAAAATAATAATAATTAAACACATGATAATGGTCCTCGGAGCGGTACGTACTTTATTTCACAGTCTGTCTTTTTATAACACCCAATCCGAAACCATTTGGCGGATTTCGTAGGGACCATATTTGATGGTTTTTTGGCTGAAGCCAATAGGTGAGAAGGGTGGAAAGAGAAAGATTGAAGAGTATAAAAGGAAAATCAACTCACGGGGAATCCAAAGAGGCCACTTGGAGAAGTGGATGGTCCCAACTCCCAACCAGGCCCTCTAGCTGGCTAGCAGTATCTTAGCCTATATACCTCTTAATATTCATCAAATTAAAACAAAGCCACCACTCCATGTAACCGCTGGTTTTCAGCTCTCCTAGGTCCAAAACATGGGCTTAATTTTATATTGTTTCAGTGCCAAGTTAATTTATGCAACACGTCTACCAAACACTCAGCTTATAGGCAACGGCAACGATAACGACAATAATAATAATAATAAAATTTTAATATTAAATTATTTAAAATTAGTTATATAAATTTTTTTATTTATTTTATTTGATTTTAAGTTATAATTTTTTATAAAACATAAAGATTTTAATTTTTTTAATGATATTTTTTCGTGTAATTTTTGAGTCATCTTTATCTTTTTGATTTTATTTGTATTAAATCACTCTTTCACATTGATGCATGATTAAATTTACATTACAAATGTTCTATTCATCACAGGCATCATGTTAGGAGAAATCATTAGTCATCTTTCATGACTTTTCGAGCTATTAATCTAGAATGATACTTGCAATCTCCATGCACACCCTACTGATAATGATGTTTGTTCCCCCATCCTGCTTTTAATTGTTTGCTTGAGCTACCTAAACACGTAACCTATACATTTGTAAGACCCAAACAAGCTGAGACTGTGGATGCATCACTATAATGGAAATTTTTCTAACAATTCCAAAAGGTGATCCTGTTGACTTGTTCGGCTCACAGGGTTCCTGCCTAATTGTTTGCAGTGCGGTGTAGCTATGTGGCGTACTCTCCTAAGATTTGCTCTTTGCGTGTCACCTTTCTATTGCGTTCTTTGACTAAAGAATTGATTGATTTCAAGGGCATCAACGAATTGAAACAGCAATGCAGGTGTTAAGCTGCAACATATAATAATAACAAAAGATATTACTAAAAATACTAAAAATATGACACCTGTCTACCTTGTTCCATGATCCAAAACCTAACTATGATTCGAAAACCTAACTATGATTTCAATTATTTAGTATGCTTTGAAATGTTCAATAGTAATAAGACATGGAAGACGCATTTGAAGGCCCCAAAGGACATGTTAGCAAGTAACTTTGCAACCCTCATGATGTATTTTAATAAACCTTGTACCAAAGAGTGTAACTATTAAATTATAGGCTTAATTGACCTTCAACCCTTCAATGAAACTTTTAGGCCCTGTTAACCATCCAGTTAACATTCGGCCCATAATCCTAAGTTTTCTTAATTTTCAATCCTTCTTAATTATGTTTAGTAGCAAGATAACTATATTTGGTGGGAAGATAATGATGTATAGAAGGACCAAAGGTTATATGGCAAGTTCATGGACTGATCGATAAAGTCTAGTAAAGTATCAGTCGTCAAGTTGCCCTAAATTATGCATACAATTATAGTGATTAGATATAATGATGTACAGAAGGATAAAAGGTTATATGGCGAGTTTATATAGACTAATCGATAAAGTTTAGGGAAGAACCAGACGTCAAGTTACCCTAAATTATGCATACAATTGTAATGATTAGATATAATGATGTACAAAAGGACCAAAGGTTATATGGCAAGTCCATATAGACTAATCGATAAAGTCTAGTATATAACCAGATGTCAAGTTGCCCTAAATTATGTATACAATTATAATGATTAGATATAATAATGTACCGAAGGATTCAGTTCATGTGGACTAATAGTTAAAGTCTGACTAAGAACTAGACTTCAAGTTGCCCTAAATTATGTATACAATTATAATGATTAAATTAGGTGTAAGAGAGAACTTTGTTTAGCATAGTAAGCCAATGCAGTTTGAACAACCTTCTTGCAATGAATGCGACTTCCTTGCTGACTTACCAAGTCAAGCCAACCGAGGCTTTTGAGATCATAACAAGGTTTTCGTTTTTGCTTGCTTAGATCATCTACTTCTTTTGAAGCGTGGATGTGGTAAGCAACAAAGGTGGAGATTAAAGTTTTAGACCACAGAGCAGCCATCAAATGCTAGTCCTTGAAATTGGTTTGGGGTCTTCTGGACCCTTGAAAGTGGAGACTGCCTCGGTGCGATGCCTTTACAAACTCAAAAGATTTGGAGGAATTAGGTATATATGTATAAAGTTTGATGTGTAGACGCCAAGAAACCCTTAAAAAAAGAGTTTTTTAAGTGATGGAATAAGATCGACCGGATTGTGCGGAAATCTTATCGTTTTGACTAAAAAGAAACCAAGCCAGCTTTGATGCAATGGCTTGCATGAAACCTTGGCATCTAGCGAAGTCCAAAAAGGCAAGATCTACAAAAATCCGGATCCTATCAAAATATTTTACTGAGACTGAGACCAAACGGAAGGAACGTAGGATGACCCCAATAAATATAGAGAGAATAATATTAAATCTTATTCCTAGCTGTATGCTTTCAAGATTGTAAACTCCTTCGTTGTTTTTTTTTTTTTTTTTTTTTTTTTTTGAAAAAAAGAAAAAACCTCGTTAGATATTTCCTCTTTCTTATGCTTCTAGATGAAGTTTCCCTTCCATGATCAACCATCTAAGCAAAGACAAGGCAAGTGAATTTGATGAAAACGAGAAAAAAGATCTGCTAGGAGTAGTGACAAATAAATCAAAACAACAACAAACAACACATTCATGGTGATTTATTTGCAGGTCTCTGGCTAGTACGTAGAAATTTCCGCACACGTAGCTGAATCTTGATATTTGTTTTGCAATTACTGAGATCAAATATAAGAGTTAAAAAGGATTATGCTCTAAGAATGTTGACTTTGAAGAGTTTCTTTGTCCAGAGCTTTGTGTCATTGCTCCTTTCCGTATAAAATTCGGACTCAAATCCTAAAAGAAGGATCGTAATCACGCCTTTTTACCAACAGGAAACAAAAAAAAAAAAAAAAAAGAGGAGGGGAATGGAATGGAATGGACCCACCCAAATAAAAATAATGATCATAGTTACATAATGGTCCCTTTAACTTTTCTTCGAGGATCACAACTGTAAACTATTTACCAACATCTTCTTCTCGTTCATAATCGTAGCAATCCTTGCACTGAATTAGATCACATGAACCTGAACAAAATTCTCTCCTATCCTACACATAGGGCTTCACCTTTCTTATACTATCTTTTCCCAGGCCTCATGCATCAATAGCCCTACTTTTTATCTCGTGGTATCTCACTCGCATGCGCCTCTTGTGCACCCTAGCGTGATACCTTCTCCTTCCCTAGCCTTTTCTTATTAAAAAGGGACCACTTCAAAATAAAAACTTTTATGCATTAGTTTTGTAATACTCCAAGCTCATTTGTTGGTTTAATTAACTTTATTAGCAGAGTGAAATCATGACCTAAAAATTTTAGTGAAAGTTAATGAGTAGCAAATGGACTTTAATTATAAGCACATAACACTTTCTTTTCCATACAATGTAAAACTATTTTTGGGATGTTACAATCTTTTTTTCTTATAATGTGCTACAAGCTAGTCAGAATCAACTTCGAACTGAGTCATTGATGCTGTAAGAATGGCTTTATGCCATGATGGAACTTTTTCTTATACCTATTAACTTTCGTACACTCGAATCAAATCTGATACCATTTGTAATATTCTAAACTTACATACTAATCTAATTAACTTTATTAACAGATCGAAACTACGTGGTACAAAAATTCGAAGGAAAGTTAATGAGTATCAAGTAAGTTATAAGTACATAATTTTTTTTTAATTCAATGCGAAATCATTTTTGAAGTATTACAAATTTTTCTTAGTTGTTCGTAACGGCAGGGGTGAAGAAACTCTTCAAGCATCCATCGTTTCCATTAAGCCTCGACAACTGGGACTATTTCATGAGGGCATTGGGATGGCAGGGCGAACACATGCAGAAAATTTCACATCTTCGAGAAAAAGCATAGGTATTAGAGTGGGGTTGGCGCTATGGCACAAGGAATCATGACACATCCAAAATATTTCAATAAATCCAGAAAAGGATAAGATGAAAGCAGGAGGGCTACGTCTGTAATTTTCGAGGAAGGAAATGTAGGCTGCTGCCTAACAAGTTGCAAAGGTGGCCATAATTTCAGCCTCCAGAATTACAGGGAGCTCATCGCAGAGAGACAGAAGAGAGAGAGAGAGAGAGAGATATATATATGAAACATTGAAACTTGCCCCACCTTCATCTCTTTTGTGGCCCCCCACATATCCTACTGGATAAACGTCGTCCAAGAAAGAGCCACGGAGTATGGATTAGGATTTTAGGCTTCTATCCTGGGAATGGATAAGATGTGGCCAGTGGCTGGCTCTGGCACTTCTCCTTTTGACACATAATATCTTCCAAAAGTTTTAAAATTTTTAGTGCATGCGGTGGCTAAACATCCTATCCACGGTTGCATGATTATTGACCATGTATGACATCCATTCATATTACTTCCTTCTAAACTTGCTTAAATTTTATTAACAGTTTTTTTATTTCATTAAATTTTTAGAATTATACATAACAAATTCTAAGTTCAAAAAAAAAAAAAAAAAAAAGTTATAGTAGATTAATGACTTAATTACACTTTACAAACATAAACAATATTTTAAAACCGATGTTCATCTGATCTTAAAACTTTGAATGGAGTTAAATATTTATTGGTTAAGTTTATAGTGTGTGTATCGATCACTGGATTCAGTCCTCCATCTTCATCTCAATGGCTTTCTTGGTTTCTAGAAAAAAGATTTTCTCATAGAAAATTCTTTCTCACGCTGCCGCACAATGGGATGGGGTGAGGCTTTTAGTCATGGCCGCAGCTTCTTTCGTTGACCGGAGACCGTCTCTTCTCCGAAAAAGGATCGTCTTTCAATGGACACGCGTTGCAACCAACTGCGACGCTGAAGTCAAGGATTCGGCTTAGAGAAGACAAGTTGGTCAAGTCAGAATATCTGAGAAGGTCGCGGCCATTTCAGTCAAAACCCAAGGAATTCAAGCAACGCGACTCTTGATGCCGTCAACTTCCGTTACCAGTTTTTTTTTTATTTATTAATTTTTTTAATTAATTATCTTGCATCGAGATTCGGACCAACGCTTTTCCCCTGCTCCTGAACGCCCTTCTTTCTTATCCACGGCTCGTCCCCACGAATCGCGACACGTGTCCCGCGCTGGCTCTCGCACGGCCGATCGAGCGACGGTGGCGTGCGCACGTGACTTGGATGCTGCTTCGTTGAGCCATTTTCCCCCTTCGTCGCACGTGAGCTGTGCTCTCCGTCTTTTTCAAAAGAAGTGATGGATAAAGGTGTTGTTTTTGTCCGTTGACACATGGATGTAGATAGCTGTTAAATATCATATAAAATATCTATAAAATTAATATCAATATTCCTGTATGATAATACCCTTGAATTTTTTTTTTTTTTTTTTCCGATCTTCATACCCTACCCTATCCACCTCTTCTTTTAATAAATATTAAAAAGTACAATAAGGATTGTATAATAAAATATGCTGTTCTTTTTTAATATAAAGTTAGATTGGCATACACCTTTCTGATCCATTTTTTTTTAAAATTTAGAAGAATGAAATTTTTATTTGCTTCTTTTTCACCCTTTTAAATTGAATATTAAAAAATTTAATATATATATATATATTATTTATCTTACCGATCATATGATTCTTGTGTATTGCATGAGCATATATCTAGTATATAGTTAATTTTAAGGAGCATATTTTCTTATAATGTTTTGAATAGTGATATTGTGATGATTGAATTTATTATCCCTATAATAAAAAGAGAAATTTAGTTATTACATCCTGCGCAACATTCAATGATATGATGGATAAAATTATAGTCAATTTATAATCATGAATTATATATTTAGCACGAGAGAATACTCAAATAGAATAGATCGATGAAGATCAAGTGTAAAAGTAGTTATCAATCTTCTCTCGTACCATTTCATATTCCCCCCACAAAAAAAAAAAAAAAAAAAAGAAAGGAATGCATCATGGATAAAGAGAATGAGTAGCGGTTTGCTCAAATATTTTGATACTAGCATAACATTCCAAGGCATTTACTTGGTACATTTGCATCTATATTTTTTCTTATATTATCATTTTCAAATCAAAGAATCTTATCTCACAATTGATCAAAGTTTTTTTATTCATAATTATCTTTCTTATCTTCAGTGAACTATATTAATTAAAATCTGGTATAACAGTAAGCTATTCTAAATTGATTGACTATATTTTCACCACATTGTGGTTTAAATTGTTACTCTCTCCATTGAATTAAATCACATAGATCGCAATATATTATAGCAAGTAAGTAAAGCTATAATAATATGTGACTTCTACTAACTTATTGATAAATAAATTTAATTATTTAGATAATTCAAAATGAAATCAATATCATGCCCCAATCTCACCTTCTAAATGGACATATGTATGTTCTCTATAGTGTCGTTTTAGAGAGCATATAAGATCTATTTCTAATAATTTGTATAATAACAAAATATATTATTATTAACTTCTAAAATTAAATAATTTTATTAATGTAATAATAAAATTATTAAAATTGTAATTTTATTTATTCATCAAGTATTAAAATTATCAACTACTTTAAACTATCTTACTCTTCATTTAAATCCTATTACAACTTGGCTCTACTCAACTTGTGACTCTAAAAAAATAAGTAAAATATTATATAAGCTAATAGCTTAGTAAAAGTCTAACACACATCAATATAATTAATATAAATATAGAGAGTAATAAAATATTAATATCGAATCAAACAAAAAGTATCAAATAATCGTACCAACCAATGCTCGGATAAATAAATATAGATAAATATATAGCCCATACTACTAATTAATTAATCTGTTTTAATGATACCACATATATCATATATAACAATAATCTTTTCTATCAATAATAATTTCAAATAATTTATCTTTTTTCTAATTTACATGATTTAATTAGACAATAATTTATGATAGTATTGGACTAACCATAACCATATTCAAGCTTATGACAAACAAACCTCAATAAATCTCAATAAATCCTTAATAATTTTTAATAATCATTTATAAATATTGGTAGTGGAGATATTCACATATCACATTCTTGCCCCTTGGTGGCTAATCACACTCTATGTTTGTATCCATGATAATAATTTTCAATACGATATACCATCCCATGGTATGGCAACCTAAATTCTATATAGTAATGCATAACAACAATCTACAATTTTCACGTATCTATCCATGATGATAATTCGTAATTTCACGTACCTATCCGTAGCAATAATTCATAATTCTTGGTCAATCCAAAAACCTGCTACTTAATTAATTTTATCAAAATTTAATTTTTATGCTTGTCAAACTAAAACATAATTAGTAATATATTATATACAAAATTAAAAACAAACAATATATATCATGTAATTCAAAAATACTAATGTACAATATAGATATACATAAAGAAATATAGATATAATTATATTGATGATAGTGTAATAAAAACTCTTACAAATTATTTATACATGGTCCAAACATCCATAGTTATACATGTGGTTGCATGATAAAATTTTTTATATCGATCGGTACAAACTTAGATGTAGTGTTAATAGTCCACATCCAACATGTTCCATTAAGTCAACTCATCTCTTACCAACCATTAACTAATTATGAGTTTAATTTTGACTCTAATATCCAAATTGCATTTAAATTTCTCCATTAGTAAATAATTTAAAATTAAGTAATTAAATAGATCAAGAATTTTACTTTCATTTAAAAATTAAAGTGTAAAATCTCTTGCTCAATGGCTTTTTGTCTATATGATTGCATTTGTATGGATTCAAATCTAATAATTACAGTAAATTACAGAGTGACTATAATTAAAGGCGAGAAAATTCAAGGAGGATAAAGCCAATGGGATAACAATGTCTAACAACCTGAATTGATCAAATTTGATTAATAATTTTCTAAATCAAAGAACTTAAGACTAGTCTAAACCATAGTAGCATAAAAGAGGTAATTCACGATAGTGTCCAATGACAACTTGTGAAGGTCGAGGTGAGTGTCATCAATACAATATGTGGTTTCCAACATAGTTTAAACTTATAATAGTACCTTGTAGGATAAATAAGAAGGGCTCAGTTGTTATGTTTTACCTGAAATCTATATGAATAGAGAAAGAAAGAAGAAAAGAGAGAGAAGAGAGAAGGAAAAATAACTGAGAAAGAATGCTCATTTTGCCTTTCTCAAAATAAGGGGAGGAGGATGAGTGGTCATGGGGATCATAGCTTCGGCGGTTGTTCAATGGTTGATGCGTGATAATATTAGAGAGAAAGAGAAAGATAATAGCGAAGAGGAACCTATCGGTTCTTCACTTAGCTTTTCTATCAATGACGAGTAAGAATGGGCAAAAGCTTAGCTTCATCCTATCAATTAAAAGAGTCTAGTGGAAGGCTAGTAGCAAGGCTAAGGTGGCGGCATTAGTTAACAATAATGAATATCCAAAATAGAATATCGTTCATAAAAGAAGGATAGGAGGGAATTAAGCAAAGTTGGGCTTCGAAGGACGTCAATAGCTCGGTAGTAGCTGTAGTGATTGACTAGCCTTATCTCAGTGTTTGATAATTGAGCAACCACAAGAAAAAAGAGATAGACCATAAGGATAGAGGTGAAAAAATAAGGGAGCTAGGTCTAAGGCTTCAATTGAGCAGCCATTGATGGCCATTAGCTATAGATGGTGATGCAACTTAGCAGTAGAAGATATGAAGAGAGATAAAACTAGCTAGGTTTTACTTGTTGAATGATGAAAGACTAGTGAAGTGGAGTGATGAAGGCTTAACCTTGGCAAAAGCAAAGAAATAAAATAGGGGATCCTCAAGCAACTAGGTTCCAGCGAGCTATGACCAATGGTGGCAAGGGTGGGTGTTAGTAAAGGCTTAAACTGAGAAGGGGCAACTGAAGAAGATGGCAGTCGGCAACTTACTAGGGAGCAGAATCAACACCTTTGTCTAAAATAGGGCCAATGCCTCCAAAATATGGGAGGTGCTAGGCCATTGATTGATGGTGACTCTTTAATGGAATTCGATCAACAATGACTGAGATGGATGGGTCATTAAAGGATGGGTCATTAGAGGAAGAGGAAATTGAGGGCCAAATTCTTTATCTTTAGTGAGATTTTGAGGCAACCCTAGGTGGTGAGAACTTGCTAGCTTATCGAATTCCTTATACTTAAGAGGAAGACTGTGTAATCATTAATAGTTTTCCAAAAAAGAGAGAAGAGGGATACTTTAAATAGAGGAAAGCACTAGGCTTTCTCTATTGTCTCTAGCCAAGATTAGGACCTCAAGTCTCAACTAGAGTTAATAAGAGTCTGACTCCAATTAGAAATCGACTAAGCTCTCATTACATATAGGGCATGCCCAGCTTCAGCCGAGTTTTATTTATTTATTTTCTTTTTTGATATGTTCACTCAGCATTGTCTTAGTTTGCCTGTGTCAGCTTAGAGGCAATGACATTAGTTGACTTAAAGTCAACTTGGTCGATGCAATTCTTTTTTTTTTTTTTGTAATTTAGATGGGCAATCAAATGGATCGGACTCTTAACCCATACTAGGCGAATGCGATTGTGCTCTCAACTCATACTAGACGAATACAATTAGGCCTAACTCTCAATCCGTACTAGGCAGATGCGACTAAGCTCTTAATCCGTATTAGGTGAACGCGACTGAGATCTCAACCTATATTAGGCGAATGCGATTGGGCCTTAACAATCAACTATATGCATCTCTTTTCCTTCCTTGAGGCTACTTTTTATGAAACTAGATTAAATGGCACCTTTAAGTTTTGTTTTCATGTAGAATAATTATTAGATAAATGTTGTGACTTTTTAATTAAAAATTGCACACATCAACCAATGAATTTAATTACATAGACTCGTAAAGATGGATACAATTGCGTGCATCATTTTCTTTCCATGAGATTTCTTCTGACATAAACTAGATTATAAAGAGCGCCTATATAAACTAAATACATCTTGCAACATTTAATAAAAAATTATACATTGATTAGTGGTTATGAAATGTATGGTAAGTTGGTGACGACCACCCTATCTGCATTGTGGGCCAGAAAAGTAAAGAAAAGAACCATGCGAGAGTGAACTGGGAAAATACGACTAACACATCTTCCTTATCTTATCCAGATCACTATCTAAATATTTTGTATCCCTGCTGCAGTTTACAAGATATTTATAACCTCAAGCTGCATCTATGTGCAGTCGTTCAGCCTGCTTTTGCCTTCCAAAGTAAATATTTAAAATTACCAATTAGATACCTAAAAATTTTATCCAGATAAAAAATAATAAAGTAATAAAAAATATATTTTCAATGACATACTTTTAAATTTGTTTAAATATATAATTGAGAAAGATTTTTTTTTTCTTTTTTATTTATTTTTATTTTTATTTTTTTCCTCTCGTCCTAATGTCGCTGCCTGTCCAGCCCATCTTGCCGCTATCAACGAGCTCTGCAAATCCTCAGAGGCCAAAGACTCTGCTGGCTTTGCCGAGCGAGCATCCTCGTTGAAATACGTGGAAAAGGTCCGAGGAGAAGGTGCCGGCTAAGCTCTTTAGAAATTGAAGCAAAATTTAATATTTCAGCGGTAGAACTTGCATGCTTTTTATTCGGAATTTAGAAACGCTGGGCCGCGGCGTGGAAGCCAATGGAAGGGAAGGGTAAAGAGCACGCTCCCGCTGCTCCACTGCGTCGGAACGAAGCCTCCCCGCGCCGCCGTCATCCAGTGTATCCGCACCACGTTTCCCCGATCCGAATAACTCCGTCTCCTCTCAAAAAAAAAAATCCCGGCCGGAGTCCAAGAACATCCACGTCTTCCCCCCATGCTCGCTTAGTGGGGGCCATCGTGGGTATTGTAACAATGCGTCATTTTAACTTAGATTTTATTTCTATTGCAGCATCATCCTCCTCTATCCACTAATTAATACAGGCATTAAATACGGCTAGCAGCACGCCAGACACCCGCCCTCCCTCCCCTACTGCCTTCCTTTAGCGGCCGTTTCACTCCCCCTTCTCTCTTCCGTCTCGTTCTCTATCCTGCCGTTATCTCCGCCCCTCCCTCCCCACTCTTTATAACACCCACCTCCCCCCCCCTTCTCTCTCTCTCTCGGCCCGAACTAAAGACAGCAATCTTTTCTCTTCCTTTAAGAGAAACATAGAGAGATGGAGATGACGGGGGGTTCCACCGCCGACTCACCGACGACGGCGTCGTCGTTCGCCAGTCTGAGGGCCTACGGGCGGGCGCTGGCGGAGACGCCCCGCCGGCTGCGGCGGCGGGCGGGGTCGGTGACGACGACGTTCGAGGAGATGAGCCACGCGCGGGCGCGGTCCGGTTCGGACATGGCGCGGACGCTGCGGTGGCCGGACCTCGTTGGGTTGGGTCTTGGCGGGATGGTCGGCGCCGGGGTTTTTGTGACCACCGGCCGCGCCGCTAGCGTCGACGCCGGCCCTGCCATCGTGGTGTCTTACGCCATTGCGGGGCTCTGCGCCCTCCTGTCGGCGTTCTGTTACACTGAGTTCGCCGTCGACATGCCTGTTGCCGGCGGCGCCTTCAGCTACCTCAGGGTCACCTTTGGTCCGTATTCTCTCTCTCTCTCTGTGTGTGAGGCACGAAAAAAAAGATCTCTTTTTTTTTCCAGTTAAATAATGGTTTTTGTTTTGGGTCAACAGATAAAAAAGGGATTTGAGTTCACTCAGAAGGAGAGAAGAAGGATTTCGAGATGGTTTTCCGAGTTTTTATCTTCCATTCGTTCTTAAAATCAGAAAATAAGGCATTTTATTGCTGAACTCTGTGATTAACTCGGTTTCTTATCCGCTTGGTATTTAATATCTAAGCTTTTGACGACAATCGGAACCAGTGGAGCTATTGCTAGATTGGTCTTCGATATCTTTTTGGATTTGCTCCTTTCTGCTAGATTTTTCTAAAATTTTTTTTTTTGAACTTTCGAGTTTTTGACCCCTCACTTCTCCTTTTATATTGATGAATGGGGTCCTCCAGCCAGAATGCATCAGGCGCAATCTAATCTTCTGATTTGTCTATCATCCTCTGTTTCTCTCTCTCCAGGGGAATTTGCGGCCTTTTTGACGGGGGCGAATCTAATAACGGAGTACGTACTGTCGAATGCGGCGGTGGCACGGAGCTTCACGGCTTATCTAGGGACGGCGATCGGGGTGGACACTGCGCGGTGGCGAATCACCGTCTCCGGCCTCCCCGAAGGCTTCAACCAGATCGATTTCCTCGCCGTAGCCGTGGTTTTGATCATTTCTGTGTGCATTTGTTACAGGTAACCACCGCTTTTTGAAGGGGAGAAAGAGAACAAAAATCGAATCTTTGGATGGTTCCTTGTCTCAGTCGTTACATCGAAGTGGAGCTCCGTTTTGGTTGTCACCTGTCACAAAGATAGCTCGCTTTCGTGGGGTTTCCTTCGTTCACCTTTCCACGCTTCCAATTATCATCATTTTCTTTTGTTTCTTTTGTCCTCCAATCAGACCTTTAACATTTGTGTCGCAAATTTCATCTTTCACATCTTCTTTTGCATCGCAAATTTCATCTTGCCTTTTGATTCTCACTTAAATAATTACTTAAATCTTCAGTCCACTCAGGGATCAATAAACAAACGAATCAAAAAGTTGGCTGCCTCGTATCTTTACCTCCATCCTGATCTCCTGGATTCAAAGATTGCTCCCTTTTCAAGCTTCTAATTCACAATGATAGAGAGGACAATCTTTTTTATGCTGTCCCGATCACACCTTAACGGTTATTCCATTCTTTTTAAAACAAAGCAAGTTAACTACTTGCCCTGTTTCGTTACCTTTCTTCCATTTTTTTTTTTTTTTGGTTCAAAGGTGGCTCTTTTCTTCCCTGCAAAACTGCCATTTTTCTTTCTTCTTGGCTTTGGAATACGTCGAATTCGGAATTCGTTTATCATTTTCCTCGTTTTTTACTATGTCCGATGAATCATTCACTCTCTTGCGTCCTCTTGCTTTCTTCTCATCCTGTTCTTTTTTTTTTTTTTTGTCTTCTCCTGCGTCACAGTACGAAGGACAGCGCGGTTCTAAACTTGGTGCTGACATCGACCCACTTGGCCTTCATCCTGTTCATAATTTTCATGGGATTCTGGCGAGGGGACTCGAAGAATTTCACGCACCCAGCGGATCCGGAAAAGGACCCTGGTGGGTTCTTCCCCTACGGCGCTTCAGGGGTCTTCAGGGGCGCGGCCTTGGTCTACCTTAGCTACATCGGCTACGATGCCGTGTCCACCATGGCGGAGGAGGTGAAGAGCCCCACCCGTGACATCCCCATTGGCGTCTCGGGCTCTGTCGTCCTTGTCACTCTTCTCTACTGCCTCATGGCCACCTCTATGGTCATGCTCCTCCCCTACGATGCTGTAAGAGCCTCTCCTGATTTCTCTTTCCATCTCTTTCTCTCTAACTGCTGCGCACCACCATGGTTTATGGGAGACGGTCAGCCATACTTTGAGACTTGATGGTGATGGCTTTCTCAGTCTCCATCAGACATCTATCATTGAAAGCAACATCATCTCAAGCGAAGATTTTTATGGCAAGTTGGCGTCCAGCAACAAACTCAATTTTCTCACAAAGTAGATGGTTTTACTTATAACCGTTTACCAAAGTCAAGCGATGACATCACACAAAAGTCCGTCATTAATATATTTGCCTCTTAACATCTGCCGCGGTTTTGATGAGAGAATGATAAAAATGATAATATAGACATATCAGCGCACAGCTTGCGCTGGCCAAAGGTTAGGTTATTATACGCCCAAGTGGCTATCCTTCTAGCAACAGAAATTCAGAGGCTAGGAGGCATGACATGTAAAAAACTTAGATCCATTGAGGGTTGCGGCTATAAGCAAAGGTCCAAATGCTTGATTCTAATCCTTGTAGCCATCCATTTGTGCTCATTAATGTTGATGTGTTCCATGATTGCTCTAAGGAAACCATATCTCATCTCTCATTGACGACGGCTTTAAATGTGTTGTGATTAAATTAAGTATTTCTTCATATCTGACCATGATTGACCTTAATCATCTTGCATGGTTAACAAGTCAAGAACAAAGTTGACCATTGTCACTTTTCTAATCTACCTGAGTTAGTTCCAGCCTCAAAAGTCTATGCTCTAGCTGGCCATTCTCTTCATCAAATCCAACCTAACCATAGACTTGGCCCGCGTGATCTTGTTGCCAACGTAATAAGTAGGTCCCATGGTCCTTTCTCTACGGCCTATCATTAGAGTGCATCTTATCCTGACCATCCAGGCGGTGGTCCCTCTGTGCCATCAACCGCATCGCCGTCGTCTAATCAATGCATTCAGATGGGCGGGAGGGTGTGTCGTTGTGTCTTATTATTATATTATATCATTGGACCACGTATGCGTATTCATTTATTTTGACTCCTGTTGGTGTTGCGTGTTGGCAGATAGACGCAGAATCGCCGTTCTCGGGGGCGTTCAAGGGATCGGACGGCTGGGGGTGGGTGTCGAACGTGATCGGAGCGGGGGCGGCGTTCGGGATCCTGACGTCGTTGCTGGTGGCGATGCTGGGGCAGGCGAGGTACTTGTGCGTGATCGGACGGTCGGGCGTCCTGCCAGCGTGGCTCGCCCGGGTCCACCCCAAAACCTCCACTCCCGTCAACGCCTCCGCTTTCCTCGGTACGGCCTCCCTGCCTAACCGTCTACCTTTCGCTACCATGCGCTCTTCAACGATCACTGGGGCCCACCATCACAACCCATTTTTAATTTTTAATCTTTTTTCTTTTTCTTTTTCTTTTTCTTTTTCTTTTTCAAAGCTTTAAATTTTGACAATTATACCTTATTATTAAATATATATATATATATATTCCTTAATAATAAATATATTATTAAGGAATATATGTGCTGAAACTTTTTTTCACCATTTATGTTATGTTTGGTGAACTGGAAGAGGTGCAAAATTAAATTACGCAGAGGGTAAAAAGCTACCGTTTATCCTTCATGAGATTATAGAAGAATCTTTTTCTTTGCTATGTTTTGACTTTGATATTAGGATTACGATATGATCACTATCAAGATTGGTTGTCATCTGGGTTTTTCTCCTTAAAAAAAGAAAAAGAAAAAGAAAGATTCCAAATTGTGTTAATGATACATAGCTAGTGACCATGTTCTTCGGTGCAGGAATGGATTAATATTCATGGTATTAAACCATGTCAATTTTGCATATGATTTAATAGAGAGAAGCAGATAAAGTGAAAGACAGCTCATACTTCCTTTGTTTGTTTGATTCCCAATTAATGAGAAAATTGAATTATGGCAATTAAACAATTGAGATTTGAGAATGGCACTGTTATTGCCAGACTGAGCTGGAAGCATTTGTGAAGGATTTGAAAGCTATTGGTAACGTCGAAATAATAAATTATTAATTACAGAAGCGGTGCTCACTGGTTCTTCATGCTCTATGACTTTGTATGGCTTTATAATAAAGTTGACCATTGGAGGATGACTGGACTAATTCTATGTAATGAATGCTTGCATACTAAAGAAGGGGTTCTATAATATGAGAATTCTGCTGTTAAGTTAAATGGCTTTCTTCTTCCTATGATTTGGCACACTTTTTAACAGATGTTTTGATCCATCTTTGATTGATTTCATCCAGGGGTGTTCACTGCTGTGATAGCTCTCTTCACCGAACTCGACGTCCTCCTCAACCTTGTCTCCATCGGCACTCTCTTCGTCTTCTACATGGTGGCCAATGCCATGATCTACAGGCGCTACGTTGCGGCGGGTTCCACCAACCCATGGCCCACCGTCTCGTTCCTCCTCTGCTTCTCCTCTGCCTCCCTCGCCTTCACCCTCGTATGGCAATTGGTTCCTGCTGGGAGGACCAAGGCCATCGTCCTTGGCGTGTGCGCCGTGCTAGCCGTTGCCATCATCCAGGCCTTCCAACTCCTCGTGCCACAGGCTCGGAAGCCCGAGTTCTGGGGAGTGCCATTGATGCCTTGGATACCTTCGGCCTCGATATTCCTGAATCTGTTCATTATGGGTTCTCTCGATGGGCCTTCATACGTTCGGTTTGGTTTCTTCTCGGCTCTCGTCGTACTTGTCTATGTTTTCTACAGCGTGCATGCGAGTTTTGATGCTGAAGAGAATGGCGATCTTCTCCGAGTTCGAGTTGGAGATAGCCGGAGCAATCCAGAGGACAATGATGATGGAAGCTTCAAGGTGTAAAGGAGATGAAGAAGAGAGTCATCATCTTTTGTTTTGTTCTGCTGCGTTCTGTTTATTAAGTTGGGGGTTCAAAAAGAAATTCAAACTGGTAAAAAAAAAAAAAAAAAAAAAAAAAAGCCAAAAATGGGGGAAAGAAAAGGCTTTACGCATCTTAGTTGTAAATGGAGGCTTTTGAATTAAAAGCCATCTGTTTCTTTTAGCTTCTGGGTTGAGATGGAATTCAGTAACATGGTGTCAAGTGTCCCGGTGGAGTTAGAAGTCAGTAAAATTAAGACGAGGGTTAATTGTTTCCAACTTCTGTTGCTCTTTCAATTTTGACTTGTTCAAGTGCATAAACTGAGGGGAGCTGAAAATTGCTGCAGTGGCGCTGATCAGTAGTCGCATAACAGAGTCACTGTTGCAACTGTGGCACTGGCATGACACTTAATAATTCAACTGACTCTCTCTCTCTCCATGAACTGCACCAATCCCCCCCCCCCCCCCTTGTGCCACGTCAGAATCTAACTTTTGTGCGGCTGGCAGGTGCCCTGTATTACTCTGGCAAAAATTCTTGATACAGTGGAATGACACCATTGTGTCCCATTCCATTTGAAACAGCCGCGTGCGTGTTTGATGATAAGCATTATAAAAGAACTTATTATTTCAAAGCTTAGGCTATTTGATGGGAAATATAGAAGGGCAGAACTTAAGTGCAATTCTCTGAGCACTGCCTTGGATATTTGCCAATAGTTTCTCTATCTAACAAGTGATTTGTATACAATAATTATACTTAACGAGTAATGCATATTTATCATCATTTTTCTAATGAACTCATCGTATTGCTTGTTAAAATAAAATTAAATGGCAAACGCATCGTTAACTTCACCTAACATTCGTCTGATATATAATGTATGTTTCAAATATTAAGAGCTTCATAATGAAAATTTTCTATGCATGGTTTATCAGTAATTTGAATCTGTAAAACTAACCGACAAATTTGATCTTGTTGATATATGCATGGTGAGTCCACTATTGATATAGAATTTGTTATTTCAGTTTGTGCACATTTTTTATTAGATGATGTGGGTAGACGGTTTGTATGAGCTCAGAACCCAAATTTTTAACAGTTTTACTGTTAAAAAGCTAAGTCCCTTTCTTCTCTCATTACCTGTGTTCAGCTGCTTTCCATTGAGAAAATCGCCTCTTGAAGAAGCAAGAGGAGTCAAATATTAGCCTTAGACATTCTCTGCAGCTTTTGGACATATTTAAAGATGGCGCAGATATGCAAGATATTGAATTTTAATTATCATTTGATATTCTAAAATTTACATACGCATTCTAAAATTCCCACACTTCAACCATCTGAGGACTTCTTTTCAAGTGTAGCCCATATTTCTGAAGTAACAGATGTTCCCTTTATTTGGTTTGCAATAACTAATACCTGAGACAAAATTCTAACTTACATTTCTATATTTCAATCAATGCATTCGGACTATTTGCTCTTTGCATCTTCATATTCTATCTGACAAAATCCATGGTGGGTCCATCTTATCTGCACTAAACTTTCATGCTTTTCGGGTGCTCTATCTCACCCTTACTGTGTCATTTGTGAATCTTCGAGCGTCTTCACGTTTATCTCCACTTTTTATTATTAATTTTGTTTGGAAACTTTATCATAATTGCCAGATGGTTATAATGTCAAATTGTGATCTTTTTATCTATACTGTTTGTGAGCACTCCCTCTCTATGGGATTGGATGAAAATTACCTCGCAATTTTGCAGGATAGAGACGAATCAAATCTGGGCGACATTCTATCCGATCAAGATTTGCTCTTTTTCTTTTTCTAAATTTGCAGATGCTTTCCAACATGAGATGGCTGCCATCATTCCAATTCTCGCATGTGACTGATAACAGCAGCCCCACCCCCCTTTCTGCTCTCGATGTAAAAGTCATGACACCTGCTGCTGGGGATCAGATGATGTAATGTGATGAGGGGCCACCACCATTGCACCAATCTACAGCCACCTCTGTTGCAGACTCGTCATGCGAGGGGTGGCAGCTGCATTGCCTCAGAGACCCTGGACCACCACGCAAAAGACAAGGAAAAGGTCACCACCTCCATCAAATGGCCCAAATCCATGCACTTGCTCTGTTCTAGATGGTGGTGATAGGTAGGTCTGGCCCCATAATTGTCTTGGTCAACAGTATAAGATGATGATGACAAGATATCCACCACCCTATATATGCTATCCTCAGCTCGTGATATCTTTTGCAAGCAATGGAAGGAAGGTAGGGTAACCACGAACCCTTCTTTTCTACTCTCTCTCCTACCTTTGAAAAGAGAATAAGTTAAAAAAAACCCACTATTTGTGGTGGTTAAGAGGTAGCACTGTGGCAAATAGGAGCGCATATCATGGCAGAGATGAAAGTCCGCATGTGAGTCCTTGATATTTTTGCTTGATTTGGAGTCTGAATCATGTTATTGGAACAAAGGTGGTACTTGCTTTCACGTAATATAAATCGGTAGTGTTTATTTGGAGTCCACGTATTATTGTGTTCACTTTTATCTTGCTTTTAGACTTTTATGTGGCAAAAGCTTATTATGCCAAGTAAGTTGTCGATATAAGTTAAGAGCCCTCATTTTCAGGGAAAAGAAAAGAGGTTAAATTGGAGTCAATTTGCATCATTGAGTTCTATGGCATGCAACTTTCTTAGGAAGGCTTAAGTTTAAATTGGAGTCTTCCATGCGTATCTTGATCCTAATTTCTTCAAGATCCTCTCTTCCAACATCGGTCCACGCTAACGAAAGCAAGAGGAGGTTGATAGGAAGTGAGAATTCGAATAACTTGTGCGTGGATGTGGAAGGAGTTAAAAGCAAGGGGTTAGACTTTAGCATCCAAGCTGCACACTTCGCCTGTGCCACATATCCTTTTCATGTGGCCACAAACAGTTCGCATCTTGACTAAAATTATAGTGCAAATCTTTGGCTAAGCAAAAGTCGTCCAAATTGGAACGCTTTATTCCCATACCTCTCTAAGTACTTCATGTCGCTTATCGATTTCATTCATATCCATTCGTCAATTCCAGTACCATATGATCACTCCTCTTGACTTCTAACTTGTGAGTGTTATATAAGCATTAACAATGGAGAGGATTGGCCATGGTACATGGCAAGATTCTAAAGATCGCTTCTTATCCCATGCCAAGGTCATTTTCCCACTCGATTAGTGGAGAGGCAAGTAAAGGGCTCGACAGCCTCATTGGATTGTGCTCCCTTAAAAGAATGTGCACTTCTTTTAATTTGTCAAAGAATATGCACTTCCTTTTTCTTCTTTCTAATGAACTGTGACTGCACCCTCCAGGGTTTGGCCCAGATTATCTCGAGGTGGCTGAAGACCTTCATCAAACGGAACGGTGTGTCGTGGTACTAAAAAAGGTTATTTAGAAAGTAATGGTTTCCAAAAAGTTAAAAGCCTTTACTTGCTAGCAAAGCAAGATCAATAAGCTGAGGTTGCCTATCGTCCCAGTTGAGACCGTTTCTTATCTTTTTCTTTTCTACTCTTTGGTCTTGAGTTTTCGGTCTCTCATCTTTGATTATATTTATATCACTTTTAAGTCACAAGACCTTCATCACATGTGCATGGTATGATCAAAGAGAGCCATACCCTCATCTTATAGATTGGTTTGGGATTGGTTTATCCTTTTTTTTTTTTTCTGATGATATATTTGAAAGGAAAGGAATCTTAGTTTTTCTTTTTTCAGACTCTCTCTACAGGTTATTTCTGAAAAAATTCTGTATACCTTTGAATCTTATGAATGATTACCTGGAAGAGGGCTCATACGGCCATGAAAGCTCTCATCAACTCTTTTAACTTTGTTGCTAGCCTAATAATAAAAAAGAGAGGTGGCTGAAGGCCTAAAGGATGGTGACGCACAGGCTGGGCCTCATTGATGTATTCAGGAGTTGGAAAGTGGGTGGATCTTTCATGGTTTCATTGAATAGCTTTAATAAGCTCCGTTGAAACAAGTATACATGGAACTTTTTTTAATGGAAGAGAGAGACTGTCAACCATCGGATTCAACTCCTTCGGTTGAAGCTAGCCTAATAATAATAATAATAATAATAATATTATTATTATTATTATTATTATTATTATTATTCAAGACAGCTTAATATATAATCGACTTAGCCTAGGTTGGGTCACCTCAATTTGACCAATGCGCCCATGCCAATTATTTAGGGTTGGCCCTGTGGCCCATCACCCATCCATCACCCATCCCTTCCCGTGGTCAGAGATAGGGATACCCTAAAGAGAGGAACGTGCATGCACTCCACTGAGAAGTCAAATACACTGAAAGCGTCGCGTCGGTGCTCGCAGGCTGTGAGCTGAAGAGAAAAAGAAAAAGGTTGGCCAGATTCATGCAGCGTGGAAATCACAAGAAAGGAGGTACTCGGTCAAGGTCAATCGATTAAAATATCTCCTTAAAGATATATGTTGTGGACCATCCATTAAACATAGGCATCCAACTAACTAAGGAATCAAATCTTTGATGTCAATCTTTCATTGTCACGAATCTTTTACATTTAGTTGGGTGTATGAAGAAGTAAAACCTCATATTTCAGCTTAACATATCTAAGAAACTTACGTGAAATATCAATCTTAAACAGGGGGTATGGTACAACAAATCTTTCGTTAACTTTGTACTAGACCCGGCACTCGTCTGCCGAGATTAGGTCAAACTGGTTCCGGCAGTCCAGTTGCCGGAAATATTGAAGCTGAACACAGTAATCTTTTATACAATATTTATTTAAAACAGGGGTTGATATGTAACAAATACTTGCTTCCTTAAGTTTCAGCTTGCCTCATCACCCGACGCGCTGGGACTGGGGATGGTAACATCTGAAAAACATAGGGAGTTATATGTAATAAATCCTCTCAACTTTTGAGCTAGAACCTGCAAGCGCCTTGGCGAGACTAGTTTGAAATTGGTAGCTGGTATTATTTTATGGAAGTTCATGAAAAATAATAGCATTATATTGCAGTCCAAGTTCGGGCCTGTCCCCTGCTCTCATCTTCCTCCCCTGCTCTTACCTTCGTCCCCTGTTCTCTATGGTTTCCCATTTCCGAACATGTCGAAGGAGGACAAGAAGAGATCGAGGAGAGTTTGGGAGTCTCGCGCCTTGTCTCGTGCACCATGACCTCGCCGGTGAGGTGCGTCGGCTGCCGGCCGTCAGGACCGGCGGCCACTCTTTCGATTAAATTTTTGTCATTAAATGGAATGGCTTTTCAGTGGAAACAGTAAAAGTGGTTCCAATCAATTCGTGCTTTCCATCTTTGAAATTGATTGGAACTTCGCTGAATGTTATAGGAATTTATAAAGCCTTAAAAATTCAAGGGTAAGTTAATAGACAACAAACAAATTTAAGTTATAAGTTTTTTAATTTTTTTTTGGACATATCTTTGCTGCATGCTACAAACTCATCAGAATTTATCTCGATTTTCGCATAATCCAAACCGGCTCTAATACCATTCGTATCTCAAGCCATCTGTTGACCCAATTAATCTATCAATAGGTTGGATTCACATGGTCTTAAAAATTTAAATGCAAGTTCATTGATGGTAGGTGAACTTAACTTATAAACTCTTCAAATTTTATCTCCATTCAATGTAAAACTATTTTGAGGTATTACAATACGAATTTAACGTCAGTGGTGCAGAAATTGAATAATATTTTTACAACTTTCACTATTTATTTTTTTAATAAGAAGCTTTGATTATTTTTCTTCAATTAGACTTAAAGATGTATTATTTTAATGCAACAGCCAAGCAGCAAATGTTTAGTTCATAGCTTGTGGAAGAATATCATTATTTTTCGGTGCAAGCTATAGAGGTGGAAGTTTTGTGAAAATGAGATGATAATCTCTTTATTTAGATAGAATTTATGATTGCTTCTAATGAAATTGAAGGGAACTTTGTTGGGTTGATGGATTTATTATGACTGATTTCCAAATTGATGCCTTTTGGTTATGAAACAACAATATTTATACTAGTATATTTAAGACATATATATCCTTAAGATAATATAATTCCATTTATTGTTGGTGTCAAGGCATTTCATTGTGTAAATTTAATTTCAGTCATGCAGAAAGTGGATGGAATTCAGTTTTGATTATTTATCTTTTTTTTTTTTTTTTTTGGGTGGGGTGTTGGGGGGAGGAGGGAATAAGCTTAGATCGTTCTTCTTCAACTACATCTAAGGATGGAACAATTTAAGACAACATTCAAGCTTCTAATGTTCAGATTGGAATGCTATGCAATCTGCTGAGATGACGAGGATCAAATGAATTTGATAATAAGCAAGGAAAGGTGGAAATGACTTCTTTGCTGCTCGGCAATATTGTGGCAAACAAAGTCTTTCTGGAAACCTGGTTGTAGTCTGATTTTATTTTGAAAGATGATAGCATGGGGGTACGTTTGAATGTTAATAAATGATACAGAGCTTGCATATTGTTCTTTGACAATGTATGAGTCCATATGGGCAAATGGTTTTGATCTTATTAGAATGTCCAGATTAAAAAGATTATGAAGTTTGGTGAGGCAGAAAGATCATTTTCCCCTGGTGTATTTGTTTAATAAAGTTTGTTGTCGCATCCCATGATTAAAGTTAAATTAACAAGAGTAAAGATCTGTCACGTATGACAAGCAGAGCTCAAATATCATATGATTCAAGAGCACCTACTGCTGTTGAAAGAATTGTATAGCTACGATTGCTGTGGACCATATTACAGGCATGACAGTAGAAGTCAGAAAAAGGAAACAAAGTGTGTCCTTCCGTCCTTGCCATCAGGGAGCTGCCAGCCAATATTGCGTGCAAAATATGAGTTTATAAATGATTGGGAGAAAGTTCAATGAATTTGAATCAAGATGGTCGCTACTCCAAGCTAAGTCATATGAGAAGCAGCCAGACAAAACTCTGACCATCTAGAAAACCATTGGACTGGGGCCAAAAAAAAAAAAGAAGAAGAAGGTAAAACCTGCCTTAACTTTAAACCCAGTTGTTGTGGGGGCATATAAATGATAGGAATTATGTGCAGTTGCCTTGGCAAAGAGGATACTGGGTCTCCTTTTTTAAGATCTCTCTTTTAGAAAGCAATCCCGCACTTACTTTGTTTGAGCAAGATATATAGAGTCAACTACTCAAGTTTCTTGGTACAGCAATCTCTGTACAAATATTCATATGCCGACGTTCTGGGACCTCACTGTAAGTTGATCTCAAGTCAACTCTCCAAGCTTCGCTGGTGGCTCTTTTAACTTATCAAGGCTCAACTTCAGGTATATAGCTCTCTTGCCCAAGAACGATGCTATAATTTCTATTAGAGATTTTAGGCTGATAAGCCTACTTAACAGTCTTTATAAGATATTACCAACGTGTTGGCCTTTAGGCTTTCCTTATTCCTTCCTTCCCTAATTGATATTTTTAGCCAGCTTTCATAAAAGGCAGATCTATTACAGAGTATTTTTCATCAGCTCATCAATTTCTTGCCCACTCTAAAGAGTCTGAGGCAAAAGGCATTATATGCAAGCTAGACTTTGAAAAGTATGTGATAATATCGATTAAGATTTTTTATTTTTGCTAATGATGGCAAGAAGCTTCCCTTCTCGATGAAATTATCAGATTCGAGCGCTTCTCTCTTTTTCTTTCATTACTCTGTTAATAAATGACAAGTTAGGCAAATAGATGTATGAAAGGTCTCAAATAAGATGATCCTCTCTTCCCTTTTCTTTTTATTTTAATCACACATGTGCTTTTTAGAATATTGAAAAATGTTTGCTTTTTTTATTTCATTGAAGCGATGAGTCTCGGTCCTTGCTTCAAAGTTATCTCTACTCTTTACTTTACTGACTATCTTTATTTTTACTTTACAAAAGAGACTTTCTTGTTGGCTCTCAAAGAAAATAAGATATGAGAGTACAATAAGGCTTAAAGTAAATGTTTACAAGAATTTTATCGTAGGACTAAATACTCTATCCGAAAGGGAAGAGCAAATTGTCACTATTCTAAACCGTAAAAAAGAGGTTTGCTATTTTCTTACTTTGGTCTACCTCTTCATGATCAGAAGCTTTCTAAGCAAGTTTAGTTTTTTATTTTATTTTATTTTATCCTTTTAAGGAAAGAATGCAAAAGAAATTTTTTTTTGCTGGATGAGAGACTCATATTAATTAATTTAGTGCTTGCTACTTTACCATCTTACTATATATTCATGATTGTCTAGTTAAATTAATAAGAAGATAGATAAGGTGAGAAGAGTTTTTCTTTAGCAAATATATATATATATTAATAATGTCAACTATATGATGTCAATATACAGATCTTAAAAAAAGAGGAAGGTTTGAAAATTAAAGATAACTTTATCTTTAATAAAGCCTTTAGCAGGTTTGAAAATTAATTTCGACAGGCTCTTGTACTCCTCCTGGGAAAAATGGTGTGCACCAGCATAATATTCTAAAAGGACATTCAGTAGAATCAGAAATTTTTTTATTTTTTTATTTTTTTGCACCTTTTCTTTAGTTTAGAAAGCTATTTCTCAGGATCGGAACTGCATTATCTTACAACCTTGATAAGGAGAAAGGGATTAGATTCTGCGAAGATTGATAACTAAGTTCTGTCCCTCTTTGTACCTTTTTTTGTTTTTTTGAGAACTATATGATGGCCCTATTAAAAAGAATATCACAGTGTCTGTCCTATGGAATTGAAGCGCGCAGAAAGGTGGTTCGTCAAATTGCATCGTTCCAATCTCTCTCAATTATTATGCTAAACTTTGTTTGAATTTTCTACACCAATGGCCTTTTTGATTCTCTGCTTCTAGTCCTTTAATAAGGCACCGCACGTTCACCTCTGAAATAAAATAAAATAAATAAATAAATATATATATATATATATATATATATATATATAAAGCACCACACCTAGACATCAGCCCGCTTTCTTACCTTCATAGAAATGACCACATTTTGCTTTCTTCTAATTTTCTGTTGATGATTTTTAGCTACGCATCACTTTTCTTAAATTATAACTACCGTTCTCTCCTTCTCTTCACTGATCTAATCTTTTTTGTCTGTTTAATTATTCTCCATCCCATGCTACTTGGTCGTAGTTCATACATAATTGGTCATTATATTTGCTGGAGTTTGACAGTCAGATGACAGCATTCATAAAGACAAAAAGTGCTCATAATTCTCATGTAAACCAGAGTGTGAAAATGTTGGTTTACACCTACAGGAAATTTTGTTGCTCGAGTGCACTCGACAATGGTGGTCCTGATTTTGAGCCCTCACACAGAAGAAAGCTTGTGTGGATCGACAATTACACAATCAATGCATTTGGATTGCAAGATCTCCTTCATCTATGTGCAAGAAGGAAGTTCATTGTGTTAGGGAAGAGCTGCCATGGTTTGGCTATTCAGGCTGGTCTGCTCACTGATACCCTCACATGTAACATCCTGATCAACATGTACTCCAAATGTGGCCACGTTGATTCGGCTCGTCATGTATTCGATGGAATGCCTGTACGAAGCATAGTGTCGTGGAATACCATGATTGCTGGACATACCCATTATGGGGAGGACGGAGAGGCACTGAAGCTCTTCTCGCAGATGCATCGAGAAGGAACACCGCTGAGTGAATTTACTCTATCTAGTGTGCTCTGCGCATGTGCTGCCAGATGTGCTGCTATCGAGAGCAAACAGTTGCATGCTTTGGCACTAAAGGCTGCAATGGATTCCAATGTGTTTGTTGGAACCGCTGTACTTGATGTCTACGCCAAATGTAATATGATCGATGATGCATGCTGGGTTTTTGATAAAATGCCGGAAAGGTCTTCAGTCACATGGAGTTCAATGGTTGCAGGCTATGTGCAAAATGATCTTCACGAGGAGGCACTGAGGTTATTCTGTAAGGCCCAGCAGATTGGACTGGAGCTGACGCAGCATACACTATCTGCAATTCTTAGTGCCTGTGCAAGCCTAGCAGCAACAATCGAAGGGTCACAGTTGCATGCAATTTCAATAAGAAGTGGTCTGGATACTGATGTCTTTGTGGCCACTGCTCTTATCGATGTCTACTCCCGCTGTGGACTTGTAGAGCAGGCTTACTTGGTTTTTGCAGATATGGAAGACAACAACGTTGTATTGTGGAATGCGATGATTGCTGGTTTTTCCAGGCACGGTTGTTTCCGTGAAACCATGATACTTTTTGAGAAAATGCAGCAGCTGGGAATGCACCCAAATGAAGTTACTTATATCTCAGTGCTATCTGCGTGCAGTCATACCGGTTTAGTTGAAAAGGGGCGCCATTATTTTGATCTGTTGATGAGAGATTACTGTGTGCAACCCAATGTGCTTCATTATTCTTGCATGGTTGATGTTCTTGGCCGGGCTGGTCAGATTGATGAAGCCTGGGAATTGATTCAGGGAATGCCTTTTAAGGCTACTGCTTCTATGTGGGGTTCTCTGCTCAGTTCATGCAGGATCCATGGCAATCTAAAATTGGCTGAAACTGCAGCTAAGCATCTTTTTGAGCTGGAACCTAATAATGCAGGAAATCATGTTTTGCTTTCAAATATATATGCCGCGAATAAAAAATGGGGAGACGTTTTAATGGCAAGGAAGCTTTTGAAAGATATTGGTGCAAGAAAGGAGATGGGGAAGAGTTGGATAGAAGTGAAGGGCAAGGTTCACATTTTTGTTGTTGGAGGGAGTAACCATGCCAGAAGCAATGAGATCTATGCTAAATTGGAAGATCTTGGGAATGAGATGAAGAAGTTATCAACTTCTTATAAAGCTGAGATTCAATATGATCTTCATGACGTAGGTGAAGAACAAAAGCAGGAGCTGTTGAAGCACCACAGTGAGAAATTGGCACTTGCTTTCGGTCTCATTAGCTTGCCTTCTGGGATGGCGATCAGGATAAACAAGAATCTTAGAATCTGTGGTGATTGCCATTCTTTTATAAAGTTAACCTCAAGGATCACTGATAGGGAAATTATTGTCAGAGATACCAATCGGTTTCATCATTTCAGAGGTGGGATTTGTTCTTGTGGTGAGTTCTGGTAATATTGGAGTCTCAATATTTTGAGGGAACTATCAGCTAGATTCTGATGTCATTTTTCTGTCATATCGTTGTTGTACATGAGCTGTCTCATTCATCTCTCCTGAGATATGATATGGATCAGTGCATTCACTGATGGTTTATATTTTATGCATCAGTGAGAGACTGAGCAATATCTGGTGTGAAGAAGGACTGTTTCTTTTTTGATAATATTACTCATGTCTGTGGATAATTATGTCTCTGCCCTCAAGGTGTCTTGCATATCCCATTAATGACATCCAGATGCATATTGAAGCATTCTAAGAGATGGGTTACCTTAAAATAAGAAGACTGGGAAATGAATCAGGGGCATTCTATTTGGGTGGTGGTCATACATGAAGTGACAAAATTATCTCACAGTATCAGGACTATCTTATGTTGGTGCATATGAATAGAGGATTATTTGCATCTGAATAAGGAGCAAGATTCCCTCTGCCACATATAATAGCAAGGCAAAGAGAAAAGTTAGTCATGCCATGATGAGGGACATCTGACCTGCTCTTCACTCGAGTTTTGGCCCTGTCTATCATAAGTCTAGTTGTGCCATCTTTTTCAAAGTTTGGCTTGAGCAAACAACTGTAAAGTCACACAAGTGGTGTGTTGGTTTTGTTAATTTGCATACCTGCTGACTGGTAAGCAGATAATTTGACATTCTGGTTACCTTCCTGTCCTCTCTGTCCTGAAATGCTTTGTTATTAGAAAATGCGATCATCTTGAACTACAATGTTGCACAAGAATAAGAATGTTGGGTTCACTCTGTTTCTTAGTTTTTGCTCTTTCCCTCAAGTTCACTATTCTGTTGCATAATCCGATATTAAAGTTTAATCTCTTCAAGAATCCTAATTATTTACCTTGACATGTTTGTTCCTATGAAGAGGTTCGACATTCATTGATGCATCAATAAATATACTGATTGCAACATGTTTTGGTCCTATTAACTCTGGGGATCCAACAATCATCAGAATGCTATCTACATCAGGCGCTGGCCTGGAGTCCCTGCCCGGTCAAATTGAAAGTGCTGTTTCATGGACAATGACACATGCCACCTGGTCCACCATCCACCTCTTCTCATATTTATCACTGCCATCCACTCACTGGTAGGCAGCTAGCACTGATGCCAGGAGTACAATGCAGACAGTGGATCACACCGTCCTGCTTGCAGCGCGCCCCCACCCCATAAACAGGATTTCCCGATCAAATGATGCAGCCCAACCGGTCCAAAACTGATGCATGAAATGAAACAGATGCTATGAATACTTAAGATCATCATCTGGGATTGTGGGCACTTCCCGTTCCATTCATAGATTTCATGCATCAGTCTGAACCAGCATGAAGAATTTCTCTCAGCTTTCACTGCCAACTAATAATAAATCTCAGGCCTCTCACTTCATGGTCCACACTCTCTCTCTCTCTCTCTCTGCTCGTAAATTTCTTTCTCATGATGCACTGTGAAATGGGTAAAGCCGGCCTCGAGAGCTTTGCAGGGACATGGAAAGGTGGAATAACTCATTGGAGGTGTGCTGAAGAAAAAGATGACCTGTCATCAGGTCAGCCATTTTGGGTGGACCACGCTTGCAGGCAGGGTTGATGAAGGCAGCGACTTCTCGAAGAAAAGATGTGGATGGGGCATATCAGAACAAAGCATTCAGCAGGGCCCAGGGAATTCGTTGCTACGGAGATTGGTGGTTTTATCATTCGAGGCATCATCGACTTCAGGAGCACATCTATCTTGCTGCGATCCCTCAGTCTGTGCGCTCTTCGTCGGGTCAGTGTCATTTGTCCCCCCAAACATGTCCTCAGGTACGCTCCCTTTCACTCCATTGTCCGAAATCTCAACTCTTATTCGTAGCAGGAGATAACTCTTTATTTGAGATGCATGCATGGGTATTGCTGGTCGGTTTTGGTAGTTTTATTTGCTTAATTCTTAAATCAAAGTATTCTTGCTCGGGTATTGATGTGGTAGGTTGGTGCCATTTGGATGGACGACTTGTTTAACCATCGAAGTTTAAATAATCTAGCGGCACATGGATCATTGTTTTGTCTGCAGACAGGAAATCTTCTTGTTGATACGGTTCGTTTAATCATCCGGCAAACTCGATCATCCTTGCACCGCTGTTGTGAACCAACTCTACCTGCCGCCCTTTAAAATGGTGAAGGGGTGGGGCATCTTCTGGTTTCTTGCTCAGCTTCTTATCTTTACTGCTGCCACACTGTTGCCACCCAGATTAATATTCCAAAGGCATCTACGCGACCTGTAAAGATTGGTCTTTAATTAATCGGGAGCGTAATAGATCTCGATAGCTTTCACTGTAGTCCACCCACGTAGCCCTTTTTTTTTTAAATGGTGGCTCATGTTGGTTTCATTTAAGTGGACCTTTCTCTTTACAGCTTTTTAGTCGACAATTTTTACTCTATGTAGCCATTTCCATAGGTCCCCTTTTGTCAATTTGAAAACTAGCTGTCAGTGAGGACAATGATGCTGAATTTTTTTTAAAGGAGAGGTCTCCAGAGCTTAGGCCTGAGGTCTAAACTTTAAACTATTGGGAATCCATCTTGTTATGCTTGAGTAGTGCAGGCCTTTTCTGCAATTCTGCCTGAACTTGTCTCCAAGCCTATAGCCAAACAACTTTCTCACATCCTATTTGGAGTGCGAGCCCACTTGCAACTCCAAATTAGACTTTTCCACTCAAGAATCTAAAAGGAGGAAGCCAACAATAAATATAGAAATAAAAGCCAAGGACTTAGAAATCCCCAGATGTCTTTTCTTTCATTCTTGCATGCTTCCCCCACCATAATATTTCTTTTTCATACCATGGTCTTCTCTGTACCCATGCACCAGAACCCACTTCATTGCACCACTATTCACTTCGCAGAGACCATCAAAGATAATCAGAAAACAAGTGAAATATCAAAAAAAAAAAAAAAAAAAACAATTCTCATTAGATTTCCCCCTTTTTTTTTTTTTTTTTTCCTTCGAAAAGATTACAAGTTAACAAAGAGTTGGGGTGGGCCATCCTCCCCTCTCTAAGTTATTGGTCCCACCGATATCTACCCCTTTTCAAGCTGATGTTTCCTGAGACCTCACCCCATCCCCCCGACAGGCTCCGTACAGTGGAATTCCTGAAAGAAAATAAAAAGGAAGTCGGAGATTGCCCGGAAAACCAGGGATTTCTTTCCCTTCCCTTTCCATCCATCCTTGTTTTTTCCACCAGCTTTTCTCCCCTCTTCCACCCTTCCTGTGGTTCCCTCAAGTCAATCAAAACGTCACTTGGGAGAGGACGGGACTGGTTGGTGGGATTTGAGAACATGGCCTCAGATCTCTGGATCTCTCTCTCTCTCTCTCTCTCTCTCTCTCTCTCTCCCTCTCTCTCTCTCTCTCTCTCTCTATACAGATTTCATCTTCTCCACCAGCACTCTTATCTTGCGTCTAAGAGTCCATCCTGTGATACAACAAGCAAACCATTAATCTAGAACAATGCAAACAATCACTTTAAACAAAAGATATGGTCGCTCTTTGGTTCTAGACTTACTGCTAACCAAGTTGTAGCCTATAGTTGGGAGCTGGAGGCGTCGGGGCTCTGGTCCCCTAACCATGGTGACGGTTGCACCGACTCTGGCTCCGGCCAGTCTGGTCCGCAGTCCAAATTCACGCCGAACAATCTCAGCCGCTTCGAGTTAGCCTGTGCCGGCGATGATGCGGCTTTCTCCACCGCTTCATCCGCTCGATCACCTGCAGTTGGATAAAATTCATGAATTCCTTGCTCTTTAATTCAGTCGTGATACTTAAAATTATGGCTCTGTCACCATATCTACCTGCATGAAGAAGACTGTCTTGTTGCACTGAGCTGACGTACAAGTAGGAACTCGCCGCTGCCGTGTAGTACACCGGACTCCAGGGTGCTGCGGCATCGGGCACGGCCACGGTGCGAGCCGGCGCGGGTTCGGGAGCACCGCGGCGCCTGCAACCGATGTAGAGGCGGTCGCCGCCAGGCCGTCGGCGCTCGAAGAGAACCACGTCGCCGGCGTCGAGCTGTTTCTCCTTCACGAAGCGGCTCCAGCCCTTGGTGAGCACATAGCTTTGGCTGCTGGTCCAGTAGGAGTAGCGGAAGCGCCATGACTTGCCCGACTCATCCTCGAAGCTCAGAAGCAGACCCTTCTCGCCCGAGTCCCCGTCGAGGGGGAAGTACTTCTCGGCGTGCTGTTTGGGAATGACCAGCCTGTTGAGCTTGCCTACATCACTTGGGGTGAGGAGCTTCTCAAACATGTGCTCTCTCTCATAATGGGCTTCCTCCTGCTCCACCTGGTAGTGGTGTTGGAGTTGGTGGTGAGGATTCATGGGTGGCTTCCAAGACCAAGCTTGTGGGGGATGGTATCGGATAGGGTTTATGGGCATTTAGGACTCGAGGAATGGAGCCGAGTCCTGCGAGAGAGGGATGAAAATGGTAGAGAGGAGAGAGGAAAAGGTGAGGTGTGGAAAGTTGATGGTGGAGATGGTGGTGATGATGGTGTTGGTGTTGAGAAGCATGTAGATATTATTGCTATGCATTTATAACCTATCAAGAGAACTTTCAGTGCTCAGTTTGGAGAAAATGCCCAAGAATTACACATATATTTAGTTGTACATATATTACTGTATGTGTGTGTGTGTGTGTTTGTGTGTGTGTGTGTGTGTGTGTGTGTGTGTGTGAGAGAGAGAGAGAGAGAGAGAGACCTGGTTCAATTGATCTGAACATGTGAGGGGGGGGGGGGGGGGGGAGGGGGCTTTTCGATCTGAACATGTGAAGGGGGGAGGGGGCTTTTAGGTGCGCATTTTTTTAACTTAGGTGGACAGGAAGAATCAAGGGTTTAAAGTTCCTAAAGTTACTATATTTTAGTGAGTTTGATGAGGAACGATCAGGTGGTGGTACTTAAAAGTGAGTGCCGAAATTGTGGCGTCATCACAGCCATCCAGGGGAAGAAGACCAGGCGATACATTCCATGTGGGCTGTTGGGCCTTGTGACTCATGCCTACAGGCATTTTAACTGCTCCATCTGACTCACAGGAGTCAGGTTTCTTCTGTATTGGAAGACATCAATTGTCTGAAGATGGTGCAAGTTCCTTCTGGGACAGATAAATCCCTTTAAATAATAACACTGTGCTGATGCTCCTCTTCTCTCTAGTGTCAGAGTTGGGAACTTGGAAGTCCATTCACTCACATCTGGAGAGCGGCCTAGAGGCGTGAACCACCCTCAATCCTCACATATGAATTATATCAACCAAGAGAGTCTGTGTTAGCAAAATCATGTGGGTGGGTTCTTTGCATCTGTCAGACTGACTTGAGAACATTCCAAACGTGAATTAAGCTATTGATGGATTTGCTCTTTTGCTCAATCTTACCCTCAGGGTTGAAATTCGTAACTAAGCAACAAATTGTTTTTGACTGGAAGATGATGCAGAGCCAACTCCTCTATACCCTACTGCATGCACTTGCAGATAGGGTAGGGTTAGATCTGGTTGATTCTATCCACAGACAATTCAATCACATCAAGAAAGAAAACAAGTCAAATAACATATAGATTGATCTTGGTTAAATATAATTGGCAAATCCACATAGCTTCAACCCCTGTTGTTGTTGAGCATTGTGAGCGAGCTTGGTGTCAGTCACAATCATAGGGTGGATGCAAAAGTCAGAGCTATGTTCTGATGTTTTAACCATCTGAGGGCATGGCATATCATTTGCCAGCCTTAATATTTGTTTCTTGGGGTGCATGCCTGGGACTTGTTGGGAGGGTGGTCTATTCTGGTGCTAATCTTGCCCAGGCAAGCTTAACCATGGGAGTTGTGATTGCATCTGGTGCTACCTAGGAGGGTAACTTTTAAGACACTGATATCAAGTGCCAACTTTGAGAGGGAAGTGTGGAAATTTTTTCCTCACGTGGCTTGAGGAATTATTGGTCATGGCTCTGATGGGGGGTCCAACTCAACTATTTAAAAGGAGAGGCTGGGATCGGATGGACCTGCAAAGATCCCTTCGCCATTTTCCAACGACACGGAGAAGATGAGATGCGTCCAAAGTCCCCTCAGCTGCTGTCGTGTACAAAGCTGGTCCTCACATTCCCTTGCATCCCTCCAAGTTCTCTTTATCCTGATGTTGTGTGCGCGTGAGAGTGTGTGCCTGCTCTGTCCTCCTCCTCCTCCTCCTCTTCCCTCATCATGCAACCCACAAGCTAAACTCAAGGCTTGTCATAACACACTTGTAGACCCCTGGATGAATCCACCCCTATCTCCATTTGGCCTTTTAGGTCCCTATATCTATTTATGAATGAATGGGTATCATTTGGAGTTTGATGTGCAATTATATATATTAGACAGTCCTCCGTATATGGTGGGGTATCTGGTCATGGAGATAAGAAAACACATGGAAATGTCCTTTTCTTTATTAGGACCTTTTGTGGGAGGACAAGTATCTACAAAGGAATTCATTATTCATGAGGGATCTTTGATTTCTTTTGAGGGAACCATTTGCAGGGAATGACAGTCTATTTGCTCAACCAAAGATGAATGATTCCATCCATCTCTTATAGTTTCTAATTGTACCCACTCTTTTATATATATATATATATATATATACTATTACTTGGTCTAGATGAAGAATAAAATTAACGTCTAATTAATTACACATGAAAATATGTTTTTGATCCTTGAACTTTTATTTAAAATTCATTTTGGCTTTTAAACTTTTAATTGTTACAGTATTGTTTCTTATATTTTAAAAATATTACATTCCTACCTTTCTATTATATGAAGTTAATTAAAATAGATGGAATAGTTGATATGTCGATAAAAAAAAGCCTCCACATGTTTATATTAGGATGACACTTTATATATTTCATCAATTTTAACTGATCTTATGCAATGAAATGTCAAGAACGTAACATTTTGAAAATATGAGAGACTAACTTTAGTTTGAGGATGAAAAAAAAATGTTGAGAGAAAGTTTGAGAATCAAAAGTATATTTTAACCTTAACCGTGCTAACAGAGGACTAACCAGGGAAGTGTTGATCGATACTTTGAGGTGGTGGTTCATGAAGACGTAAGAAAGTGTATGAGCCACACGTGAATGAATTAAGTTGAAGCAATCAAAGACCAACAGTGAGGTGAGCCTCTGTATCAAATTGTGCTTCATTCCGTTCTTATAAAGCTATTGCTTGCATGTCTTTATCAATCCATTATAATTTAGCAAACTTGGTTGCGAAGAGATTAAAGTATCATGGACATCGACACAATGAACGTGGATCTTGGAAAGCCCAGCAAAAAAAAGGGTTCACAGTGGAAATGGGAGGAATGGAGTGGTTGGTAGAACAGCCAAAGGACTGCTGTTTCTTTATTTTAACATCTGCTAGTTTAGTTTCTGATCAATAGTAAAAATAATTCATATTGTAGTTGACAATCAAACTTCTCTTTGTACTTTTATTCAAAAAAAAGAAATACTATGCAACAGTTGTACTGGTCAATAAGTCTTGATATTAAGATGATCTATACGATCTATTTTTTCCCTTGACTAAATTATATTAAATTTTACAAAATAAAGCCAATGAATGCATTGATTTTCATGCCGTTTCGTCACCTGCCCTATAATTTTGTACATATTCTATTTTAATATCCAATATTAATTACATTGTATACATAATTATTTATATGAAATTATAATAAATTAACAGTGGTTATGACTGATAACTCCATTACTCTGTTTTAAGTTGTACGTTGCCTTTCATTAACATGGCTGGTGGTGGATTTTATTTTTTTATTTTTTTGTAGAAAAAGATTCTTAGGCAATTTGTATGCACTCGGCAAGAGAAGTTATTTGACGACCATAAATTTTAACAATGACAGGATTTAAATCCAAATTTCCAGTACAAAATTCAAACACCATGTGGTGATAATGGACGCTACGTCGTAGTAATATGGCGTCAACTTTTTGTAGCAGACCATTAAGCAAGCAACAGTATGCTGTAACGTGACAGTGGTTGGGCAAAATAAATAAATAAATAAATAAAATTGCATCCACCTTGATTTAAATGTAATAGTAATTATTAATATACCCTACCAGGTAAGGAAGTGGTGGTGTAGAGCCCACGCCTGCGCCTTTATCTGGTGGTCAGCCAGCCAGTCCAGGCCGCAGGGGGAGTGATGGCGTGGCCTGAGCGTCTCTCGAACAACAGGGTGGGGGCCTCGCCGGAGGGAGGGACGGAAGCGTGCTCCTCACCCTTCCCCAAAGGAGCCCACCAAATCTACGGCTGCAGTGGCTGGCAAGACGTACCTGTATCCACGTGTCGATCCACCGTCCATTGGATGGTGGGACCCACCCCTGGATCCATCAGCTGCTTACGTGATTAAAGAGCAGGAACGATCGGTCCCCACCCACCGCTCACAGAGAGAGAGAGAGAGAGAGAGAGAGAGAGAGAGAGAGACATGTCATTTGGGGCAGGGGAGGTACGGCTCTTTTTGAGATCCGGATGCTTGATTGGATCGAAATTGCGAAGCATTGCCTCTGCGTTCCTCCAACCTTTGTTTCTTCCCCCCTCCCCTCCTACCTTGTTCTCTCCTCCTCTTGGAAAACAAAACAAAAAAAAAGAGCAAAAGCAAAAGCTCTGTAATAATGTATTCTTCGCACTAATCTTGTTCATAGCATGTCATACATGTTCCTATGTAATAATGCATGCTCTCTTTAACTTCCATCATCGAGTAGAAGGTTCAACAATGGTCTCATTACAGCATGATAATTCAATTATAAGTTCACTGGAATTTTTTTAGCTGTAAGATGCTGGCTATCATAAAAATAACAACATTCACCTCACATAAATGATGCTGCTGGATGTCTCAGTCTAATAATTATGCATGCATTTGTGGCTCGGCATGGTACATGGAGGAGCCGTCCACAAGGACTGTTGCACCTAGCCCGAGTATCAAACAGTTGGTCTCAGGTGACACCTGATCTCTTTGACGTCGGCCTACAGTGATGGTGTGAAGGGGTTTAGACTGAGGGAGGTTGGAGGAAGAGGGGCTCCACGGCATGGAAGCCTTGTGAGGGTGGTTCTCAGGCCGCATGCGCTGGCCCTGGTCCCTACGACGACTTTGTCCTTGGAAAGTGATCGTGCCTGAGTACAGAGGCGAGGCCAGCCAGCCCAACATGACCTAATGCGAGGGACTGCAACCCTGGCCCATGGCGACCTTCCCCTTTCTGGTCCCCACTTGGGAAAAACCACATACTTCCAACTATTGGAACTCCTTAGAGCATGTGCAACATGCATCGCATAAGCGGGGTCAATCGACTGGTTCAGTGCTCTCTCTAGCAAGACAACGCATTCCATCGAGCGGTAGTTGAGAGGAGCAGAGCTCTCTGTCCCACAGCAAATACCGTGCTTGTTTTCTTCGTGATTACTAGAAGAAGCCTATCCCCCTTGTTAGGCGGCGAGCACCTCATCCTCGCATTTGTCGTTCATTTCATCAAACGGGTCCGGTAGAATGGGACGTTCTAGCCGCAATGTAAATGTGATTGATACATGGTGCATGACTTTACCACCATGAGAGCTATACCAAATGGTAACCATGGAAGGAAAACAGAAGACTCATCTCTACTCACAGTGAAAGCGCTAGAGCTTGTCGGCCGGTGAAGAAGGCTACTAGATTCTTCAAAGCGTCACATCTCAAGATAATGACGACATCGAAGAGGGAATGAGTTCGCCGAAGAATTAGAAAACATGTTCTTCTCTTGTTTAGTAAAATAAAAAAATTTCTGTTTTAACCCAAAGTTGCACGAGGTGGCTACCGCCTCACGAGCACCGCCTCACCAATTAGCGATGGCCCATGTAGGCGAGTCTAAGGTGGGCACATGACCTGTCACCTAATACCAAGTCAGCTAATAATCTTTCATTCGTCTACATAGGAACAATGCTCATAATTTAATTTCACCTCTCTCCTTATACAGGGCGGTAGAGTATGCAATCCGATGAAACTCATGCATGATATAACACGCAGTGGAAGTACTGCCTTAAAATAACATATAACTAATGCAGCACACGATTAATCCAAACTCGTATGTATTCTAGAAAATCCAATCACATCAAATCAAGTACTCTCAACCCTTCAAAAGACTCAACTCTGAGCAGTACTTGATATCACCAAGTTAAACATCTGTATTCATGATCATATACAACTTATACACAAAATCGTTCGGGTTATGGATCATAAACTTAAGATATCTTCACAAATAATCTTTTTTAAATACTTATATCAATCCATCTTTGTTCAGTTAACTTTTAATATTGTCCCATATGGTCGTATCATTTATGATCCTAAACTTGAACTTCATGGTATAGGTCTAAGTCTAAGGATACTCCATGATTATAAGACTCACACAGTGACAGAGAGAGAATTTATCACAACATCTCTTATAAGATCGACTTTAGCACATGAACATAATGCATGCTACGATAAAGCTTCTACTTAATAAGTCATGTCAAACTCAAACATCATACGAATTCAAGTCCAAACATCACAAAAATGTTCAATCCGAGTACATACACTAATGCTCTCATTCAGCTACTTCAAGCTTGATACGAACTTGTTGACACTATGATATACACACTCCGAATCTGACTCTTTTGAATCTCATCTTAGTACTAAATAAGGTGACTTTCTTGCAATTTATGCAACTTAATAGTATGATTTCATTTTGTAACCTATGCATTCTGCAATTCATACAGTATTCTATGCAACCCATATATTTTGCAACTCATGCAATCTACAATCTATGCATTTTGTAATTTATGCAATCTTCATGTTCTATGCAACATATGCATTTTTTTCATAATATTGTTACTTAAGTATCTATTATAGTCATTCTTGTCTCATCCTACTCACCACAGAAATGTCAGGGCGATCACCTATGTGAGTGAGCTAATCTAAGCTCGTGACATTTATATACATATGTGCCTTATACTATCATATTTATGAAACAGATCATAAAATAATGAAAACAAATATTTTATTTCAACAATGTCTATAACATACAATCTCTATCTACCAAATATTATACAGAACCAGACTCCTCGCATAAGCCTGGAGCACATCCCAATTTATCAAGCTCTATATAGACTTAGACTCTTCACATGAGTCTAAAACACATATCTAGCAATGAGCTTAGTCAATAGATCTACCGCCATCCTACTAGTAAGAATATGCATAAAGGTAACTTTTGGCTTCACCATGTCCGGAATGAAGTGATATCTAATATCAATGTACTCGATCCTACCATGATATTTAGGATTCTTGGCATACTGTAATATCATCATATTATCAGAACATATCTGAATAGCCTCACGAGAACTGGTTAATATCTCGAATCATATCAAGAACCTCTTCAGCTACACGGCCTCTTGGACAGCAGCTAAATAAGCAAATATTCGGCTTCCATCATGGAAAGGGCGGTGCAGCTATGTTTCTTGCTGCACCTAAAGACAGCTTCACCTTCAAGGATGACCACATATCCTAAGGTGAACCTATGCTCATCTCTATTATAGCTCAGTCAGAGTCAGAAAAACCCTTTAATCTCAAGCCCTCTCCTTGATAATATAGAATAAGATTTATGGTACCATGAAGGTAATGGAAGATCCTCTTTACAGCTTCCCAATGAGCAGGTCTTGCTGGAAGATCCTCTTTACAGCTTCCCAATGAGCTGGTCTTGCATTGCTTTGATATCAACTGACTAAGCTGACTGTAAAGCTAATATCAGAATGAATACACAACAGAGCATATATCAAGCCTTCCACTGCACTAGCATAGGGAATCTTGCGTATTCTCTCTCTCTCTCCTTGTTTGACTTAGGGCACTGATTGATGCTCAAAGTATAACCCTTTTCTATCGAAGTATCAACGGGTCTCGAATAGTACATCTAAAATCATTCCAAGATTTTTTCAATATAAGTTTCTTGAGATAAAGCAAAAAACTTCTTAAGATGATTCCTTCAAGCATCGAGCATAAATACCCTTCATGCACTAAGCATAAATAATTATGTCAGAAGAAACAACATATAGAATAGGCATAAACTATATTTACGCACCAGGCATAAATAATTATGCTAATATAAAAATTTTTATAGAAGAAAAAGCACATAGTGTGGCACTAATACTATTCATGCACTGAGCATTAACTATCATGCCTCATCTAAAAAATTCCCAATAAATTTTTCATAATTTTCTATGATTTTTTCTTCTTTTTTTTGTAATTTTTTCAGATTTTTCCTGATTTTTTGTGATTTTTTTGGATTTTTAAATATTTTTAAAAAAAGGAAAACCAGAACAACAAAACCTTATGTGGTATGCCATGTCAGCATAAGGTGCTACGCTAACACACCACGTCATCATGGCACATGGATTGCCACATAAGCGTACGCATCATTGACATGTTAGCATAAATTGTCATGACGGCAAGCAAACGTCAGCATACCACATGGACTGCCACATCACTTGCTACGTTCACACCCGTTAGCCCGCGTGATGCCATATCGGCGTGACGCACGGTGAGATAAAAAACATGGATGGGGCCAATGCCATGTGGCTACCTTGTCAATACTGAGCAATCATGGCTGCCACGTCAACTACTAAGCCCTTTTTTTGTGTGAAAAAATGGAGAAACAAATGCCCTTAATGTTCATTAAATTTATGGATAGTGTCATTCATAAACTCAATGAACCCCCCATGTCTGTCGCACGTGCAGCGATGATGAGGGGCTTTCTTAAGCCTCTGACGGTAAGAGAAGAGGTCCGATAGCTAGTAAAAGTGGTGTTGGCCGCCGTTTGAGGGTCAGATGTGTTGGAAAATAATTGCTTTTGAAAAACTGTTTAGAAGTTGTTAAAAATTTAAATTTAAAAATTTAAATATAAAAAATTTAAATCAAAGAAGATAGAAATCATATCTGAATCAAGGTATGTTAGACACTACCCTAAGGATTAATTTTCGCCACTTTGTGTAGATTGTAAGCGATCTATTTCTTAGGTACAACGATCCGGTTCGATCCAAACCTTCTACTACGAGTACGATCGCGTAAAGGTGCAACCCAACGACTCCTTCAAATGTCCAAAAAAAAATCAGCATAAAAATAATAAGAAGAATGAAAAATAATTTAAAAGAAGAGGTGAGAGACCTCTTTTTCTCAGCAGGGCTTCCGAAACACGGGCAGCACCACTTTCTTCTCGAATCTTAAAAGAGTTTGGTAGAATAGAAAAAAGATTTTTTGGATTAAAATTCAGAGAACCTTGAATCCTTGAGCCTATTTATAGACTCAGTTCAGATAACCCCCAACGGTTGAGCCCATAATGGCTTAAAGACTTGATAACCGTTACCCCTAAATCACATCAGTAACGGTCTCAAAATCAAATTATTTGGGCTATTTCTAGCCGTTCACGAACATTGGCGTGCGAACGCTTGCCCAACGTTTGCTAACTTGTAAATGCTCATATAACGCGAGCGAAACGCTCGGGCTTCACGTAAACGTTCCGCTCGTGAGCACCGCTCACGCAAATGTTCGTGAGCATTCGCTCGCGGGCATTCCTTCCTTTGTTTTTGTTTAAAAACTTTTTTTTTTTTTTTAAATAGAAAAAGGTCAACAATCCCCCACAAAAGTTTTTAAATTAATAATAATAATAATAAATATATAACATAAATTTTAGGGCATCTTATACTACGCAATAGGTGAGGTGTCCTGTAGACCTGAATCTCACTTAGTGTTATTTGTATACATCTGAAGGAATCATAGTGGATTAGACCTTGAACTAGGTCTTTGATTTAGATTTTTACTAATTACACACGCAGTATAGATCAATTGGGTTTAAGCAATCAATGCATATTAAAGGCCTTGCGCTTAGTACCTTGATTTTTCATGAGAATTTCTTAAGGTTAGCCCAAACCCTTAGTCACGGCCTAATATGATAATTCTCATATAGGTGAATCCTCCAAGGGTATTTGTAACTAATACCCTGTAGATAACCTACCTTAGATTCATTAAGAGTATAACTTAACCTTACACAGATTTATTTTGTCACTTTATAAGAGCACTCATTATAGGGATGGGATGAGAAATTTCTTCAAAAAGTATGCTCTAACACGATCACTCAATCAGCTTCGTTTCTACCACATTAAACATCTTTCATGAGATCTTCAATCACAAAGGTTGGGTATCCACTGCTGGTGACCAAATAATGGGCTTAAGCCCCATCCCCCTCAATGATTCTAGGACTCCACTCCTAGATAGTCCCTTGGTTAATTGATCTGCCAAATTCTTCTTAGACTTGATAAATTTCAAGGAGATAACATTATTTTTCTTATATTGTCTTATAGACTTATGACGAAGCCGTATATGGCGGTTTATCTTTTTGTTGGTACTCTTTTGATTAGTCAGTTCGATTACGGCCTTATTATCACAATGGATTAATATAATTGGAACTAGCTTAGGTACCAAATGTAGCTCTGATACTAGATTTTTAATCCACTCTGCCTCATTACAGGTGATATCCAGAGCTATCAACTCGGCCTCCATGGTACTTCTAGATATGATAGTTTGCATAGTTGATCCTTAGGCAATAGCAGCACCGTCAAGAAGAAAAAGATATCCGATGATCGATTTAAGATCATGAGAATCGGTGACCCAATTAGCATCACTATAATTCTCAACCACCTTAGGGCATTCAGTGAATATCAAAGAGAGATTAAGTGTTTTCTTTAGATATCGGAACACTCTTTCTAAGGCTATCTAATAAGATTGATCAAGATTTTAATTATATCTACTAAGTCTTCCTACAGCATAGGTAATATCCGGTCTTGTCCTATTTGCCACATACAAGAGGGATCCTATGATTTGAGAATATTTTAATTGATCAATTGGGTCACTTAAATTTTTCTTTAGGTGAAAGCTAGGATCTTATGGAGTATATATTGGTTTAAGATCAGAATAACCAAATTTCTTGATCATTTTTTCTATAGAGTGAGAAGGAGAGAAAGCTATCCCTTCATTGGATCTGATGAGCTTCATCCCTAGGATTACATCTGCTTCACCTAAATCTTTCATATCAAACTTAGAAGAAAAGAAAGATTTAATACTTGAAACAATTTCAAGAGATGTTTCAAAAATTAGGATATCATCGACATATAAGCAAAGGATTACACAATCATCGTTGATGATCTTAGAATAGACACATTTGTCATGATTATTGATTTGAAATCTAAAGGATAGGATGATCTAATCAAATTTCTCATGCTATTATTTTGAAGCCTATTTAAGACCATAGAGGGACTTAACAAGTTTACAAACCTTGTTTTCTTGTCCTTTTATAACATTCCATATAGATCTCCTCCTTGAGATCTCCATTAAGAAACGCAATCTTCACATCCATTTGATGAATGATTAACTTATGTATAAAGCAATGGCAAGAAAAGATCTAAGGATTATTATTCTAGCTACAGGAGAATAGGTATTAAAGAAATCTAACCCTTTCTTTTGGTTATACCCTTTGGCTACTAATCTAGCCTTGTACTTTTCAATTGAACCATCAGGTCTAAATTTCTTCTTAAATACCCACTTACATCCTAAAGGTTTGATACCAGGGGATAGATCAGACAAGATCCAAGTTTCATTTTGTAAGATTGAATTAAATTCAGAAAGAATAGCTTCGTTCTAAAAAGAAGCATCAGGTGAAGACATCGCCTCTGAAAAAGAGGAAGGTTCGCCCTCAACTAAGAAAGTAAAGAAGCCTTCACCAAGGTCTTTTTCCTTCTTTGTCTTTGAACTTTTTCTAAGTTCAGAAGATCCACTTTCAGAGTTAGGTCTTTTCCTTTTCCTCGACTCATTGGAGGACCCAGATTCAAAAGAATCATGAACCAAGAAAGGATTAGAAGAAACTTGACTTGAAACTTAGTTCTTAAAAGGAAATACATTTTCAAAATAAGTAGCATCTCTTGATTCAATAAGAGTATTACTTGAGATGTCACTTATTTTAAAGTTTATACAAGGAACCTATTGGTACTGCTATCCAAAGAATAACCTATAAAGATAGCATCTATGGTTTTAGGTCCTATCTTTCTTCTCTTGGGTTCAGATATTCCTACCTTAGCTAGGCACCCCCACACTTTAAGATAATCTAGCCTGGGTGTTCTACCTTTCCAAAACTCAAAAGGTATTTTAGGATTATCTTTAAAGGGTATCCTATTTAGGATATAGCAGGCAGCTAAAAAAGCTTCCCCCCACAAGTTCTTAGGTGCGCCTGAACTGATTAACATTGAGTTAACTATATCCATTAAAGTACGATTTTTTCGTTCAGCTATACCATTAGATTGAGAAGAGTATGGTGGTGTAACCTCATGAATAACCCCATATTCTTGGCAAAATAGAGTCATTTAATTTGAAATATATTCACCACCTTGATCAGACCTAAGTTTTTTAAGGTTATTCTTTATTTGTGTTTCAGCTTCTACTTTATAGATTTTAAACTTATCTAAGACTTCATCCTTAAATTTTATCAAATATGTGTAACAATACCGTGAGAAGTCATCAATAAATGTTACAAAGTAATGACTTCCTCCCCGTATAGATAACTTGGTAGAGTCATACACATCGCTGCGAACTAATTCAAGAAGAGTTGAGCTTCTATTTACCGAGTTGAGTTTTCTAGGCCTTTTGGCTTGAATACAAATCTCACACTTGATCTTTCTATCAACATGAACTTTAGGTATTAGATTAAGATTTGTCATGTGATGAATATGATCAAAATTCACATGACCAAGTCTACCATGCCAAACATTTAAAGATTCAACATTGAAAACAAGAGAACTTTTATTTGATAACTTGGAGACTACATTTAATTTGAAAAGACCTTCAGTAATAAAGCCTTTTCCAACAAACTCATTATTACAAGTAATTACAACTTTATTTGACTCTAGAACAATTTTGTATCCCCTATATATAAGGAGAGATCCATTAATTAAATCTCTTCTAACACTAAGGATGAACAGCACTTCGTGAAGGATCAGGATCTTCCCAGAGGTCATTCTAAGGTCCACTCGACCTTTTCCAAGTACTTGTACCGAAGAATTATTCCGAAGTGTTACACCTCCTCCACTTGATTCCTGAAAGGTGGAGAATCAAGAGCGATCAGAACAAACATAAACATTAGCTTCTGAATCAAGCCACCAATCACAAGAAAATTAGGTTAAGTTAATTAAGGGTTTTGGATTTATCGACCTAAAAGAAGGCTCGACACCACTTTCGACCATGTTAACTTGAGGTTTGGATGATTTCCTCAGTGGTTTAGTCTTTCAGTGCTAGCAGTCCTTCACCATATGATTAGACCTTCCACATACGAAGTAGAATATTTCTTTATTATTCTTTGACTTCTGCTTCGGTCGGTTCTGGTTTAGTCGGTTTTAAGGAGGTTTGAGTGATTGGTTGGATTTAGATTGGAATTTCTTCTTGTTAAAATTCTTTCTCCTAAGTTTGAATTGATCTGGGGTTGAATTTGACTTAGTTAGATGAATCTTAGGTCCAAAATCAGGTTTTTGCTTGAGCTTAAGCCAATGTTCTTCTTCAATCCTAATAGAGTTAATCACTTCTATTAGGGTCAAGTCACCTTTCTTGTGGCTTAGCTTTCGCAAAAAGGTTAACCAAGAAGATGGAAGGACATCTGCTAAGGCTTGGACCTTATAGCTTTCAGAAAAACTACAGTCAGTCAACTCAGCCTTTCTAAAAAAATCTTGAAATTTATGTATTTGAATACTAATAGGTTTAGAATCTACCATTACATACTTTCGAAATTTTGAGATGTTGAATTGGGCTAGACCAGCATCATCCATTTCATACTCAGCCTCAAGTGCATCCCATAGTTCCTTAGTAGTTTTAGTGGAAAGGTAAACATCATAAAGGTTATCAGAAACAACACTTAGAATTCTATGTCTACAATGAAAATCTATTTCTTGGGGTATTTTTGATGTTGATGAAGAGGAAGTTTCAACTGGATTAGAAGAACTTGGTTGAGAATGGGATTCGAGGTTTGAAAATTCTATGGCAGAAAATAATCCTAAAGTGGTAAGCCAGTATTTCACTTGTCTTTGCCACCTCCTAAAGAATGACCCGATAAACTTTTTGGGTTTGATTATATTAAGGTCATATGAACCCATTTTATGAGAGTGTTGGTTGCTTAATTGGTTCTACATAACAAAAATTTGAAGGTTCAGCCTTATAGCTTGAGTTTTTAAATTAGTAGTTTTCCAGATAATTTTTAAATTTTGAATTTAAATTCAAAAATTTAAATCTAGAAACTACTTGCAATAAATAAAGTAACCACTAAGCAAAAATTAACTCAATTAATTTAAATTTGAATTTAAATTTCAAAATATTGAATTTTTAAAATTTAAATTTTTTAAGATTTTTAAATTTTAAATTTTAAATTTTAAATTTCAAAATAAATAAATTCAAGACCTCTCTCTTTTTTTTAAAAAAGAAGATAATTTTTAAAACTTTTGCATAGATTTCAAAGCAAAAAAAAAACCTTTTTTCCTTCAAAAATAGATTTTTTTTTTTATACAGTAAAAATCCTAGCAATTTCTAGTGAAGAGAAAAGCTAGTCCTTAACTGTTGAAAAATAATTGCTTTTAAAAAATTGTTTAGAAATTACTAAAAATTTATATTTAAAAATTTAATTGCAAAAAATTTAAATGAAAGAAATAAGAACCGTGCTTGGATCGAGGCGTGTTACACACTGTCCTAAGGACTAATTTTCGTCCCTTCGTGCAGATTGTAGCCGATCTATCGATAAGGTACAATGATCCGGCTTCATTTGAACCTTCTACTACGAGCACGATCGTGTAATGGTGCAATCCAACGACTCCTTTAGATACCCAAAGAAAAATTAACATAAAAATAGTAAGAAGAATAAAAAATAATTAAAAAAAAAAAAAAAAAGGTGAGAGAGCTCTTTTTCTCAATAGGACTTTTAAGACACGGGCAGCATCGCTTTCCTCTCATAGTAGAATCTCAAAAGAGTTTGATAAAATAGAAAGAATATTTTGGATTGGAATACAAAGAACCTAAATTCTTAAATTTATTTATATACTTAATATAGATAACCTAATGGTTGAGTTTATAATGATTTTAAAGACTTGATAACTATTGCTTTTAAATCACATTCGTAATGATTTTAAAATTAAACTATTTAAATTGTTTCTGACTGTTTACGAATGTTGACGTACAAACGCTCGCCAATCGTTTGTGAACTCGCGAACGCTCGCATAGTGTTCATGAAATGCTCACGCCTCACGCAAACGAAATGCTCGCGCTAGACGCTAGCGTTCGTTTTGCTTTGCGAGCGCGACTCACGCGAACATAATGCTTACATGAGTTTATGTGAACGTCCATGAGCGGAGCACGATCCACGCGAACGTCCGCTTGCAAGCGTTTTTTTTTTTTTTTATTTTTTTATTTTTTTAAAAATATAAAAAGGGTCAACAATGACCCCTTTCCTCCACCAAGAAGAGGGCGGCACTGTGGCTCTCTTGGCCACTGTGGGGAGCAGGCCGGTGGCTGTCGACTATCATGCCCTGCTCCTCCGCCCGATGGCAATGGGGTGGCTGACCCACTCTGCTCGAAGCGGAAGCCGATGCCCAACCTCTTAGCCCAGTCGGTTGCTATGATTATGGTCGAAATCCACCGACCGAGTCGCGGTGAGCGGCAACAGTGACAGAAAAAAGGGCTCTCGCCCGGCGAGGCGAGAAGCTAGCAAGAGGAGAGAAAGGAGCCAGTCTCCAAAGCATCACACCCCAAGCTGGATGCCAAAGAGGGAACAAGGTCGCCGAAGAATAGGGAATGAGAGAGAGAGAGAGAGAGAGAGAAAGCGCTTTGTGTTCTTGGCTTGTCCAGTAAAATAGAGAATTTTCTATTTTAACCCAAAAGCCGCACAAGGCGAGCACCGCCTCATGAGCATCGTATCACGGCCGCTGCCTCATCGATCAACAGTGGCTCATATGGGCAGATTCGAGGTGAACGCATGATCTAACATCCAGTATCAAATCAGCTAACAATCACAATGCCAATTACGACTCAGCTGGAGAGGTACAACTTGGTCATTCTCTAATCAGCACATCAAGAGTAATTCTCATCATTTCTCAAACAGCCATATCAGCTGGCGTTTCATTAGTAATAACAAGAGCGGAAAGTACAGGCAGTCCCATGATTTTTCTTGCCAATGGAGATCTAATAAGGTTTTGCCCTTACGAAAGCCAGCCACCTCAGGTTCTTATTGGTTGGGAATTGCATTGATGCATGCCTCTTGTTGCACCCTCCTATGTCCTCTCTCTCTCTCTCTCTCTCTCTCTCTCTCTCTCTCTCTCTCTCCATTTATCTATCTATCTATCTATCTATCTATCTATCTATTTAAGCATCTAGTTGTCTTGTACCTTGAGCTTGAAAAATCTTGATGGATCTCCGCCAGCTAAGTCAAAAAGAGAGAAAAAAAAGGCGAGTTTTCTCCACGTGCTGTGGGTTATAGCATCCAACATCTAGCCATATGCTTAGAGTCCACATCCAGGCCACCAAGAGGCTGTTAATATTTTACATCACCATCCTATTGTAGAAGTAAAGGAACTGGCCAAAACCACTGGTTACAGTCTGAAAAGGAAACACCCATGGAATCGGCAGTACTCAATGATATTTTACGGAGTAAAACCATGTAGAACTTGAATCGTATTCGGCAGCATAGCGAGCATGAGAAGCATGGAAGTAGTTGGGCTTCTCATGACCCATATGTCTATTGAAAGTCATTACTAACTCTCTAAGATTTAATAAATTAATTTTTTTAATCCTAACAAACTTTACTTTAGCAGTAAAAATTAATTTAAAAATTAATTATTTTATTTCTATAGAAGATATATGTGTCGATATATTTCTGAAGCAGTGAGTTGGTTTTGTCAGAGATTATATGTGGTCATGGTTTATTAACTGTAAAGTTATTATCATAGACTTCAAAATATAAATCCAAGTTTTATCATTGTAAAATCTAATGTTCTTATTTTATATGGTATGCATTATTTATTATTAAAATTATTTATATAAATGTTATTTAAAGCGTTATTGTGTTATTATGCATGTATTTAAAATTATATTATTGTATTTACTTGGTCTTTTAATTATGATCATGATTTACTTAATGAGCATAAGCTCACAAAAGTGTTGTATGTGTTTTGTTTTCAAAAGCTGAGATTTAGAATAAGATTTGGGTAGAAGTTTGTCCTAACTTATTTAATTTTATTTAGTGAATAATTAGTTTATTTATATTAATTAAATTTTAATAATCATGTGTTTTTGTAAGAGATCTTGCATATTGTGGAATTTACTTTTTACACACACATATATATATATATATATATATGCAGCGGCTAATTATGTTTTTATATTCATTTTTAGGTTTGAAGTGTGGCAAAGAAACTTAAATGAGATAGCACCATTTAACTCATTGGATGGGATAACTACTTTCCTTGCAAGTAGTTGTGAGGTAGATGAAGATGAATTGAAGTTCTTGACGTTTTGGATATTCCATGAAAACCGAGGATTAAATTCCTTGGCTTCAGAAAAATGGGCCATGACATGCTGCACATTTCAGGCTACTGGGAACAAAAGTTAACGAAACTTTTTGATATGAGTGATTAAACTCCTTGCCTACAGAAAAGTTATTGCGTGGAAAACGGTTCCAGTTCTTCGACCAGAAAAAACTTGACTTTAGAGAAGCTGGCAGTTTCCAGGTCCGCCAAAATGAAAGCGTCATCAGAAGAAGGGTGCACTCCCTGAACAAAAACACATGCTTCCTCGCCTTAATTTTTGTCTGACTCATAACTACCCCACGTCAAACAGTCACAGTATTGTTTTAAAAACAACATGGAGAAGTCAGGAGCTTTCTCATTATTTGATTAAATAGTCAGTAAGCACATGTGAAATAGGAGTTAACGAAAAGAGGAGAGGAATAAGAGAAATGGAGAACACATGATGAAAAGAAAATAAAGAAGAGCAACAAAGATAAAAAAACTAAAGTGAAATGCTGAGCCTTTGCTTTCTTCTCTATTGCGCATCAGAGCTGCTGTAATTGTGTCTGTGAAGGTAAACTCTCACTGTTTCTTGCAGGAGTGAATGACGGTAATAATAATTGGTAGCTCTGCCAAAAAGCTGTTAATGAGCAGAATTGTGCTAGGTGTAGAGAGTGCCTTGTGGAGAGCTGAGGTGAACGATAATCTAATCAAGAAAAATCCTAAAAATCCTGCCACTGTAGTGCCTATAATGATAGGCATTATAGAAACTAATTTAGAAGGAAACGGTTTACTAACAACGTTTACATTCTAGGCCCAGTCCTTCTGCCAATTTCTTAAATAATGATATTTAGCAAGAACTATTTTAATCCGTGATGAAGGTGAATATAGCAACAAATTTTCTACATTTCTAGCTATTAAAGCCAACTCGTTATCTTTAAATCCTTTATAATATTTAAAAATAATTTCACATCGAATAAAAAATAAAATTTAAATAACTTATAACTCAAATTTATATGCTATTAATTAATTTTTACTTAAATTTTTAGGATAATATAATTTTATTTTACTAATAAATTAATTAAATCAGTAGATAAGTTTGAAACATTATATTTTTTCATGATAAAATTATAACTTTAGGAAGAGATATTTTTTTCAGGCCAATAAAATTAATTTGTGTGTGTATAAGTTAAGGAGCGATGGTAACAGAGTTGTCTTCAGGCGGTTTCTTCCGCTTCAAGCCTTTGAATGCTTGACTACAAGCAGTTCGGTAATGGTTGGAAGCCTGAAATGGCCACCTAGACACCGGCAGTTGGAGGCTTCGTAAGATGCACTCGGACGCGCGGCCGAGCACGCCCCAGCTTCACCAAGTTCTCAGTGCAACAACGACGACCGACCGACAGCCGAAGAAAACTTAACCTCCATCTTTCCATTCCAAACCGCAAAGAAGTATATTTCAAACTCGTCATACGTATTCTAATAAAACAATTTTATTATTGTGACAGGACTCGATAAGATAGACCATAAATTAATGGGCCAACTGCTTTATGAGATTTTTTATTTATTTATTTTTTTTGGGACTCGTAGTTTTAGATGGCTTGGATATAAAATTGTGCAAGTGGGAACAGTACTCATATCAACTTAATAAATGGCCTGACTTGATCCCCACTGGAGTCAAAAATCTTAACTCGTGTTCGTTAAAGATCCATCCTAGCTGTGCAACATTAAAGCCCCAATAAAATAGGACTTGATTAGACGTGACAAGAAATGACTTCACTTTAGCCGACGAAGAAACTAATTTTGGGCCCTTCGCTTGGGCCAGTTAGGGGTCACCGTGAAGCTGACGTAGCCCAACCCAGTCGGCAAATTCGAAGAGCCCTGGAATTAAACGGGATGATGCGCGAAACGTAAGGCCCAGTAGAAGGCGGGCAAGGAAGAGGGGAAAAAAAAAAAAAGCGCGTTTTTTTTTTTCGAGAACTTTTTTTTCGAGCGATTCGAATTCGATCTCCAAGGCGCCATTGCCGCATAGAAGAAGAGGTAATCTACTCCGTCTTCCTTCTGCCTTCCCTCTCAGAACTCTTCCTTGAATACTTTGAATCCTTGATTCTTCAATTCGGTATCTGTCTGCAAAACCCTAGTTCTTGAATCGGGTGAAGTGGTATTTTCGGTCCGATAGTCTTTCTTTTAATCGATTATATGATCAGTGTGTTGTTTGTTTGGCGATTCGCTTGTGATGGCTATTAGAATTGTTTATCGCCGTTCTTGGATCCTATTCTTCCTCCGTGTAAGAAGACTTATGATGAGACGATTTTTATCTTCTTGGTTAGTGTCCCTGTTGAAATCTTGCTTGGATTCGAAATTCTGATGGGTTGATAAAATCACTGAGCTTGGATTATGATGACAAGTAGAATTGTTAATAGGTGGTTTTATGATGGATTCTTCTTAGGCATAACAAAAATTTCCATTCTTTGGGTTTGAAATGCTTTGTATCCTTTTTCTGTTATTACGAATTATCCTGCATGAAATTTATCGATTGATGAAAATGGAAACTGAGCAATAAAAGCAGTTTCTGATATACATTACTATCATTTGTTTTTTTTTTTTTTTAAAAAAAATTATTATTATGTTATGGTTGAACTTTTAAAGCCAACTAACTTAGAAACGTCCTTATATGATGGGCTTATTATCAGATAATCCTGCATTTGATTTTGCTAGGTAGTATAAATTGCTCCCCTGTTGAAATTTTGCTTGAGTAAAAGTTTCTATGGTTCAGGCATGACGGTGCATATAAAAAGCTCGCAGCTTCTTTGTGTTGATTGATATTGTTAAACATGCAGCTTTTGTCTGAATTGCTTTCTATATTTTAACCCATCTTTCTATGAGCTGATCAAATATCTATTGTTATTGTCAAAGTAGGGCTTTTAAGTTTTTGAATTGCCTGTATTCATTCATTCATTCTTTTAAATAAAGCTGGGGTGCGACTTGCTCTTTTCCCTTTACCATCAAAAGGAAAAAAGCTTTTTGAATTTATGTAAATTTTAGCTCTTTCACTGATTATAAACACCATTTTTCCTAATTCACATGAATTCAGAATGGGTTATTTGATTCCTAACAGCTAAGTACCAGCCTATGCGTATGATATGCGATATATTTAGAGTTTTAAAGATCCAGGATGAGGTTTGATAATTTATAGATTGCAAAGAGATTGATTGGGTGGCGGAGGGGCTGCATTGATACCAATCATGGGACCTCAAGGTGCTACAATTCGAGAGGAAAGCACTGGTAAGAAATGTATTAATGCTAGATCTATCTTGAGGTTAAACCATCTACAGAAACTGGCAACCTGGGCTGATAAGGAAGTTTCAGTTCCTCCTCAAAGTGCTTTTTTTGGCCGCCTCTTGGCTGCTCATGCTGAGGTCGCTGGAGCTCCTCTAGATCCATCGCTTTTTCCTTGTGAAAGGTGAGATTTCTTTCACTAAATTTGGCTTTGGCATGCTAAACACTAGGTTTCTGTTTTCAAGTTATGTGTTCCATTCTCAAAATTTTTTGCAGGTGTGAAACCATTCTACAGCCTGGGTATAACTGCACCATTCGAATTGACAAGAATGAGGTCAAGGCGAGGCCCTGCAAAATATTGTGTGATTCTACACGGAATAACATTGTTTACAAATGTCATTTCTGTTCTCATCGGAACTTGAAAGGGGGCACACCAACAGGCCATATGAAAGAGCTACTAGCTACAAGGCCTAGAGGCATGTCAATCTCAAAGACCCAAGGTTCAGTAGATACAAAATCAGGAAATGTTGTGAAAGAGGTGGTGGCTAAGGGGAAATTATATAAGAACAAGCAAGAAGGCATTTCTCTGAATTTGAAATCTGTTTCTGCATCCAAACTCTCCAGCTCTGGGAAAATTGTAGCAGCTAAGGATGTTACTAAGAGCAGAATGGTGACAGCTATGGAGAAATCTGGCATGAATTTCTCAAAGAAGAAAAGCAAAGTGAGCATATCAGGATCAGACAGAGGGGCTGCTAGTGTGGGAAAAATTCTTAATACGTCCAAGAAAGGCAGGAAATCACTGTGTAATCTGAAGGAGACTCCTAAAAGTAGCGAGCACAAAAGCAAAAAAAGCAGAAGCAGCTATACTATTGTAATTTCTATAAAGAAAAAGGGTAGTATCTTGTCAAAGAAGAAAAGAAGAGCAAGCATATCTGAGTTGGACGAGCTTACTGCTACTACAAGCTGCTTTGTTGCGGCAGATGCAGATAAAGCCAGTGGCACTAGAAGGAAAAGGAGGAAATTGTTACCTGTTATAGATGAGATTCCCAAAATTAATGAGCATCAAGATTTAGTGAGTGCCCACAGTACGGAAAGTCCATCCACTCCTTCAGAGAAACTTGGTAGCAAATCATCAAGGAAGAGAAAGAAAGCAAATGCATCAGGCTCAGATAAGCAATCTACTGGTCATAACTGTTCTGCAGCAACAGATTCAGGAAAATCCATTGGTGGGTCCAGCAGAAGGAAGAGAAAATTATGGCATCATCTGAAAGATATTGCTGAAAGTGATGAACATGGAAGCACTCTGAGCAACAACAACTTAGCAATTTCATTTCCGATGTAGGTGGCACAGTATCAAAACTTAGTGGATAATAACTGTCATTAATTATTTGTTATTATTTTTATTTTTAGTATCATAATTACAATTTGGATTCTAATTTCTTGCCAGTTATGTTGTTTTCATGTTCAATTTTTGTGAAATAATGCTCAACTTTTTTATAGGGAATCTGTATGGAAGCATACTTGGTGATATAATTGTCGGAACATGTTTTTGATTTAACTTATATGATGAATATTTTCATGTGAGATTCATATGAAGATGGGGTGCAGAGTTCATTAGTGGGCTGGAACAAGTTAGACACAAGGAAATGAAAGAATCTAAATGATAGAATTTGCCAAAATGGCTGGAGGAGAAACCAGTCACATCTAACTATTACAAATAATCATGACCCTCTGTTCAGTATCATGAACATGTTATATATTTGTGGGTGCGTGTGTAGAGACAGTGTATTGTGATCTTCTTGGTTCTTTTTTCTTCGAAGATATTTGGAAATCATAGTGTATTTACTTTTTCTTTTGTATTAATCAGCTTTCTAGAAAGAATCTTCTTCTTGTCTCCTTCATTTTACTACTTCCCTTTTTTTTTTTCTTTCTTCTTCCATCGTTACTTTATTCCCTTTATATTTTTGTGAAAGATGAATCTACTAACAATTGTGGGTTGTTGGTGCTCCTAGGCTAAATCTTTGAATTTGATTTAAATTCACATTGATGCATCGAGAGCATGCTCTTAATAAATTTCTAGATCAAACATTGGTTGTAATATTTTTTGTGTGTGTATGTTGGGGTTGGGGGGGGTGGGGGTGCTTTTATTGCTTTTATCACTGATTTTCCTGTTTAACCATATCCACAACAATTACATCAAGCCCCGCCCAGTAGTTTGTTGATGTGTAATGACTCTATTTGTGATTCTGGATCATATCAGGAAATCTTTGCATGATATGCCTATTATGAAGCAAAAAGAAAGACATCGTAGCATGAAGGTTCTAAATAAGTGGACAAAGTCAAAGAAGATTGCCAAGTCTGACAAAAAATTAAGCTCAGGTGAAATGCCTAGTAGGAAAAGGCAAATAAAGTGCAAAGAGGGTAAGAGTGTAGCACTTGCAGAAGGTCAAACAAGAAATCACAGTGCTGAATAACCTTTTGTTCATTTATGCATGCAGGACAAAGTGCAGAGGCTTCAATTTCAAGCACAAGTAATGAACTTAAGAGTTTTGTACAGCAAACTGATGATCTATGTGGTTCTCATTGTAGAAACGTGGTCAGGTACTTACAAGTAAATGAAATCGATAGTTTATAAGACTAATGAATGCATCAAAACTGCTGCCTGGAAGAACTTTTGGTTATTAATCCATGTTATCCATTTTTCTTAAAATGCGCAGTCGTCAGAGTATGAATTATTGTCCTACCATGAATAGAAGCGGCTTTCATTTTGTGAGTCAGGTAACTAAGTTTGAAACTTTTCTCTATCAATTAGGAATCTTTCTAACTGTATTCTGCTCACATTTAATAATCATGTTATATGCATCTAATGTAAATGTGCAGCAATCTGCACCTGTTACCACCGCCCATCAACTTCCGTGTTGGAATCCGGTAATGAAGTATGAAGTTCATAATATTGCCTTGCTGTTTCTTTTATCTGTATTTTTTATTGGCAATAATTTGTGAAGATTCCCTTTGTTATGCTCCACTGTATTTGCAATATTAATCTCCAGTTGTTATTGAGGGCCACCAAAATTATCATATGAATCATCTGCTTATAGAATTGTCAGCAGGCCTGTTCTGTTTTTTTTCAACTTTTCTATTGCTCTTTGCCATTTATTTATGATTGGCTTTCTGCTTTCGTACAGATGAATCTTATGTTTTAGTGTTGTTTTTGATAAAACAATTTTGTAGAGCTCCAATTCAAACATTGGGCTACAACCTCCTGTTGCAATGGCTGGCCATCACCTTCATTGCTTAAATCTGGTATAATTTTGGGGTACATGGATTTGCTTCTATGTTTTATGCACTAATTATGGTTTTGATTGACCAGTCATGCCAGAAGCCTTATGTTTGCAACAGATATGAGAATTCTTTTTATTATGCTGTTTTTATTTTACTTCTAGTAATAAATTTTGTAGGGATCCAATGCGGCTTATACGCAACTTTCACCAGTTGTGGCTACCAATCAACTTCACTACTTAAGTCAGGTATTGACTATTAACATTGCTTTTGCATTATGTTTGTCCTTTAACATCTAGTCCCTTATTTTATGCCTGCTGGGAAACCTTTCTTGATGTTATCAGAGGCATCTGATCTTTTGAGTTCAAGTAATTAAGCTTACTGAGCTTTGCTATAATGTGTTCTAGAATCTAGAGTACAGCATTCTTATCATTCTATTAGTGTTAATTTTTGTTATGTTTGTGATCTAATATGGCTTAACACTGTTAAGATTATTGTTAGCTCTGATCAAACAAATTTACAGGGCTCCGGTGCAAGTGCAGCAATGCAATCCCCCATTATAATAATGCCTGGTCATCAACATAATTGTTTAAACCAGGTGAGATCTGAGGAAACTAGGGTCCTGGAGAAAAAATACTATATTTTGTGTTTATGAAGCAGAATTATGCTCTAATAGTCTTGAAGGAGGCTGTTATGCTTGGAGTTGGACTATATTTTCTTGATGTTTATATATATATATATATATTTATAGTTTATATTCTTTTTTTTTTTTTTCAAAAAACAAATTGTTACAGGTATCCAATGTGGCTGCCATGCAACAAACTCCTGCTGTTTTGGCTTCTCATCAACTTCATTTCTTGGCTCAGGTATGATATTTGTGACAGTATTCTTCCAATATGTTAAACTTCTCATTATAACATTAGTACAAGTATATGAAGCTCATCTTGCAGGGTCTCAACATGTCTGCCATGCAACGATCTCCACTTGCTATTGATGATCACCAAAATCGCCATTTGAGTCAAGTACGGTCATTGACCTTTTGCAGTATTCTGTTCTGTCCATCTAAGATTTATATTCTTCTATGATTTTCCAGTTTGTGGTAGGCTGTTTTCATTATTACTGACGATTGTTGAGTCGTTACAAATTTTCATGGTGCAAAATTGCAGCTCTGCAATGCAAGTGCTGTGCTGCAGTCTCCCATAGTCACAGTTGGCCATCAACTTCACTGTTTAGGCCAGGTGTCACTTTTTGAACATTCAGATCCTGCATAATCTATGCAATGTTTATGCTAACATATCTAAGGAGTTCTTTTCCAGGATAATGTTTTATATTAACATGTGCGAACATTTGCTAGGGGCCAGAGATGATTGTTATGCAGCAATCTCCTGTTACCATGGCTGCTCATCAACTTCATAGTTTGGGTCAAGTATGACATTGGTGACATCACCTTGCCAGTTTGACAACCTTTGTTTCATTATAGTATCATTAACTTATGACATTTGAATGTAGGGATCCTATTTGCCCTGCATGCAGCAATCTCCTGTAGTCATTGGTGGCCATCAAATTCACCATTTGAATCAAGTAATCTGGATTGTGAAACATGTTGCAATTACTTTCGTGGTTTTCAGCTTTTTGATTGTTGCATAACATATAGCTCTGAGAGCAATGCTATTTCACGAGTACATAATAGCATTGTTGTTGTATAATATTTTGTGAGACAATTATGCAGGAATCCAGTGGAGGTGCTATGCTTCAACCTCCTGCTTTTGTAACTGACCATCAACTTCACAATTTAAGTCAGGTATCTTTCTGAGAACTTAGAGAAGTTGTATGTTAGATGCCCATGTTTTGCAGCTAGAACAGAAATTAAGATTGACTGATCTTGCAGGAGGCCTTTATGGTTGCACAACCAGAACTATTTCCACATTATAATGACATTACTGGCAGTAGTTGCTATCTACAAGGGCAGGATGGAGCTTCTGCTCTAGGACTTTACCAATTAGGCCAGGTTCAAGTATGAGAAATTGGCATGTAAAATTCTTATCCACGTTATGAACTGCATTTATGTTCAACATCATGCTTATTTTGCAGGGATGGAACCCAGTTCATGGTGAACCTTGAAAGACCTCATGGCGTCAATTCCCTTGGCCTTAATAACCCTGGCCCGGTGATGCTTCATCATTGTGAATCATTGTAGAATTATTGACAGTGTTTGGCAATTTACAAAATTATAATGTCAATGAAATCCTGTGGAATATATATCTTGTAAATCTCTAACGGAATATCTGTCTTTAGTTCATCACTTTATCAGGCTAATTACTAAATGAATTCTCAACCTATTGTTATCATACAGTGTCTTCTCTTTGAATTAACACGTTAATGCAAAAGGTAATGCTGGTTAGTCTGGCCAAACTGAGAAGCTAAAATCAAACATATAGAAGATGGATGCTTCGGTTTCATACCTTTTGTTGAATTTTGGTCTGTCAGTGCTGAAGTGATGCGGAACGGCATGTCCATATCCTGGCAAACAAATGTGTGAATGAAGATATGAATTCTTTGGTCAGATATCCATGCTGTTGTCTTGCTGCTTCTAACTTTGATTCCATGGCTCAACTTATCTTGTCTGGTCAACGTTTTGGTTGGTTTAAATCAATGGAATATAGCTTGTTGCTACAGGTTGTGCCGTTGTGTAATATATTGCATAAGCCAAAGCTTGGTCATCTTTTTTGAGACTCCCTATTGGTTGATTTCTAGTTCTCACCTTCATCTCTTGGACTGTATGCCCGTTACTAATTGGGCTTGCATGCCCAGCTAATTCCTCCACAATGGTTCGCTGGGTGACATTTGGGGTGGGCATGGATTAGACCGGGCTAGGCTCAGGCTGGGTCAAAAGAAAGCAAGGACTAGATCAAGTTTGGCCCAAAATTGGGCCAACTATTGCTGCCCTGGGTTCGAACAGTAGGATTATTTAAGGCTCGGGCTCGACCTCTTTTATGTTTAAAGTTCCATAATATACATAAAGATAGGAAAAAAAAGAAAAAACCAGCTGATTTGGCCAGAGCGTTGGCTTCTTACCGGGTCCTTCAACGCCTTTTAACAATTCAAATATTTCATAAATATATGTAATATATTTATAATATATATATATGTATATATATATAATTTGGGCTGAGTTTGATCTGATTTATTTTCATAAGTCTGATTCAATCTAAAATTTAAATAGGCTTACATATTTAATAAGCCCGTTCTGAATCCTATGAGCTTAAATTTATGATTGGACCGAGCTTGAACCAGCCTACGGATGTCCGGATCATGCCAACCTCTTGGAGATCATGCCAACCCATAACATCCATGGACAGCAATACACATCACAGAAGCCAAGTACTCCTCATCTCCAAATTTAAAGATATGAGCTGCCTCAGTGACCCTGAAGACAGTGCAACAGAAGCAGGCAAATGGCAGCCATAGCCACCACCTCCAGTGTTGCAGGCTTGGAATCTGCTCTACCCACTTCTGGCAATGCAAACATGGTCTCTAATGCAATGTACGGATGCTTTGTCCATGGAGGTGGCCTAAAGAAACCTCTGAAGCTGAAGCTGGCTTCAGGTCGAAGGTTCACCTGGTACGAGATGTTCACTGTCATGCTTCTTTATTTTTTATTTTTTTAAAGAAATATGTGGCTAGACAAACACGCGAAGTGTGTGACACTCATGGATGCTTTATTTTTGCATCACTATCGATGTTACTAAGCTTTGAGAGGGATTGGCTTCGCACTGATCTCAGTGTGATTGGTTTTGGCTTGGTTGGGTGGATTGCACACCGTCGTCGAGTATGTTCTAATCCTTATTATCATGGCGAGTGGTATTCCTAAGTTCATTTGTTGATCAAACCATCTCGCATCTAATTGTTTCGAATATGGTGACCTTGTAGGTTGTGGACGGTCTTGTGGCACCTGGGGCTGTTCCTTTGCCTCACTTCCGGCCATATTGTCTTCAAGGGAAGGACAGAGGAATATCCAGGCTCCGTGTGCTATGTTCGTATAAGAGAGCTTGTTATATTCTCTGATTATTACACCGCAATGCTGCTCTTTAGATTATTTAGATCACAAACTGAGTTCATTTAGTCGATCACACCTCTACAAGGCCCACAGCATAAAGTCTTCATATAATTGGATTCCATCACAAAATGCGAGTTTCTAATAGTAAGGTTCCGATTTAAAGAATAACCTTCACTGTTCTGTAAATGCTTCTTTTATCTTTAATAAATTTTGGGGGAACTCATAGCAGTTATTTTGACTTGATATTTATTCTTATGAATAGCTTGGGGGATCCTCTTACCCCCACCAATTACAAGTTCAAAAAAAAATTCTTATGAATAGGGAAGGTATGGTAGAGGTTATGTTTCAGAAAGCAGAACAAAATAGGAGGAAAAAGAGATTGACTAATAAGAGGAATGATAAGGCTAGGTGCTACTTCAGCCTCTTCAACCTCTATGGTATTGTCTAAGCCATCTTGATATGATCCGGACCTCTTTCTTCCTCACGTTTTTGAGCCACTGGGGGTCTTCTTTCGTTGAGAATCTCAGGTCTACATGGTGGGCCCCTGCCATATAATTTAAAGAACGAAAAACAAGGGAAAAAAAAAAAAAAAAACAGCAATAAGATAAACTTCTATTTAGATATAATCATGCTATTTAGATGGTCCATGACATGATGCATTGGTACACAAAGGCAAATTGGAGTTCAGTAAAAACCAAACTAACCTTTAGGTGCAACAATGGCTATCAGGCTCTTGGAAAGAGACTTCAATACACTGCCAAGCAAGCAAACAATTTATAAAGCGACATCATTCTTTTGGTATGGATGGATAAACCGAACATGAACTTAAAATAAATAAAAGAAAGAGTGAGGATGAAGAGGGAGGCAAATGTTACCCTCCACCACTCCATGGATCTCTTAGCCCATTGAAGAAAACGATATTGCTTCCAAACCGCTTCAACACCCTACTTATATCCTGCCCACGAGGAGTCAAGGAGGCCACATGAGCTAAGATGGAATTCTTAGTGTATTGTGGCAACAAACATATATGGCAGACTTACATGCCCACCAAATTCTGTGGTGATCCAATGAGGCCTGGGTGCCACACCATAATAATCTTGGCATGCTATAGCTTGCTCAGTGTAGTTGTAGGTGCTTGGAGGAAATATGCTCTCATTGCTGTCACCCCCCACTGAAAGAACCATCTCTGTGCATGACTGCATTAACAACCATTGCATGCCAACACACTCTCTTTATATTTCCATTAAGCTTCACCAAATTATGAAGATTAGGAGACCAATGCTATCTGATACGTACCTGCCAATTCCATCCAGCAAACATGCCATGCGGATCAGAATAACGGGTTTGGAAACATGTTTCAGTTCCAGTGTAGTTGTAGTATATGTTCATTGCGCCATATAATCTGGCGAATGTATCATTACCTTCCTTTGGGTTGTCAATGGCCTTGCACATCTGCAACATTAATTAGGTCAGCATCAAGTATTCATAATTGTATTTTTGCTAGATTTCAGTAAGTTTGTTAAAATGTTAATTTGGCTGCTCTGCTTAATAATTTGTAGTTCGTTAAGGCATTGCATTGTGGGGGAGTAAAAATCCTAAGCTAGTTCAGCTTGTTGAGATTGATGTAGGAAATGTCTCCATTGAGAGGATGGGGAAGGTGTACCTGTTTCACAGGATAAGCTGGAAGAGGAGTAAGAAAATTCGATGCTGTGGGATAGTCTGTCATGGCAGTATAGACTATGGCAGTTCCAATCCAATCTTCCACAAGTTCACCTTCGTCTCTGTGTAAATAGCATAAGAATTATAGGCTAACCAGATCCAATTCATAGAGGATCTCCACACATATGGATTATTCAAAATAACATAAAGCATCCAGATAAAATACGCACACATTAGAGTAGAGATGCAGTTGAGATTTCAGAGTACTCACTTGCATAACTTAAATGACTTCTCGATTTTTTGAAGTCCTCCAGGTTCTCTTTCAGTATCCTCTATCTCCTTCCAAGAATTTTTGATCACTTTATAGCAATTTTCACTCTCACTCTGGTATGATCAAAACATGCTCAGGACTTTAAAAAATGAAGCACTTTAAATAATGATGCAAGCCAAGCAGTGGATTTGGAAAATAGTAACATAAATATTTCTCAGAAAATGGTAACACAAGCACACACCTATGCACACTATGTGCATGTAAAGATGGTTGTATGATGATAAAATTATTTGATATAAAATCAATCTAAATAGTTAGAAAAAAGTTAAATAAATGGCTATGGCTATTGTAAGTTAACACTATTTGACAGAGTATATCATATTTGAATGCATGACAATATTGTTATGGGGAGGGGCAGGTAAAATTAATATCCATTGGACCTTTCCATTATCTAATATACCATCAAGCGTGCATTGCATTTTTTGGATGCACAACTGAGCAGAGCTCATTTATAGATGGTTCATGTGTGTGTGAGAGTTGCATGCCTCATGCGTTGCAAGTGGGAAGAGAGAGAGAGAGAGAGAGAGAGAGAGAGAGAGAGAGAGAGACCCTGAAGTCCTTTGTGACAATGTCGTCGAAGATATATGGTGAGACAAGGTAATCAAATTGCAGAATTGGAGCAGATGATGCCAAGGCTCCCATGGCGATATGCGGGTATTTAAGCCTAAACCAAGCAGCCAACACTGTATCCAAAAGAATCACAAAAAAATAAATCATAAATATCTTGTCCCCACGCCATTAATTATTATTTTTTTTAAAAAAAAAAAAAAATTTAAACTCATATCGAGAGATAGCAAAAGTCCATACTTCCTCCATAAGAACCTCCAAAGACCACAACAGGAGATCCTTCTGAGCTAAGATTCTTCTTTAGATCAACGATAAGCGTTGCGTAGTCTGCCAGTGCCTGCGTTGTGCTCAAATATCCAAGAGTGCTTGCATTGCTGTAAGCCACATCTTCGCCACCAAAGGGCATGGATTCTCCGTAGTACCTATGCTGCAGTCACGAAAACAAAAACCACTTCAACCTCACCACCTAGTCCACAAACCAAAATGGGGTTAGGCAGCCAAACTCCAACCCCACCACATGCTTGTACTGCAAAATGAACTGGAGAAGTCTCAGCACTTCATCAAGCCACCACAAATGATCCTTTATTACATTAATTTTGTAGTAATGGTTTTTAACCCGGTTTAATAACAGTCGTAACACCCAACTACATAATTTATGGCCATTACAAAACTTTCTCTTTTCATTGTTTATGAAATAAACTAGCCCTATGATTTGCGAGCGTGAACTTATTAGATATCGCTGCTATTTATTTATTTATTTATTTATTTATTTATTTTTATTTGAAAAGGTTGTGGAAGAGAAAGGCAGACTGGGTAAACAGTGGCTGTTACTTTCTCCATGCAATCAAATGGCAAAGCTGGTACGTTGTTCCAAAAGAATTGCAGCGTTATCCGTTTCTTCTAGGAGACAAAAAGGGGGAGAGAGCTCCGACGCCCATGCACTTCAAAGAGCTTACCTCGATGAAGACCAGTAAAGCTTTGAAGCGAGGTGCAATCTCGTACATGAATCCGGTGTTTTCTGCGAACCAGTCGATGTGACCCTCGTTCCCGGTGTAGACGAAGATGGGCGCTCCCTTGCCGCCCCAATGCGTGCGGTTCACCAAATACCTCTGTTGGAACGTCGCATAGGCCTGCGGGTTGAAGTTAAAATGATCCAATATCTGTGTGAAACGCCTTGTCTCATATAGCCCGCTACCCGCAGAATGAGAAGACTTTTTAAATCTGGCACGAAGTAAGGCAGGGAAGAGAGGAGAGGGCTTAGCATTAGCCCAGGAGAGGAGAATCGATGGAAGAAAGAGTAAGAAGAGAAGGGTGGCTCTAGAGGTCTCCATCTCTATGGTTCTTTAAGAGAGAGAGAGGAAGAGAGGGAGGGAGGGAGGGAGGGAGAGACGTGTTTTAGATTTGGAGGTGGAATGCAGGATTGGGGATATACGTTGGACAGAGGTTCGAGGAGAAACGATTTGGAATTCCTCCTCGACCGTTGGATGAGAAAACCAACGATTAGATGATGAAGTTCGATGTGTTCTAGGCATGACTTGACTTTTGTTCGGGTGGTTAAGAAAATTTGGCATTCTCCGAGCATTACGGCGTTCTCAAAGATTCATATTTGATTATAAAAGTTCGATGTATAAAACTATCTAAAACATCTTATGGCGTGACAGAAAAGTTAAAAATCTAGATTAAGATTAAAGAAAGATTCTTCTTATGGGCGTGTCTTTAATAGGCTCTGAATCCTTTCTATTGCCTAATGAGCTGGAGAATCCAGCTCGATCACCCACCTCCATACTTCAATTAACGACTACTAATTAAAAAAAATTTAACCTATATGCTAATAGATCTCCTCCTGTGCCGATCGAGCTCAATCATGCACCATGTTGCATTGGTTGATGATTAAACTAGGGTTTTGCTCTGATTTTCTTTTGTTTTAAAATATTAAAAATACCAATCATTCTTGTTATTTTAAAAGGATATATTTTAGCAGCAGCCATGATTGGTATGCTGATATGGTTTTTAAAAAAAAGTCCAGTATGTTAATATGGCGCTCTTTTATTTTTTAAATATTAAAAATATTAATCATTATAAAAAAACATATATAATTTAGTGGCAATGAATTTCCACCAATGTATGGTTGATCTTCTAATGTCATAAGAAAATGATACGATTTACAATGCTACCGCTTCCTTCTTTCTATACGTATTGTATGGGTTGCTACCATAATAATATCATAGCATGAGGAGGTGAAACTATAATTACAATTAAAAAATCGATGATGAAGGTAAGAAAAGAATGATTCGATATACATCCTTCTCCCTATGCTCTCCCTATGCATACTGTATAGACAACTACCACAATTTAGTCATGTTGTCAATGAGTTTCCAAAGCAATAAGGTAGAGGCATAGAAAATGGTCAGTACCCTTTGAAGTGGTATAGTGAGAGGTGTAGAAGATTGTGGCTTTCGTGAGTACCTTTCATGTAGGAAGAGACAAAAAAAACAATGATTTTGATTCCAATAACTTCGATGGGAGATAGCCATAAAGCATAGAAGAAGATCTATGCTTCTATTGGTTTAGCTGTTTTTCTACCAAAAAAAACCCATTAAACTGGTTGCATTGAATAGGGTTAAATATTTGAGTTTTTTTTTCGAAAGAAATATATATATGAATTTAGAGGAAATTCAGCCATGCTAACTATTTAGCTTAGATCAAGGGTGATAAAGAAACAATTAAGATTTAAGAATTCAAAATTCAAATTTAATAATTTAAACCAAAATTCAAAAATTTTAAAATTTGAATTCTTATTAGGAAATCAATTAAATTTAAGAATTCCAATATTCTCAAGTGGTTAATAAAGAAACCAAGATGACCAAAGATTGCAGAATTTAAAATTTAAATTCAAAATTTTGAAAATGAATGTAGATAGATTTGCAGACCTCAAACCTTCATCTAATTCAATTTTATCAAAGAGCATCATTATTCTTTTTATTCTCTTTAATATTTCTCATCATATAGCGTTGGCTGTTTTGTTTGTTTCTCTGTCACATCTCATAACCTAGCTTGGAGGTTGCCAAGATATAAAGGTCAATAAAGCAGAGTTGGCATGTTCAATAATGCTACGTTGACAACCCTTTGGTTAAAAATAATTATGTTGTCATACAACAGCTAGCACGCTAGTCTCCCGTGACACAACTGCAAACCAGTCTCCCGTGACAATTGGGTAAGGGAGTTATTGCTGGTTGCAATCTCTTTTTCATAATCCCTCCCCTTTTTGCTAAGAAACAACACATTCAAACAACTGAGTCCAAGTAATGCTAGTTAAGTATTCAAATCAAGAGTTTTAAGGTTTTTCTTCTTAATAGAAATTGTCATTGTACCATCTGACACCAGCCTTTTTTTACTTGGCCGACTGAGTTGATTGCATGCTGGTTTGGACTGTCAAATGGCTAACTTTGTTGCTTTCATCCAAAGGAAAAAATATTATATATATATATATATATATATATATATATATATATATCAACATCATCAAAGAAGAGAGGGAAGAGCCAAACTAAATTAGCATCGCTTTCCTTCCAATAGTTTATTATCATGTGTTGATATGTAGACCAATTTATATGCTATGCTATACAAAAAGGAAAATGGATTTGAAGGTCACGATTCTCAATTAAGCTGCCAAAATATATGTAAGAATCGAGAGGCTTTCGGAATTACTCACCTTTCAAAATGGGAAATAAAAAATAAATCAAATTTTAGAAAGATTTTTGGTTGAAAAATATGCCGCTAGCTTTGCGGTTCTCAAATTTGTATCAACGTTGTGCTAGATGTAATGGTTGTATAGCATTCTAATGAAACTGATAATCTATGAAATGAAATATTGAGATTCTTGGATCTCTTTTAGAATAAAAATTTAATCAATGATGCTCTCTTTCAAAATTGATAACTCCTATTAAACCTTTTAGAGTTACTGATACTTCGATGTGGAAGCTTATAGGTAATGGATCCTTCTCTATTAACTCCTATAAATTTCTAAATAGAGAGGGTTTGATTTGATCATTTTATAAGGAAGTTTGGATGGCAGCTACCCTTCTCAAGTTAAGGTTTTATTTTACTTGCTCTCCAAAATAAGCTTCCTATAGGAAAAGTATTGGTAAAGAAAGGCTGGCATGGGTATATCATGCATCCATTTTGTGAATCAGTTTTAGAATCTTCTAATCATATTTTCATTAGATGCTCCTATTTGAAGAAAATTTGGATCCCAATTATGTCCTGCTCAAAATGCAAATAGGTGGCCAAGTAATCTTCATAATCTATGGCTATATTGGAGGAAAAGAACTTAGCACTTAATCTTAGAAAAGGTTAATATCACTTGGTTGGAGTCATTTGTCACCAAATCTGGATAGAGAGAAATGCTAGAATGTTCCTAAAAAGAAAATCATCTTATCTCTCAGTGTTGTTTTGGGCAATTCACTCTCTTCAATCATAGGGCAGGCAAAGCAATTAGACGCTTCTTTCAAAATTAACTCTGATTTTGGAATGAAAATGTAGAGCAATTGTATGGAGACTTCTGACTTAGTGTGGAGGCGTCTAGGTTTGGATCCTTCTCTGAAATATCTGCTACGCAAATCCCTTCATGTAGAAGCCTCTTAACTCTTTATTCTCTTGTATGAAGTTTTCTCCTAGTTCTCTTATACATTTAATCTCTACTTTATTTTTGTAACTTATATTTTAATTTATAATAAATTTGGAGGATGACCTTCTTTTGTAATTAAAAAAAAAAGATATGTAGACCAATGAAAGTGATTACCGTGTGATTATCATATTTAGCAATTAAACATAATAATCCGGCAGTAATATTTTCAGTAATCTAAGATTATCATAAATTATAGTGATATAAACAAATGGATATCTGGGATTACCATAAAATCATAGTAATATCATCAAATGGGTATTTACCAAAGTCCAGTAATATCATATTACACTTTTAACTTCTATATAAATATTTAATAATATTTAATATTATTAGATATTTAATACATATTTAGTAATATTTATATTTAATATTATATTAATATTAAATTTAATATTAATATAATATTTATAACTTAAATACTATTATATATTTATGTAATAATATATAAATATTAGATTTAAAATTATTAATATTTATGACCTTTTTGTAACTAAATTATTTTACTTAAATAATATTATGTATATTATAAATATTATTTAATAATTTATAATATAATATATAATATGTATTAATGTAATTTATCTAAATATTATTAAATATATTATTAAATATTTATATCTATATATGATATACAATATCTTATTAAACATTTACATAATATACATTAATGTATATTAATATATATTACATATGATATAAAAAATATATTTAATAATATAAATAATATAGTAAATATTTAAAATATTTAAATATATAATATTTTTAAAATAATTTTATAAAGAATCCTTGCTTATTATTAGAACATTTCATATTCTAGTCCCAAAAAAAAAAAAAAAAAAAAAAAAGACAATCATTTAAAAGATAAAAAAAAGATTTATAATAAAATACAAATAGAATTGAATAATATAATAATTTGATTATCATGTTTGGTTATTATGAACTAAACATGATAATTTTGTTCTTCTAAGAATCGGGCAAATCAAATACCATAATTTAACATCTAAAAGAAGTGCTCTTTGGCCCAATCTTGTATTCCAAAGAATCAGGGCAAAGTTCTCTTTGGCCCTCCTCCTACCTTTCTCACTCCAAACTCAATGTGATTTTGCTTTTGGCTTGGTTGGGTGGATTGCACTATCGAGTATCCCACCTCTTCTTCCAGAGCATTGGTGCTGAGCTTTTCTCACTGGCCCACTGGGCCGTTCTGGTTTGTACTGGATCCTTACCATTATGGCGAGTGGCATTTCTAGGAACCAGACAAAGTTCATCTGTTGTTCAAACCATCTAACATTTTATTGATTGGAATCTGGTGACCTTGTAGCTTGTGGATGGTCTTGTGGCACTTTGGGCAGTTCCTTCGCCTCACCTTCGGCCAGATTGGTTTCAAGGGAAGGACAGAGGAATAACTCTGAAACATATTTGTGTATAGGAGAGCTGGTTATGTTCTCTGATTTGTGTTTTATCTAGCACAATGCAATGCTGCCCTTTGGATTATTTAGATCACAAACTGGGATAATTTAGTCGATCACACGTTGTTCAAGTCCCAAAGCATAAAGTCTTCATATAATTGAATTCCATCACAAAATGTGAGTTTCTAGTAACAGAGTTCCGATTTAAAGAATAGCTCTCGTTGCCTCGTAGCAGTTATTTTGACTTGATATTTATTCTTGTGTCAAATAGGGAGGGTATGATAGAGGTTACGTTTCGGAAAGTAGAACAAAATAGGAGGAAAAAGAGATTGACTGATAAGAGGAATGATAAGGCTAGGTGCTACTTCAGCCTCTTCAACCTCTATGGTATTGTCTAAGCCATCTTGATATGATCCGAACCTCTTTCTTCCTCACGTTTTTGAGCCACTGGGGGTCTTCTTTCGTTGAGAATCTCAGGTCTACATGGTGGGCCCCTGCCATATAATTTAAGGAGGAAAAAACTAGGAAAAATCAGCAAGAAGATAAATTTCTATTTGGATATAATCATGCTATTTAGATGGTCCATAACATGGCAAATTGGAGTTCAGTAAAAACCAAACTAACCTTTAGGTGCAACAATGGCTATCAGGCTCTTGGAAAGAGACTTCAATACACTGCCAAGCAAGCAAACAATTTATAAAGCGATATCATTCTTGTGGTATGGATAGATAAACCGAACATGAACTTGAAATAAATTAAAGAAAGGGTGAGGATGAAGAGGGAGGCAAATGTTACCCTCCACCACTCCATGGATCTCTTAGCCCATTGAAGAAAATGATATTACTCCCAAACCGTTTCAACACCCTCCTTACATCCTGCCCACAAGGAGTCAAGAAGGCCACATGAGCTAAGATGGAAGAATTGTTAGTATATTGTGACAACAAACGCATATGGTAGACTTACATGCCCCCCAAATTCTGTGGTGATCCAATGAGGTCTGGGTGCCACACCATAATAATCTTGGCATGCTATAGCTTGCTCAGTGTAGTTGTAGGTGCTTGGAGGAAATATGCTCTCATTGCTGTCACCCCCCACTGAAAGAACCATCTCTGTGCATGACTGCATTGACAACCATTGCATGCAAACGCTCTCTCTTCTCATATTTCCTTTAAGCTTCATTAAATTGTGAAGATAGGAGATCAATGCTGTCTGACACATACCTGCCAACTCCATCCACCAGCCATGCCATGCTGATCAGAATCACCAATATCGAAACATGTTTCAGTTCCAGTGTAGTTGTAATAGATGTTCATCGCGCCATATAATCTGGCGAATGTATCATTACCTGCCTTGGGGTTGTCAATGGCCTTGCACATCTGCCATATTAATTAGGTCAGCATCAACTTACTCATATATAAAATCTAATGGTTAGGTTAGGAAGTCTAATTATATTGTTGCTAGATTTCAGTAAGTTAGTTAAAATGTTAAGTTGGCTGCTTTGCTTAATAATTTGTAGTTTGTTAAGGCATCGGATGGGGAGGAGGGGGGGGAATAAAAATCCTAAGCTAGTTCAGCTTGGAGATTGATGTAGGAACTGTCTCCATTGAGAGGATGTGGAAGGTGTACCTGTTTCACAGGATAAGCTGGAAGAGGAGCAATAAAATTCGACGCTGTGGGATAGTCTGTCATGGCAGTATAGATTATGGCAGCTTGAATCCAATCTTCCACAAATTCACCTCCGCCTCTGTGTAAATAGCATAAGAACTTTAGGCTAACCAGATCCAATTCATAGAGATTCTCCAAGTATGTGGATTAGTCAAAATAGGATAAAACATTCAGATAAAATACACATATATTAGGGTAGAGATGAGGTTGAGACTTCAGAGTACTCACTTGCATAACTTAAATGACTTATCGATTTTTTGAAGTCCTCCAGGTTCTCTTTCAGTATCCTCTATCTCCTTCCAAGAACTTTTGATCACTTTATAGCAATTTTCACTCTCACTCTGGTATGAACAAAACATACTCACGGCTTAAAAAATCAAGCACTTTGAATAATGAAGTAAGCCAAGCATAAGCCAAGCAAGACTCATTTATAGGTGTTTCGCGTGTTATATATAACGTTTGCTATCAATACTAAAAATACGATGCAAAAGATGTTTTGGAGAGGGAGAGTCAAATTTTTATCTTCCTGCCATTCTTAGATTTAATTTAGCTAAGAAGGAAATTTGCTTTAGTCTCACATTGAATCTTATATTATAATCCTTGCTCTTCTTCACCTTAAATAAATGAAGAATTCTATCCTTTGATCTCATAATTCTTTTAAAGAATTTTCTTTGATAGGCACCAAGAAAAACTAACTAGATCAAAATTTTTAATATATACATATGCATGAATAAAAGAAAGAAAGAAAAGGAGAAAAGAAAAGAAAAAGTAAATGGCCAAGCGGGAGGAATGTCAGCCCAACTTTACAGAGGAAACTAAGGCTGTCTGAGCGATCAACTACGGTCGATCAGTTTTTTCTGAGGCCTTTATAGCCACTAGGATGGTCAACTTATCCAAGTTCGGTCGGTCAGCTTATGTTTTTTTCATGAATACCTATCTATTGCTATTAAAGGACGCTTTCCTCTTGTCAAATGCACATAAACCAAGGGAGTTAGTTTGGTTATGGAAAATGATAACTTTTGCCCATCAAACTCTTCCTTCTTCTTTCTTTTGTATTCTTCAATCAATTAATTCTTATTTTCTTCATTCTTAGGCTGGTTCTAGTTGGGAAGAATGTTCAAAAGGTGTGTCTACTCTTAAGATAAGCATTGTATCCCGTAAATAAATTTTTAGTGAAGTTTTTTCTGCATTTAAAGAAAAAAAAAAAAAAGATATTTAAGAAAACTTACTAGAAGTGCCTTGCCTACCCATAGATTTTCTTTATATATATATATATATATATATATTCTATTTCTTCCTACCTTGAACCTCCACATATCAGCAGTAATATACAACATCATGTGGCTGTGGCTGTGTGCGTGCGTGCGTGTGTGCGCGTGTGTTGCATGCCTCATGCTCGTGGAGAGGGAGAGGGGGAGGCAGGGGAGGGAGAGACCCTGAAGTCCTTTGTGACAATGTCGCCGAAGGTATATGGTGAGACCAGGTCCTGGAACTGTAGAATTGGAGCAGATGATGCCAAGGCTCCAATGGTGATATGCGGATATTTAAGCCTAAACCAAGCAGCCAACACTGTCGCCAAAAATCACAAACAAATATATCATAAATCTGGTCTCTACACCATCAAAATTTTTATTTTTATTTTTTTTTAAAAAAAAAGCTCACATAGAGAGATGGCAAAACTCCATACTTCCTCCATAAGAACCTCCAAAGACCATAACAGGAGATCCTTCTGAGCTAAGATTCTTCTTTAGATCAACGATAAGCGTTGCGTAGTCTGCCAGTGCCTGCGTTGCGCTCAAATATCCAAGAGTGCTTGCATTGCTGTAAGCCACATCTTCGCCACCGAAGGGCATGGATTCTCCATAGTACCTATGCTGCAGTCACGAAAACAAACCACTTCAACCTCACCACCTGGTTCACCAACTAAAATAGGGTTAGGTAGCCAAACTCCAACAGTGGCTATCACTTTCCTTACACAATCAAATGGTAAAGCAGGTAGGTTTTTTTTTGAAGGAGGTAAAGCTGGTAGGTTGTTCCAAAAGAATTGCAGCATTATTATTCTTATTAAGAAACAAAAGGATAGAGAGAAAAAACGTTAAGGGGTTCTCCAACACCCATGCACTTCAAAGAGCTTACCTCGATGAAGACCAGCAAAGCTTTGAAGCGAGGTGCGATCTCGTACATGAACCCAGTGTTTTCTGCGAACCAGCCGATCTCACCCTCGTTCCCGGTGTAGACGAAGATGGGCGCTCCCTTGCCGCCCCAGTGCGTGTGGTTCACCAAATACCTCTGTTGGAACGTCGCATAGGCCTGCGGGTTGAAATCAAAATGATCCAATATCTGTGTGAAGTGCCTTGTCTCATATAGCCCGCTACCCTCGGAAGCAGAAGACCTTTTAAGTCTGGCACCAAGGAAGGCAGGGAAGATAGGAGAGGGCTTAGCATTGGCCAAGTCACGGGCAAGGAGAAGAGATGGAAGAAAGAGTAAGAAAAGAAGGATGGCTCTATAGGTCTCCATCTCCATGGTTCCTTGAGAGAGAGAGAGAGAGAGAGAGAGAGAAGAGAAGTATTTGAGACTTGGAATTGGAATACGATCTTGAATTCCTCGTCGACCGTGGGTGAGAGAACCAATGATTAGATAAAGTTCGATATGTTCTATGCTTGACTTGGAGTGTTGTCGTTGGAGTTATTTGGAAGATCCGGCATTTTCTAGCGTTCACGAAGACTCTTCTTTGATAAACTCAAGTCATGCATTTGATTAGATTTGCTCTTCATAGAGAGAAAGGAATCTTACCGTCCTCAGATTAATCTTGTCAGTTTATTTTTGCTGTTTTCATTGTTCTCAAGGCACATAAATTAAATTAAATCTAATATTATATACTTTCACTCCATTTTGATGCATTTGTGTTGTTCCCTCCGACATTTTGTGACGTGGAAGAAAAGTTAAAAGCCTAGATGAAGAAAGATTATTTTTATGTAGAATGAGAGTCCTCAATAGGTTCTAAATAGAGCTGAAGAAACCGACTGTTTACTCTGTACTGAGGACGCTGTCTTGCAGAGATGGCCCAAGACTAAAAAACATGGAGAGCCTTCAAAAGCACAGAGTTTGAATAGGATCTTTTATTCAGAAATATTCTGGAATTTCTCTTTGCCCATATTTAACACCATACGGCACGGTTTAGTTGATCCCAGCCTCTTTTTAGATAAGCTTTGATGGACCTTTTCCTCCGAGACCGGCATAAATCCTGATAATTTGTCAGGCATCTGCTAATATTCAGGCACGATTTGACCACATCCTCTTTGAGAAGAGACATTTCAAAAAGAAATGATTGGCCGATTCCACGGAATAGCCACGCAGACAGAGGGCTGTCGGAGCTCCTAGGCCAGACCCAAGACTTACACCCATGCTAAGCCGATTCCTAAACACTAATTAGAAGAAGACCTCAAAGGCATAGATGCTTTCCAAAGTTGCTTATAAAACAGCCAGTTTAATGCCTCGCAACTTAAAAATTTATAAAAAACAGTTGATTGAGAATGTACCATTATTGATTAGCTTCCATACTAATATCTCAAAAAAGTTTTACATCAAATGAGAAAAAAAATTTAAATGCTTATAACTCAAGTTTACCTACTATCAATTAACTTTCTCTCAAATTTAATATAATTTTTTTCATTCCACTATCATATTTTCTTTTTAAAAATATTGATCCTTTTCGATGTCATTAATGGCTTCACATTCACAAACCATTTTAACTTATTTACTGCATCATGATCTTAATTTCATCATCATCATTGCATATTCTTCGTAACTTAATAGAAATATTTAGGTTAAACTACCTGAACTTAGGGGCTATATCACTTTGATCCCTGAACTTCAAAAGGTTATAAAACTGATTCTGAACTTTTCTTTTTGTTTCACTTCGATCCTTGCCGTTAAACACAGGAGAGACGTCATTTGATCCTACGTGGTAATACACATGGCATACACATGGTAAAATCAAATTTAAAATCTATGTTCAACCCATTAACCCGTTAACCAAATATTCAATAATCCTTAAAAAAAAAAAAACCTTTCCCCTCCCTCCTCCCGCCGTGGCCTCCTTCGTCCACCCTCTCCCCTTCCCTCCGGCCTCCTCCGTCCATTCTCCGTCCCTCACCCGCGGCCTCCTCCGTCCCCTCTCCCCCTCCCACGTTCTCCTTAGCACCCCACCTCCCCTCCGGTTCTACCTTCGTCCCCTCCGGGTTCCACCTCCGTCCTTGCTCCCCCGTGGCCTCCTCCCTTACGTTGGGATGAGAAGGAAGGAAAACGCAGCACCACGACCCCGTGGGGGATGGGTGAGGGGGGGAGGGAGGGAGAGATGGACAAGAGACGAAGGAGGCTGCAGGTGCTCCTGTTCCCCCTCTATCCCGTCCCCCCCCCGAGGTGAGAGACGAAGGAGGCTGCAGTGGGAGGGGGGGTTTGACAGAGGGAACCGTGACGGGAGGCGGAGGGAGGGAGGTGACGAAGGAGGCCACGGGTGAGGGACGAAGGAGGCCACGGGTGAGGGGCAGAGGAGGTCGTGGCCGAAAGGGTGGATGGAGGGGGCCGCGGCGGAAGGCGGGTGAGGAAGGTTAAATTTTTTTTTTAAATGATTATTGAATATTTGATTAAAGGGTTAACGAGTTGAGCATAGGTTTTAAATTTGATTTTGCCACATGTATGCCATGTGTACTGCCACGTAGGATAAAATCAAACGGTGTCTCCCCTATTTAACGACAGGGATCGAAGTGAAATAAAAAGAAAAGTTCAGGATTAGTTTTATAACTTTTTGAAGTTCAGGAAATAAAATGACACTGCCCCCTAAGTTCAAGGATCAATACTATAGTTTACCCAAATATTTAAATATTGTTGATTTGTTTGTGCCCTTGAATCACCTTGGCATTGCACCTCCCAACCTCCTTCAAAACCTTTGCATGTGGAAGCTAAGATCAGGCACTAGTACATTTCAAATCCAATCCTTCTTTGAATTAGTTTAGAGAACTAAACCGAATCTAATCAATTTTGTGAGGGTTAATTTGGACAAGTTTAGAATATCCCAAATTATATCGTAAATATATTATACAGAAAAATAATAAAAAAAATACCATGAGGATATTATCATCCACCAATTCCTACGATCAACATTTGTATCTAAATAATGTTCAATAATGTAAATTAAAGATTAACTATGTTAAATATATTTTTGAAAATAATATTTTTTTAGTTCAAGGGGGTCTTGAAATAGGTAATATTATTAGTTTCAGTTGTATTCATTTTTGGATCATGATACTTAATTTTTCAAATCTGATCCGTATTCAATTTTTTTCTAACCTAGCGTGAGGGTAATAACTTTGCTCCAAGTTGAATCAGGTTATTTTCAAGTTGATTCCAGATAGAAAACAAACAATTCAATCTACCTGCAGTCCTGGTGTGGATTTATCCATGTGTGTAACTCTGAGTGGTAACTAAGAATGCAGGGGTGCTTCATACTATCAAAGTTTGTAGCCATTATTTTTTATACCATATGGTAGCATAACATTTGAATTAGCCCCGGCATGTGGACCGCCGGCACTAGTTCGGACTTGAGAAGGACATCTCACATCAAAGCCTTGCATCCAACCCTAAAGCTAGCAGCTGGTCAGGGGGTTATTCGTAATAACGTATACCGGCACCCTAATCGCCGATACCAGGACAAATCTTAACAGGGGAGGGGAAAAAACCCTTTGAACATTTGCATTATCTGATTTTCATATTTGAAAGAGACTTTTTTGTAAAAAGTACGAGCCAGTCGGTCCAGTCCCCGCCGGAGATGGTTCAAACGGATGTTATTACCTATAACCCCTTATAGAAGAGTGATATTGCTTGCAAGCCCCGTACGTACTAAATTCTCTACTAGAACTCGCCCGTCCCAATAATGCCCCGCTCTCTCCTCCTTCACCCGTCCTATGACCTTGCTCCGGCGCCGCTTCTTTTACTTCTCTGCCACATCCGCCTTCTCATCCTCCTCCTCCTCCTCCTCCTCCGACCCCTCGGTTGCTACCCTCCTCAGCTCCTGCCGGACCCTCCGCGGCCTCGAGCAGGTCCACGCCCGCATCATCCGCAAGGGCCTCGAGCAGCACCACCTCCTCGCCACCCGCTTCCTCTCCCTCTGCGATACCCTCGCCACTCCCGCCTATGCCTCCGCCGCCTTCTCCCGCATTGCCCGCCCCAACCTCATCCTCTGGAACGCCCTCCTCGCCGCCCACGCCCGCCACTCTCCCCTCTCCGCCACCCTCGCCGTCTTCAACCGCCTCCGCCGCTTCTCCCCGCTTCCCCCTGACGCCTTCACCTTCCCTTCCCTCCTCCGCTCCTGCTCCTGCTCCTGCTCCCGCGAGCCCGCTTCCCTCCCTGTCGGCGCCTCCGTCCACGCCGCCGTCATCCGCTGCGGCCTCGAGGTCGACATCTTCGTCCGCACCGCCCTCATAGACTTCTATGGCAAGTGCCTCGAGATCGACGCCGCTCGGAGGCTCTTTGATTCTATGGAACATCGCAATGAGGTATCTTGGACTGCTATGGCTGTTGGATATCTAAATTTTGGCGATTTGGATTCAGCTAGGGCTCTGTTTGATGAAATGCCGAACAGAAATGTGGTAACTTGGAATGCCATGATTGATGGTTATGTCAAGTCTGGAGATTTGCTGAGCGCTCGCAAGCTTTTTGATGAGATGCCTGAAAGGAATGCAGTCTCCTTCACTTCGTTGATCAATGGATATGTGAAAGCTGGGAACTTGGCATCAGCTAGGCTCTTGTTTGAGCAGTCGAAGGACAGGGATGCCTTCTCATGGTCAGCGATGATTTCAGGCTATGCCCAGAATGGCCGCCCTAGGGACGCTTTGAAGATCTTTCTCGAGATGTATGATCGGAAAATCAAACCTGATGAGTTTATTGTCGTGGGCTTGATGTCTGCATGTTCCCAATTAGGTAGCCTTACGGTGGCCAAATGGGTGGATTCATACATTGCCCATAGCTCTATCGATGTCAAAAGGGCCCATGTCTTGGCTGCATTAATAGACATGAACTCAAAGTGTGGGAACATGGAAAGAGCTTCTCTTCTGTTCGAGTCCATGCAGAAGAGGGACTTGATCTCATATTGTTCGATGATGCAAGGGTATTCTATTCACGGGGATGGAGCCAAGGCAGTGGATCTCTTCTCCCGGATGCTTCAAGAAGGGATTTTGCCTGATGAGGTTGCATTCACAGTTGTCCTCACAGCGTGTAGCCATGCTGGGTTGGTTGAAGAAGGGTATAAATATTTTGAGTTGATGAAGAATGACTACCTTGTTGTTCCTTCTCCAGATCATTATGCATGTGTGGTGGATCTTCTTGGTCGGGCAGGGAGGTTGAAAGAGGCTTATGAGTTAATCAAATCAATGCCTGTGGAGCCTCATGCTGGAGCTTGGGGTGCATTGCTTGGTGCTTGCAGGCTGCATTGCAATATTGAGCTTGGTGAGATTGTGGCAAGGAGACTTTTTGAAATAGAGCCACAGAATGCTGGTAATTACGTGTTGTTATCAAATATCTATGCAGCAGCTGATAGGTGGGCAGATGTGTCGGAGATAAGGACATTAATGAGAGGGAGGGGAATTAGGAAGATACCTGGTTGTACTTGGATTTAGGAAGAAGCATCCATCCTATTTTTGACAGAACATGCAGGTATTGCTGCTGGTCTGAGGAGCTTACATAACTTATTTAGTTAGGTTGCGAAAGATTAGGAGATCTCAGTTCGAAAAGCATTGCAGCAGTGGCAGCTGAAATTGGAGCACCGTGATATTGCCATTACCTGGATGATTGGAGCTTATTATATTATTGGCACTGTGACATCACCATTGCCAGGATAACTGGAGATTGGTATTCTGTGTCATGGTGACAAGATAAAGAATTCACCAAGGGAAGTTAAAGACGATGGCTTCAGGGTTATATTTAATCAAAAGCCTCCCGAACAGTGAAAATCTTTGTATTTATATGACAATTGGCCTTGCCAATGAGATTTCTTTGTTCCATTGATGGCATGAAGTCCCCAAGCCAATGAAAAATGATGGCGTGGGATTTTGATTAAATGTTGTATTTAATCAAAAACAACAGCTGGGAATCTGTTGTTTCTAGTTTGCTGCCTGATTTTGCACTCGTGAACAGCGTTGCATTGTAATCATATCTGTGTACTGGATTTGATGGCGTGGCATCTTTTCCTAGCAATCCAGTATCACAAATTTTATACCAATCAATATGAGACATGTACTTCTATCAATCAAAGACAGCAGCGAAGCCACTTATGCTCCATTGGAAATGATTATTGGGTGCAATGTGAGAAATTGATGGACATGTTCCATTTAGGCATCTTGCAAAAATAAACGAACGATAGTTTCAACCAGCACTATTGTAGACAGAGGACAGAATGGCCAGTCAGTTACGGTATAGAGCTGTGAACAAAGATTTGGCACAAAGTAGTATGGCTTTGTATTCAGAAGAGCATGATTTCTATTGGTTTCTGTGCTATCTCACAGAAGCATCGCTTCTCATAAATGTTTATTATTGTATCCAACATCAGACATTCTAGAAACGATGTGAAAGCATTATGAACATGATTTTTCTTGAAAAAAGTACCATGAATATGAAAATTGAGATTTTTCTGAGGGAGAGATCTGAAAATTATATCCTAACTTCGATAGCCTTAAATGCTTATTTCCCTGAATTTCTATAGGATACGATCTGGCATCAGTGGTCATCTTGTCATCAATCATTTTCGGTATTTCAGACTTGGCTCTATGTAAATTGTTGTATTTCTGCAAAATCAATGCAAGATTTGTTTTTCACTTATATCTGCTGTGCACAATAGCTGTATTCTGACTTTTCTTTGTCACGTAACCAGGCACTGTATCAAGATTTGATAATTCATCTGATTGACTTTTTTGGTTTCTGGTTATGTGAATTTAAGAAAAACTGTGATGAAGCTCCATAGAAAAAGTACAGTGCATGGTTGAAAACAAAAAATGACAAGCACAGAAACTGAAGTTACAAAACGCATCTTCTTTATATATTTTCATGGTAGATGAAATCTGAGACTGGGGGAGCTTTCTCTGATAGGAATTTATCTTGAACTTGGTCTAGACCACATGTTCAGCCTTGCACTGTTATTGAACTGAAGGGCTCTTAACCACTTACTGTTTATCCTAATAATGGTTGGCCTTGAACATGTCAGTAGCTAATAATCAGAGCAATCATTTGACTTATCCTCAGTTTCGGTTATCATTTGGCTGTAAAGGCAATCATGCCATCATCCAAAACTCAACCGTCTTTGTGGCATTTGTGCTACTCTTCCAATATGCCATGCTGCTGACAGCTTTCCTTTCGGTTCTTTTCAGAAAATTGCAAAGACTGAACCTCTTAGGAACAACCATTGATACTTCTGGTCTCCCACTTTTGTTACTGTGTTGTTTAAGATGGTAGAATAGCCAGCTTGTCCTAGGCAAGGTTTAGAATAATGCCTGTCGTGACATTGTGATAGCCATTACTGATAGCCATTACTGTGATTTCAGAAGCCTCCTATTTAGTTGTTTAGATTATTATCAGAAATTCACGTAATATCCATTAACCAGCTTGTGTTATGTTATGGTCATATGAGAATAATGTCTACCAGTTGACATATCTAATTTTCAATTCAAACATATTTTTAAAATCACATTTTTATGTCAGTTGTAAAGAAGTATATTTGATGTGCAATGACTTGATGGAGGTCTTCTGCAATTATTCATTTATTTCTTGAGTGCCATGTAGCGGTCGGTACAAGAGTTTGATCATTTATTTCATTCATTTTATTTCTTGGTTGCTGCAAAATATGGTTTTAGTGGAAATTGGGATGCCTATACTACGCCTGGAGGATGCTCAGCCCTCTGGAAGTCTACTTGCTCTGTTGCACCAATGGTACCCACGACTTTCCTGATGGTTGGCAATAGTAATAACGTACATATATGTCCTGTGACCTCTGGTTCCATGTTTGGCCACTAGACAATATGGCTGTTGGATGCAAAGTTGACCTGGTGGAAGACACAGGCACGGTCAATGGGTTAATTGATGACAATTTATCTCCTTCTCTTTATATATATATATATATATATATATATAGAGAGAGAGAGAGAGAGAGAGAGAGAGAGAGAGAGAGAGAGGGCTACCCTCGCACAAATATTGTTCCACAAACATCAGCTGCAACTAGTTGAGATAGCCTAAAATGAAATTCAGAAAAATTATAAAACTTTTTCTTTCTCGACGCTACTAAATTAGTCTAAATGCATGTGAACAATGAAATCTTAGCACAGGCTGACAATGTTATCTCAAAGCCCTTAAAAAGGATGAAAATAATATCTTTTGTTATGAATTTAAAAAAATACTATCACTGAATTATCTTTCAGAATATGTTTGATTATTGAAAGTAAAAAACTGCCGCATAAAATTCATATTATGTTCTATTTAATTTAGTCACTATAACTAATTTAGTATGCCAATGCAAATAAAACTCATTCATTATGATTCTGAATAACTGCTGATGCTCCAACTGAACGAGAATGCACAGATTCATTAAAATTAATTTTAATAAAATCAGATTAGGAAAGCAATTAAGAAATAAATATAGGAGAAGAAATCATAGAAATTTTGAAAGATCATCTCACATATCAGAAGAACCAATGGTTTGACAATTTATCTCCTCCATCCCTGTTTTCACACTGGTCTGGCCCGCCAAAGAACTTACGTGGAGAACACTAGCTCAACCGAGGTTTCTGCACTCTTATGGAAACTAGCTTGGATTGGAAATAATAGAATTCTATGCTCCTATCTTCTTCATTGACGTGGTTTGGGTCAAACTGAATGCCAGAGATGCCATCATGCAGTGGAAGATCTTGACCATGTCACTTTTAAATGCCCCAAAAGCAACCTCGCAGTGTGAAGGAGATGGAGAAGTGATGGAGAGATTGACATACGTAGACTTGCTAGATTGGAACATTTGTTTAGCTGAGCCAAGCTAGAGCATAGGGTCAAGAGTTGATTGCTAACATTTGTTTATCCTCAAACTTGTTTAATCTCAAGTCTTCTTATTTTAGGGCTTGTTTGATTGTCCATAACTGGACATTCAATCTCATTTCGGATAGAAGATTTGGGACAGGATTGGTAGTGGTAAGTAGAGGTAGTAATCAAATCAAATTGGATTTTTTAAAGTTCAACTCACTTTTGAGTTTTAAGTTATTTAAGCTAAACCCTAGTTCCAAATAATTGGTTTAAAATCAATCTATGGATCATTTCACATTGGCTTAAACATTTTTTTTTAAAATAATACAACACATGCTTCTTTTTTCTTATTATTATCAATCATTAATTTAATCATTTTTTTTACTAATTTGTTATTCTCAATGCTGGAGCAGCTAGACATAAAATTACAACATGATTAGATACTAATAGAAATAATAGTTATAAACTTATAAAACATTAAGATAATATAATTAACTATGAAGTGTGCGTTTAAAATTAAATAAACATCAATATCAAATTATTAATAAGATTATAAAATAAAATAAGTAAATATTCAAAATATACTTACTTTCATTTTAAAAAAAAAGAGTAAAGTCGCACTTAATTATATTCTTTCATCTTCTTCTCAAAGGTATTTAAAGTTGTTGATGTCAATTCTTTAATAACACTTCATTTAAAAAAATGCACTTCTGATCACATTATTTATTTAGTCTTATTAGCATTAATTATATTATATATCAAAGAATATAAAATACCAAAACATTAATCATGTAAACAATTCAATTGATTATTCATAAATTTATATAATTTAATTTAGATAAAATTTTAAAATAAAAAATAAAAAATAAAAAATACATCTTATCTTTATATATAAATAACTAATTATAAGTAATGATTAAAGCTTATGTATTTTTGACAAATACCATTTCAGGTCATTTTGAATGATCCGATCCGATTCAAAAATTTTAGGATTATTTTATGTTGGAATAAAAAAAAAAAAGTGAAACTCTGATCCTAAATTTTTAGATTAATTAAATTTTTAGATCATTTTGGACTTAGGTTAAAATAATAATAATAATAATAATAATAATAATAATAAAACAAAAATTCTGCTGCCCTAATGGACGAGAGAGCTTACAGGGTCAAATTGGGTCTCACGGTCTAAACATCCCAAAGAAAGCCGCTAGTTGGGCCGGAAACGCCAGCCCGTGAGGAGACCAAAGAAGTGCTAGCGCCTTCCTTTGGATGAACGGTACCGCCAGCGCTTCGATTTTGGTGGGCGGGCCGGCGAATTCACGTAGGAAACGAAGCGCGCTCCAATACTCCGTCGCGCCGCGAACATTTTGTCTTCCATCTCTCTACGGCGTTCGGAGTCCAGCCTCGTCCCTAGGGATCACCGGCATCGCCTAATTATTACAAGGGTCCACCATCCACGCGAGGTCGAACCGACGCCTTTGTTCCCCAACTCCTCTCCACGCCCGAGGGAAAAAAGAGAAGGGCGAATCCCAGGGGACTGGCGTCTCTCGACCGACCTATGATGGGGAATCTGGTGAGTTTTCTTCCCGAATTCTGATCTTTTTGCCGTGAATTCTTCATGTGTTTACCGATCCCTTGTAATTTAATTGTTAAGAACTTCTGGCGGTTTCGGTTCTTTTCGGAATTTCTAATATTTCATGGAGGTTCTTGTGTGGTTTTTTGTTGCACTGAAATCAGGAGTAAGGAGAAGTAGGGTGCGAATGATTCACATTGCATGATGGATTGATGCCTAGAGTAATATATTTCTGGCCCGGAAATGTGGGAATTTTTTGGGTTGGATGTCGATTTTTCGCTAAACTAAATTCCAAGTACACAAGCACTTCACTTTACCTGTTATGATTTCTAGGGTTAGGTCTGCTGGTTGGAGAAAGAAGGAAAGATTGCCTTCTTCTGTGCGATGATATCAGTGAATCCATTGGCGTATGGTTAACTTGGTACTTCATCTTGTTCTATCATTAGGGTTTCCAGCCTCAGACATCTGATCAAGATTTTGAGACTCTCATTAGGTAGCGAAAGATTGGCGCGATGATTATTCGAAAACTCGATCCATGTTTGAGACTTTTACTGCAGTCGAACCTTCCTCCTTTTTAATATAATTAACGTTATAGTGTTTTTTTTTTTTTCTGTAATATTACCAGTTTTTTTAGGAAAACTTGATTGGGCTATTTCTTTCCGCTTTGCGATCTGTTTTACCAATTTCTTTGTCAAATATAGTCTTAATACTAATAGTTTTCTTATTAACAGGTTTTTTCATAATTGATTACAATGATGTCAAGACCTGTGGTGCTCGTTTTTCTATTGGTGATGCTTATAATCACGTCTCAATTTGAATGGAAAGCACAGCTTGGGAATGAGACGGAATTGAGTCCAAGTATTTCTCAGAAGCAGCAACATATATCAAGCAGACAAGAAATTGTCAAAGAAAAAGTAAATTTTTATTTCATTACCTGTTAAGCAGAGCTAGTGTCTATATTTTGAACTATCTAAACTGTAAAAATGAGATTTTTTTTTTTTTTTTTTGTGTATATATGCTACATAAATTTTGGATAAACCATGACAGGAATTTTTCAAGCCTTGTCTGAACTATATGGCCAAGTTTAATTCATCCCAATTGGCCCAACATTCCTATCACAAGCCATATCTGTTTTTAATTCAAGATTTTCCTTTCCTTTCCTTGCAACTTAAATTATGTTACCTTATGTCCTTGCCTTGTCTGAAAACTATCAACTGCAATTGGAGTACATTTCAGTACTAAAGATTTCTCAGATCTCTATTGTACATGCCTCTACCATCTCAGTCCTTTAACCACCTCATCATTTCTGCTATGTTAAACTTGTTTTTTAAAGATCTTTTCATTGGCCAACATTTTGAGCAATGTGATGTTTTACATGATTAATTCACATTCAGTAAATTTTTTCTTTGAGTCAGCAAGGCATGCAATGGTTAAATAACAACATAGTAGCGCCCCTCCACTTCAGCTGTATGGTTCTGATTCTGCTATATATGACCTCTCTCTCTCTCTCTCTCTCTCTCTCTCTCTCTCTCTCTCTCTCTCCCCATTCTTTTGTATAATAGATTATAGCTAATGCAACCAACCATTCTCTGATATATCTTGTCCATAAATGATGATTGAGATGCTATCTCCATTTGTATTTTTATTGTTACTTCATTTTTTATACATCTTGTCGTCATTCATTGTTTTTTTTTTTTTTTGTCACCCTTATTCTCAACGTTTTCCAGTATAAAACCAATATAACATGTAATATGGCCCTCTTCTCATCGATCATCACTGACATATGATGTGGCATTCATGTTTTTCTGAATGTCAAAACCAAGTTTTTTTTTCAATGGCTTGGGTAAAATGGCATGAGTTTGGTGCTGAATCCTGGTGCAAACATGTGGTGATAGGAGAAGACTTATGATACCCTAACTATTCCTAACGCTATTGCGCATTTCTTCAATAATTTCATTGTGCCTTTTCACGCTTAGGTTTTTGAAGCCTGCTGCATTAATTTTTTTTCATTAACCTAATAAACTTTCTTCAAGTTGATGAAGACCATGTATAAACTATTTTTCTGTTCTTTACATTATCTCTGTCAATTGTTCAGGCAAGGAGGTAATCTCAGTTGTAGACCTCTTGGCATAAAACATAATTGCTACCTGAGATTGTCACCTTTTTTAATCATTGTTCCATCAACTTTTCCTAAAACTTCAGTGGGGCAAGTTCAAGGAAATATGGGCCATATGTTTGTCTGCGTACAACTTCTAAAGAAAAATCACATGTGTGGTTTTCTCATTATTGTTTGGCCATTGGAAAATGCCTTGCATTTGTGAACATTAAAAGCATGGCTAGTGGATTATCATATAACATGCTTGGTGTGATATGGTGGGATGAAATCATCTCTCACCTCCTTATCCAATGTAGGATGGAGTCATGGCAAAGGAAAAAAACAAAACAAAGAATTATTTGCCATTCCTTGAAGTCAATTCCTGCATCTTACTTCTGACATGGAAAGAGAGAATTGGAAACTGTTTGTTTTTAGCTATCTTGTGGGTTTTTCCTAACATGAACAATGCTTGGAGATTTGGAATTGGAACTTCTGCATGATTGGTGGCATTAAGCTTGTCTGAAGTTGTGTTGGTATGCTGTTCTTTTTACTATGCTTCTATTTGTGATCATTCTTTGATGCAGGTATCTCTTTTTCTTTCTTCACCTGTGGTGATTGAAATTCTACTAATAATAAAAAAACATATATCAATTATTTTACCATTTTGTCGGGTTCTTCTAGTCGAAGTCTTGGTGTTGGACACACATGGAATTCATCATGGCAATTTTAATGTTCCTCAATTTTCCTCCTGAACAAGAACATCCCCATCTTACAAGCAACATATTCTCAAAATTTGTGGTACTTTCTCTGATTTTGTTGCTACTTCCAAATTACAATATGTCAAATTGTTCAAACATAAACTGGAAGCATAAAACACTTGAATAAATGTGGGTTTGTAGACTTGGGGCCTAATGATCTAAGGTTATATGGCTTTATATCTAAGGTATTTATAAGGCAAATTTTTTGTACTTCTTTGTCAGTTAATTGGTTGATAAATGTTTCATAGACTGTAGTGCTTTCTCTCTTCTCTTCGTTATTTTAATTTGTAAAAAGAATGTCTTGAACTTTATTTATTTATTTATTTTGGTTAGTTCTTGAAATTAATTTTATTTAAACATTGATATAACCTTAACTGATATGCACAAATGGATAATTAATGGCTTTTAAGGTTTCTTACCTATGCATTAAGTGGTCTCATGATGGATAGTTATTAATTGCAAATAGAATGCTTTTATTGTATCTATGATTTCAAATCACTCAAAGCTGCTAGATATTAGTCTGCATGTGTTTAAGATGTCTAGATCATGATTAGTGGTGTGAAAATTTTAATTAGGACCTGAAATTGTATTTTGACACCCTTGCTCTACCATCACCTTCATTTTGCATTCCCTTGATGCTTATGTAAGACAGTTTTAGAATACTTGCTTTCTAGCTTTTAGGTGTCTTTGTTGGGAAAAAAATTGTTTTGTAATCAGTTCTCCCTCCAATTCTACTTCATCTTGCTTATGAAGAACTCAGATTATTGGAAAGACGAAAAAAAAAAGAATGAAAACCTTATCCATGCAAATTGCTTGGATTTCATTTTAGTCCCTAGGGCTTACCAAATGAAAGTTGTGCATTTTTATTGTGTTCTACTAATTAATGATTTTGGTGGACTAACGATATTGATGATATATCTATCCTTAGTCTGCCTTTATTGTTACACTTAAGATCTACTAGGTCAAAAGAAAATAGCAAAACTGAATCTGGTGTCTAATTCTAATCTTCAATAATGGATTTTTTTTAACGATTAAATATAAAAATATTTCTAAATTATGGTTTAGAAATATTTGATGGATGTGTTTGATGGTTTATAACTTCAAAACCTAAGGTGGCATGTATCAAGTCTAGAATGTTGTGGGCTTGCATGCTATTTGTTCCTGATGCCACATGAAGATTCAAAATTACCAAAAACTACACAAGTGGCTTACTGTTTGCTAACATAGAATAGGGATTTTTTCTTTCATCCAACAACATTTTTTGTTGTTTGCTGTTATGTAGTACATATGAATGTTCAACCATGATTGTTGTCCTACTTCAATAAATCTAGTGTTCTATGTTATCACAGAAATGCTCGCTGATTTTTGGCAGATCGATCTTGCATATACATTGTGTAATGTTAGCAAAGAAATTCAATGCATAAACTAGCATGACTTAGCATTACATCAGAATAAATAAATGACAAGAAAGACATGGGTTTTAAGAGTTCAGAGAGGTTAAGGAAATTGTAAATGTATAATTGCATGCACTTAAATAAAATATTGATTTGGTTAATTATATGATAGACAATCATTATTATTTTGTATTATAGCATGATGCTTATTTCTTATAGTGTGATCTGATATGGTAAATAGTAGACACATTAGCACCAGTAGGGTGCCTGCACTGGCTTGAGGCTTCATAAGTTAAGCTAAGAATAAGCAAGTTCAGTTTTAATTTTAGTCAAGCATGTTTTTTTTAGATGGGCATGGTTCCTTTGGCTTGATTAAAGCTTTGTTCATAGCCCCATTATTGATTATAATTATACAATAGAAAATAACTTCTTATATATATATATATATATAAAGGAGAGAGAGTTGGACTCAGCTACACTATAGTTTGACTGTCGTTATCATAGATTTGCCATAACTTGTTGTGGTCCTTGACTTCTCTTCCTTCTCTTTCAGCCAAGCCTGAGTTAGATTGAGTTTCGTTTTGGGCTCTATAGGTGAAACTTGAAGAACCATGATGGCCTATCCTTGAAATTAAATATGGATCCAAGTTACTTTTGGCTTTGCCATGCAATTTTGGCTAAGCTTAGATTAGGGGTGACCTAACCTAGATTCGACCTATCGTCACTAGAAATTCTAATTTTGGTTCTGAATTGTGAACCCAAACCAAATCAATCTGCTTTTTCAACCGCATTCCCACCCTTAGACCTTCACTTCTGCTTGGACTTATTTGAAAATTTCCCTCCACCGTTTCTCATCTTCTATTTCCTTCTCTACACTTCCATTCTCCTTGTCTCTTTGTTTTCCTTTTCATGATTCTCATCCTCAACACCAAGGTTTTAAATCTTAGGGGATTGAGGTGTTTTGGTTTTTTCCACGGAACGAGACGCTCCACTTTCCATCATATCTCAATCATCAACCCAGTCAGATGTTCCTGTACTTGTTTGGAATGTTTTTTTTTTAAAAAAAATTACTTGTGAAGCTTTAATGTTCTATTTGATTTTTAAACATATTTAAACTTCAAAAGTTAACCTTTATGATAAATTAATCTATTTAAAATTGGCATCATAATATATTATGACTGAGATAGCACGGGATGGGACGATCGAGATTGGTCTTGGAATCTCTTTAGGATGAGATGTTTCGACTCCCATCTTGCTAAGACTTGAATCACTGCACAACACCCCACCTCTCTCCTCCCTAGTCTCTACACCTCTACTGCCCACCGCCTAACTGCTGTGGGCTTGCAGCTTGCACCTCCAGGCTGCCTTTGGTTTTCTCCTCTTCCAATTTCCTCCTCTCCTCTAGTCAAAATGGGTTGGCTACAAATCAGTAAGGTAACTTGCTACTGGATTTGGAGGAGACGCTTCTGACTCCTAGCAGGTTGGGTCAAGCTTGGGTTAGGCCTATTCATGTTAAACATCTCATTGTTAAAGATTAATTTGACCCATCTTGATCCATTGCTAGTTTGCTACCCCTAGATTTGTTATTAAGATATGCCTGTGTTGTTGCCTACTGGAGGGCATGTTATATCCATAACGAAATTCAAACATGAGAATCTTGTTATTCGCAAAATATAGATAGCATTAAATACACAGACATCTTTTACTTTAGTGGTCATAACAGTATGCATTGTCTATCCTCCTCTCTTTGCATGCAGGTAGTAATTAACTACAATGTCTCTGTTTAAATGTACTAAGAAATGCTTGAAATTTTGCTATTTAAATGAGAAGTTTCCCTGTATTAACGAAGTTAATATATAGTATGCATTTAAAGTGCTTTATAAAAATCACTTCTATTGTATTTTTGAAAGCAACTAATACTTGTTATATCAATTATGATGAAATTCGAGAACCATCACATCCATGTAACTACAATATTTGCCAAGTTTTACCTAAATCCTAGAAATGCACCTATGTATCATGCCACATACTGCCTCTCGTGTAAACTATACCTATTCTCTTATCATGGGGAAAAATGAGTACTCTGTGGAGTGTTTTGCATGTAGGTGTTTTCCACCTATTTGGTTTCATGAATGCGTGGACTCATAATTACTGAAGTTTACATGACCCTCTTCTTGATACTACCATTGCCAACAATGTGTAAACAATGAATATCTCACCTACTGCTGCAGATAATCCTATCGCAAGAAAAGAATATTCGAAGGCTGAATGAGCTTGTTCAGAGCCTTCAGCAACAGCTGCTGCAATGCCGTGGCAGTAACAATACACTAAATGACACCAGAAATTCTTTGGCAGCAAATGTTAATGAGATTGAGAGGCAGCAAAATGTGGAAGATTAAGAAGGCTGGAACTAATTGAAATTACATGGTAGTCATGGGTGTATCTATGTCTGAAGTTTCAGTAGAGAAATAGTCCAGGCAGATTGAATCCAGCGCGAGACTTGGATCCTGGCCTGTTTAATAAAGAAGTGAAGCCTTTGTCACAGAACAGAAGAGAAGCTAGTTGCTGAGGTGTATAACTCATTGTGGCATGCTTGTTCATCTGTTAAAATGATTGCCTTGTATTGATATGCTTAGTTATTCTAAAATTGATTATCGCAGCTGACATAATTATCTCTGGATACCAGACCTTTAAATTCTTCACCGTTCTTTGGCTTCCTGTAGGCACTTTGAATCATTTATTAAACCAATTTATCATATATTAGTTTGATATATCAAGCAGCAATAATGACGACAACAACAATGATAACAGTACTAGCAATTACAGTGCTGTTCGCTATGATGGTGATGGTAACAATAGCAATGAGGAAGACATGTAGTTTGTTGCAGTTCATATGAACGGTGGATGTCTGAAGTTCAGATCACTAGGTCAGCATCACTGGGGGCGATGCTGCTGCCTAGGTATGATTGTGCATAATCATAATGTTCTGCCATTATGTTGTTCTCTTTTGATTTATCTTTGCCTATAGTCTTTCCTTTTCCCCTTCTTGTTTTGCCACCACAATGGCATTGCTGTCTTTTTGCTAGTATTACTGCTATTGCATCATATTTTATTCGATCTTTTTTATCCATGTCTTTTCAAATATATAAAATTTGCAAGTCCTTTAGTTGCCTACCACACACTTTTGAAGGTATGTTTCTTTTCTGGATAGCTTGTTTGAACATGATTGCATGCTTGCATGTGCTATACGTGATAATCATCTATTATGTTTTGTTGCTGACTTTTAGAACTTGAAATTTTGTTGTGAAGTAATTAACTCGAAAGGATTATTCATGTCTCTTATTGAATACTGTGCCATCCAGAGAAATTTGGAAAAAGACACCTTTTCCTCCCTTTTGTTAGTAACAAATGCTTTGACAATGGTGATAAGAATATTGCACTTAATTGTGGTGTCTCTTGAGTACACATGCTGAAATGATAATTTTTAACACTTTGCGTCCATTGTCATGAGGATCTGGCATGAAAAATGTTCAATAGTTTTGCATTGTATTGGAAGACGGTCTGTTTTACTTCTCGCTGTATCAGGCTATCAGCTTAGTTATTTTAGATGCTTATAAAGTGATTCTTTGTTCGTATTTATTTCTAGGGACAGTTGGTCTTATTAATCTCACTTGTTTGTTAACCTTTTTCACTTCCATTTTACACGGTAGTTCTAGCATGAAAAATGTTCAAGATGATTTTATATTGTGTTGGAAGATGTTTTTTTTAATAAAATTTACTGTCATAAGTTGCTTTAGGTTGTATGAAATGATTCTTTGCATATAATTGCCTTTAAGAATTGTCAGTCTGGATAAGCACTGTTAACATGATGTTCTTATCTTTATATATCTAGTTGTACTGGTCAACTTGTTTAATTCATCCTGAATCTGCCAGTTGTTCTACCTCACCTCATAGGGAATCTTGTGTCTTGACCTACTACAGTAGAAAGAGTTTTGACTGTTTCTTCACCTATAACATGAATTTTCATAAAAAAATTGACATTCTGATGCTAGAAGTTCTGGTACAATGGAAGGCATTAGCTTACCGCTAGGCTTTTTGGAGCAAAGATAACACTTCATCTGCAACATCAGACTTTCTTCAAGTCAGTGCATGTTTCCATCATCCCCCTTCTGGACTAATGTTTGGGCATGGTGGATAAGTCACAAGGGCCTTCTTTCGTGGAATTTGCCATGAAGGATTTGGAGAACTAGGGTTTGAAACAAGAAATCACTTTGCTGGCTTGATGATGAAAATGGAGCAACGTTTTTTTTTTGTGTGTGTGATTATATGATTAAAGAAGGCCAAAGTTATCTATTTAAGGCTTTTAGGTGGGGTAGAAGACCAAGCTTTCTAAGGAAACTTGTCACTTGGCTGTGGCCTACGGATGGACTAGGAGGCTCGCACACATGTCCGCTACTATATTGGGCTCAATTGGGCGGTTCAACTTGCCAATACGGAGGTGGTATAGGCAGTTTGAGGTAGCTTGGCCCTTATACTGAACCGAACCATAGTCATCTTAACTCCGGATCAGTTCATTTTTTGTACTGAATTGAACATCGAATCATCTTAGTTTTAGGTTGGTTCGGTACAGTTCGCTTTGAACCGCTCAGTTTGTGGACGGTTCGACCATCACTGCTATTATACACCTCTATGTACTTAATAGTTCATGTATAATTGCTGTGAATAGTTCATGTATAATTGCCGTGAATATCCCTGATCCTCTATGGGGTTATACAACAGGACCACATCATTTTCATGAATGTTTAGTTCCTTTCTTCTCTTTGGCACCATATCTAAAGGAGACCTTTGACTCTAGGCTTTATACACAATCTAACCTTGCTTGGCCTATCTTCTACTTGATCAAGAGCTTGAATGGATGCTACTTCTGTCTAAAAGAACCGGTAGTAATTTGTGTGCATGCATGAGTCATTTGCCCAATCCTGAGTTGATAGACCAGGCTAGCTGTCGGTGCTCTTCCCATGGTGCTACCAAATCTGTCTTTATGTCCAATTATGACAGGTTAATTATCTGATAGACCAGGCTAGCTGTCAGTGCTCTTCCCATGGTGCCACCAAATGTGTCTTTATGTCCAACCATGACGGTAATATCTACTGAGCTATAGCGACATCTCTGCTGTGTGATTGTTACTGAGAATCCTTCACCCTTCTATTCTTGCATATGTTGCGTTTAGCTAGTACGGATTTGCAGTCTATTCTTGACTCCTGCAGAGAGATTAACAGACAAAATTTCATTGATTGACGGCTCAGACTTAATGATTTTTAATGTCGTTGGGGTGATTTAATGCAAGAAACTTTTTATTAAGAAGCAGTGCAGATCATGTCAGCTCTTGCTGTGGACTTTTGTCTTAATTGGCTGCCCTGTACTTCGGAGTATGAATGAAAGGACACCCCAATAGCTAGGAAGTAGATTGATGGGCCTTCTGAAACTTTTTTCTGTCGAAGGCCTTTAGAAACATTTATCCTTCCTCGGAAGCTCTGTTACAGATTTCCTAATCTGGGGAGCAATGGTGACTTCAGGTAGCCCTTCATATTGGCAGGGTTGCTTGTAAATGGTAGACCGGGGTGGGGAGTTCCAGACGTGATCAGTTCAAGCAATTAGGACTGAAGATGAATGTTATTGTGGATGTGAGCATTTGCTCAAAACAGACATGCATGAAGAAACATAGACGAGAAATGGTTTGGAATTGGTACACAAATAAGCAGGAAATTCTACTAGATGACCGTTTTGCATGCTTGTCACAGGGATGCTAACTGCACAACCTATCACATTTGAAATTGATAGCTAGATGGATGTACGTGTAAGTTGAAATTCAATTTTTTGGAGTTGGCTTTGTCATCTATTGTTTATATATTATTGGAATATGTTTATAGAAGAGTAGGCAGACAGATGATGTTGCATGGCTCGGATTGTCGAGAGTACGGATTTGAATTCTTAGTACAGTGGAGATTATGGCAGCAAGATGGTATATAAAGAAGGATAATAAGATTGATATGGTTTGCAATGCTTAGGTGAGTCCCCGAGGAAGCATAGGGAAGGGGGCGTAGACGGTCGAAGCAGTTTGGAAACTTCGAGGAGACCATAAACTTGTTTTTTCAATCAGCAAGAATGTCGAAGAAGAAATTGAGGACGCCTGATTTCAAAGTAGCTAGCTTCTAGATTACTGATACTTGAGGTTTCGAAAAAGAAGTGGCTAATACTGATATTAAGGGGTTAATTCAGTGCATGCATCATAGATATTTATATATTTATATTAATTTAGTAATGCATTTATATGACTTATTATTATTATTATTATTATTATTACTGTTATTTTGTCTTTTGTTGAATAGATCTTGTTATGTTCATTTCCTATCTCCATATGGCTTGCCCTAGCAAATGCTAGATAGAAATATAGGATGCCTCGGGCCTTCAGAGGCAAGGCAACTAATGGTGGACGTATGGGCTTTTGTACTTGGGGAATCAACGCGCATTGAAAAAGCTCATGGGAAAGCGGGGCAAGATTTACTGATGGGATTCCGATGATAAAAGTAAGAGAGAGAGAGAAAGAGGTTGCCCTTTGCTTCAAAAGGATGTGATTTTCTCATCCATAAAGATGGAAATGAAAGGAGGCTTTCAATGTTCTTTAATGGGCGTTCATTTCTCATGACGTATGACCATGGAAACTTGGTTGGCATCCATGCATCCGTTCCAACCCCTGCTGTAAATACGAGGCATCAATGCCTGCATCTGTAGCACTGCAGCACACCCTTTATTAGGGCCGCCTCGCCTCTCTGTTGGATCAAGCTTGACCCAAACGGTGATCAGAACTGGCTGTGCCCGTGAGACCCCAATTAAATCCATCACCTGATGGGTCGAGGTTGGTCTCATTTTAGGTTGGTTCGGGGTTAAATTTTTTTGATTAAATTCATGTCAGGATCGATCTGTTTGCTCCAGTTTGTTTGTAAGGTACAAATCTTACGTGATGGGCTGTCAGGCATTATTAGCCTTGGGTTTGGGTCGATCCGTCTCGCCTGGTGGATTTGGCACCAAATCTGGCTCTTATCGTCCAGATAGCGTCCATCTGAACCAGGTACAACGAGGTTGGATCCAATTTTGTGAAAATCTGTCAGGCCTATTGGGCGCTTTTGGGGTTGTGATGGATGGATCTAAATCAGGTAGGCCTATTTGAGCGATGTATTAGTCGTTTCTCAGTTCAATCCCAACGTTATCCTCCTTTTTGTTAAAAAAAATAATAATTTAGGATCTCAGTTACATGTAAACGAGACAAAGAAGATCCTTTCGTCTAATTAGTAGCTAGTTTTATTAATTGTTTATATTTAAATAGCAATTATAACATTAAATTATTCTAATATTATAATCTGAAACAAGGAGGGTAGATATGGCAATCATTGGAGGAGAGTTCATATTTTTTATAATAGAAAGAAAGAAAAGAAAAGAAAAGAAAAAAAAACTCTAATGGAGGAGTTAATTGAATGATACGGAATATTCTATCTTATTTACAATAAATTACATACGGCTCGAATGGTCTTTTCATGAAAAATAGAAACACGACGGTTATGGGATTGGGGGGCCGTGAGGCAATCCTTTATTCTCACCGTCACCAATTAGGTGATAATTTAATGATTGCGATAGATTTTTGGCTTTGACCCATATAACCCGAGTCACCTGACCAACATAAATTCCTTGATGGTGGGTGAATACAACTTTGGCTTTGGCTGGTATCGGCTTGAGCACGAAGGCACGATTTTTTTTTTTTTTTTTTTAAATTTTAATTGCCAGAATGAGGGTCCATACTGTAGACCAATGTATGATCTGGCTGAGTTTGGAGGCTACTAGTTCTGACTTGACCGAACCAATTGGCGCACGTGCCTGAATAGAGATCACTTTTAAGGACCAGCCCCACGAGATAATTGTGTTCTGTTCACTTTGACCACCCCTTGGTTCGTGTAAGCGTACTTGCAAAACCATCGTGCAAAGGACTTGTTGTTCTCGTGCGTGCGTTCGTTCGTGTGTGTAATTAAAACGAAATAAATGTTAGCGCGTTCATATCGATATCGCCAGCTGATGAGCACGATTTAGAGGAGGTTGTTTGTTACTTACGAGACTTTCTCTTCATGCTAAGAAAGACTTTAAAATTATCAGTGTTACCTTAATTGTATAGATCAAATCCCCGTTCATTTCTGTTCATTGACGGATTAGATAGATGGATGAGAGCCCTGGTCGTCGGTCCTACTACAAAAAGCCTTAGATGGCTACCCTTGGTTTGTTCGTTCGGTCGGCGTAGAATTGTCGTCGACCTTTCGACCGAAAGAAAGTTCTTGCGCGTGCCTTCCGTGTGAACCATTCTATATTATTCCTTCCAAAAAGAAAAAAAAGAAAAAAAAAAAAGAAAAGAAAAAGAACGGAGTCTAAAGTTGATTGCTTAACCCTAAACGTAGGCACGGGAAAAGGGCGTGCAATCTAAAGTTCGAATTTAATGAGGATGTGATCTCTTTCAACTCATCAGGACCCTGTTTTGGACTTTTCGCACTTCTTTCTTGTGCTGCGAGCCACGAATTGTAATCTTTGGTTCCATGGGAGGCGGATCTGCCTGTCATGATGGCATCCACATTTATACCACTGTCTTGAGATCCTCTTTTTCTTCCAATCTATCCATCTAACCTTTTAGTCGGCTTGTTTGTCTTGGGTGGATTATTATGATATGAATCCGCACATCCTTAATTTTCTCTGGCTGTCTAGGGCCAAAAAGCCGGGACCCCGCTGCTTTTCTTTGCCAGCAGAGCCATTAGCAGCTGGTTCGGCACCTGCCTCCTAAAGCGGTGGTGGTCTTCTTTTCAATCCCTGTGAGGCGCTTCTTGTAAATTTTGTAGCACCGTTGAAATATGCCGACACACTGAGTAGCATATTTTATGATGCTATTGCCATACTTAAAATTTAATTTTATATTAAATAAAAAAAGAAAAAAATACTATATACTTATAATTCATGTTCTTTTTGCTATCGATTAATTTCTATTCAAATTTTTGAGCATCATAATTTCGGCTCGCTAACAAGTTAATTAGGTCAGTAGATAGGCTTCAAATATTATAAATGGTAATCGATCCAAATATGCAAAACTTGATGGACATGAAGATCATTAGGTGAGCTTCGAATGTTACAAATGATATTAGAACCAATCTGAGTGTGCAAAAATTGATGGATATGAGGATTAGTAGGTGGGCTTTGAACGCTACAAATGGTATTAAAATCAATTCGAGTGTACGAATGTTGGAAGACATAAGGATCAATAGGTGGACTTTGAGCATTACAAATGATATTAGAACCGATCGAGTGTGTGAAAATTAGTGAACATAAAGAAAAAGCTACACATGGAATAGTGGCAGAGAAAATGTTATGTGCTTATAACTCAAAGTTGAACTAGTAATTAACTTTTACTCAAGTTTCTGGTCCACATGATTTCGACTACCAATTAACTTCTATTCGAATTTTTGGGCTACATAGCTTGAATTTGCTAATGAAATTAATTAAACCAGCAAATAAGCTGCTTGGAGCGTTACACATGATCCAGCACAAGTAAATTGCAAATAATGATGAATCACGGATGAAAGTTGAAATCTCTTATTGCTAAAAGATACATAAATTGGCAGAAGCAAAAATCATGAGCTCGGTGGATATCATTTTCCCATGAAGTCAACTCCAACCAAATTTCTAGTCAAGAGCCCCTTGTCGATCGAGCCAAGAGCCAGGAGGCCGAACAAACAGAGGGTAGGCCTTGAGAAATGCTTGACTGCTCATCTCTTGGGAGCCATGAAGTAACTTTTCTCCACCAAAACTCGGGTACTTTCAATTGAATACTCATATAAATAATGTATTTCTTCAAGGTTCATGATAAATGAAGCACTTAGTCTCCTACTCCTACAATTAATGCCTTTTAAGACATTTTTCTATTCCCCTCCACCATTAAACCTTCCCTTCCTCTAATTAATCTCCTTCGATGCTTTCATGGACTTCCACCACCTCGGAAGGATGGCACATGGACCTGCCTCTGATACCAACTAATTGCATTGATATAAATTAACCCATTTTTTAGCCATATCCTTCATTAACTTACCTAGTGCTCGAGTCATGAGGACAGCTGGGAGTCAAAAAATAGTTTTTATATATGGTACACCCCATGAGGTTGCTTTTAATTCTTGCCTCAGGTGTTATAAATGGAATCGTGATGAATGATGGGAGAGTTCATACAAAACAGCCCGTCTAAGTTTCGAGCTCATCCCATTAAGTCTCGAGCTCAAAAACATTGACTCCAGCTTGGGTTGCCAAACATTTTTGCATTCACAACGGGTGCATTGATGGCCCTACATTGTTGTAAACAAGTCGAACTTGTTTTCAAATCGACCATGAAACCCTGGCATCCAATAGTGGGAGTGCTCTTCTATGTGAATTATTTACTTGACAAATCATGCTTACTTTCTAGTTTTACCAACTATTAACTGTTATTATGGAAGTAAAAATCGGTAAACATATCCGAAAAAACATTTGAATTTTGAATACACTTTCTCTTTGTATCTATGGGATGAAATGCTACGTTATCTTGCTCAAGAGTGGATGATTATTAAACAGAAATTATTTTGCTGGAGTGAGAAGCAAAATTAATCTTTATAACCAATCAATGAATCTGAAGTTATTTGTCAAACAATCGTTGTACTGCATAATATTATATATGCCTACATAGCCATCATATGTTCTATCTCAGGCATTGATACCTATCATTCATTTATAAACGATGGCTATATAGGCATTAATAGCTTCTTCATTATTTTTCAAATATAATTACAACTGTTCATGTCTATATGGTGATCATCGAGGTATGCACAGTATTCTGCAATATAAAGTATGTACCATAGAAGATCTGTGCTCTTATTTGCCTGCCGCATGAGCTAGCAAGTCTCTTCTTAGAACATGTGACTTAAGTTTGTACCATATAAATGTGTTTATTATGAGATAAGGTCAGCCCTTCTCTTTTGATAAACTTATACCAACTCAACGTTTTGATTGGAAAGAAAATAAATCAGACCTAGCAGTTGTTCTTCTTTTCAAAAGGTGGGATACCATTTCACTGGACTGCCCTTCCATGCATCTAACAAGTGATATTAATGTGTGCTCATCACATCGGTCACCATTCACCAAGCAAGACCACCGAGTTACAGAGCTACACGTTTGGTATCTCTCATTCAATTGGAAAATAAAGACCCATTTGCTTAAAGTAGTATATATTTAAGACCTATTTATTGGGATAACCAGAGAAACATTCAATTTCATTTACTTTGTTAGCTTCGATGCCTTGGGAGCCATTGCAACAATAAATCCCATTGCAGGACGTTGAATTATAAATTATTGAAAAGTATTGAAATGATCGACTACAACAGGGGACTAGAGAAAGTGACAAATACCAGCAATCCAGCTAATCCTTTTCTTATTTTACAGCAAATTATTTCCTCTAGCGAATATAATAAATGATGTAATAATACAAAAATAAAATGTCCCCGGATCTACTTTTAATAATACTCTTTAATTGGACTAATGTTCATGAAATCTTAAACTAAATATGGCATTAGATTCAAAGTTACAGACGCAAGATTCTCCAAGAAAATAGCCTAGTTTACATTCATCATTTACGTTATAACTCAGAGCATTACTGCAAGTTGACGCCAAGTTCATACCACCAAGAATTTGATCTAGAACCCGTTTAATTCTACTTAAATTTTCTTGCATTTATGCATTACAACTCTAAATTATTCACTCGAAATTTTCGTACTTATTGCTGCGATTTGAAAATTCCACACTCATGCATCTAATCTATTCCGAATTAAATATGCAATAAGACCTCCATCAGTGCAGACGTATGCGTGTTGAAGCACACCCCTGGAACGGAGGAGAAAACAGAGAGTGAGTATTTGTTTTGTGTATAAAGATTGACAATGACTTCTTTAGCAAAAAAATAAAAATAAAAATTCTTTGGCTATTCACCGACTAAACTTGCAATGAATGAAGGTGCATTGCTCTTCGTAATTGCAATATTTATTGCAATTTTCTTTTTTTTTTTCCTAAAAAAAAAAAAATTTCTACCCCTCCCCACGCTGCAAATCCTTTGCTTTCTTTCCCACCATTAATTCTCTTCCAGGCCTTAATATTACAGTCCTCTTCCATCCATATCCTTCAATTCCATTCAATCCTCCTCCATCCAAACCAATAAAAAAGATAAGAATAGCAAAAGAAAACAAAAGAGCGTGTCAAAGAGAGAGAGAGAAAGAATTAAAGTATTTGTTCTGTTGTATTAAAGAAAAGCATTGACCGCTCCCTTCAATCCTCTTATATAATGGCACCGGAGAGTCTCCCCACCACCATCATCATCCCCACAAGCGGAAGCAACACCTCGCTCGCTTGCATACAAGGCGCGATTTTCTCCGACACCGAGCTTCTCCGGTGACGGTCGTCGGGCTTCTCGACGAGCCACTCCCTGCCCCGAGAGGTTGGGAGAGGTGAGGTGCCTTGGACCTCCTGCTCTTGAAGCGATTATTCTTTTAGTCGTACCGAGTAATTCGATTCGATACCAGATGGCCTAATTTCTATTGCTATTGGATGCAGAGAGGGAAGATCTTTCTATAGGGAGGAGGGGAGCAATGAGCCGCAACAACGGCAAGGGCCCGAGGCTGGAGCTGAAGCTGGATTTGTCCCTGGCGACGAGGGGAGGCACTTCGACAAGGGTGGCAGCTGAGGGAGACTCTCCGAATGGGTCCTTGTCGTCGTCTCCGCCCAGCTCCTGCCTGTCGTCATGCTCCAACAGCCCCGAGGCAGCGTCCATGGTGCTTGCTGGCTGCCCTCGCTGCCTCATGTACGTCATGCTCTCCGAGGAGGACCCCAAGTGCCCCAAGTGCAAGAGTGCCGTCCTCCTCGACTTCCTCCATGGTAACACCACCACCGCCGCCGCCAAGAGCGACAACAACAACAGCAGCAACAACAACAACAACAACAACAACGGCAAGTCCAAGACCAGGAAGACCTAAAGACGGTTGTTATTATTAATTAGCATCAGTCTATATATCTCCTCTCTCAAATCATAGGTTTTCTTTTCTTTATTCTTCTTTTCTTCTTCTTCTTCTTCTTCTTCTAGTCTACTTTTATATAAACATGGCTCTATAGACATAGAGAAGGTCTTTCTGGTGTGCCCCCTCCTCTCCTCTTTTGCTGAAGACAATGTAAAACGGGCCGGGCCAATCATGAGCCGCCCAAACTTTTATATAGATTGCAAGTTCTTTTTCTCTATGTTCTCCACCAGTTACTTGATGCAATGATAACATGAAATTCGCTTTTTTATTCGTATAAGTACTTCTCTTAAGCTTCTATAATATAAGCAGTAAGCAATGATAGAGAGGGAGAGGGAGAGGGAGAGGGAGAGAGAGAGAGAGAGAGAGAGCGAAGGTTGTATGTGGGGATGAAGTCCACGAAGCCGAGTCTAATCTCGAGGCTTAATCATAGATGGGCATTTTTGTCAATTTCTGAAGAGCCGTCTGCAAGTGTACAAGCTCCATGGTGCGTACATGTATCAATGAATTTATTGCTACTTAAAAAAAAAATACAAAAAAAAAAAAAATTCAACGGTGGGAGAGAGAAAGAGAGAGTTGAGAAGAGACGGACGAGGGCGGTAAATGGATGAATATTTTGTATTGAAATATCATTGCAAATAAATTTAATGCAAGAGTAATTGAGACGGTTGAAAATAATGGTGGGATTACGTCAGGTAATAAATACAAATTTATTTCCACCCCCCGCGCCTCCCCTTCTCTCTTCTCCAACTTTTCAATGCAAACAAGAAACCATGATGGCAACACTAAATAATGGGCTTCCATGGGCCCATTTCTGTTGACTCCACCCCTCTGCACTTCCACTTTCCGCTTTGCTTCTTTCTCTAAAAATATTTGATGGTTCTACCATTGGATTCTTTCACACCTGAGTTGAGTTGTTGATGTCATGGCCAATAGAAGAGTCAAAGAGACAAAAAATAAAAAAAATTTAAAAATAAAATTAAAATTAAAAAATTAAGAAAGAAAAAGAAAATATGCATTACTGAATTGTAATCCCTCATAACCCCCTCCCAATAAACCTCTACGTACTCCCTCCTCGTCATCACATCACCAACACGTGGCATGCCTACCTAGCAAAGCACATTGATATATATATATATAATAGAAAACAATCGTAACTTAGAGGCGTGGACTATTTATTAAAGGGCCCCGGCCTCGTCAAGCAAGAGTAAAAGACAAATCAAGCACCAACTACTTCATTTAAATTCTTGTGCAGACCGACTAAGCTGGATCCTTCATTTCATCAGAAATTTTTGCGCCGCATAAGGGAAATTGATAACATGAACCTGAGCTTGCACCAAATATCAGCATCGATTAACGCAACAGGCAGACAAAAGGCGTATGGGTGATTAATGTGGATGGGTGCTCTCTGCCCCTTAAGAAGCTCTTCTTTGCAGGAGGAACTCTGTCAAGGGTATATGTATCTGGCTGACAGGGAGATGGGAGGTAGACACGGAGAACAAAATGATTTCTTTTTCCCCCTTCTCTTCTCCTCAAACATCTAATGGATTATTATTATTATTTTTTTTTTTAAAAAAAAAAAACAGAATAAAAGAACAAGAAGAAGATAAAGAAAGATGAACAAATTACATGGCAAATATTTCGGCTATGCTCGCAAAAGAAGAACACACGTAACAACAAAAGGTGGCATCATCGGTTCAACAAAATTCTGACATGTCCCAATATGCGTCCAATAAACAGCTGCACCAGAAAGTCTGGATGCCAAATATTTTCAGTTCCAGGACGTCCCCAGAGAATTTGAGTGCATCTTATCTACAGTTAGATCAACATGGGACAGGGATTTGACAAAAATATATTCTGATACCCAACTAGTTGGCAACCGAAGCCAAATCAGTATTTGCGAACGCCACGTCACCACACGTGATATCTGCCTTCCAGCCATCTTTGAAGTTCACTTTACAAGATCTTGACACGTACCTGGCTTTTATGTGCATGCTTGTTATTGCAGGACACCTATCTGATAGCAGATTTACCACACAAATCTGAAAGACCCAAGGTGGCAAATGCATCATCCGGTTGATTACAATTCTGGTAGCTGACTGATCGGTATGGTGGCTTTCCCAATTCTTTTACATATTTCACATGGGGAGTATAAGCGATGACAAACAACACATAAACCTGAGGGCAAGTGGTTTAGATATCAGCATTGTCATTACAATGGGAAGCGGACTGGTGGATCAGAGGCATCAGATGAGATCTGCTGCCCCTATGTATAGCACTGTTTCCATGAACCACTCTCCGGAATTAGTGCAATACACTGATGGGAATAAATCTTGCAATCCAAACATGTACACACGCAGAGACATACACAGGTAAATTGAAGCATATCAACCGTAGCAGTGAAGTCATGAATGAAGCCCTGAACAGGGTACTAAGAAATTCTATTCAATTGAAGAGTGCAACTGTGGCATAATCTGTCTTCATTAAAAACGCTCATTCATAATATAAGAAACAAGTGAAAAAAGTGGTGTCTAGGCATAGTGTTTAACATCTGATGCACAGGAAATCTGAAATCAAGCGATGACATGGATTATAAAAGCTTCTGATCTTTACATGAGCACAATGAATCAAAATGGCACATATCATCCTTCAGAACTACATGCAAAACAAATACCAGAAGTCTAGAAACATTCGACAACAATGCTTCCATTGATTTGGTGGTCATGTAACAATACAGACCCCCAACTTCCGAATGCACACAGATAACTACAAGATCACATATCATAAAATCATCAACATTTAGTGACGAAACAACCTCAGGGAACATGAGAGAGAATATGTAGCATAAAATAAATAGCCACAGTACTTGAGAAAAATGGACCTGAGAGTTTTCACACACTCTGATTAGCATGTAAGAATAACCAATTACCGGCATGATCCCAAAAACTTTGTTGTTGTATATTTCATATGTTAGACTTAGCTTTTGTCCTTTGAGGAACTCTCATGTTGATTTTTATGCTGTTCCCAGAATTAGTTCCTTCAAACACTGTTATCAACTTAGTCGTTTGAAATGAACAAAGAATCCTGAGAATTAGTCGGTTTTATGTACCATAAAGAAGCTAGTTCATGACCAACATGTCAGTATGTCATCTACCCAACCAGATTTTTCACATCAATTAGAATGAAGATGGCAACCTGATTGAAAATAAAAGAAAAGAAAACAAAGATGGTACCGCAGGCTAAGTCCTGGCAACACAACAAACAGATTCCACGAGCAAGAAATGCAAATATTGGAACTCTGGATAATGCTCAAGAACCTACCAAGAGAAAGAGAGACGATATTACAATAGATCATCAATTTTCCAAAAGAGAAATTTCCTAACTAGTGAAGAAGCTTCTCAGAATGGTAACTACAGTCATTTCCAGAATGTATGGCTCAAACAAGTATTCTTTTCTGTAGGCTATAAGAATCAAAATAAAGCATTATGATTCCTTTTACCTGATCATAGGAGAAGAGGGCAGATTCTGGAAGAAAAAGAGCATGAAAACATTGCCATCATCAAAAATGCCAATCAGTGTGCATCTCAAAAATGAAGAAGATAGCATCAGGGAACTTTGTCATGTATCATCATTTTGACTTTCTCCCCAACCACTCCTGCTTCTGATGTACTTAATCCACAATGCCAAATTCCCTGTTTTGCTGGAGTCGGCTCACATAGTTCTCAGTAGAAATGGGACCCTTCTTCAAATGCTGGAAGTAGATCATTTCCCATGGCCACAAGCGAGCAGCACCACAGTATTCCTCTACAGAAATATCTGAAGACCCTCTTCTGTTGCTGCCAGTCCATAGTGTCGCAAGGCCGAGAACATTTCCTGTGTCGTTATGCTTGTAGACTTGCTTGCCTCACATTTAGAGGGAATATGCCCCTTCAGCTTTAAAAATGGAGCTTCCTGTGAGTCATTGTTCTGTCCATGATTCTCATAAGCAACAGCTGTCTCTCTATGCAGATCTGCGCATGTATTACTTTCATTGTAATCAACCCCAAATGCAGAGCACTGCACATCATCATCATCATGTCCAATATGTTCCCCAATAGTCTCATTATCTGCCTTGCATGGAGTGATAGCGTTTTCATCATTAACTGTAGAGCATGTAACTTTTGGTTTGGCATTCTCCAAACAATTGGACTCAGGGCTTGTCACAGTCTCCACATCGCCCTTCAGAGAGGTATTCAAGCGAATATCCATTTGCTTGTTCTTTTGGGAAGGAGTAGATTTTTGTTCCAATGAGACAGATAAAGACAATAATATAGGAAAGCTTGACCTTGACCTTGATTTTGATTTAGAACTTACAGATTTAGGATAGTATGATAAAGAAGCATATCTTGAACTAGAAGATGCTGATTGAGACTTGGAAGAAGCAGACCTTGAGCGTGACCGAGAGCCACTATTAGATATGGATCTTTGGGACTGTGAATGCAATTGTGAGCTAGCTGTAGAAGAATCAGAAGAAAGTGATGAGGTATGAAATCTCCTGTGTCTTTTTCTACTTCTTTTTAAAGCTCTTTTTGGAGCTTCATGTTCCAGCATGCTTCTTTTCTCTGCCTGAGAATCACCTCTGAGCTTGGAACGTCATTTTTCTCTAATTTCCAGAGAAGTCTCACTTGTCCTGGATGCTCTTCTGGCTTTACCAGAATGAGATTCCTTTCTTACTTGTGTATGGTGCCTTGATATCAAAGGATCTCTGCTGGCACGTGGCCTTCCCCATGAATTGGGTCTGAACCGCTTCAGCCTTCCCTCCCCTCTGTCTCGGAAGTTTATTTCATATCTCCTGTGGTTAAGCTTGCCAAACTTCTCTCGTCAAGCATCCCTTTGAGGGCAGTTACGCATTATGTGATCAATTAATCCACAGTTATAGCAGGTCTGCTGGGGTTCTGATTTATCAAGGTTCCTGCCAGTATCACCACCAACAAAGTGCTCTCTGTGTCTTTTTTCCCGGGAACTTTCTCGGTCTGGAGAGCCATGAGAGCTAGCTATCTGAACAGTTTCATTCTCATTGCTTCTATTGTAACCATGGTAAGGTTCATAGCAGTCATACTCATCACCATTCTCGATTCCATTACCATACAATGTATCATTACCAGGTTCACTCCATTGATCATTCTTCATGGGATTGAGATCGCTCATACCACCTTCATCCATTACACCCTCCTTTGAATTTACACCTTTATTCCCTCCTATGTCATTGATATCCACATTCATACTACCAGCCTCTTTGTCATGTATATTATCCAATTGATGTCCCCCATGATTATATGTGGGGATGCAAGCTGCACCAGTAGAAAAATCCCTTCGATCTTGAGAAACCCTGATCCCAATGCTATCATTGTCTTCCCTAAAGTTCCTTCCAGGATAGGGTTCATAAAATCCGGTGCTCCTTGCAGGTCTTTGAAGAGACCTAGGCAGTCTGTTAGACCAATTAAGAGATATCTGCTCCAACGCTCTCTCTCTGCATTTGTTATAAATTCATAGATTGCAAATCCATATCCATCTTTCAGTTGTACACTACACCATCCAAACCTCTGGAAAACCCGTGCAAGTTCTTCTCGTCGAACATGAGAGAGATGACCCACATACAAAGACATCTGCAACTAGTTAAAAAGAGACACATTTAATATATGCACTCAAACTAATAAACTGGTGCTATGCAGAATCAATAATTAACCAGGGGACATTAAAAAAAAAAAAAATGTTTGATAGTTATATTGAATTCCAAAATATCTCTTGATAGCAAAGTACACAAACAAGATGGTATTGCCACATAATAATAGGGCTGTTATTATTTCTACCAACTTCGACCACATTACTCTTGACACTATCATTGATTGTCCTAATAAACATTGTCACTAAATGAAACTGCTTGTTTCTTTGAATTGACCTTCAAATAGCACATCATCACTTGCCACCCGCCACACAAACTGCCAGTTCATTAGAACAAATTTTTTCTAATCAGAACCACTGAACATGTAAATCCAAATGGCGTGCCATGTAACAATAGGGTTGTTACTATTTCAAACTACTTGATCTATTTGATTTTAGTAGGTCATGTGATGTGTATATTCACTGTAATGATACCATAAGATTTAGCATCCAATTCAGTTTTAGTTTTCAATCAAATATACAAATTATCTTTGTTCAAGAACACAATATCACAAGAACTTCAACACTATATGCTAATAATGCTAAAAGTAAAAGATAAATGTGTGATATGTGCAATTAGTTGTGTATGACAACAAAATGATAAATATTTGTATGAATAGTTCATGCATGAGCGAGGCTCTAAGGACGCCAAGCTTCCACAAGCTGCTCTTTGAATTGAGTGGCATGGAAGAATTAAATTCATGCAATACAATCGCATCAGCATTTTGCAGTGTAAATATCAGTTTACGTATTGATGTTATCTCATTTTCTGATTAAGTCCCCCATCCTTGCTTCTACCTGAATTTTCTTTGTTCTTAAGTGGCCCTTAAGGAGTCAGGCTTAACATGGAAAATTGCAATTACATGCTTCCTTTTAAATACCCATTTCAACCCATCATGTAACTTTAGTAGTTCATTCATTCATTGACCACTCAAGTTCTTAGACAGCCAATGGTTTGTTCAAAGCAGGTTCTTTATCAATCAATTCCTACTTTATCTTTGGCTCATGATATAAAGGTGATGTGCTGCCCTTTCAAGCTAATAACATGAATATCATGCTTCTTCAAAGCATGAATTATTCTCTTGCACCCCTAAATTAAATAGTGTACAAATTAACAAGATCACAGTTCTGCTAAAAGGACAATTTATGAAAACGTAAATTTTCAAAATACAGGTTTTTGTACTAACAATTACAAACTAAAATTATACAGACGGATATGCACTCCTCTCAGAAATATGAGTCAGCACTGCATATCATATTCGTACTTCATAATCAACCCTTCTCTGATTGCCTATCCTGCTAGCATAGAAGTTTAATTTCGAACTCTTAACCATGTAAATCCAGAAGAGATTTTAACTATGCTTTCCCCAAGGTTTATATCATCTGGTCCCGATGCAATCTATATTTGAAGTCCTATAGGTAAGGTCGGATTTAAAAATTGGAACCTAAACTAAATTTTGGGTTGAGCTCAAGTTTTATATTTTTTTTTTTGACCTGACATGCGATTGAACTCGATTCATATTATTCGGGTCTAATTTGAGTTAGCAGAAAATAGATCCAACCCGAACCTGATCAAACCTAACCCATAAACCTCAATTACATAAATATTATTTTTCTTCACTCCAATTATATTTATCAATACATTGAATGAACTCTCATTTAAACTAAATCCTCTTTTCATCCTAACAATTAGTTATCGTCTCATCTATTTTCATATAATTATATTTAAATATTCATATTTTATTATTTATTTTAATGGATTCTTATTTATAATGCCTTCAATTATATCAATAAATATTTTCAGAATCATAATTTATAAATTGAAGGATAATCAATTACTTGGATAGAACTAAAGTTTTTAAATAAAAATTTAAGTTTATATTGACTTTTTAAAATCTTTTTTAAGTTTTTTAAAAAATCTATATATATAATTATCAATTACAAGATTTTAGATACAAAATAGTAGCTAGATACTTGACTCAAATGCAAACATGATCCAACCCAATCCCAACCTGCATTTAAATATTTTGGGTTGGGTCTAGGTCACACCTGACCTTAAACTGACCAAATGATCTATTGGATCTAAAATTCTTTCGATGGATCTGACTTGATCAACAAATAGGTTGGGTCTAAGTTCAAAATCATGATTCAAATATAAAATTGTATCGGACCAAGGTTAAGCATGACCCAACCCCAGCATGTTTGCAACCCTTCACACTACTCACGATACCACTACATTACTCTTGACATTATCATTGACTGGCCTAATAAATGTTCTCCCTAGTTGAAACGGCTTGTTTCTTTGTATTAATTGTCCTTCAAATAGCACATGATCACCTACCGCCCACCATGCAAACTGTCAGTTCGTTAGAGCAAATTTATTCTAATTAGAATCACTGAACATGTCAATCGAAACTGATGGCACATGCACCCTACTGCACTAAAGTGCAAGTAGTGATCAGTGGTTCTCTCATTATGCAATGCTAGTTTACAAGATCAACAACAACAACAACAATAATAGCAACAACAACAACAAAATCTTAATTCCAAACTAGTTGAGACCAGCAATGCTAGTCTACAAGATCAATGGATTAAATCCATTTGACAGTCAAATGTATAGAATCCACCAAATAACAAATCAAATTCAATCCCATTCTTGAAGCAGTATGCTCCACCTTGGGATTTTTTTTTTTTAACTCACCTAAATGGTTCAGATCAAGAAGATTTAATTTCTATTTGTTCAAATGCAACATTTTTGTAGCACAGATTTGTTCAAATTTATGTAGCACAAATTTCATGCATAAACATAGCAGGTATTTTGATATTCCGATATCTCAGACCAAAAATAGAAATACAAGTGCCAGATCTTACACTTTGAAGCTGGCTTTGACATCTAAATAATCACTTATAGGAAATCAGGAGCAGCAATTATATCTCTATTTAATTATCACTGACATAATAATTAAACAAAAGGTAATAATTGATGCTCAAACTTCACAATAAATGATGGGGAATTTTCTTTTTAACATCCTCATATGATGGAATTTGTTTCCGCATTTAAAACATAGTCATCAACCAATTTCCTGCTGTAATTTATATTCTCTGATATCAGTGCACACATACAGCCCTATCATATAGTATCACAATGAAATTTCTGTGGCTATTAAGGAAAGATTCGACATCCCTCGTGTTCTTCTAGAGTACTGGAAACATGCTACGTCAATAACATTTTCAGTTGAAATGATTCCCAATATCAGCAGCCAGTCAAGATGCCTTTCAGCCAGGGATAAGAAGACTGAATCTTAAAAACATTAAAAAAAAAAGAAAGAAAGTAGCTAAACAGTTGAATGAACTAAAAAAACTTCCAAAATGCTTCTCAACAAGTAAAAACCCTAACGTGCATTACCTAATAGTTCTCGGACTTCAGAAAACAGTGGAAAAAAACCAAGACAGCCAATCTGCAATGGCACTATCAAACCAAATCAAGAACGGCCCATCAACTATCGGCAAGCAACAAAACACTAATTGCTTCTTGTTCCATCTGCATCATATTGCTCCACTAAGAGACGCTCCTAAAAACAGCATCCGGAGCAAGATCAAAGAAGAAAACCGTTCGAAGCTCACCAAGAACTACTCTGATCCGCTACTTTGGAGACGTCAACACCTGCCAAAGCCCTTCAGTTTTCCTTCCTTTCACTTCCCGCAGCACTTCTAGTCCGCCGAAATTGCATTCGACGAAATCAAAATAATCTCCATTAAAAACCAAAAAATGCCCTAAATCTATTCTTCAATAACAAGAAAAAGAGGCAAAGAAACAAGCGAAAAAGATCGAGTAAAGACAACACTTACCGCATACACGAGAGAGCGAACGATGATCAGCAAAACCCTTCCAACACGCGAGGCTATGATCGAGTGAGTTATCGCAACGCCATTCTTCGCGGAGCGACGGTATTCGCCATCAGAAGAACGCGAATCATTGGCTAATTGGTTGCCGAAGCGTGCGATTTTTATACACTAACAAATCTTGTATACACCTGCGCCGCTGATGGGTTGGTTGATCCTGGCCATTGGATCAGGAGATTCGAGGTAAACAGCCAGGCGAGTGGGGTTAATACACTGAATGTAGGTGTATGGGAATCACACCAAATGTCATCGCCTACGTACCACCGTTCAACGCTTCGGCCCCCACCCTCACGCCGAAATCGCCCTCCCGTTTGCCCTTTTTATTTCCCCCTCCTCGTCCGTCTCTCCCCGATTTCTTCGTCTGAGAGCTGAAATCTTTGTCGGCGATGACGATCGGATCAGGAGGATCGAGTGTTGTGGGTATGATCTTTGGAACCTTGATCTCCACCCTTACTGCTGGTTACTTTCCTTTAGGGATCGGCATGCGAATTCTCTTGATGTTGATGCTTTGTCATGTGGATTATATTTGGATTTCTTTTATGGCCAGTCTTAGATGAATGCTGGGTTTCATGTGTCTTATATTTCTAGATGGTTTTCCGCCCTAATTTTGAGCATTCAATAGCTCCTCGCCCTTTTTTTAATTACACAACAATCCTTAGTTTTGGTGCGGAATTTGGCGTCCTAGTTTTGACCGGGGTTGAATAGGTAGGACTAGTAAGGTCATAGGATGGCCAGGACTGCAAGGTGTAGTGGGATAGTTGGGGCAAGTTCATTTTCGATTGGAATTATGATAGTGTCAGCATCATGGATGCTGGATATTTGGTATTGATTTTTGTTTTACATCATTTGTGTCTGGAAATGAGTTAAGAGTTGATGTTAAAGATCTTGGTTAAAGAGAACATGTGATCTGGTGTTCTCTCATCCATGTAAAAACTTTAAGAAAATTACTTGAAGAAGTTGGAAGGTATGAGGTGAAGTTAGAAGGTATGAGGTGGACTTGGCACCCCTATTAGTATAAAGGCATCATCGAACAGGATCTTTTATACTTCACCAATCCTTTTAACTGTAACTCTTGTGCACGTTAGATAGGATCTCTTGTATCTCAGCATGGTTGAACTGGTAAACTACCAGACAATCTGAAGTGTACTTGGAGACCATTCCACTGTCGAATATATATCTAAGTAGTAAATTTACGAATTTTGTTAAGATACTCTTGATTCTTAAAATGATTATAAAGCTGGTTCTCTGTTGCCTTAAATTGTGATACTCTTCTCTTTATTTACTAGTTTCTCTGGTTCTGTGACATGTATATTCTGTATGATATGCATAAATTTATCATGCTTAGTGACATTTATTGAAGAGGCATTTTAGTGAAGCCTGTAAAATGTAAAGTTGCACCATCTAAATGGACATTTTTGTATATGCCAAGAAAGTGATCAATTTCTATACAATTATCTTGCTGCACAGTACCTCGGAACTTTAGACTGCTGGAGGAACTGGAACGTGGAGAGAAGGGTATTGGAGATGGCACAGTTAGCTATGGAATGGATGATGGAGATGACATTTACATGCGTTCTTGGACGGGTACCATAATTGGTCCACGAAATGTATGTCCCTGTTTCCCAGACCACTGGCCTATTGTTCAACAGCAAATCAGACTGGCAGTTTTATGTTTACTAGTCATGTTATACGTGGCCTAACTCATTCCTTATAATTATTGGATATATGATACGGTCAATTGACTTTATTAGGTACAAGTTGCTAAAGTATAACACTCTTCATCCTGTTTTATTGTTTATCAGCTTTTGCTAGAGATTGTCAAGTAGCCAGCATTTCTGTTTATCACTTTGATGCATATTTGGTTGAGTGGGTGTTATGTGTAGGGTGTAAATGAAATAAAATAGAATCTATGCATGGTGATCCAAAACAACAGTCTAATGGGGGAACAGTATAATATTGTACATATTAAATTCTGCTTAAAGTAATTCAATGCTTATCTAGCCGACTTTTTAAGCACTTGTAACTCATGTTTTCTTTTTTCTCTAAGTCATCATATCTAGGTATATATGCATGCCTTGTGATTGTGCCTGTTATATATTTTTCACAAGTGCAAAGTAAAAAGTATAATATGCATATGTTAAAGTGTCTTGTGTATTACCCTGATGGAATTGCACTGACTTGCTTTTTGCTTCCCCATGTTGACTATTCTAATTGTTAGCCTGAAAAGCAATATGGTGATTTTGAGATAGCTACTTATGCTTTGCTGGTCTGATTTGTGATTGCCCGTACCAATTGTTGCTAGTTTCCTCTGAACCAGTCAGTGTTTATTAGATATTTCTTCTATTTATGCATTCGCAATTGCTCCCTACAAGACAATTCACACCTGCATTCTGTTGTTTGCTTTGGACTTGCACAAGTCAAATAATTATTAGCTGAGACATAAGAAGCAATCTGACTCAATGAGTTAGACCAGGTTCAGCTTGTTGGGTATTGAAAATAATATATCTATTTATCGAAGATGTTTCTCCAAATTCCTGTTTTATTATTGTCCTCTTTATCTCATTTCTTTGCAGTCAGTGCATGAAAATCGTATTTATCAGTTGAAGCTCTTCTGTGATAAAGATTACCCTGAGAAACCTCCAAGTGTTCGCTTCCACTCACGGATCAATATGACATTTGTCAACCATGAAACTGGAGTGGTAATAATCTCTCTCTCTCTCTCTCTCTCTCTCTCTCTCTCTCTGTGGTTACTCTGATTTTCAAGATCTGCCTGTCACAATGATGGTTACCAATCATATGAGCCTGACTCTGCAATCATGGAGCCTATGTTGTTTATAGCAGTGGTATGTCACATGGTATTGATGGTATTGTGGCAAAAAATTTTTTGGAAGGGGGAAAAAAAATACTTTGAGGTAGGTAGGCACCTCTTCATCAAATTGCTCAGAGGCTTTTGCTTTATCAGAAGAGACAACCTTCATCTGCCTTCAAGATCTTATATAATGACTGAAATGAAGGAATGATCAATGATTTAATGCGCAGGATTGACATAGTAATTAGAGTGGCAATAACAATTATAATGAACATTTCTTTTTCTGTGGGGAGTAGGAAGGAGTCTGTAGGCAGTGGGCTACATAACAAGGGCTCTCTCCCCCCAAGAAAACCTCCAAACCTTCAAATCCTCTGATGAAAGCAGGATTTGAACTCAGAACTCTGTGATAATCCCAAGATTCTTAATAAGCTTAGTAAGCTGGCATCAAAATGCGGTGTATCATTCCATTTGCACTGTCAAAAGACTCTACACCATTGTTTTGTCTCAAGCTTGATTAAATAACCAGCCTGGTAAAGAAATTGCTTAAATTCCATCTCTCAATGCAGTGATTCTATGAAGAACAGTTACTAAACGTTGATTGATAGGCATGAATTTCTTTTTCTTTGATAAATGATTAAATTTTCTGCTGCTTTGAGAAAGTTATATGTTCACTGGTTCCTGCCTCTTTAGGCACTGAGCAGCCTGGTGCAGAAACCACAGCAAAAACCAGTCAATTTCAATCTCATTTACAATTTCTAAGAATAAGATCTGAAAATAGTAGAACTATTATATGCACATGTTATATGTTCTTAAAACATTCAGTAAGCAGGCCAGAGGATGACAGGGCATATGCAACAAGTTAGATCTGTAGGATTTGAATGGTGGGAGGTTTTGATGGATATTCTGTTGGGTTTCTTGTGCATGCCTAAGAGTGCAGTGGAAGCGAATAGATTTTATAAATTTCTTAATGAGATCTATTTATATAAAACCCTTAGTAGCTAAGATTTTCTTAATGATAATAATCAAATGAATAAATAGTAAATATATGATAAGAAGAATACCTCTAATGTTAAATCCAATATGCTGAAATATCCATAAGGTGCCCAAGTGTTTACCCTTCAACGTTGATCCACACAGGAACTGAGTTCAAGACTCTATCTCCTTCAAAACTTTGATCCTTGATGCTTAATCCTTCCAAAGGATTTAATTGGCTTGCTTTCTTTTCCTTCCAATTTTCTTTCTCTTATAAAAACTCTTCAAAGCCTCTTGTTCTAAAGAAGGCTTCCTTGTTTTAGTTTAGGTCTTGTCCTGAAGAAGACATCCTTATCTTAGTTTAGGATAAGACACCCTCTTGTCCTGAACAAGATCTTCTTGTCTTAGTTTAGGATAAGACATATAAAAGAAATAAAATAAGAAAGAGAGGGAATTGATTTCTCTTCGATAGATTCATATATTATTTTTGAATCCGAGATGCACTCCTATTTATAAGAGGCAAAGGGATGCATCACCAAGGGATACATTGCATCCACACGGCTTATCATGATGAGGCGTGTCCCAAGGGTAGCATCTCATCATGATGAGGCGCTAAGGGGAGGGGCGCATCTAAGAGAGCGGAAAGATGTATTCGCTCGCCTTATCCATACGCTATCAGCCTTCTCAAATGGACTGCGCCATGGTTGGCAAGGTGCAAGTCGAATGCAGTTTGCAGCAGTTCAGCCAAGATGGTACTGCGCTGGCTGTGGCATGGCTGAGCCAGGCCAAGGCGCAAGGCGTGCAGGACTGTGCGCATGCCATGGTGCAGCGCGCAGGTGGCGCGCGCACTTGGGTGCAGCACAGGTCATGCGTATGTGGGCGCTGACCGGGCCCATCGAGCTGAGTGAGTGCGGGCGTGGAGGAGCCCGCACACATGCAGACTGGAGCGCGTAGTGAATACGCGCAGGGCCGAGCAGTGCGTGGGTGGCGCGCATGCATCGGGCCTTGGCAGATCAAAATCAGTTTGACCGAGCGGCCGAGCGAGGTTGGTGTGCGGGGCGCGTAGATGAGCGCACACGTGCATGACCAAGCTGGGCAAAGGCGCGGCGTAGCGCGCGGACCAGGCAGGCGTGCATGCAGGCTGGACGTGACAGGCGTGGGCGCACGCAGACTGGATGCAACACGCGCTGAGAGCGCGTGCAGAGGCGACGCGGTGTGCAGAGCGCTGCACAGATGCGCGCGGGTGCACAGGCGGGCGAGTGGCGCGGCACAGGGCGAGGTTGGACGCAGCGTGCGAGCGTGCGGCGCGGACAGACGGGCTGAGGTACGGCCAAGGCGAGACCGATGCGTGCTTGGGCGCGATTTGGGCGTGGCACGCACGACAGGGACGCACGCCAGATCGTGTTAAGCAGATTGCGCGGCAGTGCGCATGGGAGCTAGGCGTGCGGCAGCAGATTGGTGCGCGTGGAAGCTAGATGGGTGCTGATGTGGCAGTTGGGCTGAGGTAGCGCCAAGGCATTGGATCCTTGTTTTAAGGAGCATCCTAACTACTAACGGCTAGGGGAGTGTGCATGTCTATTTAAAGGCATGGGTGGCTTCAAGGCTAAGGTGATCGATATCAATATATGGGGATATCATCATTGTTAATGGTGTAAAAGATTTGGGAGTTAGGATTGGTAGCCAACATTGCAAAGGGTTTTGCGAGCTTGTGAGAGGGAGTTCTTGCAAGAAAGAATCCTTGTGTGTGGAGTTGGCATGCTGCCAAAGAGTTCCAAGAAAGGGAAGATCTAGCTCAAAGGGGTTTGAGAGTAGTCTTGTGAGAATTATGAGAATTCTTGTAAGGGGATTGATCTTGGTGTGAGATTCTTGATGTAATGGGTCTCTTGGATCAATGAAAGGCTATCTTTTTCCAACCTCATCGTGTGCATGAGTGTGGCGTGAATCTTGGTGGTCGTTGGAGCAAAGCAAGGTGTGGCGCAATCTTAGCAAGCGAGTTGGTGGCAAGATTCCTAAGTTTCGGAAGCAATAGGGTCATTCTTGTTGAAAGAAGGCTATCTTGTGGCATGCGAGAGGATCCTAGCCCATATGCATGCAAGGAGGGCGGGTTAGAGTGGGCGCAACTCCAACGCCGCACACGGTAAAGATAGGCTCAACGAAAGAAAAATTGAGTTTTATTCCGCTCTTTACAAGGTGTGACCCCATACTTATTTCATGATAATCCAATGGTCCAAATTAAAACACCATCCAATGGTCCAAAAGCAAGGCGCCATCACCCATGGTCTAAATTCAGGCACCAACTAATGGTTCAGATTCAAGCAACAACTAATGGTTCAGGTCCTTCATCTAGGGAGCCATCCAATGGTCCAGATCGAGCCGCTGACCAATGGTCCAGATCCATTATTCAAAAACCCATCCAATGGTCCAAATAAAGTCAATTGGGTTTCAACTCTTGGTCAACCCACATTAGGTTATGATCCAATCATATTAAATTAACCTAATACAAGAATCAGATTCGAATCTAATTCGAATCAGGAGCTAGGGTTTGCAATATGTGCTAGCATGTTTATCCTGCAAACATGATCTAATTCAATCAGACCCTTGATCAGTTCCTTTTGTGTGTGACCCATTGGGTTCCACATCTAGCCAGCAGTAGGTGTGGTGCAAGTTGACCTATCATGATTAGAACATTTCTAATCCTTATAGGTCCAATTAGTGCGATCCCAAACTTGACAATTAGAATCCTTTCTAATTGTTGATCAAATTAAACTCTTTAATTCAATCAAACCTACAAGACAAGATTGACGTCTAGCAACGTATCATGTCTACCCGGAAAATATGGAATTTGATGGATATACTAAACATACCCTTCAATGGCAAGTTACCGTGCAATTCAATCCTTCAATCATCCTACATCCTGAATAAGTATATGAGTATGGATTAATGTCAAACTTAATTACTTATTTATGTCTCTCTTAATCTTCTAATGATAATTCAATTAATGAAACGTTAGAAACTCTTTCTAATTTTTCATTCTGCTTTTATCAAAGACTTCCTTAATCATCATAAGATTAGAGCAAGTAGGATATGGTCTTCTCTTACTAGAAGTGATTGATTCATTGTTAATCTACTCACAATCTTTATACACAATCCACCATATCCAGAATACCTCATGCACAACTTAATATTGTGAATGAGTGTAAACCAAAATATGGATTCATGTGCATAAGATACTATGGCGATCTCAGGTCTAAGGATCACTTGCACAACTTTCACTAAGAGAATCATCTTTTGACAAATAAGTAAGTATCCATAAGATGTTTTCTTGGTAGATCAATTCAGTGAACTCATTCCTTTAATGAGCACCCACATCTTTATATTAGTGTCTCACACAAGTGATTGTAAATCAATCACCCTCTGCATCGAGCATACATAAGATGTGCTAGTCTTTCCGGTAACATTGATCCCCGACTTAATGTACCAACGACTGAAAATGTTTTAGATTAGGGTTTTAGAGTTTTAGGTCTCACTGGCATGATCTCATCATAGTCCTAAAATCATTGCCCTAATTTATGGGGTTCATCATAACTATAAAAAGCAGCAAATGATGAAACATAATGCCTTCTATTTATAACTAAAATGTCATGTATATGATTTGAAAGAATAAAAGAGATCCTATCACAATACAGATTATGATTGGCTTTTAGGGCATAACTCTTTCATTCTCCCACTTGCATTAAAGCCAATCGCTCTTATACTTTAACCCTATACAATTGAGGTGGCGATCAAATTGCTGCTAGGTAAAGCTTTAGTGAATGGGTCTGCGAGGTTGTTCTTTGTATCTACTCATTCAATCTTGATGTCTTTCCTTTCGATAATCTCATGAACGAGGTGGAAGTGTTTTAGAATGTGCTTGGATCTATGATGAGACCTTGGTTCCTTTGCTTGTGCAATAGCTCCAGTGTTATCACAATAAACTGGTACTAGTTCAGCAATCTTAGGAACCACACCCAACTCTATGATGAACTTTTTCATTCAAACAGCTTCCTTAGCCGCTTCACTTATAGCAATGTACTTTGGCTCAGTAACTGAGTCAGCTACAGTTTGTTGCTTGAAACTCTTTCAGCTCACTACTCCATCATTCAGAGTAAAGTCATATCCTGAAATGGACTTGCTATCATCTGGATCTGACTGAAAACTAGAATCCGAATAACTTTCTAGTTTTAATTCTGATCCTTCATATATTAGAAAAACATCTTTAGTCCTTTTCAAGTACTTAAGAATGCTTTTCACTATTTTTCAATGATCCTCCACTGAATCAGCCTGAAACCTACTTGTTATGCTCAAGGCATAAGCAACGTCAGGTCTGATACATAGTATAGCATGCATTATCGACTCTACTGCCGATGCATATGAATAGTACTCATTCTATTCCTCTCTTTAGGTGTCTTAGGAGATATCTTCTTAGAGAGATATATGCCATGACCTATGGGTAAGTAACTTCTTTTACTCCTATCCATGCTGAATCTTTTTAGCACTTTATCTATGTACTTTAATCGGGATAAGCCTAGTATCCTTTTAGATCTATCCCTATAGATCTTTATATCCAGTATATAGGATGCTTCACCTAAGTCTTTCATGGAAAACATTTTTGATAGCCAAGTCTTGACCGTTTGCAACATTGGAACATCATTTTCAATGAGAAGTATGTCATCTACATACAATACTAAGAAGATAATAGCATTCCCACTTGTCTTCTTATACACACAAGGTTCATTCATATTTTTGATAAAGCCAAACTCTTTGACTGTCATATCAAAATGGATATTCCAACTCCTTGATACTTGCTTTAATCCATAAATGGATTTCTTAAGCTTGCATACTTGATTTGTTCTCCCATTTGAGACAAATCCTTCTGGTTGAGTCATATAAACCTCTTCCTCAAGATGACCATTAAAGAATACGATTTTGACATCCATCTATCAGATTTCATAATCATAATATGCAGCTATTGCAAGCATAATTCGAATAGACTTGAGCATAGGTACTGGTGAAAAAGTTTCATCATAGTCAATTCCTTGTTTTTGTCTAAAACCTTTTGCCACTAGTCTAGCCTTATATGTATCTACTTGGCCATCAGTTCCAATCTTTTTCTTATATACCCATTTGTAACCTATAGGGCTTACACCTTCAGGTGCATCTACCAAAGTCCACACTTAGTTGGTATACATAAAATCTATTTTGAATTTCATGGCCTCCAGCCATTTATCAGAGTCCCTACTCATGACAACTTTTGAATAGGTTAGTAGATCATCGTTCTCAATGATGTGGGCTTCATCATTCTTTATGATAAACCCATATCTCTCAGGTGCTTTTCGCACTCTATTTAACCTTCGGAGAGGAGATATGTGTTATGGTTGTCCCTCATCTATGGGTACATCTGGTTGAGGAATATCATTTGTCTCAATTTGTAGGTCATAAACTTCTTTAAGTTTAATTCTTTTATTCTTACCCTTTTCAAGAAAAATCTTTCTCTATGAAAATAGCATGCCTACCAACAAAAATCTTATGTTCAGTAGGATTATAGAAGATATATCCTATACTGTTTATAGAATAACCTACAAATATACACTTATCTGATCTAACACTTAGCTTATATCCAAAATTTCTTTTGACATAAGCTTGACAGCCCCATATCTTAAGATAAGATTTGGTTTCTTTCCTCTCCATATCTCATATGGAGTGCTAGGTACAGACTTAAAAGGTACCCTATTCAAAATATATGCAACAGTCTTTAGGGCAAATCCCTAGAAGGAAATAGGAAGAGCCATAAAGCACATCATGGATCGTACCATATCTAATAGAGTACGATTCCACCTTTGAATCAGCCTGAAGGGACTCTCATCCAGCGCCGAACAGCTTGAAGTCACATTTCTTCAAACTTCTAATTTTCTGTAGTCCATGCAATGACTTACATATGTAGAAACTGCAGTTGGTATCCAATACCCAAGAATTAGAATTTTGAAGAATTGGCATGTAACACAAACATACCTTTTGATGCAACTCTTGTATCAGGCTTCACAGCTGCAAGTAAACTCTTGCAATTTCTTTTCCAGTGGCTTTTCTAGCCGCAGTGGAAACAGGTACTAGGTCCAGAGATCTTTCCTTTCTTTTTTTTGATGCTTCTTTTAGGATTCAGCCTTTTCTTAGAATCCTAACTGCCTGACTTTCTTTTAGAGCCCCCACCAACAAGAAAGATTGGACCCTTTCCTTCTTGATGTGGGTTTCAGCTGTCTTCAACATATTTAACAGCTCAGGTAAGGAGGTATTCATCTTGTTCATGTGATAATTCACAACAAACTGAGAGAATGACTCGGGAAGTGATTACAGGATCAAATCCTGACTGAGTTCACTATCTATAGCAAAACCCAATTGACTCAATCGAGTAATCAAGTCTATAACCATAAGAAAATGGTCTTGCACGGATGTCCCTTCATTCATTTTAGCACGAAATAATTACTTAGATATCTTATATTTAGCAGTCCTACTTTGCTCTCTATATAATTCCTTCAAATTAAGAAGTATGGAGCGAGTGTCCATGTTTTCATATTGCCTTTGTAACTCGTTACTCATAGAGGCCAGCATGATACACTTGACAGTTAAACTGTCATTTTTTTCATATCTATATGTGGCAACTTTCTCTTCAGTAGCATCATCTCCAGCTGACGCTAAGTTAGGGGTTTCAAGTATATAGGAAAGTTTCTCTTGTGTGAGAACAATCTTAAGATTCCTCAACTAGTCCACATAGTTCAAGCCGATCAACTTATTGGCATATAAGATGCCTCTCAGTGATAGTGAAGAAGCCATTTAATACAGATTTAATTTTATATAATCAAAGAACAAAACTAACATAAGCAGACTAATCATGATGACATATATACAATTAGACAAGGACTTTTATCTAATTGTTACTTCCACTATTTTATCGACTTATCATAGCCTCCTATGATAAACGAGAAAAATACTAATTTTTCTTAGTGGGGTTGAGATCCTAATTCCTCATTAATGCCTTGTGTTACACAACAAACATTCATGAGTTCAAAGGTAGGAAATTTTTCTTTCTAATTGCAATCCATGCAACTCTCAACATAACAACTGCCTTTAAGACACTTACAGCCTTGTGTTACACAACAAACTATAATGTCTTAGTTTAGTCAGATCCTTCATTTCTATATAGTCATGTTTGAATAATGTTGCATTTATGTTACACAACAAAGCAACACCATCAATCATGCTATAAAGCATTAGATGCACCATAACAAATTTAATATCAAACCCTAGATTAGGCCTTGTGTTACACAACAAACCTATTATAGTTTTTGACTTGAATTTGGCTTAGCATGAAGAAAGGCATTTAGTGTTTCAATCATTTAGCATTTTCAATTTAAGGTCTAAATCTATCCAATTGGCCAGGTAAGTGGGAGAGAGGTGGGAGGCCCCCGTGCTTGCCTTAGACACCAAAAGTTTGGTCAGGTAAGCAACGGACCCAATTATAAACCACGTTCTCTTTACCTTTTCAGAACCACTTTTCTAGACACCAATTGATCAATCAAACCCTAAATGGATTTGCATTATGATTTTATAACACTATTACTAAATATAATTTTATGTGAGGGCTTTCTAGTCTCTTAGCACATTCCATATACTTTGCATTTCTTATGCAAAAAGTAAGCATATCAAGGAATACGAATATGCTTGATCATATCTTATATAAAATTCATATTAAGATATGTGAATATCTTATTGTTATGACATAACAAATTTTTATAGACATATATAGTATTTTAATAAACATGCTTCATATCTAATATTGTTATCATATAGCATTTTAATGAACATGCTTCATATCATGATATCTAATATTGCTATCACATAGCATTTTAATGAATATGCTACATATCAAGATATATAATATTGCTATCACATAGCATTACATAGTATTTTAATGATTCTATAACATGCATGATCATTTGATTGCACCAGTTAAAGATGGCTCTGATACCATTGTTGGGTTTCTTGTGCATGCCTAAGAGTGCAGTGGAAGCGAATATATTTCATAAATTTCTTAATGAGATCTATTTACATGAAATCCTTAGAAGCCAAAATCTTCTTAATAGTAACAATCAAATGAATAAATAGTACATATAGGATAAGAAGAATACTTGTAACGCTAAATTCAATATGTTAGAATATCCATAAGGTGCCCAAGTGTTCACCCTCCAATATTGATCCATATAGGAACTGGGTTCAAGACTTTATCTCTTTCAAAACTTTGATCCTTGATGCTTAATCCTTCCAAAGGATTTGATTGGCTTGCTTTCTTTTCCTTCTAATTTTTTTTCTCTCATAAAAACTCTTCAAAGCCTCTTGTCCTAAAGAAGGCTTCCTTGTCCTGGTTTAGGTCTTGTCCTGAAGAAGACATCCTTATCTTAGTTTAGGACAAGACAACCTCTTGTCCTGAACAAGACCTCCTTGTCTTAGTTTAAGACAAAACATATAAGAGAAATAAAATAAGAAAGAGAGGGAATTGATTTCTCTTCGATGGATTCATATAATATTTTTGAACCCGAGATGCACTACTATTTATAAGAGGTGGAGGGATGCATCACCAAGGGATGCATCGATCCACACGGTTTATCATGATGAGGCGTATCCCAAGGGTAGTACCTCATTATGATGAGGCGCTAAGGGGAGAGGCGCATCTAAGAGAAAGGAAAGACGTATCCGCTCGCCTTATCCATGCGCTATCAGCCTTCTCACGCTGATAACCTCACCTCACACTTATTTCATTATAATCCAATGGTCTAGATTAAGACACCATCCAATAGTCCAAAAGCAAGGCGCCATCACCCATGGTCTAAATTCAGGCATCAACTAATGGTCCAGATTCAGGCAACAACCAATGATCCAGGTCTTTCATTCAGGGAGCCATCTAATGATCCAAATCGAGCCGTTGACCAATGGTCCAGATCCATTATTTAAAGAGCCATCCAATGGTCCAAATAAAGCCAATTGGGTTTCAACTCTTGGCCAACCCACATTAGGTTATGATCCAATGATATTAGATTAACCTAATACAAGAATCAGATTCGAATCTAATTCGAATCAGGAGTTAAGGTTTGCAACATGTGCAAGCATATTTATCCTGCAAACATGATCTAATCCAATTAGACCCTTGATCAGTTCCTTTTGTATGTGACCCATTGGGTTTCACATCTAGTCAGCAGTAGGTGTGGGTGCAAGTTGACCTATCATGATTAGAATATTTCTAATCCTTATAGGTCCAATCAGTGCAATCCCGGACTTGATAATTAGAACCCTTTCTAATTGTTGATCAAATTAAACTCTTTAATTCATTCAAACCTACAAGACAAGATTGACGTTTAGCAACGTATCATGTCTATCCGGAAGATATGGAATTTAGTGGATATACCAAACATACCCTTCAGTGGCAAGTTACAATGCAATTCAATCCTTTAATCATACTGCATCCTGAATAAGTATATGAGTATGGATTAATGTCAAACTTAATTACTTATTTATGTCTCTCTTAATCTTTTAATGATAATTCAATTAATGAAACATTAGAAACTCTTTCTAATTTTTCATTCTGCTTTTATCAAAGACTTCCTGAATCATCATAAGATTAGAGCAAGTAGGATGTGACCTTCTCTTACTAGAAGTGATTGATTCCTTGTTGATCTACTCACAATCTTCATACACAATCCATCATATCCAGAATACCTCATACACAACTTAATGTCGTGAATGAGTGTAAACCAAAACATAGATTCATGTGCATAAGATACTATGGTGATCTCAGGTCTAAGGATCACTTGCACAACTCCCACTTAGAGAATCATCTTTTGACAAATAAGTAAGTATCCATAAAATGTTTTCTTGGTAGGTCAATTCAGTAAACTCATTCCTCTAATGAGCATCCACATCTTTGTATTAGTGTCTCACACAAGTGATTGTGAGATCAATCACCTTCTGTATCGAGCATACATAAAATGTGCCGGTCTTTCCGATAACATTGATTCCCAACTTAATGTACCAATGATTGGAAATGTTTTAGATTAGGATTTTAGGGTTTTAGGTCTCACTGGCATGATCTCATCATAGTCCTAAAACCATTGTCCTAATCTATGGGGTTTATCATAATTATAAAAAGTAGCAAATGATGAAACATAATGCCTTCTATTTATAACCAAAATGTCATGTATATGATTTGGAAGAATAAAAGAGATCCTATCACAATACAGTTATGATTGGCTTTTAGGGCATAACTCTTTCATATTCTAATAGTTGGAAAGAATCATCACCACGAGTGACCACTTATGCTAAAAATTCTGTCATGGTTGTGCACTAATGGTTGGACTCCTAAATGATCTTTGTGTTTCCAGGTTGAGCCTAAGAAGTTTGGGATTCTTGCAAATTGGCAGCGAGAGTACACCATGGAAGACATCCTGGTACAGTTAAAGAAGGAGATGGCAGCGCCACACAACCGGAAGCTGGTTCAGCCCCCAGAAGGTACCTTCTTCTAGCGGATGAATATGATCATAGCTTATCCTACAGAGTCAAAGGGCTCAAAGGCTGTGCCTCATGTGGATCCCTGTACTCAGCTCGTGCAACTTTCATTCTATGTTCAACTACTTTGCAGTCATAATGTTTTAAATGGGTTTGCTTGTGTCAGTGAAAGACGATAAATGTTGTAACTAATATACATTTATAATTTTTCCATAATGCTACCCTTGTCTCCGTTTCAATGGAGCCAGTTACGCTGGGAAAAGAAAGACCTCGTCAATTTGGGGTGTTCCTTCGCAGCCAAAATTCGTGTCTTGTAATGGCACCGATGTGGTCCATCCTGGCAAATTTTTAACGCAGTTGGTGCTAATGATGTTACGTGCGGAGGAAGAGAGAGGGAGAAGGTATATCTTCTGCATTCTTCTCGATTTTGTCGCTGGAGGAATATGCGTGGAAGTAGTGCAACTGATTATGAGATCGTGGAGGGTGGTTGTCCCCGCCCTTCACGTTGACGTTTACAGTGATCGACTATCAAACGACCACAAGCGCTCCCTTGAGTCAAAAGTGGCGAGCAGGGGGACCAAACTAAGAAGTCATTAACACGTTTTCCAGTGCTGACGGTCGCTGCCATAGCTATGATGACCGATTGTACCAACCATGCAATGCTTGTGGGTTGTGAATTCCGGGGGGAAATTCCGCCATCGGCTTAGTCCGCTCGGCGCCGACTTCTAAGAAGAGAGATCAGAGAAATAACGAAGTCAGTCAGGTACCTCACGAATGCAGTTAACATTGCAATGTTGCAAAATTAGCATTTCAAAATTTGACTCTCTGCTGGAAGAAATCTAGGTCAATTCCCTTCGATAAGAGATATACATTTCCTTGTCTCTTTTTCTTTTCTTTTCTTTTTTTTTTTTTAAAAAAAAAAAGAAAGTGGTTGATTAGATAGAACCAAGGAGCCAAAAATGAAATGGATTGCTATAATATATATATATATATATACTTTTATTTTCACATATCATATACAGATGAAACTATATTTATTATCATCTTTGGATCGAATTTTTTTCTTTACTATTTTTGAACAAGGGGCAGAATTCATATCAAAAGGTAAGCAAAGTTTTTTTTAAAAAAAATAAATTTAACAACCCTAAATCATTATGTATTTATACATGTGTTATTTATTAAGTAAAAAATGACACGACAAACATTTAAGTAGGTAACGCCTCAACTTAATCCGCATTAATATGTTTGATTATTATTAAAATTTATTGCTTAATATGTAAGAGAATAATAATTTCAGTACTTTATCATTGTTAATGATAATATACAATAAAAATTTAACTATTAAAATTTCTTATTTATTATAATTTGCTATATTGTTATATTGTATTTACAAAATAATTAGAAAAAAAAAAAAAGAAAAAAGCTGCCCTCCCACATCACACAAAATGGGTTTTAATGACAAAAGCTTCTATATTGAAAATTCTATTTGTGCAAAATTTTTCATCTATTATTATATTATATTTTAAAAATAGTAAAGTCTTTTTCATCTTTTACGCGTCATATTATATTTCAAAAACAATTGAAAGAGAGAAAGAGAAAAAAAAAAATCATATCCTATGTAGAATATATGGGTGATAAGCGATAATGTATGCTAAAGTTTGAGGGAGGGGGAGAAGAGGAAAAGATTTAGAAAAAAAGAAGGAAGAAAATATCTAATAAATTGTTTGCTTACCAAGAGAATTGATATGTATGCATGAGGAGGAGGGAGGAGGGAGGAGGGGGAAAGCGTCTTGACTGAGCTAACCTTTTTCCCGCTTATGGCATCACGCAGCTGGATTTTTTTTTAAAAAAGAAAACGAGGAGGAGGAGAAGAAGAAGAAAGGAAGAAGCAAAGTTCTGCAAGCGAGTTAAATAATAATAATAATAATAATAATAATAATAATAATAATAATAATTCGATCGTATACGCAGAAACATACCATCATTCCGGTAATGAACGGCAAGCCTAATTGCCGGTGATTTTAAACTCGTTCCTATTTTAACTGGTGGAGGACGTAGACAATTATATACGTTGTTGCAACGCAATAACCTGCTCTTGTGCCCTAAAACAAAAGAACAGACGGTTGTCACAACAGCCGCCAATAATGGCCCATGATAGTTCCACAGCGGTGTTTCCAGAGTCCCGTATAAACAAAATACCCGTTGTACTCGTTACGATACGCAGCCTAAAAAGAGACCTATATAAAATTAAAATCCCACCTAGAAGAATCCCAATGCCCGCTGCCGACTCCTAATACCCACCAAAAAAAAAAAAAAAAAAAAAAAAAAAAAACTTACTCCCTCTCCCGGAATGACTCCAAAATCCCCCGGCTCGCACGACTCCGAATGCCGCTGATCGAGCCCCGGAGCCGCATGATTATCCGGGACCCACCCAGAAGACCACAGGCGGCGGCCGATCTCCACCTATATAAGACCCCGAACCCCTCCCAAGGTTGTCACAAGCGGAACAGAGTTCCAGAAGAAGACGACGACGCCATGGGAGGAGGGCAAGGACGACGCCGACGCCGATCACGACCACCGTCCACGGCCGCGGCGGCGAACCCGCCGGTCCAGATCCGGTCCGTCTGGGCCGACAATCTTGACCGGGAGTTCGCCCTGATCCGGTCGGCCGTCCGGCGGTACCCCTACGCCGCCCTCGACACGGAGTTCCCCGGCGTGATCCACCGCTCGTCGAAGCACCCGTTCCTGCTCTCTCCCGACGAGCGCTACGCCCTCCTCAAGACCAACGTGGACGCCCTCCAGCTCATCCAGCTCGGCCTGACCCTCTCCAACTCCGCGGCCGGCGCCGCCCGCCTCGTCTGGGAGTTCAACTTCCGCGACTTCGACCTCCGCCGCGACCAACATGCTCCGGAGTCCATCGAGCTCCTCCGCTCGCACGGCATCGACTTCGATGAGATCCGCGCCCGGGGGATCGAGTCCCGCCGCTTCGCCGAGCTCTTCGTCTCGTCGGGGCTGGTCCGGAACGGCGCGGTGAGCTGGGTGACCTTCCACAGCGCGTACGACTTCGGGTACCTGATCAAGACCCTAACGTGCGACCATCTGCCGGCGAGGTTGGAGGATTTTCTCCGGCTGGTCCGGGCTTTCTTCGGGGACAGGGTGTTCGACATCAAGTACATGATGAAGTACTGTGATAGCCTGTTCGGAGGGTTGGATCGGGTGGCGAGCATCTTGAAGGTGGATCGGACGGCGGGGAGGTGCCACCAGGCGGGGTCGGATAGCCTGCTCACGTGGGAAGCTTTCCGGAGGATGAGGGAAATATACTTCGGACAGGATGGCGGGGAGAAGCACGCCGGCGTCGTCTATGGACTGGAGGTCTGCTGAATTCTCTGAGATTGATATTACATTCATTACTTTTTATTGTTCATCAAGTTTATTCCTCAAAAAAAAAAGAAAGAAAAATAATAGCAGCGAGTTAGTCAGGAGCTTGCCATAATACCATTGTCTGTCCCAACTCAGATTGACGATGCCTTCAATAATTAATTAAATGCTTACCTTTTTTATATATATATTTGCCTGATTTATTTTTTTATTTTTTCACTTTTTTGATGCCTGCATGTTGGAGCGTGCCTCAGAATTTTAGAACCGACTGGAAAAAAGAAAAAGTAACAGAGGGATCCAGATAATCCAATTCGAAGTTTTTTTTTTTTTTTTTTTTATTAAAGGGCGAAACGGTTTCGGAGAATGCTTAACCTTTAAAATTTCTATATATATATATATATATATATATATATATATATACATAAAGAAAAGAACTCGAGAACTCGATTTGAAGGGGAAGGATTAAGAATTTTTTTATGCTTTCTATTTGATTCGTAGATATTATTAAAATTTACAAATTATACGGTCATTAAAAATCTTTTATCTTCATTGAATCTTTCTTTTTTTTTTTTTTTTTTTTTCAAACAAGACCTAAAATTTAAAAGCCTAAAAGCTATTTGACATTGTTTCTTTTTATAGCCACAAACTTTCTCACACAATAACTTGGATGGATTTTTTTTTCTCATTCATCCTTTTTTTTTTTATATATATCTCAAAAATAAATTAGTGTAATTAAAACTTTACCTTAAATAAAAATATATTCATCATGTTAAATTTATAATTTATCCTTTTTTATATATTTTTATTTAACCAAATAAGAATAAATACAAAATCTTTCCTTTTTTTTTTTTGTTCTTCTTATATTTAATGAGACTTTCATTACAAACAAAAAAAAAAAAAAATCCAATTCCGTCTCTATATTTCTTTCTTTTTCATCTTTCTCCAATTTTAAAAAACCATCCTCCCCTTTCACTTCGCGTCAAAATAGGGTAACTTATTAATCCACTGATGGGTTGAAAAGTGCCTGCAACCAGCCAGTCGAGCAGGCACAACGGGCCCCGGGTGATGTACAATCCACCGACTCCAACAGCAGCTGGACTTAAGGGCTCTACGCACTTGCTGCACCGCAACGTATGCAAGACGCAAAGAGTTCGGCAACATGTAATAGATATATAGCACATTTTTCATGCCTTTTAAGATTGATATAGGATACTGCGCATTTAGACAGATATCTTAAATGCAGTTCTTCTTCGGTTTCTATATAATAATCCTCGTCAAAGGAGGCTATCCCGATTACCTGTGGTTTGTCCACCTCAAATCCGTCGCACACTCTGGATCTTGAAATTTTGCCTCCTTGCAGACGTAGCGTGTGCAGAAAACCTGATAACCGTGTAAGAATAATACTCTGCCGCACGTAAACTAAATGCCTTCAAATTACTTGATTCCAACATGAAAATATATATATATTAAGCTAGCCACCGGACTCCGTTAGAGCACCACTTATTCCCCTCCATCTTACACGGGTCTTAGCAACAATCCACGGAACATAGACATACAATGGAACAAAATGACTACGTTTTGTTGGTAGTACGACGGGTATAGAAAACTTTGGCAACCTAAGAAGACCTGCCAACGGAAGGAAAGCAACAAAAAAAAAAAGAAAAAGAAAAAAGAAAACAAACAAAACAAAATAAAATAAAACTACACTAAACTTAGTAAAAGGAAAGGGATGCTGATAATTCAGTTACAGATGCATACATCGACAACCGGCAAGCGGGGATGTTGGAGAGGAATGAAAAAAATAAGAGAAATTCCAAGGATGCTGAGGCTTAAGACATTCATCCATCAATATTTTAATGTACAGCACACCTGTAAGGTACCTTTGAGCCTATGTTTGACAAAGTTGATTATCAGCCAGACCCCTACTTCATTAATTTCAATTAACAGTTCCTCATATTCCGACTCTCAAAGAATATCAATCTGCATTAGCTTCTTGCATGAAATTGCTGACTGATAGAATCATAACTAGGAACGCAATCAACTGCATGACCACAACATGATATTAAGTGAGATGTTCACTTAGACGAAATTTAGCGTGCTAAGAAATGTTGGATGAAAAAGAGAGGAGACAACTAACCATCGCCCAAAGATGCCATGGTGAGCGGTGAAGATACAATCTTTTGGGCCAACATCGTGAGATCATCTAGAGTCACTTCCTCTAAGCATCCTAGAAAATGCTCCACTGGTTTCCTGTATAACAATCAAAACATGTGCAAAATGAACTGATTTGAAATTCAAAGTGCCTTTACAGCGTATGGACAAGGGCACTCTGTAAATCAGTGATTTACCGGCACCCATAAGTCAAAATTTGACTTCCAATGTCCTCTGTAACAATTGCCTGTGAAGGAAATCGAGGAAATTACATAAACTTTAAAAAACTAAATGCATCAGAAATTTAAATGATAATGAATTAAGTTTTCGTTTACTCTGGATTCCAGGTTCATCAAAATGGCTGATTTCGTGGCATTTTTGGCGCGATGCAGTTCAACATCCGTAACTGAAAATCATGTTAAGGCATGAAGTAGAATGAGTCCCACATAATGCAATATAAATTTTATCTGAAAGATTAAAGTTGCTATTGATGGTAGTCTACCCTGGCCAGGGGTTGCAATTGCTAGCAATTCATTAGCTGCAATGTCAACTGCTTTAGCCACAAAGTCTGAGCCCTGCATAAGAAATTGGGGAAAAACATTTGAGATTTTGGTTAAGAAGAAAGTTCATAACTAGTTCAATATTGCTATTCCAATGCTAATAGATAATTACAAAAAGGAAACAAGTGACTTGTTCAATATTGCTACTCCAATGCTAATAGATAAATACAAAAAGGAAACAACACGACCTCAATACAAAGAAACAGCTCATAATCTGCAAAGGATCCCATTAAAGAAACAGGTCTGACACTTCTTCTCATTCCTTTTATGGTTGTGGCATTTTGCATCGAGCTTTAACAATAATCAAATGTTTATATGAATTATTAGATCATTTGTTGTGGCGAATGCCCACAAGAATGCATAATTCATAAAGAATTAGTAGGTATGTATGTCTAACTTCAATGATTCACCGCTCAAGAAGAAAACATAGCCCACTACCCTGTTTAGTGGCCAAACACCTAGGCCGCTCTTAGGGATCTGGCCGCTAATTGGGTGTCCAAACTGTCAAACTAAGCCTCAGCAGCGCAGCTTGGGTCAACCATGAATATACAGGGCAATATGCGATTTTGAGCATGTCAAGCAGATAATGTTGTAATATTTCATGCAATCCTCAATGGTCCCCAAACATTTTACTTTGTTACACCTCACAAGTTTCACTAATTCTTGGTTAGTTGCTTTTCTCTTATATTTATTAGTTATTCTTGGTAGAGCTGCTAATTGGATGAGCTTGCCTGAATCACTTTTTTTTTTAGGCGGAATGGATGAAAAGTATTTATACAATTTGTACTGAAACTTTGATCATTGAAAAATATAATTTATTTAAATAAAATGTAATATCAATGGAACTGCCCCTCAAATAAACTTAAAAATCTTTCCCCACATTTACCTTTCTATACTCAAAAATCTTTTAATTTATTTCAAATCTTTTGGTTATTTTAATACGTTCATGGATGTTGATTAGTATTTCAATATTTGTTCTTATACAATCTGACTAAGCATCTACCTAAACACCAAACTTCTTGGTCACTCACATACTGCAACAGACTCTTAAAACATTAAAGATATTGAAGAAAGATGATAAGAAACAGGAGGATTTTGGATAGAAAAACATGGCACTTCAAATTGAAAACAGAAACAATATCTTGTTGGAATATAGTGTAGGCAATTTTGACAAGGAAAAACATACTTTGTTCAAATAGTGAGTTCTATTTTCATTAGATCATTTTACACCCTCTTCCTATCTATTCTGTTCACTTTATCCAGCCTCGTCAACATCATCATTATCATCGTATCGACAGAGGAGACTGCCACTGTGCTCTCATCAAAATGCCACTCCGTCCACAATCATGATGCATACATGGCAACAAGAAACAAAGCACTGGACAGAAGACAACACTAGCAAGCATCACCTTTTTTGTGAAAGGTGAATTCACTGTCACATAAAAAAATAAATATATATGAATCTGCAAAAGTAGCTTACCGTGGTTGAATGGATGCCAAACAAGCCAGAGTCATTATAAATGCTACTGAACACTGAAAAGGACTGGACTTGCTGGTACTGATTTAAGACCCGAAGATCTGCATTAGTAGCGAAATGCTTTAATTCATATGCATGGTACTAAGTTAGATGCTTGGCATACCATAAACAACTGACTATATAACGGCTTTTGTCAGAGTAACAGCAAGAGACATGATGGTAGAATAGATTAGTGAAGTACACTTCCTTTCAGCATAATCAAACAAGTATGTGGATTTCAAATTTAGCATATCAATCCCCATAAAATTATCCATATAGTCGGACTGCAGCAAAATCACGATAAAGTACTATTGACTGTACTCTATCAAGGTTCCAGACAACCAGAACTATCTCACTTCATTCATCAAGATAGGCAGCTCATTGATTATCCTAATTTCATATAATCGATGCAATAAATACATAAATAAAGAGCAGCTGAGTAAGAAGGTATCATGAGTTAAAACATTGGCACTCACAGAGCCGAGAATGCATTCCCTTCCCAGGACCACCAGTAGAGAATGAACCACCACCACCCATCAATGTCTGTTACAGATTATCGTTATTAAGACAAGGGGAAAAAAGAAAGTATAAGTCACCGGAGCTTCTTCAATGATGCCAAGAAACACGACCTCCTCCATGTTAATCATTTTAATACCTGCAGAACGGTCAGGACTGTTGCATCTTTATCTTGATGCCAGCCCCCTGGAACTTCAAAAGCTAATGCCACATGAGTCTTCTACTAGAACAAGAAGACAGATCAGAGGGTCTAACAGTAAGCATAAATGGGAAAAAATGAAAAAGAAAAGAAAACAAAAAACACAGCATATGCAGAAAGTTTTATTACCTCGGAGTCTACTTTATGCCTAAAATCACCACCAGTATAGGTAGACTTTGGCACCTCCACTGGAAGTCCTCTTGGTAAGTCATAAAACAGAGGTTCTACAATAGATAACAAGTGCTCATGATCCACACCAAATGCTGCCAAAACCATGCGATCAGCAGTATAATTTTCCTGTCCAATTAATAATCTTTGATTACTTGTATACATTATCACTTCTATGTAACTGTCTTGGTATTGTGGTTTCATAAATTAACAAACTTGTCTAACATCAAAGAGTCTCTGAAAGGGCTTACATAATAAAACTTCCCAATAACAGATCCATTGATTCTTTCTAAAGCTGCCTCTGGGGCCATTAATGGATTTCCCAGCGCACCAGTATAACCAGCCAGGTGAAGTGATTCCAAAAGAAACTGTTGAGGGTCCTTTGTAACTTCTCCTGTCTCCCCTTTAACTTTAGCCAACTGTAAAATCAAATAAAAAAGGCCCAAACAGGATCATGCAAAGCCAAGGAAAGAGACATAACAAACAAAGCATACCAATATCATACTGACCTGCTCTTCTACCTCACCATCAAGAAACAGAGGATTCCTGATACAGTCAATAAGTAATTCGACTGCTGCCGGCAAGTATGCTTTTAACGTGTCATAACTGTACCCCATTTGCTCACGTGAGGCACATGCACCCACATTGCCTCCTGTTACCTCCACATCATGCACAATGCGCACATGGCTACGATTTTTTGTGCTTTTAAATGCCAATCTTTCTAAAAGATGGGTAACACCAATAGATTCCTCCGTCTCGTATATAGAACCAGAGTCAACATATATCCCTAAACAAGCAGCAGGCCCCTGTCAAGAGGCAAACTTAGGATAATCTGGACTATAACCAAACCTTATGTACACCAAGAACTTTGAGAAGCTGGTATGTATGTGAGCTAAAAAACACGAGCACATACACTTTAGAAATGATGTGGGCGAAAAAAATGAATAAACTGTGCACTAAAATAAACTTCCCAATCAGTGGACCTCATCTTGAAATGGATCTAGCAAGGTAACAATGCAAATTAAGTAAAGGAATTTTTTCTTGAAAGATTAATAAAATTAAAACCAAGGTCAAGCTAGGCTCTGGTTTATTTTTCAAATTTTTGCCGATGAGGTTGGAATAATCAGACAAACAGAATAGGAAGGAGGATATATTTACCGGAGCATCTTCCGAAGCAATTTTTAGACCATTTGGAAGTGTCGTTATCTTAGTTGGATATCTTTCCATAGAGTCTGGGAGGCAGGGAGGAAGCTTGAGCCCAGATAAGGGTAGAAAAAGAGGAGGGAAGTGCTTCATATGGGTCCCTTCAGACCTGGAAAGGGGCTCATGTGACAAAAATCGAGATCCAACATCATGACCCCAGGTCCTCTGGGGTTGCATGTTGATGTGTGTCTTGTGATGGCTCCCATTCTCAAGAAGCTACAATTGAAAGAAACAAACGGCAAAGAAAAGATAAGTTAGACCATTTAATATACTGACATTCATTTGAAAACAGATAACAGGTAAGTTACTGACAGTTTGACACATGGAAATTCATTACACCGTTAAAAAGTGCAATATCATTTTCAAGCGATTGACTGAATATGATTGATGTTCAGTAAAAAAAACTATAATCATAAGAACCATTTAGACATAACTGATATACACGTACATGCATGTATTTATTCATATGTACATGTATATCAAAGTATGGTAGCACTAACCCAATTTTCTTACTGTCCTTGGGAAGAGTACGCATCATCATGAAAGAGCAAAGAGCTAAAGATATTAATATCAAATAAAGCAGAACTCAAGAAACAGAGACAGAAGATATTGTTTTCCATAAATATGCAAGTTCATAGCACACTGCAATACAAAAATTGTCATAACAAAGATGTAGCTAAAAAGATAACAATAAAACAACAATAAAGCCTTAATCCCAAACTAATTGAGGTCAGCTATATGAATTTTTTTTCTTCATTATGTTTGATTTAGAGTCATATTTTCTGTAAGATGAAAAAATATTAAATCTTTCTTTATCACTCTTTTTTAATGTAATTTTCAATCTACATCCATTTCTTTTATTTCTACATGTATCAAATCACTAATTCGCATCAATGCATTTTTAGGTCTACTTCGTAAATATTCAAACCATCTAAGTCGTCCTTCCATCAATTTGTCCTCAATTAATGTCATCTCTATCTTTTTACGAATAACCTAATTTCTTATTCTATCTTTTTTTGTATTACCACACATATATCTTAACATTTTCATTTCAGTTATATTCATAATGTAGCTATAAAAGACAACTGCAGATATATGCAAGCAAAATATAATATGCAATAAATTATCGTGGGCTCCATTTTTTAAGGACCTTTTCTTAGCATTCTTTTCTACATCTTTGCACCTTCTGCCGGTACCCCTTCTACATCACAGATTAGTCTGGGGGAAAGAGACCTACTGATCCGTTATGATACAAGGAAACCATAGGCCAGGTTTTACCAACAAAAAAATCTAATATTATTATTTAGCCCCATTAGCATCTAGTCAGGAACCACCACTTCATAGCCCTGTTTGTGGTCCTACCAGGCTTTACCAAACACCTAGAACCCATGTAGGCAGTTTGACGACCTTGGATCAAATAGGCCACCTAGCACAAATTGCAAGAGTTTCATCATCAATGCATAAGGAACATGGAACTTTGCAGCATTCCACCTTTTAAGACCTCAGAGTTACATTCAGATACGTAGGTTATCCATTCAAATGCATGAATTTTCATCAAAGACAAAACAAAAAAAATTTAAATATGCTTCTGAGAAGAGCAACTCAGACATCTAATAAGTCCGGGGCTGACACTAAAATCTCAACCTGTGCTACTTTTGCCTCCTGGAATCCTCATTATCGAGTGTAATCATCCAGCTGATATCATTATCAAGCATGTTGACTATTTCAAGTCAAGTCCTCAAACTTGAATTTCATATCATTTCGTCGCACTTTCCTGCCTGCATTGCTAATATATTTAATCAATGTAAATATGTTTTCTGTGTTGTAGACAGCTTGCTCTCCCAAAAAATCATACCGGACTATCTTATGCTTGAAGAACATGAAATTTTCTATTCCTTTATGGCAATACCAAATCTCAACTCTCTTGCTTTCGTGCCTTTTTTTCTATCTCCATCATGAATATTTGAATATATTTCTTAACCTAGACGTCACTCAAATATTGATTGTTTTAAAAGTTAGATATTTTATTAGAGGCACGAAAGGAAGAATTCCCCATTACCTTCCCACCAATCTCACCACAATCTTGACAGAAATCCGAGCAATCTCTTCCTAAATACCCACAAAAATCCGCAAATCAAATATACGAATCAGCTGAAATAGCAAGATGGCACCTCTCAAATTTCTTATAAGAACAAATCATAAAAAAGAGAAAGGCGAGGATCCCAACAAGATGATGATTTTTTGAAATATTACCACCGAAAAAATGCCGTAAAAAGAAAAAGAAGGGGCAGAGGTACGATTCGGCGGCGGCGACACTGACCTTTCGAAGAAGAAATCGATTCGATGATCGAAACATTTTCCACCAAAACCCTAATCTTCTTCCAGATATATTTCTCGGCACTCCGGATAGGGTTTTATTAGGTGAGGGTTAAGGCAAAATTATGATGATGCCACCATCCTTTAATTTAATGACCAACATACCCTTGAACACGAGCGGATAAATTAATTAATGTTTAATAATATGAGTTCCGACTGTCCGCATAAATATTTTGGAGCGTAGCGTCTGATCTACCGTCCATATTTCTATCGATTTGCCCGTTGGTAAAGTTGGAGGCAGATCGTGAGTGTCTGCATAAGATTTTATATACGGAAGTCAGGTCAATATTTTCCCAAATTGGGCTGAGCTGGGTGGCAATTGCTCGCCCGGCCAGGAACTGGGCTTGGGCCAGCAGTTTGTCCGGCAGCCGGGTTTGATATTTTTAATTGGTTCAGCCTAGAATTGTGCAAAATTAATCAAATCAATTTTTTTTTAATATGTAATCGAATCGAGCTAAATTATTTAAAAAAATTAAACTGATCAAATAGAATTATGCTAATTTAGTTCGGTTAATTTTTTTTGTTTATTATAAGCTCAATGTTTAGGCTTTAAGCCTAATTTAGTTCGATCGATTTTTTTTAATTATAAACCTAATATTTAGGCTTTAAGTTGAATTTGTTATTTTTTATTTTTTTTGAGTTTTTCGATTAAAATTTTTATTTATAATTCTGGACTTTTGGGCCGAAAGTTTTTTGTTTTTGGTCGATATTGTATGCATTAGGTGGGTTAATGGATTTTAGACTTTGATCACTGGGTTTACAAGTAAATGGATTCCTTGTTCCATTCCAGAATCCTGTTTTAAGATTGATCATATTAATTTCACGAATAGGATCGGATCTGGATCGATTTGGTTGAGAGCAGTGGAAAGTCTTTATATGTCGCCGCATTTTTTCCGGCCTATCACCATCACCGGCGGTCACTGGACAGCAACGCTCTAAGATGCCCTGTTTTAGCCTCTTAATCCTGTTGGGAGATAGTTGGTAATTAAAGAGTTCTTAGTAGAAGACAAGAGATGGGCAGTATGAGTTCGCTGGAAGATGTTGATTACGGATGGAATCTTGCCATCCAAAGATCGCCGGCGATCAGTTTTGTCAAGAGATGGGAAATCAGTAGATTATGTTCAGATTCTTGGTTTGGATCAGTCACCAGGCCGATCACTGGAGGCAGGTAGCATCATCGAACCATCTTGACAATATCTTTAGGTAGGCGTCACCGGCGATGTGGCCTCCGCCGTGGTGGCCGGCAGCAGTTGGCCTTGGGAATCAGGTTTGGTGTTTAAGAGGTTGAAGATGAACGGTAACTGGTGTTATTGTTCATCAGTCTTCATTGAAACGTGAATCATGGGTGAGGAACTGGTTTAATGCTGGGTTAATTTAATTGAAACCAGATTAAGCTTTGGGTTAGAAATTTAGCTAAAGCCACTTGATCTGAGTCATGTAGAGTAAAACCAGAACCATTTTTGGGTTCAGTTCAGTGAACCAGATTTGAAATCAGGTTCAATATTGTGAATCAGAATTTGACCCAAATGGTTCTAGTTGAGCCAGAAGTTGGCTCTGCATTTGTGAATCAGAAGCTTAACTTAGGTGAAGCAGGAATCATTTTTAAGCCAAACCAGAGAACCCATTTGCTGATTTGGTATCAATTGAGTTAGGTTCAAAGCAAATCAAGTTGGGTTTAGTCCAAGTAGACCTTAGTTAAGCTGATTAAATTCCAATAGAGATGTCTAGTGATTTAATTTATTCGCTAGTGATCTAAAGTAAGCCCAATATAACTTAATTTGTTGATTAAAACATCGATTAACTAGTGGTTAATTTCATTTGAATAATGGTTGGTGTATATTATAGGGTGAATAAGCGTAGGTTAGTAAGAGATAATTTGGTAATTAACTAGTTTAGTAATTTTTATGAAAAAATTAACTAAATAAATTATTGAATGACTTAACTAAGTCATAAATAGTCTAGTTAAGCACAGTTAGGTAGAATAAAGTGGTAATTTATAAATAATGGTTGGAGGGGCATCATGGTAATTTTTAAATTATAAATTTTAATGAAATAATGAATTATTTATGTTAATTATAGATTATCACTAATTTGATGTGATTAAGAAGACTATTAAGATTAAAGATCGAAAGTAAGAGTTTTATACCTAATATGTTTCATATTTTGCATGCTTATATACATCATGATTTTATTGTTAAATTTTTTCAGTATGTTTTAATTGTACATGCTGATTTATTTGTTGAATTATTATATATGTTATAGTATATAATTTTGGTTATGAAATAATTTTAACTTTAATTTGAGATATATGGGTATGATATATTAAGGTATGTTATTTTGGATATAATATGATTTGATTTTATTGGATACAAGTGGTGACGTGGGTATGTGGCTAGTCACTAAGATGTGTATTTGATATTTACTATTCATATGTGATACTAGTTTCCAGAGTATTGATGTAATTCCTTACTGACCTAAACCAGCGGTATCGAGGAAGGGCTTAAGAGTCGTGAAAAGCTGGTATAGAACCAGTCATGATTTATAGATATGACATTGGCTGAGTTTGATATGTTAGCCAGTAATATAGAAACCAATCTATGCATGCGTATATCACTATGTTAGACTATTAAATATTGACTACCTAGCATGAAATTTATCAGTATATATCTTCAGTATGCAGGGTGACTAAGTCCAGTGCTAAGGATGGTTGAGATTGTGGATCTGATATTTATTATTGATATGTGGTACTAGTTCAAACAGTATTGGTGTGATTCCGTACTGACCTGAACCGATGGTATTGGGAAAGGGCATAAGGACTGCAAGAGGTTAGTGTAGAGCTAATCATGATCTGTGGATATAACGTGGCTGAATTTAATACACTAGGCACTAGTATGGGAATCAACCTATGTGTGCGTATATTGCCAAGTTAGGTTGTTAGATATAAACTACTAGTATGTAGTTTGTCAGTATATATCTTCAGTATGCAGAAGATTATATTATGGATATATGGTTATGCAGATAATTTTGCTATTTTAATTTGACTTATGTTGGTATTTGAACATGGTTGATTTAAAGGTTTTATAGCTGGTTTATGGATATGTTATATTTTTTCTATAAAAATATATTTTGATATATTATTTATTTTGATTTTCTTAATATATTCATGATGGAATGCATAAAATTTCTACTGGGTTAGCTCATTACTTATCTTTACCATGCTACAGAGGATGATGACGATGCCTATTTATTGGATGCAGATCTGAAAGTAGGGCACTGATAGTGAGAGTAATATATAGTTGATATATTATTCGATATTGTAAATATATTGATATGTATATTGAAGTTGGTATATAAATATTTATATACTAATTGATGATTTTTAATAATATTATGAAAACTATGAATTTAATTTTTGCTAACATTATTTTGATTGCCATTATATTGATCATATTTAGGTTTAAAAGGTTTTATATATTATTAAGATTTATTTTAAAAGTATTCGTTCCTGTTTCTGAATCGAACTACGGATTGAAGGTTACGGTAATTACGATACCATTTTAATTAACATATAAATATTTTTACTTATGAAAGAACAAGTACCATGCAAAGTGGCTCACATCGTCAGCATTGCACACAAGGGACTTGACTTTTAACAGGAATGTACGTATCCTCCATCACATCTCTATTATTCTTTAACAACCGTGACAAACAATGATAATAATCTATAAGGCAAAGTCCATGCACCCTAACTAAACACCTCAGAGAATAAAAATTTTTTTTTTCTTTTTTAATGGTAATTGGAGAAACCAGACTTCCCCAAATTTATCAAAAGGAAGAATAAATAAAGAGTATAATATACAAGAACAGAGTAGGGGGACAAAGTTGCCAGAGATCAAGTTACTTGTCTGGGCACTGGCATATCTTTTTAAGTATTTCGTACCCTTCAACAAACACACCATAATTTCCAATTGCAAGCCCGATATAATATGACTTGCAGATCCGTTGAAACATCATCTCGTCTACTTGCAAACCTCTGTACAATGGAGATTGCACATCCTCCACCAGACAGCCCTTGAACTGGGCCAAATTTCCATCCATCAAGTAAGCCATATCCATTCTCAACTTTGCAATATTCTCTCTAAATTAGACCTTAAACTATTACCAACAATAGCAGCAGCAGTACTAAGACTAACCTGTGCCAATTGGCTGAACTGTCCCCAAAGTTGCCCCAAAGCATACCATCTTGAGCCCTCCCAGAATTGCTCTGGAACTAGCCACATGCCTGACAAATAATCCTGCTCAAATCTAGCAGACAGCAATGGAAATTCAATCAGGAAAGAATTCCCAGCCATTGCCTCCATTTGAATTCGTCGGTAACAAACTTAGTCTACACATATGAGAGCAATGAGATGGCCTAATTACATATGGATATGACAAAAAGCAAGATGCAAATCAGTATGAGTTCTTTCTCTTCTAGCATGATCTAAACTAGCCCAGACCAATCATGCAAAAGTGATTCATGCCAATTCGATTTAACAATGATCTAAGCGTTCGACCGGGTTGAAGATACATTTGATCAAGATTTCAGGATTTGAAGCCAGTTTATGTGTTCAGTCCAAAGTCCAAATAGGTTCAGGTTGGAATTGGTTAATCTGATCCTCTTTTCTCTTGTAGCTTTTGGTGATTGATTTCTCAGAATTAATAAGAATTCTTCTTCTGTATATTAAAAAAAATGAACGATATGTGAATGACTTGAGGAATGTCATAAGTTCAAAAGGGGACAGATAGGCATCCACAAAAACGAGCTATATTAAAACATAATGGTCAACTTTGCATGTGATTGATTGAAGTATTTGAGCTGCACTCTCTCCATCTTAAGACCCATACTGTTCGCTTCTATGCCGACAAAATCAAGCATGCAACAACTTCCATTTGAGAGTCATGTCATGGAGACACCTTGAGTTATTTACTCCATACTCTTCCTTACAAAGAAAGAAGCATGGTATGCCAAAAGCGATCACTGGTTGTCCACAGAAGCGGAAGCCCCAGTACTATCTCCAGCCCTAATTAGCTTCTTGTTAACTAACAGACACCTCCAAAATTCTTTTCTTTAGGTGAAAATTATATGAATTTATGCATTATGACTGACATTTTGGAAGTAATCTTATGAGGCCAACATAGCTAATTATGTCTCAGTCTGAAAGACATCATTTTTAACGTTTTCTAAGCTCATGGTCACATCAAATATAAGTGGTCAGCAGACCATGTGCCATTGGATACGTAAAAGATGCCTTCAAGTTATCATAAGATGACAAGGTCCACAGGAGACGCATACATTGGAGACATGCTCGAATCATTTGGCTTGCAGTCATATTATATATATATATGTATGTATGTATGTATGTATGTATGTATACACATACATGTATGCATAATTAGAACCTTTTATGATCTTAAGAAATTTAGTAGCTGGAGATAAAATGTTTAGTGTAAGTAATTATTACAATGTTGCATGTGTTTTAAAGGTCCATTCGGTTTATGAGAATGGCCTTTTAAAATTATAATTAAAATCACTAATTTTAATCTCAAGTATTTATTTGAACTAAATTAGGATTTGATTTCGATTCCACTCGAAATCCAAATCATGTATCAAAGGAGATTTGAAATGCAGCCTTCCATCTAGAATTGCAAATTTATTATGGCCGCTTATAACTCAACACATCCTCCTCCCACTCCTCTCATTTGACACATCCTTCTTTCTCTTTTCATCAAATGGTTTTCCTATGCCTTTTAACCATACTACTAACAGAGGTGAAATGTATTGGTGTTTTTGATCATTTCAGATTACGTTGAGCTACGTCATGATCTGCCTATTATTTTTTAATAAAACTTTTTTTTTTTTTTTTCTCACGGCAAGTATGGTTTTACAAATATCATTTATAATTTTTAATACAATTCCAGCATACATTTCTGAAAATCCAATCTACTCAAGCTTCAGATTTCAAATTTGATATCCAATTCTGTGTAAATCAGCCGGATGAGAGGCATGGTGGTTCTATTCTCAAATTTAGTGGAATTCTATTTAGATTAAGGGGTCAACCCAAACCAAATTGGCTCTAAAAGTGCGAGTGTGCACATTGAAGCTTTCTTATTGATTAGAGGGAACAGGAGACCCCTCGCAAGAGACAGCTTATCCAACCAGCAGACATCATGCTGTTTTAGATCATGTTTGGATCCCCGAAAATTTTATGGGGCCCGGAAGATTTTGTCCTCGAAGGTTTTGTCCTCAGCGAGGCATCACTTTTGAGAGAGAATTTTCTTCGCTGAAAATAGAGATCAACTATTTCTCCAGCCATCCTATCTTCTTTGATTTCTGCTCAACTTCTGTCTTGTTATCTCAAGAAGATGCCATTGAAGGAACTTATCAGATCGACAAGATCTTCCAATGTCCAAACAAATCTATAAAATTTATAAAACTAAATGATAGTAATAACTGGCACGTAAGCAACAAACATGGTAAATTGATAGTTGTCTATCATTTTTTTTTTTATTGCCTTTAGGATGAGTGGCAATGTTAGAAACTAACTGCACTTGAGAAGCCTATCTCACTAAGCTTAATAACTTTGGTTTGAGATTGTTATGCCTTCAAAGACAAACTTCGTTTTGGTTTCAGCAATCAAACGACTCCAAAGATTTAAATGATGGTCCATTGTTTCATGAGCATAGATAGCCACATGACCTTTTTTAGCTTAAGGGACTCACAATGGTTAGCTAAGCTAGGCCATTACTCTACAATGTCATGCATCTGATGAGTGCAAATATCAGACATATATATGTATAAAATTTCATGTCCTTTTTCACGTGGTGCACTCACTATTCTTGTATAGGATACTGCACTCAGATTTAATTTTTTGTCTTTCAGATAACTTCTTCAGAGGATTGTCTGATTGTTTGCTTGAATGTCATGAGAAGTCAGATGTGACCTAACATTGAACTCTCGTGATAGGCCATACCAATTCCTCATAGTATTGCATCCGATTTTTATTCCCAAAAAAAAAAATAGGAAGAGCTAGTCCAAAAGGTGAAGCAATAAATCCTCTCTCTTGTCTCAATCTCCCTTTCATAAATGCATGGGAGATTGCGTGACCAACAGTCCTCACTTATTACCACCTATTAAAGCCCAAATAGATCTTATGGTTTCTGAAGTTTATACTCTAGTGACAGATACTAGACATGCTAAATTTTTGCCCTCAAGAGTTCAATCAGAACTGCATATTTTTTTTTTAAAAAAAAAAAAAATTGTAAACAATCTGCTACTGACGTATCATAGAAGTATCAATATCAGTTTCCCTGTCACTAGCTACAGCTGTTATGTTTTCTATTCTTTTACAAATATCTTCTTTGCTGAAAAGTCTCAAATTACACCCTTATTTAGAACGGCAAAACTGGACCCAGGATTTTCTTCTTGTTCTTTTTTTCTCCAATTGTTTTACATCGAGGAAAAACGTGCTCAGTTTTTTACAAGATAGAAATTACTATATCTTAAAACAGCAAACTCATTTTAGATTTTTTTTCTTTTTTAGGTGTAATTTTGCAGAGTCATGCATCCTCCAAGGTAAGGAAAATTAGAAAGGTGATAAAAATAATTATCAAAGTGAACTTAAGTTCGAAGAGGTCAAATGGTAAAAGCTTGTCAAGAAGTTTTCTAGTGAGATGCTACTTAATGGAGAGCTCGAGCATGATCAATCACTTAATCATACATCAATATATGTTTAACAGCAACAACAATAGTGGTTGTAGGGGGAAAAGAAATTAGAGTATGCTTTGTTTTAAACTCTTTTCCTTGGGCAAGCACTGTTCAATGTGTATTGAATACCGTTGAAGTCCCCCAAGCCATACGTTAGTGCCCATATGAGCGACCCCACCACCCCTCCCTTCCCTTCCCTGCCCTTCCCTCTCTTGTTCCCTTCCCCCATCCTGCTTTAAAATGGAGTCCCAAGCAACCCTAACCTAATCCCACCCTCCATTAATGCCACAAGAAAAGCCATACAGCCCCAGAAGAATTTAAACCCACCCCTCCTCTATCCTTGTTCCCAAACACCACCACTAGGAAAGAGAAACCAAATGGGAAGAAAGCTAGGCTTCACCTCTCTCTTCTTCAAGCCTAGAGACACACCAAGGTCTTCTTCCTCTTCTCATTCCTCTTCTTCTCCTTCTCCTTCTTCTTATTCATGGCCTTGGCCTTCTTGCAAGCACCCAAAGACTCTCTCCTTCCGAGCGGCGGATGGCGACGACATCTACAAGACCGTGAACTCGGTCTACTTCGACTCGGCCGAGTCATGCTTCAGCCACTCCTCGGAGGAGTCGGAGAGCTTCTCGACGGCGTCGACGGAGGAGTCAGGGGGTGACTCCTTGGAGACGGTCATACGGGGGCTCCGGTCGGACCGGCTCTTCTTCAAGCCAGGCGACACGAGCTCGATACTGGAGGAGGCCAAGGACGGTGCATTCCCCTTCAAGGAGAGCGTCGTGCTCGCCATGGAGTCCGAGGACCCGTACCGCGACTTCCGGGTGTCCATGGAGGAGATGGTGGTGGCTCACGGCCTCAAGGACTGGGACTGCCTCGAGGAGCTCTTGGTATGGTATCTGAGGGTCAACTGCAAGAAGACCCATGGGTTTATAGTTGGGGCCTTTGTGGATTTGCTTGTAGGCCTTGCTTCCCCTCCTAATTCCTCTTCTTCGTCATCTTCTGTGTCTTTTAAAATCGAGGAGGTGGAAGAGGAGGGAAGTGAGTCATCCTGAGTTCTAGTCTTGATCCAATGGAAGAAGACATGGATCTTTTTCTTTCTTTTCTTTCCCTTTTTCTTTTTTTTCTTTTTTCTTTTTTTTTTGTAGCTATAATATTGCATCTCAATGTATACTTCCAGGCCTATATGATGGTAAACTTCTATGGGTAGAGTTCTAAAACTTATCCTCTCTCTCTCTCTCTCTCTCTCTCTCTCTCTCTCTCTCGTGTGAAGAAGATGCTTAGTGCTGATAAAATTTCGAAAGATGGTTTTAGTTGGGAAGTAGATGAATTTTTTTCTTGGATAGACATTGGAATGATATGATTACTTCTTTGGAAGAGCCTGAAGGATGATGCTAAGGACCGGATTGAAGGTGATCAAAATGGAGTTTTCCTGCTGCTTCTCTTCAACGGCTTTTTGTCAGTACAAGGAGCCAGCAGCGTCTCTTTCGAACAAGTGGAGGCCCGTAGGCCGAAACAGTTGTCGCTAATCATGTCACATGCCACCAAATAATTCTATATGATCAAGACAAAGGGTCACTGTTAATAAATTGGATGCTTTCTTTCTCCTTGGTGAATGATTGGATACTTCTCTCAGCTCAACGCTTAGTGACAACAATTTGCACAGTTTAGCGGCGCAATGCTTCCATGAATTCCTACCCACCCCGGCCGAAGTATATCATCCCATCCCATCCCACCCCACGGCCGTCTTTATCTTATTGGTGGTTGAGCGATAGTTGGACGCACTGTTTTGTCCCATCCATGCCATCATTTAAAAGATGAATCATCTCCAATCCTCTAATCCTTATCATCTATAATCTTTTAATAATTATTTATTATTTAGTCAATCTAAGATTACCGATCATATGAGAAACAATGTAGTGATTCTTGGTGCTTCAATATGACAATTGAATGCCTTCTAGAATCTTATTAAATGTTGGTGTGATATGGTCAAGTGCGCCAACTCACCACACCAAAACCTAGTGCGTTTTTGGTCTACCATCGCATAATGAGCCATTAGCCTTGGTCTCCTTATCTTTCAGGTTCAACAACCTCTTTATTGTGTAACTTGTCATGTACGTTATACCATCAACTTCAAATATAACTTTAGAATATTTCTAGGTAATGCCAAGTTTATTCCGCACCTAATATGTTAAATTATGAAAAAAACCTCACAATTTGCACATCTTGGTGATCAAATTTCAGATGTCTCGCAGGAGAAAGATGCCCGGCACTGAAATATATATATATATATATAATAATTCTCATAGCTTAAAAAGAAAGAAAAGTCTCAGAGGAGTTGTTACCTGTTGGCATCAAAAAAATATGAGACTGATGGTGAAATACTTCTCATCAAAAAAAGAAAAGAAGCGAATATTGCCCTTCATATAAAGTTCCTTCTCTTGTATCCCTTTCGGGGTCATCAAATATGTTCATTTTCTAGTTCCGTCGAAATGGTCCTCCCATGTGAGTCTCACCATCGAGGAAAACTCCAACCAGAAATGCCAGAGCTATTGCTGTACGGGGAAGACACATTCAACATAATATCACCGTGGTCATTAACAAAAAAAAAAAAGAGTGAATCACCAAACATCTAGTGGTGGGTTAGTTCTACCGAATCTCAGGCTTATCCAACTCGCGCGCGCGCGCACAACTTGGTAAAAGCCATCACATGGGAAGAGTGCAAACATCTAAAACATACTCATTAGAAAAGGATCAACAGGTCAACCCAAACTCTTTTGGTGGCCGTGCGAGATTCTTATGTGTGTCGGGTTTTGAGACGAAGCTTCTAAACCTGGCGTCCTCGGTGTCTTTTAGTCAGTGGCACGCCTTGCAAAGCACGAACCACTTGTTTCTTTCTTTCGTGATTAATACTCCTCGGGTTAACCTCTTCTTGACTCATTTTTTCCGTGCCCGAGAAAGATGGCTTTCGAGTTTTTTTTTTTTTTTTATCCTCACCCACTTGGCAGTGGCAGCCATTTGATGGACTCTTCTGGAGATTAAGATAAGCCTCAACGTGTCAGGTTGCAAGGACTTGTACATGGAATTGTTTGCAGAAGACTTGCCCTTGAATCTGGCTTGCTTGCGTCTCTTTCTTGTAATAAATTTAGCAGATGTTGGCGTTGTGACCAAGGTGACCATCAGAGATTGCTTTAAGAGCACCATAACTGCTTGCTCTCAAAACCTTGATTTTGTTTGCTCACCTTCTCTTTCCAATATAAGTTGGAAACTTAAATGTGTTCGCCAGCGAGAGCCGTATTGATTTAAGTGAATTGTTGTTTACAAGATCTGACATTTTTGGTATCCTAATGCATTGGACTTCTAAAAACATAAACTCCATGAGATTTTAATCAAGTTTGTCAGCAAGAAATCAAGTTTTTTATTCAGCCGATTCGTGTGTTGTGTCCCAAACAGTCGTTTGGTGCTCTAGAGGTTTGACTCCCAGATGAATAAAGGCATAAATTTTTACCATATGCAATGCCCTGGATAATTCTTTCGCAGTGTTTGTTAACAACTGATGATGCTTCCATCTCAATCAATCAAATTATTTCAAGTGATCTTTGTGAAATCCTTAGAATGGGATGCTTTCATGTCTAATAAGTATTTCCATGCCACGCGACATGTCCAATTAATTCAGCTTGTCACCATCATCATCTAAGTTACCAATGAACAACTATTTAAGCAGCAGGGAAGTCCGGCTCACGAGTTTCTTGTTGGTGAAAGGATGGTTCATAAAATTAACCTCAAGAGTCCTGTGACCAGCAGCAGCCCAGTTTTTGTTCTCAGTCCCCGGCTGCAATCCGTGAGTTCTTCAAAGACCTTGTCAGCGACCAACTCCTCAATGCCTTCTCAATTAAACGCGTACTGGCCGTGAGCTGTGGGCGGAAGTAGGGCGGGCTTAAAAGTACCTTCGCCTGGAGGTAGGTCTTTAAGGCGTGGGTTCCACTGCCCAAAACCAGGTCCTTTGTTCCCACAAATTAATTAATGGCTGTGGTTCTCTTAAACGTGCCATGCTCTGATGGCGTCAAAGGATTGTGGGTGGGGAGGGGGCCCTTGCCTAGCCTTTGCTTAGAATGCCTGCAGTGATAAATTGTCAGCAAGCGGAGAAGAGGCTATGATAAAAATTTCGATGCATCTGCTGGCTTTTGTTGTCTATATTTCCCTTCTGGAGTAGTTGATCCTTCCTTCTCGCCAGCAGCATATCACGTTGAATGCAAGAAGATTAAAGCAACAACATAACCTTCCATGAGAAAAGCCGGTGAAGGCTTTCTCCATGGAGCAAGAGGCCTTGACTGCAATATCTATGTCCATCACCACCTCCTCATGCCAATATTCCTGCCTTGATAGCTAGCTAAAATTTAACCACTGCAAATGAGGGGCCCTCAGTGAATAAATTCTAAGAGGCCAGTTTGTAAGCAGGGAGAGCTGAAGATAATCAATATGGTGGATCTATCAAAGCGTAAAGAGACCATTAATGTCAAGATGTGGTATCGGCAATGGAAGGACATTATCTCCAAGGAAGCCCAATGGGCCCTCTCTGCAGGTGGTAATGGGATTGAACTTCGAAGCACAATTAAGGCAGTTTGTGTCCAATCGAGGTAGCTGGTGGCACCGTGGCAATTGGCTTGATGCTTCGACCTTGACACTAAGAGAGAAAGAAAAAAAAAAAAAAAAAAGGACCACTTCGTGGGCTGACCAGATCGGGTCGAAGCCCATCTACCGAAGAAACTGCTACGAATCGTATGTCTTGACCTTTAGGCCATCGTATGGTCCTTCATTAACTCTTTGGCTGATTCCTATTTATGAACTTAGCAAGACAAGTTGTCCAAATTGCATCGGTCTTGAGGCTCTTCAAGATGCAAGCCATCTTGATCCATGGAGTTACGTGGTCATGATTTGTAGCACTAGAGTTCTAATTCATATCTTTGAGTTGCCCACCAATATTCAGCTTTTCATTCGGTGTCGGATACTCTCTCTCATACCATCTACAACAAAATCTTATGTTAAATTATTTATTTTATTAAAAACAATATCTCAAAATGATGGTAAATTTTAGTTTTACCATACGGGTCAAAATACATAGCAATTAAAGAGAGCGAGATCAAAATCATGGTTTACCATAATATTTCTGGACCAAAGCTTGGCCACGGACAATTTACTGGAGCATATAAGCATATTTATGGATTATATCTATCAAATTACACTAATTTCGCTTGAAAGAGTGATTATAAAACCGATTTGGGAAGTTTTGATTAATTTAAATTCAAAATTCAAAACCCATGCTGAGTAAGAATCTAGATTATATTGGTATAGTGTTGATATGTCCAGTACATGAATCAGTTCAATATATTGAGATTTGATATGCCTTCCGTATTGAATATCGATTATGTACTAGTATAATATAATATACATCATTAAGGATAATGCAAAAGAAGTATAAGTATATATAGTTAGTATACCTCAAGAACTTGAAGTAAAGATTTCACATTTCATTTGAGATTTTACATATCTTTTTTGAAGCTTGACAATAGATCGTGCTACACGAGCCAAAGCAAAAGCCTCTATTAATAGAAGCTCGAGAGAAATCTCTTTCGCTCATCCTCCTTGCGCTCTCTCTCTCTCTCTCTTGAAAAAAGAACTAATGCATTTCTTAAGCATCTTGTAGGTACATGAGGCCATATCTACAAATACATTTTCTCATAAAAGTCTTTTTGATATATAAATCTATTTCATAAGAGTCCTTCTAAATCTCTTAAATCTTCTCCTTATCTATTTCAAATAATAAATAAGTGATCTCACATTTAAGCTTATCTCAAATTCTCTAATTAAGTTAATCTAATTGTCAGCATCATTCGAGTTTTAGCCCAAATACCTAACACATCGGTATACTCTATGATGAATGAGATAAATGGTCATGAAGGTGTGATAACACCAAATCTAACTAAAGCTATACAAAGCTATAAATTATGTGATTTTAGTAGGAGAAAATTATATCAAATCATAGGAGAGAGTGAAGCAAGGATGTGATGGAAGAAGGAGATGAATTTTGTTAGGATACTTTTTTATTATTTTTTTTAAAAAAAAGAAATTGTATTAAAAGTTCCGTTGATATTTTAGCCCATGTATCTGGCTAAACTAGTCTCCAGCGCTTCATCTTCTAAATCCTTCTCACTCTTCTCCCATTTCGAGATGTTGACTGCATCCTTTCCTCAACAACGGACTGATAGGAGGTCATTAAGAGTGGCCTTGACAAGCAGCCTCAATAATGGATTGACAATAGGAGAGCTCACTTAGTGAAGGGAGAGCCCTCAACAGTGAAATAAAGTCAGGAAGAGCCCTTGGTTGCAGAGGGAGAGCCCTCAACAGTAAAATAAAGTCAGGAAGAGCCCTTGGTTGCAGAGGGAGAGCCCTCAACAGTAAAATAAGCCTTTGGTGGACGGATGAGAGGGAGAGGGCTGCTTATCAGCGGACAAGAAGGATACTTTCAAAATGGATTTTGAAATAACCCTTGAAAGCGGTCTATGAAGTAACATTTATTTACCACATCAATTATGCACACAATCGATTGGCAATTTCAACTCGTAAAACTATCTTACTCTATTCAAGATGAAGATTCTTCATCTTTTATGAAAAGAGAGTTGAAAATAGAAATAGAGATTATTTTTACTTTTGCTGGTAAAAATAAGATGGGATTAAGATTAAATATACCTTCACTCTATTGATCTCATATTTAAATATTATACTATTTTTATATATTTTTGTATATATAAAATTATCTTTATATATATTAATATTTTTATCTCAATCCAAATGTTTCTTTTTTATTATCTTCATTTCTATTTTTAGCTATATTATTAATTTTATAATTTTTACTATATATATCATTGGAGGAGAAGGAAAGGATGAAAAGAATATAGATAAAAAATTATCATCCCTCAAGGATGGAGATGTAAAAAATCTTCTTTTACAAAGATGAAGATTAGGATTATCTGTCTCCAGAAATAATCCTAAATTGATTGATATTGTTTGTTCACTAATTGGCTGATATTAATTGTAAATGAACCACCTACATATGTTAAAATAAAATCAAACTATATATTTAAATTTATTAAATTAAAAAAAAAAAATATAAGAAAGAAGAAGAAGAAGAAGAAGAAGAAGGCGTCATGGCCAAACCCAACATATAGCTGTCGGCTTTCATGGAAAAGGTTGTGATGCAAGCCGCTCCCAAAGTGCGAGGAATACTTTATTATTTGGGAGCGGAGGAATACTTTATTATTCATGCGTGAAAGCGGGTTAAAGGTAGGTAGGAGATTTTTGGTGACCTTGACTTCCATCAACTAGATAATCTTTACGGCCTAACTCAGCTAAAATTAACTTTTGTCTTATGTTCTAATGATGGTCCAAAGATAACAATCATGGAAGAAGACAATGAAGATAGGCAATTAACGCTAGAATTTTTTTTTCACAATTGATTCTCTTGGATTACGTATGCACATGAATCATGTCAAGAGTTTCACCAAACTGGATAACAGCTTTGTTGAAGTCATGACTATTTCTCTTAGTTACTTACTTCAGAGGCTTGAAACGATCTTATTTAAGGCATAAATAATTATTGTAGGAGATTAGGACAATGACCAAATATTTCTCAAGCCAGATTCCACCATCACGGTTTTGCATGACAAGCCATCGGTGGTGTAGTCATCTTTCCATAATCCGTGAGTGCTATGAATGCTGTGAAAACAAATAATTGAAAAGATGAGAGGTGAGGCTTGGATGCTAGCTATTGTCCTCCATTTTATATAGGTTGGTAGGTAGACAATCTTCATCAATTCTACCCTCACACCTTATTTATTCATTAAAAATTAAAAGATAGTTCCTACAAGCTATTGTTCAGAATAATTTTACTCTGGTAACTAATAATTTGACCACTAATTTACCATCCATTACCTTTGGTATAGCAGCGAGAGATTGGCAATGGAAATAAATGCATATCTAGTTCCAAGCTCCCAGAGAGTTGCAACAATGCAAAATTCATGACAATTTTGAGCAATTTAGAGTGAGATAGACATTTGAACTAATTGCATATTGATGAAAAAAATAAACAATAAAATTATTGCTATATTTCAACAAGATTCATACTAGATATCGTCTCATTAGGTGTCTTCATATATGCAATTAATTCAGATTTTTTTTAAAAAAAATAATATGTTAATTTTAGAATTAATCGGTCGGCATACTTCTTGACTATAAAAAGATCAAGATTTGAAACTCAATGGTTATGCCTTCAATAAAAAATTTTAAATTCAAATTAATGTCCATAGTACCACGAGTCTACTCTACCATTCTCCTTTCAAATGCCTAGAAGATTCCATAGCAATGTTTCCATCCATGGATATAAATATTATACAAATGTAAATTAATTTTTTTAAAAAATTATATCTATGTTTTTAAAATTAGATATCATTTAAAAAAATAAAAATATAATTTTATTTTTTAAATTTTTATTTAAAATTTATTTTGATCCTTTAACTTTTGATTCACGTTATCAAGCTGGTTCATCAATTTTAATTAATTTATATAATAAAATATTAAAAATATAATATAATATTTGAGAGCCAATGGTATATTTTAGCAAAAAAATTTTGAAAAAACAATAAAAAAAAATTAAAGTTTGTTATGGTGCGTGGCTTGAATAATGAGATTTATTGTGATGCTGCAAGATCATAATTTTCTCTCATCTAAGCATCTTGGTTAATTAAATCCAATTTTTGCCTCTCCGATCACTGTAAATCTTCACACATCCATCCAAATTTTTAAGATGCATTCTATCAAAAAAATCAAATCTAGAGTCCTTGATTGTGTAGAACATATGATTGTTAAACAGAGTAATGACCCTAAAGTCCCAACTCACTAGAGACCTCTAATATAAGAAGGCAATATCTAACTAACTTCATAGCACGCAAGCCTTCATACATTCCATGCATGGCGATGGATTATAAAAGAAAAAAGAAAAAAAAAAAAAAACTTAATAATTACCCCAACATTTGTATGGTAAACCCATCAAATTACAACAGTAGTACAGAATATCATGTCTTTGGTGAAACAAGAGGAGGCGCACCCATCCATGCGCCATTTCACGCATCAGCCAGCCAGCCAGCCTATCTTTTTATCATATCATGCAACCACTGCCCGTGCCACAGACGCTTCTGCTACGAAGACATGGTGGAGAGAGAATGGATGACATTATTGCAGGAAGCCAGGGAAGATGGATCTCGTGAAAGCGTAGCCCATTCAGTGAAACCCCCACCACAGAGGACTTGTCATTGAGAAAGGCAAAAGGCTCTGGTAATTGTGAATGTTAAAAAAAAACTTATCCACACGCCATATCCCACAGCACCGCATTAAACCCCACCCATCAAAACACGCGACCGAGACGCTCGCCGCCCTCAAAGCCATCATCGCATCGCAGACCTCACAGAGCTAACATTCAAAACCTAGCACTCGATAACCTCTGCCTATAATTACTTGAGAACTTAACATTAGCCACAGAGAAACTAAAAAAAAAAAAGAAAGAAAAAAAGATGGGAGATCCTAAGACCACCCTGAGATTACCCCACGGGCCAACTCTGCTCCACGTGGCACCAGGTGGTGGCAGGATCCCACCTCTGACTTTACCCTGTTTTACCTCCTCACGCTACCGCGTTACGTGCCAGGAGGCGCGGGCGGGAGAGGAAGTGCAGTCAGCGTCGCCGGCGGCCACGCCGGGAGCCGGAGGCGGCGGTTGAGGAGGAGGAGGAGGAGCAGGATGGGGTGGAGAAGACGCCGGTCCAGATCTCGGCGAAGGCTTGGAGGATGAGGTGGTGGTGGCAAGGGGAGTTGAGAGCGAGGAAGCGGTGGAGGAGATCGCGGAGGTCGTCCCACGCGTAGATCTCCATCTCCACTATCATCTGGAGCATCGAGTCCCGGAAGTCGAGATAGGGGTCCGACGACTCCTTCACCACCGCCACGCCCTCTTCCACCACCCCCTTCTTCTTCGCCTTCGCCTTCGCCTTCGTCGTCTTCTTGTTCGGCCGTCGCTTCGGGCTCTCGGCGGACGAGTACGGCGGCAGCGACGGCGATGATATCAGCGGGGAGGATGCGGTGGTGGCGGTGAGGCTGGTGTCCCAGAGGGAGTTGGTGGAGATGGTGGTGGCGGTGGAAGAGGAGAAGGGGTCGGGTGTTTTTGGAAGCCGTAATTTCGGCAGCGAGGAGGAGAAGAAAGACGAGAGCTTTGGCCTCCGGCAGCCGCAGCCGATGTCGACCACCACGGGCTGCCGCATCACGAACCTTCTCCGGCTGGAAGACATTGTCTTCGACGCAAAAAGATTGGACTTTTATGTGCAAGGGAGAGGGAGAGAGAGAGAGAGAGAGATGACAGGGGAGAAAGATGAAGCCTTTCGGTTGGGAGAGGGAAGTGGGGATCTCCGTGGTCTCTTTGACGAGAGAAAGATTGGATTTTCGTATGGAAAAGACAGAGGTTTTCGCGATGGAGGTAAGCGGGCTTGTGGTGTTACGGGGAAAATAGAGCGGGCAAGGACGGATATGGAGAGGTCAAAGGACGGAGAGAGAGAGAGAGAGAGAGAGAGAGAGAGAGGCCGTGGCTTTTTTTTTTTTTTTTTTAAACGTACTTTTGAGTCGGGAGGAAGAACGTTTGGATGGCTTCGAGGAGAGGGTTCAGGGATTTGACCACCGGAGGAGCGAGGGGGGACTTGAAATTAATTGGCCACGTGAACAGAGTTGTCCTCGATCCAACTGGGATATTATGGGCACTAAAGTTTTAGGTATTCTGAGAATTGATGCCTTTTAGTGCTAGGGACATGCGATGTGAAATTCGTAATTCAAATGGATGGTTTGAATTTTGGTTGTCCTCAACGTTCCATCATCCATGTGATGTACGTCTACGTGTTAAAGATGGTTGGAGAATTTAGTATTGTTTTCGTATACAGAAGTAAACTACTTCTCTTCATGTATGAAGTTTGAGCAGTATTATTAAATTCTAATTGAATGAATCAGGTCAGGTCATATCTCTTGCAATCTATGAAAATAGATTCAAAAAATATTCTAGTGCACAGCTGGCTGGAGCACATTGGGATTCATATATTAATGCAAAATTTAATGAGAGAAGAATCACAGAAAGCTACCCCAAAGTAGGAAGCTACACGTAAATTCTAGTTGCACGTCTTCATCAAAATCTTAAAATATAAAGTTTGTGGTTGATAAAGTCTATGAGTATAATGGCTTGAGTACACGCTATCACACAAAACACCACCTCTCATGCTAGTTAGAGAGATTTGAAGTAGAAATCTATGGATTCAAAGGAACTTGAGATGCATACGTCATCCGTGATGAAGCTTCACAGCCGATGTAGGATGAAATCTTCTTCTTACTCTGTTATCCATCATCCTTAGCAGACATTATATTAAGACTGTTGGTAATTTAAGGGACACATTATCTACGACAGAGTATTCTATCTATAATAAAGCATTAGATTACAAGCCCGTAGGATATAAATTAGGCACATATGGTGCAGAGCATGTGTTTGTTATCCGCAAGTGTGATCCATATGTGATATCATAGGGAGGAATTGGATATTCTAGGAATAGCTGGTTCAAGTGGAAATACCTCTAAACCGGTACCATTCAATTCATGGCCTCCTTGGGATGAAGAGAGTAAATTCTCTGGCAAATCTACAGTAAAATAATAGCTTTGAATAGTGGAATGGAAACATCAGTGATTTAATTAGAGAAGGGGTGTTCACGAGACAAGCACCTTGCCCACAGTGGTAGTCATAAATCATAACGATGGGTGGTTTACCCGGCGGACCTTCTTGATGCTTGCGCTAGACCTACACACTCATCCATGGTTCCCACCGGTCCAACCTTTCAACGGTTCGTGGAGAATGGGTCGGGTTGGGCTAAAGACCCGACCCAATCAACTAAGGTCCAACAATCCATATCACTAATTCTGATCCCCCAAACTTTCATCAAAAATTCATATTGTTTCTTAAACATTCAATTATTATAATTTAACTTTTTATATATTAAAAATATTACATTCCTGACGTTCTATTATATGAGATCAATTATAATTAATAAAATAACTGATATGTCACTCTACCAATCAATTCACATGCTTATATTAAGATGGCATACTAGCTATTTTATTAATTTTAATTAATTTTAAATAATAAAATATTGATAATATAATAATCTTAAAATATAAAAGATTAAACAGTAATAATTAGAAATTTAAAAATTAAAAAGAAAGAAAAGAAAGAAAGAAAGAAAGAAAGAAAGGGAGAGTGACGTTTCAGCATTATAATTATTAAGAACTAAATTAATGAGAATGCAAATCAAATTCATGACCTTTGGTCCCGCTACGACAAGCGCTCAGTTCATAAAATATTATCCATTTTCCTGCACCGAAAAGAGCCCGCTGGAGCTATACCTGCCTTTTCTAATGGAAACATAAATGGCTTAAAACGACACCATAATGGTCCAGACTTGGCCTCATCTGATGCTCACCTTTTCCAACTTTATCAACTGAATGCAGGCGTCAAGCATCATCATCATCATCATCATCATCATAACGATGGTATAATTTAAAGTTTTGAACAGCAGCGGAGTCTTTTCAGCAATAATAATAATAGATGACTGATACTTGATTAGCAGTCGGAACACGGCAAACAGACAAGTGGTTAGAATTAAGCAGCAGCCATAATTATGCTGATAACGTCCTCCGATCCTGTTCACAACCGGACACGGCTGGTCCACCGGTTTTGAGGCCAAATGCAGGGTGGGTGTTCGCTCTTGCTAGAAGCAACGCAAAGCAACCAGCAACCACCCAGTGGGGCCAAAAGTTGGCCTCGGTCCAACTTACCAGCAACCAACGAGTTGGTTCAGTTGGAAAGGGGAGAAAGAAGGGCAACAACAGCACGAGACAAATGAATGAGCTCGCATTGCGTTTGTCCCTGCTATCATAGCTGCCATATTTTTCCTTTCATACTAAACAGTAGTAACAGTAAGGTAACCTTATGAATGATGCAAACACTATTGGTGAAGTGACTGAATGCCATAGGTAGCAGCCTTATTCAATCAGACAGATTTTAAGAAGATTATTTCTTTGGAGAGGAGATCAACCAACCAGGAATATCTGAGAGGAGGCTGACAATAATCTAGTGTTGTTTATTTCATCAAAGCCTTCTAACACTAGCATGTATGAATTCTCTTCTTCTTTTTCTTTTTAAAACAGCAACTAAGTGCCACTTAATATAGAATCTTATTTTTCATAGTCAATTGTTTGGATGAAAGTCAGAATTGCTTGGCTAATGCAAGATATGATATAAATTGCTCTAGCCTTTTAGCATCCATCTAGATGCAACAGAGCAGCCACAGGTCTGATTAAAACCAATTTCATATTGAATTTGTGGTTGCAAACAAACAGATTAGATACTCAAAATAGATGAACAAATGAAGCTATGATGGTACAAAACATCACTAGATAATGTCACGAATTGACCCGCGATAGTTGAAAAGTATGATATCATCGTTTATGTTCTTAGTTTGTTATATTTCATTGCTTGAGCTGAGAGCAATCTTTGTGGTCCCAACCCCTAAGCCTTGGTTGTAACCATGACTTCCCATTCATTAAACAAAGACAATACCCAGAAAATGCTAGAGCCTGTCACACTTGAATGGTGGTGCCTATTCTGACCGTAAGACAAAAGACACTTAACTCAGGGCTCTTTTTTGTTCCTAAACAACTCTTGCAGGAAAATAATGGCTTAAAATGTTGATCCAACTCCACCACGAGTGTAAATAAACACCAATTCATCTAGTAGACTTGACGCTATGCTGTTACGCACAAGCTTTTATACACAAATGGAATGAACTGAAACCATCAAATACAAAGTAAAAAACCATGGGTGAAACTTTTGGAGACCGAAGTTTTCTGTAATTAAACAGGTGCCAGGCAGCATCATTTCATTAATTATAGAGTAGACCTTTGACCATGACCAGTCAAACTACCTACCCACCTTTCCAAGAAAAGTATGATGAGAAGCCCACAGCTTTAATGCATCCTTCGGTTGTCTAACCTTTAATATCTTGCAAGCTTAAGTCCATCCCTGGGAAAAAGTAGCAGATTTCAGAATCCAATCATTCCAGTCTATTGTGACGAGTGTATATTCCACTTGAAGATTTTGTGCTATGATCGGTCCAAAGTAACCTGTTTCAGTTCAAAGATTGAGATGAAGACTTCCACCATCAGTACTACTGCTGTTCACCAGAGCACCATTAACCAACAACATAATCAGTTCCCAGGAATAAAGCTACTTTCGAGTCAGTCTCACCAGAATCATGCAAAGGCAAGGAGGGTAAAATAGCAGCGTGGTGCAGCAAAGTATGGCTACACTATCATTATCATGAAGCTAGTTGTAGTAATGGAAAAACAAAGCCATTTTTTAGATAAAAAAGAAAAGAACCTAACCTGCCTCACATTAATTTGAAATTTAATTTTTGATCAGGTCTGCTACATGGCAGGCAACCCATTCTGATCCGGCCTTGGTGCAGCAATAGGAATGAGTGTGTCCCTCTCTTTTGATTGACAAAACAAACCTGCAATCCATCATCCATGTATCTTAAATCATGTAAAACAATCAGCACTGAGGGCACTTCACTAAAATATTTAAGAATCTCACCCAAAAGAAAAGGAAAAGAAAAGGAAGAAAACAAAGGAGAAGCAACTAGTTAATTCTAATTCCATGATCTTCACCCTTTGGTCTCAAGGGGTCAAAGGCAAGATATCTAGTGCTTGAACTTTGACCACATTCTATCTACAAACACCTAGAAGACCCATTTTGAATGGGGTAATTTGTGCAAAGGAAGATTACCAGCCACTAGCATGTTGCCAACAGATGCCAGTGTCCTATGCAGTTTGTTTCACTCATTTGATAACTTACCATCTTGTCATCTAAGTTGAAAGAATAATATTGTTAATCTCACTTCTATTGCTGTATTCTATTTTTCCAGTCTTGACATATTACAGTAATTTATTTAATTTTTAAATTTTAGAGTAAAGAACCAACCAGTGTGGCAAAGCCAGGCCATGAGATCAATTCCAAACTTCAATCCTATAATGGTGACAAATTCATCCCCTCGTACCCTCCATTTCTGAGATTACCTATATCTATTCCACCCCTTGAGAGCTGACTCTAACCAGAATCGAACCCCTGCCCCTTGCCCAAACTGGAAATACAGCTAAGCCCGTTCTGTCAGTCGACAGTCAACATAGAGGTTACTCTTGACTGCACTAAATGCAGTTAGATCAATTGTGAAAAATAGATTATCCTCTGCAGAAACAATTGCATTATATCAACATGTATAGATAATTAACAATGGAAGAGATATCTAGGGAGGATCTGCATTTAGTCATGTTACTTTAGTTGAACCAGCTAATTTTGAGCATGCTAATGTGAAGCAGAAATTTACCCTACCCTGTTGACTAACTAAATCTAACATGAATTGTCCAGACTTCCAACTTTTCATGTTATTAATTCTTTCTGATAATAAAAAATGCACATAATATTCACCTCTCCAAAGAGTGATAATGGACCCCAATGGTCATCGGTGCCAAATAAAAGTGCAATTTGGCTTTGTTTTCTTTTCATGAATGCCCAGTCAGGCTCTTCTGAAAGCTAAAAGTTGAAGAAGATGATAGCCATAATAAATACAACAGACAAATAATCCGATGACACTACCCAGCAGGAACCTATGGTTCATCTTTAAGCAGGACTTCTCTTGGAGCGCTTCATCCTCTGCCCTACTATTATTTCTTCTATTCTCTTCTTCTCTGTTTCTTAGTCCTTCTTCCTCTCTATTATTCTATCTCCCTTCTTTTCTTTTGCTTTAGCTTCTTTTCATAGTTCTCTGTAAATTTTATTCATATTTTTCTTCCATTAATAAAATCTGGGGGAATCTTTTCCTCTAGTTCACCATCAAAAAAAAAAAGATAGTTATCATGATAAAACAATAAATCAAGAATCTTTGCAGCATCTAGATGATACTCATATTCTACAAGAAGCATATAGTTACACTAGAGCTGATGCTTAATATTCTGCAAATGAAAAACAAAAAATAAGAGTTTTCTTGAGTTGATAGACTACATATTATAACAATACAACAAAGTCTTAATTCCAAACTAGTTGGGATCGGCTATATGAATCTTTTTTCTCCATTCAGCTCTATTTTGAGTCATATTTTTTGTAAGATGCAAAAATTCTTAATCTTTCTTTATCACTTCCTCTCATATGATTTTCAATTTATCTCTACCTCTTTTTTCCTCTATATGCATCAAGTCACTCTTTCATATAAGTGCATCTCTGGGTCTATGTTGCATATGTCCAAACCATCTTCAATTTAACAAAAGAAATTTGAAAAAGAAAAGGAGAAATGAAATGGGAGTGAAACTCTTCTCAGACTAAATTCATATGGCACGATTGGTAAATAGAAATAGAACTACGAAAATGCAGAAGAGTTTAATGGTATCATTATATGCATGAGGTTTCCCGAGCGTATTGTGCTTCTTTCTATGATTAAATCAGCAATTGTTAAGTCAAAATATCTTCTAGAGTTTATTTGGTCTCATAAAAGGTTTGGATATTTGGCCAAAATGGATCAGTATTGGCTCAAACCAAACTGAAATTGACCCTGAAACTCAGTTTCAGCCAGCTGCGGGTGAAACTGACTGAAATTGGCCATGGATGCTACACTTACTCATTATTCATTATATTCGTACAAGGTGCCACTTTATGGTCATTTCTTTAAGTACAATTAGCCAAATAACCTCAACTTCTGGATCAATTTTCTCCTTTTTGAGTAAAAGGGCAAGATAATTGCACATGGATATGGATATGAAATTTAACCTCTAAGAAACAGTTTATAAAGAGTAAATTGATTTTTGGGTTTTACTTAAGAAAATAAGAGGCATTTTAGTGTGTGGTCTGGAAGAAGAAGAAAAAAAAAGAAGAAAGGCAGTTTTTCCTGAATATAAAAGACTTTTTTTTGGTCTTCAAGGGATTTAAGGGGAAAGAGGATAAAAGTTTTCTCCATCAGTGATAGAACCTACAAAATAATAGATTGGTAAGATTTCAACTCTACCAAAGGTAATCTGAATTTAATCTTGTAAGAATTTAGGTAACTATATCTGTGGTCCCTTTCATACCGTGTAGTTTACATTATATAAGAGGTAGAACTTTGCATGTGCCATGCATGTGGCAGAGTTGAGAGGAACAAATAGAAAAATCTGCAGGAGAGCATGTGAAAAGATAAAAAAAATGTAGAGTTTCTCTAATTTTAGTTTTCCTGGACTTTTCAGCCGTCTATATCTGGACCACATACTTAAATTGAACAGGAAAGAGGGGGCAAAAAAAAAGAGAGGCACTGACAATATAAGATGCCTCACGAATGTAAACTCTGGAGTTTGTGTTATATAGTAGAATAGATATACTTGAAATAATGGTAATTACATATATTAACTCAAATGAATATTCATATTGTCAGGCATTTAATGGTTAGGTTGTTATAAAAAAAAAAGGCATGTAGAGATAGTTTGTTAACATTTTCAATGTTTCTAAAGTATTCTAATTTTTCACATATTCAGGTTTTCAGCATCAGAGCACCAAAATCACAAATCCAAACGCTAAAAGATGCTCTAAGATTATGCAACATATATTTCCTTGCATTGTTTTATTTTTCTCATTTTTGGCTGACCCCAAAATTCGATCAGAAATAGTTGAGACTGCCAATACTAGTGAAAGTGAATCTTGATAGATCTGACTGAAATCAAGTTTTTGAACATTGATCTAATTGAACAATGAAAGTGCTAGAGGTGACTTCAAAGCAAGTGAGCTCCTGTACTAGGTTTTCGGATGATACTTAATCAAGTATATTAAAAAGAAAATTAGCTATGGTCAACCAAGTGTAGTGTAGTACCAATCAAACTCCAATAGACTATGATCAAATTTGCTTGCAAAGATCTAAACACTGTCATATCTGGCTTCCTCAAAACGATCACCTATGGTCATCTCATGGAAGTGGCAGATTTGTAATAGAGCTGTATGAGTTGCTGGAAACCAAACGCATTGTAGTGGATCACCTCCACCCACTTTCATGCAACTGGACCTACATGCTAGGTCAGTTACTGGCACTTCATTGCACATGCCATACCATATGATATGACAATTATGAATTATGAAAATTCATGCTAAAAAAGTTCAATTATAATTTCCATGTGATGATAATAGAGAAAGTGGACCTAAAGTTCTCCCCAAAGAGGCGCAGGAGGATCATCTCTTGTTAAAGAGACGGTTTAATTCAAAAATATAAACGAACCTGCAATGAAACATCTACACCCTAGTCAGATGCATAACTTGGTACCTAAGGCTATTTTACTTTCACATAATAGATGTAAGACCTTTTCGAATTACATCATAGCCATGAAGAGGACATTGCGAATTGTATGGTACTGTATATTCTATAATATAAGTTTGCATCTCTTATTTTCAATTCCTACTATTACCTCATAATGTAAAAGATGTTGAATAGAATGCAAAGGCTTGTGCAAGCTAATATGCTTAGCATCAAGGCTCTTACTTAGTTTTGGTGATAAAGTTGCATTATAGGGATAAAAGCAGTTTACAAGTTATCATATCAGCTAAATATTACACAAGCTCCAAAGTAATCACAAATATAAATCCTCAAAGCCCTGCCTAAATGGGTAGGAGGTAAAATAAATGGACTAAATCCAGATCCTAAAAATTCTCTAAAAAGGGAACCATTTAGAATTGCTGGCTTGATTCAAGGTCTAAAATATGGCCCATTATTTCCAGCATCTGCTTTAATGAGAAAATAATCGATGCACTGGAATCAAGATACAGTTCATGTACTAATAAAAATCTTACTGGGAAATCAAGTATTATCAACCTACTCTGCTGCGAAATTGGTGCATAGGCAAAGAAAGAAAACAGAAATAAGCAACAAAAGGTATCCATTATTCAGGAAATATATGACTTCTATTTAGAAAATACATTAGAGAAATTTAGAGAACATTGACCATTTGTTTCTCAGTTTTTTGCACAAACATCTTCTCTCCATTTATTTCTTCTGAGTTCTCTTAAACTTCTCTAGAGGTTTCTTTCAAACATTTCACATACATCCCTTGGTTCTGGAATTACTGTATTGGATTAGTTACCCAAACTTCTTTCCCAGTAAATATGGATAGTGCAACAAATATCTTACAGTTATAATTTCAAGCAGAATAAAGTAGGCTTTTAGAGGTTCAAGAAGAATACTTCAGAACAATCCGGTTCAAAAATGAGGGAAAAACTAAGAAGAGACTACTGCCCCCATCCCGAACCACCCCACCCCCACCCCCACCCCACACCCCCCCCCACAAAAAAAAAAAAAAAAAAAAAAGAAAAAGAAAAAAACAGAGGGAAGAAAAAAAACAAACAACATGCCTACAAATCCCACCAACAACAAAAACAGCAGCAGAAACAAAAAAACAAAAACCTCAACTGAAACACAGGAGGATGTAACCTGTAAAGATGACTGCAAGTAACATCAACTGCTGTAGCAGACCATGACTGCCCCAGTGATTTTCTTACATTAGCACCTGTAACCCTGCTTGAAAACAATCCCAGCAACCTTATAAAAGAACTAATCATGGCACTTAGAATGGAGGACCTGAAATTTAGATGGCACAGTAGCTTTTAGAATGCTAAATCATGTAGCTGGCAGTATGGTCATTGTTTACATGAATCAGAAAAATTCTGCCAATGGTACATTGGTGCCACATAAAAGAAGATTTGGAAACCAGGTTAGGCAATCTAAGCAATCCACTTTTGCTCTTTGGTTGCTTAAGTGTCAAGTAGCTTAAATCACTCATAAATCTGCCTCCCACTTCCTAGAAAAGGTTGACCAGAGTATACAGAAACACCTGGAATTGAACTTGCATCCTTACAACTCAATAACGATGGAACTTAATGCAACATTCTTGACGATTATTTGAGATCAAACAGCAAACTAATTCTTTTAAATGCAATCTGACTTCAGCAATTTAAGATTCAGGAGCATCCATGTCCTCTAAGAAGTAGAGACATCAAGAAACAAGCATACTTATTGCATAAAGAATGCTGCATATGCTGCCTATGGAAGAGAGTTCAGCATTAATATCTATCCTTCACTATTTGATTAGTTTTGCACTTTAAGCATCAAGGAATCACTGTTTCAAGTAATTATCTGATCTGTAGATAAGTATATTTACCAGCACTTCCTTTTTTGTTTACAAGTTGGATAAGAAAGATGAAAACTTAATAATGTGGAAAATGCTCACAAACAACCAATATAGCCTCTCATAGGACTGCATGATCAAACTTTTTTTTTCCCTCTGAATATGCAGATGTAATACCAACTCCATTATAAGAGATTCAGCAAGTATTACACCTTCAGAAATCAACTTCAAGAATCAACTAAGTCCCTTTCTTGGAGAATAAAAAAGGAAAAATGAATTAAGCAAAGAAAGTCATAGTTTTAAATTTTGAAGAGATTTGTAGAATCTACCATATAAATTGGTGCAATGGTAAGGTTGCTTCATATGACCCAAGTGTCACAGGTTTGAAACATGAAAATAACCCCTCTGTGTGCAGGTTAAGGCTAGGTACATTTGACCCTTCCCAAACCCTGGTGAGAACCTCGTGCATTGGAACAACTTTTTTTTTAAAAAAAAAAATCCACTACATGAAGCTTTCACTAGCAACAACACCATACCTTTTGAAGTAGCTCTAAGAAGAGAATATATTAAATTTCTAGAGAGAATAGCAGAGAGCAGATAAAGCAATAAAAACACAAATGACAAGCTAAACTAGCAAGCTTCTTTTCCTTCTGCAATTAGGCTTATAGAACACAAGTTGGGTGTAATATGGAACATCTGAGCACGATAGAGAAGAAGACTCCATGCTTAAGGCTTCAAGATTAACCACCAGAAGCATTTAAGATTCATTTGAAAGTCATGAAGTCCATTAGCGAAGACATGTTAAAAATATCACAGGGACATAAAAATTTACAAATCATAACTCTAGAAAGCTCCACAACACTCCATTTAAACCCTTTCTTTTTCCAGAGATGTTGATACACATCAAAAAGAGTCACCAGCCAACCGAGAATTCATACTATCACCAAACAGTTGTAAGGTTTTAAGCTATGGGATGCTAGACTGATTAAAATAAAAAACAAAAAAACATTATTAATGCAATAGAAAAATTGCTGTGTAATATCCCACTGTAAAAATAACAGTGACTAAGAGCAAACAACGGAAATTATGCCCTGCAATCATCCCAAACATGGACTGCTTCATAGAATTCCTGCTTAAAGGCAAAATGGGATAAAGTCCAATAACATATTTCACCTGCAATTCCAAGAAAACATGTACTGAATTAATATTGACTTTTACAGACTGTCAACAAACAGAATGCTTGAGTAGCACTAGTCACCTGCTGCAAAAGCCTCTTGAAGATTTCCAGGCTTATATATGAACCAATAGAATGCCCAACCTACAGCACAATAAGAATGCAAGTCATCAACAATAGACTAGACATAAACAGGAAAAAAATCTGATAACACTAGTTAGTAATATATTGGTCAAAATCTAAAATTGGCACTGCATAGAGATTACTTATCTGTCAAGACATCAGATATTGTATAACTATAGTTACGGATCTGTATCATATTACATATTTTAATTGGCTTAAGTATTCAGAGCTAGCCCTATTTATAACAAAATAATACGCAGCTTTTCCCTTGCAGATACACTTACAGAAACAACATTGCCAAGCATCATTCTTTGAATAAAAGCATATAATTACAAACATCCACTGAAACTAAAATTAGATATTTGACCATTTGATTACAGTAGAAGATACTACCAGTATTACTGGAAGTTCACTATTCTGGAGCTCCTGTTTGATAAAATCCACCTGCAAAGGTGAGACCAACGAACATTAGAATTTGAAATGATACAAATGATACTAGAAGGGGAAGACAAGAGAAGTTACACATGAAGAACAAAGGAAAGAAATTATGCTTCATATAGCTCAGTGTAAGAAGACATGGAATTAGTAACTCAGGTATAGAGCTAGCAATGCAAAACTTAAAATAGTTACTCCTGCAAGGGAAACAGAAAATGCTGAAGCTTAAGCGTTACAGTAATACTAGGAGCCCAAGTTTTTCAGGATAAAAATGACCATGCCATTAGGATTCTGCTATCGAATAGGAGGGAGATTACAAAATTACACAATATTATAACCTAAGGATAAAAGGACAAGATATAGATGCTAAACATGATGGCTTCAGTAATCTTTGGTCCATGACCAAGATGCAAGATAATGGAAACATTTTTTACCAGACAAAATAGAAACATAAGCAAACCTTATGATTAATTTGTTCTTGCAATGAGAACATCCTTCCATGCTCCCAATCCTAGCAGAAAATAGACTAGACATGTCACTTCTATCTGTTGAAAAGTTTGCACCTAATAGATTGGTGAGCTATAAGGTAAACAGGCCTAGATATCACTTTATCAAAACACCAGATACCCTTCATATCTCTTACCTTCTAATATATGTAGTAATTAACTATCAAAAGTCTCAAGGCCTTATAAATACCATCACAGTATTTTTAGTATGGATTCAGCTATATTTAAAGTTCTATCTGACCACTATATGAGTCATGTACGACTAATGATTTAGAAAATCATTGTAATGTTAAGGGTCACTGGTAATTCCTATACATCATCCTCAATGTCAAAAATCTAGGATTGCCACCGCACTAATTCTAATTGTAGCATTATACCTTTCTGGAATGAGAAATGTGCCCGATTGCTGAATCAAGTGTCGATATTAGGTGAAAACAATCAGCAAATCATCAGGATCACATAGAACTGAGTAACCAGAAGTGCATTTTCTTTGCCTGTTATAGATGCCTGCCCTTGAAGCAGTTCATACAATGCCTCAACAGAGTCTTAGTAATATGATGCAATACCTGCAATCAGCATTCACAGAACAAAGTTCTCATGCTAGATCATTCAGTTACCATGGAAAATCCGACCATTCTTGCAATGTTTTTCATAGAACACTAATAATCTTATGAGAATTTAACAATTTGGATGGGAAAATAATGATCAATGTTTGACCTGGATTCCCAGGGATAAAGAGAATATGCAATAAGGGTTCTTCAGAATGCATCTCAAGCAGCTCAGTTGAGAAGCTACAATAAACAAAGTGTACTGTGTTAGAATTTGTTGTAGTATATGCTCATTATCTTCATCACAAAGCAAGCAAACTCATAAAGGCATAGATTAATGCATTGGTAAAATACTGTCATTAACAGCTCTGAGAACTGTAGAAATTGGGTTCGCATCTGGAGACAATGCACACATGGCTCATTGCTCACTTCTCAAAAGACAATGATAACTCTACCTTCTCCATCAACCCAACAAAACCTAGGAGCAAAGTCTCTGCTAAAAAAGTTCGAACGCTTCAGCAACAAGAGTTTTCAGGGCAAAATCAGTATCATCGAGAATGCCAATACTTTGATTGTAAAGAACATGTCAAGCAAATCCCAATACATTTGCATGCAAGAGCAGCATTATGCTTGATCGAGATGATATCAAACTACTATTATAGTGTTTGGTGACCATTTTGGAATCACTCCGGTGATCTAGAATCACTGGCGATCCTAATCTTGAGATGATCTGATTCCTGTGATCAAAGATCATTGTGTTTGATATGATATATCACAGTGATTAAGAATTACTAGTGATCTAACATCATCATATTTGATATTGCATGAAAATCCAAGGTTACTAACAAAAAAAAACCAAAATTACCCCATTATTATTTATATTATATTCCTATAATATATATAATATAATATGATATGATACATTAAATTATATCATACATTATAATGTATTATATTATATTTTAATAGATAAATTATAATATAGTATATTAATTTTATATATCATATTATATATAAATTATTTTTATTAAAATATATTTATTATAGATAACAGATATTTTAGTCTATAAATTTTAGTTTAAGATCATCTCTTACAGTAATTTTGGATCACCATCCTATGAAGCTTGCCATCCTCAAGGTGATCCAATAGGACCGCTTTCCAGAAAGGTGATCCATGAAGTGAACTTGATATTAAATCATCTTTGCATAGAATCATTTTAGAGCAACTGAATAGAGTAATCTCACCATCATCCCATAAATCACCAGTAAGTCTGAACGAATCACTTCATACCAAACGCCCTCTAAGCGGGTGTAACTGCATGAAATCTGAAGGTACCAGAAGATAAAACAGATCTTGAGAGGAGAGTGAAAACCAGGGTGAAAAAACACCTCATTGATATAATTTTTGAAGCACTAATTTATCTATTTGTATATTTAAAAAAAGAAAAAAAAACAAAAGAAAAGCTAATTTATCGGTGAATAGGAAGCAAATGTGTTAAGTAGCGGACGGAATAAGATACGTTTTTTAGGGTTCAGGGTTTTACTGCTAAGCAATTTCAGAGTCACATCATCAAATTCAAGGAAATTATCAGATCCAATTCGACTCCAACATCAATCTAAAAACTTAGGAAAATAGAAAGTGAAGGTGCGAACAGTATCAACAAATAACAAAATCAGTCGTTAGAAAAGGAGACATCAGAATTCTCCTTTCTCCCCTATCATGCTGACTCGAGATCTCCACTGTTATCTAAATAAAATGACAATGCGTCCAAAATTTTTAATATTTTTTAGGCACTGAAAGAAATCCAACTCAATTTGAACACGATTCAAAAATCAAGAGATCGTCAGCGCTTACAAAAAAAAAACCGAAAGAAGACGAAATGGCTCGAGAAAGAGAGAAGTTTCAAATTCCCTTTCCTTCCCTTTCTACGTAGGGGGGTTCAAAAAATAAAAATAAAAATAAAAATAAAAGGAAAAGAAAGAGCGGGGAAAGCGGAAAGAAAACCTCTGCTAGATATATATATATATATTTTTTTTTTCTCTCCCGAACGAGAGTCGGGAGAGGAAGCCGAGCGCCGGAGCGCACGACGAAGTACGAGGCGACGGTAGCAGAGAGTGGAAGCGGAGCGAGCGGCCATCTCGTACCATGGTGGCGAGGGGGATGGCGTTACTCCCTTTGTTATTTGGTAGTAATTTCAAGTGTTTCATGTCAGAGCCCATCACTAACCCATGGATGACAACTTCCTGATTTTTAGTTGCGCGATGGCAAGACAGCGGAGCACGCGAGGCCCAACTTCTCGTGCACATGATAACATGCATGAATTTAAATTTTAAGTAAAAATTATAAAATTAATAATATAATTAAAAAAAATTTACTAAATATATTACTAAATTTAATATTTATTTTTTTAATTATATATATAAAAAGATATTATGGTGCTTAATATAAGGTTAACAAGATCAAGATAAGATAAAGATATATTTATTTTCATCGATAAAAATAAAAATAAAAATAATTTTTATTTTTATTTTTATTCTCACAAAAAAAATAAAAAAATTTTATCTTGAAGCGAGAGAGAATGGATTCCTACTTTACAACTTAAAATTATCATCCTTGTTCATGTACACTAGGGTACCGTGACAAACCTCAGACGCTCTCAGGAAGTTAAACGTTTTTCATTGGTTTTCATGTTAATTATGTGCTTTTCTGAATAGGATTTGAATCAGTAATCTTCTTCATAAGTGGGAAGGTACCAAGTGATCAACCACCACGCTTACCATCAATCAACAAGGATGCACCCTTTAGATGTGATACATGGGTTATTACTAATTTATTTCGCACCTGCTGAGTCCATCTTCCCCAGTTGTTTAAAAGGGAGAGAATGCTTGATATAGGAGTACTTCTTAACTACTTGCAGCAATGCATATCTGGCTTTGAGGAAATTTGGAAGTGCCATATGTATTGCAGAGTCTTGTATCCATCTCAAAGAAGCTAAATAGTGTGACATTGACATCAAATATATACACGAATCCCAAATGATACCATCTTGCAAGAAATGATTGATTAAAGCATCACTGATGTTTGCTATAACCATGAAGATTCTCACTAATTTAGAATAATAGTTGATAAGTAAAGAATGCATAAGAAACATTATACAGGGCATGTTTAAGATGACCATTGACCTCAGCTTGGTCAATAGCTACTCACACATAGCTATTGAAAAACAACTGTGGATAAACTTCTGAGGAGCCAATCCAAATGGAGGGGAACGTTCTTTGCATGATTCAAACATAATAACAGATAAATTGTTATCTAATGAAATGCACCCGATTAATGATAATGGTAGATTATATACTATATTACAACAGATTATGAAATGAGAGAGAAGTAATTAGTGGATGGGCGTGATCATATCATGAGGTAAATTTGTAGGGGATTGGCATGATGTTATTGGATTATTTGATTTATTCTATATTAGAAATATTACTTGTACTCATTTTAGCGTTTTTTAGTTTTCGTCTCTATTGTTAAAATTTAATTTCAAAACAGAACCCAGAGGGCTATATTTTCACCCAAAGGGAAGAAAAGTAGCCAGCTACAAGGAAACATCCAAAACAAAGACGCGTACAAGGACACAGTTTCCATAGGCCATGCCAAAACTACTGCATCAAGGAATAGATAGGGCATCTACCTCTTTTTCCTAGCAATTGAATCTATTATTTTCCCTTATCTCCAAAGATGGTTGATCTAGAATATCAATTGTCTTCGTCTTTCTTGCAGTCTGTTTCTATGATCTCCACAATCCTTTTTCTTTTTTTTTCTTTTTTTTTTTCTTCTCCTCTCTTTTTTGTTTTATTATACTTTTTCAGCCCATGTGGAAGTTGAAGAAGAGTCTAGAACTCATATGAATCACCCGTCCAGATAATATCTTGAAGTTAAGGCCTCATATCCTTTTCTTAATTGACTCTGATCCTTTAAAGTTAAGGCCTCATATCCTTTTCTTAATTGACTCTGATCCTTTCAGGCCACCCACAACGTCAATCATTTACGTAGTTGTTGATAGGCTAGAAGCACCTTCCTCCTCCTCCTCCTCCTCCACCTGTTTGTTTTTTATTTTTTGCCTCATAATATTTTAATACCTCATGATCAATCTATGGTTTGACCGGTTCCAGGTCTCTCAACTCAATGGAAGAACTTTCCATCTTGACCATGTCTTCCTTAGGAGGGGCAGGTCAAACAATTGTAGATCAGAAAATTCTTTGAATACTACGGAGTATAAAAAGGCTAGCTGAAGACTTTGGGAACAAGGTTGGCCTTTCATAGTTTCTTCCTGCTCTTTTCGTGTTAGACCAGCAAAATGTGCAAGATAAAATACAAAAAGATGTAGCAATGGATGCATGGTATTTTTCTAGCATGAATAACAAGGTGGTGGAGGATTGCATGCCTTCAGAAGAGAGCTTCCACTATATTGCGTTAAGCCCACTGGTAGTAGTCCAAGTCTTGATCTGCCCTCTGAGGACTCTTAAGCACTTAACGTGCTCTAATATTTCTTACAAAAAGAAATTACTTTTTAAATATGAGGATTACATATGTGGACGTAGTGGATGATTTGATTGCCTCGTTTTAACTATTAGCAACTTGTTAATTTTTTATAAGTAGAAATTAATTATTACGGATGATTGTTTTGTTAAGGCTAAACTACTATGACTTGATTGCTACACTGAATCCACGGAGTTATCCAAGAAAATTCATAGCTTCATAATTGATCTGATCTAATCTAATCTAATCTAATCAAATCAAATCCATGCGCTGGACCACCAAGGCTCTAAGTCACTATAGATCACCAACGTAACATCCTTGGTTATAACTAATGCGCGAAGTTAACATCGGGTCCTTTTAATATTATATTTATATGGATGGTTGAGAAGTCTAACTCACTTTGTCCCACTCAACCACTCTCCGAACCCTCGCTCTTCTATTCCAATCATCTTAACTAACTTAAATCCATTGCATCTTAAACACCCGAACCGGAATAGGATAACATGATGAGAATAATACCGAAATACCCTTAGCTTACCGTTAGATAATGGTCAAGTAATTAAAATAGCATGAACAATAAGGTAATTTTAGGTTAGAGATTCGGTCCAATGGCAGGATTCGAAGAGAGTCTTACGTCTTGGGGTTGGGAGACGATGCGTGGAATCAATTTCGCGGATGTCGTCGCTTGGAAGCACTTCCAACCGCCCCCTTCCTTCTCCCTCGTTGACACGATTCCAAAAGCCCAGAGGAAATATGAGCATTTAGAAGGATAAATAGGGAAGCGGCTCCGGAATTGGATCAACTCCTTGGTCGCCAAGTCTTGGAGACAATTCTTCTTTCTTTCTTTCTTTCTTTCTCTTCCTTCCCTCCCACGCCCGTTCCCCCAAACCAAGAGATCAAAGCTTTTCTTTTGTTCGAGATCTTGGCCTTCGTAACCGGGTTTCTTGGCGCCTTTTCTGCTTTATTTCTTGTTAGGGTTTCTTTGGGGTTTGTAGGGCTTTGTGGAGGCTGGAATTATGTTGGGAGATCTCGCCACCAACGTCCTTGTGTAAGTCCTCATCGTGATCTCTTTCTTCGGAACTTTTTATTTATTCCATCTAAACGAACGTTCTTTGATATGAGGGGTTTGTAATTTGCTTCAAAAATATATGGCAGGATGTTGTTTGGATATGCCTATCCGGCATTTGAATGCTTCAAGACGTTGGAGCAGAAGCAGTGGCCTGGAGAGGTCGAGCAGCTCCGGTTCTGGTGCCAATACTGGTGAGTTCTTTCTAAACGGGCTAAAAAAATAAATTTCTTCCTTCCTTCCTTTCTTCCTTCCTTCTTTCTTCTTTCTTCTTCTTTTTGAAGAAAGGGAAAAATTCAAATTCTGAACTTTGTTTCTGGCTGAATACAATGGATTCTTGTCATGAACTCTGATTCATTGAACTTAATTTTTTTGCATTGATTTTATTTGGTTTTGAAAGGGGTAGCAAGAAGATCAAGAATTTGAATTGTTGGTGTTTCAGAACTACAGAATTTTGAGTTCGGAGACTCTGGATTCTCTTCCGGAGCTTCAGTTATTTAAATTTAGTCGTTTCTAATGATTTTAATTAGCGGACCGAAATGGCAATTATATTAAATTTCTTTTATTTCTCTGATAGCACAACTAATGATATCTAGAGTAGTCGCGCTAAGGTGGTGTTTGCCAACCTCAAAAATTGGTTCAGAACTGGCTAAGATGAATCAATTTAGATAACTTTTTATAAATTTAAATTAATTTTAAAGTGTAAATAGTTTACCGTCAAATTAGTCCAATTCTAGTTTTAACATGAATATTATTTAGTTACATATTTTTAAATTAATTTTATTGTATAAATATGAACATGAAATAATTAACATCTTAAAATAAAATTACTATATATTAAATTATAGTAGTTATAATTGATCGCTCTTTTTTCATAAAAATAATAAAAAACAACATAATTAGCTAAATTATTGAAAAATTAATACCGATGATTCTTTATTGAATTGTATATATATATATATATATATATATATATTACATAATCAACCATGCGGTTTTTTCTTAAATTATAAAATTCTAGCGGTTAAAGAAGAAAAATATGAAGGAGTCAGATTTAAAAAATAAAATTTTAAGTTGGCACAAAGTTTTGGCATAAAAACCATATTCAGAAAACCAACTTCGATCTGAAATTTTTATGAATAAATTTTTCCCCAATTCTGTTAAAAATAAAATTTATTTTTGACATAAAAAGAAATTATTAAATAATATTAGTTTTAAAATCATTCCCATTGCATCTGGTAAACTGATTCTGTGAGGTTGCCAAACATCACCTAATGTTTGATAAGAATTAGTTTGGGGTCAAACTTTCCATGTGCAGTGCCGTGGGAGTCGCCGGTATCTTGGCAGATGGTATGCAAAAAGAAGCTCAAACTTTTATATTACAAAGAATTAGTCAATTCCTTCCATGGTTGGCATGCTGATAAAAGTTAAGCATGTTCCCATCATTAGACAAATTCAAACAAAGACAACAGGATTTTGAAATATTTTGGGTGATTGATCGAGTCTATATTTCCGTGCGTTACGGCTTCAGTTAGAAAGTTTTCTTCCAGGAAGCACTGTCATTTAATGGATAATTTACCAGAGCAGTAGGTGTGAAGCAAGGAATCCCTGTTTTCCTGTGTGATTTCTCTACTCCAGTTACTTGGATGAAGAATGATGAGTTATTCTTCAGACTAATATTAATTCCTTCTACGGCATTAAGCATGTGTCCATTACTTATGAGGCCAATTCAATCAAATAAAAAAACAGAGGATTTTGGAAGATTTTAGGTGATGGACCAAGTTTATGACATCGTGCAGTAAATGCTAAGATTTTGAATGACCCTAACTTCTTTCACAAGGAACCAAAAAAAAAAAGCAACCTGTCATTTTCCAGTACCAACCAAAGAAAACTTGGCAGAATGTTTTATTTTGAGTTGCTTAGAGAGGGAGGAAAAGGAATGTTTTTCTTAGGAAGGTACTCTTGAGTTCGTTTTACCACAAAAGCTGGCTCGTTGCGAGGGGTTCCCCTTTCTTGACCAGAGTTTTGTCAGGCTGTTTGGCCAGAACTCCTGTTACTCTAATATTAGGTAAAAGATTGTTCTTTTAATAATATTAATTGACCAAGAGATTGGAATTCTAATTTAGGTCAATGCTCAAGAACGTGACCATCCACCCCACAATGGATCCCAAGCTACACCTCCATAAAACTCATGCTGAAATATACCATTGGTGGCCTGTATTATAATTAGGCCTTTGTTGACTTTCCAGAGTAACTTAGGCTGAAAGTTTACTCTTGCTTATCAAGCTAATTAATAATGAAAGACATTCAGTGATCTTGCAAGTAAATGATGATAAATTTGTGGGTTATTGATCATTGATGCAATCTTTTACCTTTGATTGGGCTATGCATTAGCCAATCAGCTTTTAGCATACTCATGTAGTAGCTAGGCTGCTGCAAAATTCAAGAAAGCAGGGTAGTCTTTGACAGCATGCAGATGAGCAGTTAGGCAATGCTAAGTGTATTGTTGAAGCATATCTAATAGCTAATTTATATGTAAACCCACAGGTTTAGACTACTAGACAGAGACTTATTTAGAGGTCCATACTATTCATATTCTTTGGGCATAAGGTATTGGCACTTCTTAATTTTTAGCAGCTGAAAAGGAATTATGATACTTATGAATCGAATAATACTTGGTGAATAATTTGAAATCATGAGAAACTTATGTCTACAATCTTAAGGTTCTATTGGTCATTTGCTCTCTCTCTCTCACACACACACACAATTATTTCTCGAGCAAGAGCTATATTTCTCTTTTAATTGTAGCATTTAAAATTGCATGATCATCTAAAATTCTGGTTGATCATATTAGTTTATAGAAACATCTTGATGAAACAAATCAAGCTTACCATAACATTAAATTGCAGGGTCATAGTTGCAATTGTGACGGTCATTGAGAAGTTCGGCAACCCTCTTGTTTCATGGTAATGATAATTTAATGAGTTAATGAGACTATTTATTCAAAATATTCTTATCTCACTTGCTACTAATTCATGAAGGTTGCCGATGTATGGAGAAGCCAAGTTAGCTTTTTTTGTCTACCTGTGGTATCCAAAAACAAAGGTATTCAATGAAACTATTCTAATTTTTCATATTCGATAATGTTATAATTATATGATATTCATATCATAAATTTCAATTATATTCAGGGATCTGATCTTCTCTATGAGAGCTTTCTACGGCCACTTGTCATGCAATATGAACCCAACATTGAACAAAGGTTAAAATATCTGAGGGCCAAATCTGGAGAATTGCTTGTATTCTACATAAAGAACTTCACGGATAAAGGAACTGCTGTGTTTTTAGAAGTTCTCAACTATGTAATGTCCGGACCAACATCAAACAAAGAGGTAATTGCTAAGTGCTCCTAAATCTATAATTTATATCCATCTTTTTAATTTTTTAAGATATTTAAGGCTCTAGTTAAGCAATTGTTCTAGTTATATGTTATAGTAAATTAATCTTAGAATTTTGAATAGTTGTTATTTGAAAAATCTCTAGATGATTAAAATATGCTGCATTTAGTTTTGATAAACACGTGATTGCTTTTGAAGTTGGAATAAACAAAATTTAATAGAGAGGACTTCATCTTAAAAATTTTATAGGTTAGTAAATATGGTATATAATAAAAAATTTGAAAGATAAATTTATGGAGCACATATCGATCTCACTAAGGATGTACATGAATCGGATTGTATTGGTTTAAAGATATTTTTAGAATCAAACTGATTTCAATCAATTTTTTGAAATTAAAAGCAAAATCAAACCTATCATTCTAACAAACTGAACCAAAAGATTTGGTTTGATTCTTGTTCAATTTTTCAGTTTATATATACCTACTTTAAATATTCATGAAATCAATTTTTATAGCAAATTATATATGATCAAGATGATAACCTAATTATTTATAATGAAAAAGAAAGCAGCTTTTATATAGCATAATTATTTACATATATTTATTGTAAATTAATTTTAATTATAATGCAAATAAAAATTTATATAATATATATATATATATATAATTTGATTAGATTTTTATATTAATTTTTAAAAAAAATTAAATCAAAATCGAATGAATTTTTTTGATTTCAAAAATTTTAAATAGAAACTAAACTACTAGCTAAAAAAAATCGGTTCAAACCAAAGTAAAATTTTGGTTTCATGGCTTGGCTGGTTCTTTTGCGCACCCCTGGATCCCACCATTTCAATTGTGCCAGTCCTTTTTGGATAACCCATCCCACCATCCCAGTATCACTCTACTCTGGATTGTCTTGGATTGAGATCCTGTGGGTGATGACATCCTGCCAGGAGCCCATCGGATAATCAACACATGTTCTAATTTATCTTTCTTGTAGGTTGCTATCATTTGAAAAGGAAATATTTTAGTCGAAATTATATTTGCCACTTGGAATCCGGTTGAAGATATTGTTATCTATATGCAGAATTTTAAATTATATGGGTAGTATTACATGGTGAACATATTCATGAACACTTCATCAAGACCTATTGTGCAACTATCCCTTGTTATATTTTGAAATTAAAATTTAAACGACAGAACCAAAATACAATTCACTTTTTCCCCTTTTTTTTTTTTTGTTGTTGTTTTTATTTGGGTAGTATTACATGGTGAACATATTCATGTACACTTCATCAAGACCTATTGTGCAACTATCCCTTGTTATATTTTGAAATTAAAATTTAAACGACAGAACCAAAATACAATTCACTTTTTCCCCTTTTTTTTTTTTTTTGTTGTTGTTTTTATTTGGGTCATTCTCCTCTCATATGGTCCATTGCCTTTGCTGGATGTTGTTGCTTCCAAAGGGATATAAAGCTGTGCCCATTCTGAGCCATGCAAATGGCTCTTTACGGAGCGATTTTTATTCCATGAATAATACCTAGACGCTGACTTGTTACAGTGGAGCTAGCTAGCTACAAAGCTAGATTCAGATACAGGAGCTTTTTATTTTTTGGACCACCTCTTCAGAAAAAAAAAAAAAAAAAGAACAAAGAAGTCCAACACTTCACACCTGACAGTCCTCTCTCTCTCTCTCTCTCTATCTCTATCTCTATCTCTATGTATATATACACATAGAGAGAGAAAGAGAGAAAGAGAGAAAGAGACATAGAGAAAAATAGGGGGGGGGGGGAGAGAGGGAGATGCAATTAGTCTTCTACTAATATTTCAATTTCTGACGTCCACTACCGATAACGCCATCTCTTCAATCTTTGCAGGGAAACCGACGGTCAGGATCGTCCGGCCCATCGAGACTCTTCTCTTTCCTAAGGTCAGGCAGACAGGATCCGGCTCCCGACGCCGGTGTCCGCGGCAGGCCCAACGCCATGAGGCCCACTGCCGACGGGTGGGAAGACGACCCCGCCGTCGTCGAGGCCCTCCACGCTAGTACCAAACAACGCCGACCCCGACACCACCAATAAAATTTAAATAAATAAATATATATATATATATATGGAAGAAGAAATAGAGCGGTAGGTGGGCTTCGCACTAAGGATGGGTTTTTTCTTTCTTTTTTTTTTTTTTCAATGTGTGGGAAATCTAACTTTTATTCTGTAAAAAAAAAAAAAAAATCAACTCGCAAGCTGTTAGCATTCTCCTTTGTCTCTATCCTTTCCATGTACAAAAAGTTAGTAAAAGAATAAAAAGCACGAGAAAGAAACACGGAACTCGCGCCGCCGTTAGTATCGTAGCCGTTAACACCGCGATCGCCGGATGGATTGGAGGAAGCGGCTGACCAAATGGAAGCAGGAGCCAGCGAAGCCGCAGGTGAGGACGGCGAGGAGCCGCCGGAGAGGGCCGCGGTGGCGGCGGCGGGAGGAGTCCATCGAAGAGGGGGTGGGCTGGAGGTAGGCGTAGGCAGCCTGCTTTACGAGCCGGTTCCTGATCTGGATCTCGCCAGCACGGGGGGAGCCGGGGACAGCGGAGGCGGAGGGGGAGAGGAGGCCGCCGGCGGAGGAGGAGGAGGAGGAGGGGGAGGAGGCGAGGATGTCGCGGAGGCTGGTGTAGCCCGTGCCCGCCCTCCTCCAGTGGTGGAGCTCGAAGTCGCCGCCGCCGCCGTTGAGGTCGAGCACCGCCGGGATCGCGATGGTCCGCCGCCGCAGGGAGGGCTCCCCCTCCACCCGCGTTATGGGCATGGGAAGAAGAAGAAGAAGAAGAAAGAAGATGGAAAGGGAAAGAGAGGAGAAGATGGAGCGAGCTCAAGGAGGAAGCATTTATACTATTTAAGAGGAATGGGAAAATCTATCAAGGAAAAAGATTAGCATTGGAAACGGTAGAGTTTTTAAACTGGACGAGGCAAAGATTCGAATTAAGATTTGGGGAATCTTGTAAATTAGAGTTGACGGCGAATCTGGACCGTCGGATATACTTACAATATTAGATGATGATCTGATGCTTTTTGTCCATCTCCTTGCAATTATTGGATTTACGTCACCATTTTTTTTTTTTTTTCTTTTATAGTCCCTTGTTTACTTTAATTAATAAAGGCAACTGCTGAGTAACTTACGGAGATTGCTGATTTGGTGGCGTTACATCATAGATTTAATGAAGGATGGAGATTGGATCCAATGAGAAATTTTTAATGGTGGGAAAGTTGGCGGGCGTCTTTTTTTTTTTTATATTTCTTGGGACCCAGAAATTGATGCGTGGCGGGGAGGCAGCTTGTTCGTTCCTTCGCTCGCCGCTTTGGACCATGGAGCGTGTGGAGCCGGGTCGGAGCACAAGCGCCTCCGGAGAACCGAATGGAGAAGGATAAAGTTATATTGGGATGCTGAGTCTTGGGATACCAATTCATCATATCGCTCTAATAATTAGATAAAACACATCATATGTTTGATCTTGATGACCGAGGTTAACAACTTTGAAGGACTATTTATTTCTATGTCCCGCTCGATAAATTTGGAATTGGCTAAAGTTGCTGCACGCACACAAATATCATTTTTATAAAAATAAAATTAATAAAGATGTGCAGCATCATAATATTGCATTCTTGCTCATAGAAATTTTGTTTAAAAATATTTAGTCTTCTTTTTTTTAAACTTGTGAGGTGACACGCCGAGGACCACGCTACTTTTTTTTTTTTTTTTTTTTTTTTCTATGGCTTCAATCAAATGCCTTGCTGCCACCCTTTGCACTTAACGAGTAATCTTCACTAAGCATTGGTTTGATGCGTCACTGTTATCAAGAAAACATTCCTTTCTTTTGATTAATTATATGCCTGGCACGTGTCCTGTTCTAATCTGAATGGAATCAATGTGGACCCACCTTACATTAAGGAGTAACATTTGCGGGCCCAACCACGGTGCCATCATCTATTAATATATGACTCTTAGACTTCTAACACTCAGAATTAAAAATGGGAAGCAAGAATATGCTAGTCTTGTTGGGCGGTGAATCTCTGTGTCTAATTAGAAACTGGGAAGCTGATTTACCTCATGCAATAGAAGCACACCATCCGGTTTGACTTGTGGACTGGTAGGTAGATCGGGTTACTGGCTCACCTCCGATAGGGAGTAGTTGGCATGCCTTGCAATAGAAGATGAGGTCAAAAAAAAAAAAAAAGAAGGCAAGAATGCCAGAATCTCGCATAAAACCAAGGCACCAGAAGGTGGGTCCAAATGGAAGGATGGATGGTAAACTGACCGAAATTGTCAAGTGATTCTGAGAACGTTGGGACCATGCAAGTAAGCAGGGCCAAGCAGCCCAGTAAAAAGATCGCCATCCCTGAGTACTAGCTATGGACGTGGTTTATACTCGAAAGTCTAATTCTGTCTGGTTCTAACACAACATGATGCAAACTGGTTTCGGATGTCAAGCTGGTCCAATAGCGCTGTGAATTTCATGAGAGAAGGTTCGATGATTCAGACTACTTTTGACTGGGTTAACAAGTAATCTGGCTGAGTCAATCCCATTGTCCGTCCAGCTTTCTGAGACCTATAAATTCTATTGGATGGTGCCGTAAAGGGTTATATTCCAACCGTATCAAATCCTTCTTGCCCGTGCCTGGCGCGCGTGCTCCAATTCCAGTGGTGCTACTTGTCTCGCCTCCTACCCTCTAACATGTTAAAGGCCACATCAGTCCTCATCACCCGAACAGTCCAAAGCTGGCCCAGGCCCAATTGTTCCTCAAAATTATCAATAAAAATATCCAGCGCGTAGCTACCAAATCATGCTCCGAAGTCCATGTGATCAAACTCCGCGTGTCTAAATCACCGTCGGTTCAGCAGTTCGATTATCAGGCCACCACTCGAGGCCCATGATGATCAGTGGCCCAATATAACCGTATCCTCTCTCTCTCTCTCTCTCTCTCTCCCCCTCTCCGTGCTCGTCTCTCAGGGGCGTTCCAGCTAGTGGTGGAGCCATGGCCGCAGCTCTCCTGCTATCATCCACGCTCCTTCCTGCGAAAAGCCACAGGCTTCTCTGCCGTTCCCGCCATCTCCAACCCCCCTCCTCCACCGCTCGAACCGGTCGCAATTGTCTGAGGATCTACTCGCTCCAAGAAACCAAAGAGGAGGCGGACACATCCTCGTCGACCGAAGAGATCACCGAGAAGTATGGGCTCGAGTTCGGCCTCTGGAAGGTATAAATATTTGCGCACCAACGGCAAATTTTCTCCCAGATTGGAAGCAATTCATTGGCTGAAATTGCTGCTTTGATTTTTGGTGTAGATATTTAGCTCCAAGGATGGGGATAAAGGAGGAAAGGGAAAGGAGGGAGAGGGGAAGGAGAAATCGAAAGCCGACCGGGCAAAGGAGCTATTGGCCAAGTATGGTGGGGCTTACCTGGCCACCTCCATCACCCTCTCTTTGATTTCTTTCTCCCTTTGCTACCTCCTGGTTAGTGCTGGAATTGATGTCCAAGCTTTGCTCAGCAAGGTATTCAACTTCCAGATAGAGCGCAAGAATAGGTGTTCCATTTCTTCTTCTTCTTCTTCTTCTTCTTCTTCTTGTAGTTCGGTAACGTCTCGTTCTTTGTTAAACTTCTGTGGCAGGTGGGTATTGCAACGGATGAGACTGGTGGGAAGGTGGGAGAGTTCGCATTGGCTTATGCCGCGCACAAGGCAGCGTCGCCGATCAGGTTCCCTCCGACCGTTGCCCTCACCCCAATTGTAGCCAGTTGGATTGGGAAGAAGAGAGCCAAGACGGACAACTGATTGCCGAATCCTTTGACGAAGGCCTTTTCTTTTGCCTTGTACTTTCTTGTCGCTTGTGTCTCTCTATATTGTCATGCCTGCTAGAATGAACATTTGACTTCTTTTATTAGTGATTTGAGTTCATGAAAGCAAGCCTAGGCTTCAATCATCCATACAGTAGTACCTATTCTTCAAATTGGCAGCGATTTGCATCTATGTAAAGACCCCATCTTTTGATGCAGCAGAGAATTCAGACAGACCTGCTAATAATAATTCACAGATAAATAGACAGCCATGCATCACTGAAAAAAATATCATAACATGCGAAGTTGATATGATCACCATGTACAACAGTCCATTGGTTATGTTCAATGGGTCATATGCATCATGAGGATCATACAAAATTAAAGCTCAAGCTAGCAACGCAGATGGACTACCCAAATTATATTTTTGAGAAGAGTTATATACTGAAAAAAAAAAAAAAGAAGCCATAGCATCTGAGACATGTAAGAAATATAATAAACAACATAAATGGGAGAAATTAAACATAATTCTGACGTCTGCTTCATGTAAACCTTTGGCTATGAGATCGGTTGATATGTTGGGGCATGCAAAAAAGCTTTAGAAAAAGGGTAGAGTATAATTTCACGCCTGGCCCATGCAATAAGTCATGTTACTAGACTGTACATATGGACTGTAACTGTTCTTTTACGGCCACTGAGCTTCTCTTGCAACAGCCTCTCCCGTTGAACACTAAGTTGCCCGCCCAGCATGATGATTATTCCCAGCTCAAAGGTCATTTCAGCGACATTGAGGACCTTGACGAGCATGATTGCCTCAGGAAGAATGTACCAGCCTGAGTTTCTGAATTTGACTTCATCTTACATTTATCTCTGAGTGGAGTTTGTATTGGAAGGGGCATTCATAGCACCAGACGGCGGAGTCTCTGGTTGAGGGGTGCTCACGTTGCTTGCAATGAAGTCCTCTGGATTAAATCTGCCCATTGCATCCCACTGAACCTCAGCTGCGGTCAGAGTTTAGGAGTTAAAGTTAGTTGGGTCTGGGATAAACAAAGAAAAGAGGATACAATAAGTAGCAAAAGAGTGAAAAGGATACGTGCTGTCTTCCACATATCTGTCATGCTAACCCCAGCATCTGATAGAAGCCAGTAGTCAGCATCAGTCTGCAAAACGAAATAGAATTCTCAGAACGCACATCCTGCATAATCCTTTAATCATATCATCAGGCACCGTGCATTTCCACCCACAGGCACTGTTGCTTAGGGTACAAAATGTAGATATTGATCAGTAATGATAAAAAAACTGCAAGAGCAAAATATCAAATAGAGCAGCTCTGAGGTTGCTTTTCCTTTTCTTAGAACACCTTGAGGATCAAGAAGATGAAGGACGAAAGTCACTTCCTCCCACAAATAATGTCTTATCCAAGTCAAACTTTCTCAAAGCAGCTGCAGCTAATAGGTTTCTTGTTCTACCAGATCCATGAAATTTTCATCCCCATCATGATGCCTATGGAGAAGCTCAATATAACATGCAGAAATCATTTACATCATTGCAGTTTCAGTCATTAGCAGGCTGAACATCTAAAGGCAGTGCAAAAGGAAAAGAATTCACAAACTAGACAGCTAACCCTTTTTTTAATACTAAAAATCCTAATTGTAAAGTTAACTAAAATAATGGAGCAGATCATAACTAGATGCCTTTTATTAAGTCTAGGGTACTCTCCATTCCATAAAGCGCCAATCCTAAAAGAATGGGTTTGTTTAGGTTTATTATTGCATTTTATCCGTGCATCGTATGACTTACTGACTGATGATGCTTTACTTTCCCTTCTCTGAATGATTACCAAAACCATCACTGAAATCTGCTTGCAAGAAGAATGAACTTACATCAACATCTGAAGGAACAATCTTCATCATCCCACCAACAAAATCCTGCGAGGTATTTGGATCTGAACTCATTGTCTGACTGTCTTGAACATTAGATGCCATTTCCTTCCCCCTGGTCTCTTCTGTGACCACTTCCACTGCGGGGTTCTGAACAGATACCGAATTTGATGCAGGTGGGAGGCTTGGGGGTGTCTCAACACCACTCATCTCCTCAAACTTCTCCTCAAATTGACTGAGAGCATTGAAAAAGAAAGAATTCAGAAACCTATGGTAGAATATATACCAACAACATGCCATCATTCAGCTTTGAATTTCAGGATTCTGTTTCATTTTTTTAGGTGGGGTGGTTAGAACTTAAAATGCCACGTGAAACAATGTTAACTGTCCTCAAGTATAATTTGTAAGGGGAACATTACCTGACGAGGTAAACATCTATTGGACCCATGGTGCTTCTTAGGACAATTCTGTATCTCCTATGGGGATATTCACCAGCCTGCATGCAGAGGGAGCAAAATTTATGAGCAATTCAAACGTACAAGTATGACATATGTAAATGGAACTTCCTTACAGTCCTTGACAAATCTCACCTCATCAGGATCTGGAACTTCCAGGGTAGTACCATGAGGGGCTTTAATTGCTATCAGGGTTTCATTCTGCATATAAAAGAGGAAGATATCAAGTGTTACTTTGGGTTCCGATAAGCAGCTAACCGCAGAGCTAACGTTCAAGTTACTGGCAGGCCAAACAACACCACTTTACTTTCTACAAGCCAGTTAACAAATGTTAACCTGAAAGCAGGGCAGGCCTTTGATGTCATCCTCAGTCACATAAAGCCACCTAAAGACAGATAAAAATAAAATTTAACTGCGAGAGATATGGAAAACTGACATGATTAGCATGTGCATTTGAATACAAATCAGCACTTACTTTTGATTATTTTCATCCTCAGTAAGCTCTCTTAGTCTTTCTCGCATTTCACTACCAAGAACGTAAAAGCATCAGAGAAATTGGCAAAATTTTTTTAATAATTATAATGTACCAGCTTGACCAGCAACCAACCTTATACGTTCATCTAGGCTGCGCTCCTGCAAGTTCAGGTTTTCAACTTCTGCCTGAAGGGGGAAAAATCCATATTAACTTATATATTTTGATATTATGCAACTTTACAAATGGCTCCATGGGTTAAACATGGGCAGATTATAGAACATGGTTTTTGCTGCTAGCATGAATATGCATCTGCACACAATACCTGTAAATTTGAAACATCATCATCAAGCTCTCCTGGCCTTAAGTCATCTAATCCCCTGTCAAAAAGTTTCTTATCAAATTAATGTATTCTGAGTTCTCAGGTATTTTAGCGATTTACAAGAGAACTAAAGAGGAAAATAAACATAACGATGCAAAAATAGAAAAGGTTAATTACTTCCAACGGATTCTGTTCTTAAGTTTCTTTTCTATCAGTCCAATCCCTTCAAGGACATTAGTGATATCATATATCCTTCTCTTTTGGACCTATATAATCAGAAACATTTCATTTAGTCTAGATAAAAAGGAGATAGAAGTAAATGAGTGGTTATCAGCTCACCTCCAATGTTTCTGCAGCTTTATTCAAATCAAGGATGCCATCCTGTGCATGCTTAAGTAAATTGATAAACTTTTTTGTCAGAAGTCCTAGAAAAGACAACAGGTAATAACTGTCAGTAGCACAAGCAAGTGAAACCTCAGATCAACTTCTCAGTTTTAAAACTGCTGAATCTTTGAAAGTTTATTTATAGAGACCCTGATTATCAAGTTTTTCTCCAGCATGTCAAGCATTTAATGATTTAAAAAAATAAAATAAAATAAAAAAGAATCTTCAGATTAACCACCATTTCAATCACCTAGAGAGCTATCATAACGGCAGGTACCAACTGGAGTGAGAGGATTGCTAGATGGGGAACCTGCAAGAACCCATAACAATACTTAATTAAAGCAGAACTCAATTGCATGCAAACAAAAAGTTCTCTAAAGCAAAACTTGTCATTGTAAAACCTAATACATTTGGTTAAATAGTAGTGTGATAACTAATGCAATTCATCACAACATACATGTAATTATACTGGAAAGTGAATTGATAAGTCTTTGTTCAAGGGCTCTGTGCAAAAATATAATAATGACAAGATTGAAAACAGAAAACTCACAAGCATTGGACAAGGGGGTCTGAGGTCCAGATTTGCCGTACTTTGTACCCTTGGATCTGCTATAGATCCTACCTCCTTTTCCTGATACCGGTGTGAGGAGAGGACTGGTAACTGCCTCAGCATATCCAGGGCTGGTTGTCCACTCAGTCGATTCAGCAGCATCATTGTCTTCCTGATCAGGCTTTCTCTTCAACTACATATGGAATATCATTTTATTGAGATATGAACAACAATGTTATAATAATATCTAGAGAACAGATTACAGAACTGCATTAATAAAGAAGATACAACTTTGAAACATCTTAACATATGCTAAGGACCCACTGCAGTTTAATGATGTCATGTCACATGAAATAGGTAGGATATACTTTCAGACAGTATAATAATCCAAAGGGAAAATAAACATTCTAGAGTATTGGATTGACATTGAAACACATGCTTGCAACATACCTGTACACATTGGGACTCAGGTCCCTGGCTCTTAAAAAAGTTATTTTGAAAACCCTATAAAAAAAGCCAGCTACAAATCTTCTTTTCTGGGGTTAGCACTCTCATTTACCACATAAAATAATGCAATTTTTCATGTTGCAAAAGGCCAAGCTATCTTTCATTCCGTTTCTTTAAATAGCAAATGTATTCTTTCATTCCATTTCTTGAAATAGCAGATGTATTAGAACTTTTCTGAAACTGAAAGTACACTCATCTAAGCTTGAGGCAACTTTAAAGTGCTTTTAGGTGTTGATTTCCAACTTGACCAACAAACTCCATGATACCATTGAAAGTGAGATGCCTCCTACCAATTTTTTTAGAATTCCAATATCAAATGGAGCTAGAACTCTCTTTTGTGAAGATGGTATCACTTTTAGCTTCCCATACAAATTACGCTAGACATAGGACTGCATGCTTCCAGCATCATTATAATCTACCTAAAAGTGAGATCAACAAAAACATAGCTACAAATCTCTCTTTTCTTCATCATATCATGAGAGTTGACAAGAAAGGATTGGATACAAAGGAAAGAAATCTTGGAAATATTACAAATGTTAAAGACGTGGTTTTATATTATGATGAAATAGCGGCATGGAAATGACATTGTTGACAAATTACATTAATATTGATTATGTTGTCACTTTATGCAATGTGATCATTCACAAAAGTTAAGGACCCAGGGTTGATAATGTTAAAAGGGGCCAGATCAACCAAATCTTCTTTTCAACTTGTCAAGCAAAAGAGCTTCAGCCAAGTAGGTAATGCCTTGTATCTACCAAGATCAACAGTTGGGTTTGCCTAATGATATAAAAATGAAAGGATATTTATGAAAAGGAAGATGAACACCAAATTACACTAAAAAGGATTTGCAAACAAACAGTAGAAGACATACAAAGCACAAATTCCAGTGATGACACGCATAAAATAGTAGAAAATGACATGAAGCATGTAACATTGCAGTAAAAATATTTAAATGAAGAAACAGCAAAATTAGTATGTGGATTGCATAAAAACAATATCGACAAAGCAACTTAGTTTTTAAGGGGAAAAAAAGCAGATTATTATCAAGATTCAAAGCACAATATTAGGTTATAAAGGCTGGTGTTCATTGGATAGAAAAGGATAAAGACTGTAAAAGGCCTGGAAAGATGCATGAAAACCCCAAAGGAAAAAAATGACTGGTAAGGTTAATTATGCCCCACATATGATGATTATCTACTGATTGGGTTAATATATCTGTAAGTCAGCTAAAGCAAGTGGGTGAAAATTAACAATAAAACAGTTGAGAAGTATCAATAGTATGGATAAAATAGTTCCACAGAACAAAGGTGAATGCAAGAAAGCATAGAATATCTGCAAAATTATTGAAGTTGTGACTCTAGGAAATGAATATATAAGGGCAACATTCTAAACAGTATAAGATGAGAAAACTTCAAGAAGGATGATGATGTGAAGAAATTCCGGTGATGCGAGGACCTAGTTAACAAGCTTATTCAATAAGATCTTAAAGGAAGAAAAATGAGGAATTATTAAATTGTTGTCGTAGTAATTCAATAGGAATAAAACTTACATAAAGTACCACACCAGTTTATACTGCATTAAATTGAAAAATTATATCATGGAATTATGCAAGAGGGTGGTGGTACTTATACCAGTAACAGTATTTCCAGAGACCCATATCAACAAAAATTTGGGAGACGAAGGTGCATTTCAATATAGAATCTAGCAAAAAAGAAATGTGTGAATTTTGATGAAAGGTGCAATCGGACCACAACTTTTCACATTTTTTATGAGAAGGTTAAAAATCTCGGCGATTATTTTTTATTCCTACTTCCAAATATAGTTTAAGATAGAAATTTCTAAAGATCACCAAAATCCACTAGGTAGAGATTTAGGTGTCCAAAATTCGATAGAACATGTTCTTTTTCGATGTATCAAAATAGAATATATATAATTTCAGGTGATGATATACAACTCATGATTTGTTAAGGTGATATGGCTTCGTGCCTAATTTTTCTCTTAAAAAGGAAAGAAAATAAAACCCATGATTTGAAATTCATTGTCCACATCCAACTCAGACAAGCCATAAGAATTCCAATCTAAAGAACAGATTGAGATCAAAAATCACCAAATCATTTTGCATCTAATGACTAAAATATTAAAATTGGTTCAACATCAATACATCAATGATTGGATGAACTTGCAGAATGCTAAACTAGGTCACATATGATGGGCTCCCAAATCAACGAGACAAAGCACAACCTACCTACATGCATGATAGAGGATGTGGAGGTGGAGAGCAAGAAAACTAGTGCAATTTAGAGTTGTTGATGCACAGAAATTAAGCTATCAACTTAAGCATTCAAACCATCAAAACAGTAAAAAACCCAAAAGAGCAAACACATGGAAAGAATATACATTCAGCTGTTCAACACAGAATGAAATCAGTCCCTAACTTTAACTGAAATGAGTTCTACGAATATGCCAACACATCAATTTTGAAAGGGATAATTGCACCAGAAGTACATAAACTTATTTGAAATTTTCAATTGAGTCCTTATACTATATTTTTTTGTCAATTAAGTATACTAACTCATAAAAGTTTTTGAGGACATTTTTAATAATCGTTAATGCTAGCTTGACGGACAACATGATGGCTATCAATAATGACTTGAATATACTCTTATTTTTTTAATTAAGTATACTAACTTATAAAAGTTTTTCAACTGAGTACACCAACTCATAAAAGTTTTTTTGAATGAGTACTGATGAATGCGGGCAAAATAATTACAAGGGCTATCCCTTAACATTTTTTTAACAACTAGCTCTATGTGGCGGAGCCAGATGACCTCTGAAAATCATACATTCATCCTGTACTAAAAGAGGACAAAATTTTTTTATTGATAAAGGCATTACTAAAACATCAAAAAGTCTACAACATAAAAAAAAAGACATGTATTTGAGATGTAATTTTCTCGTTAACTCATTAACTATTAATCGAATAACTGAAAAGTCACTATTTCGCTACTTAATCTTTCATGCATGAGTTTTTTTTTTTTTTTACACAAATAAATAATAATATTTCTCCTTTAGGTTATTGTGTATAGAACTTTATATATGTAAGTTTTTGATTAATTGGTTTATCATGCATTTACAAAAATATTAGTTGGACTTAAATAAGTATATTTAATTAAAAACTTTTACGGGTTAGCATACTCAATTAAAAAATGTTTACAAGTTAGTGCATTTAATCAGAAAAAAAAATACACTCAAGTTCTCGTTAACGGTCATCATGTCGTCTGTCAAGTCATCATTGATTGCCATTAAAAATATACTTGATTGAAAAGCTTTTATGAGTTGGTATACACAATTGACAAAAAAAAAAAGCATAAGGACTCAATTGACTTAAAAAAAAGGCATAAGGACTCAATTGAAAACCCCAAATAAGTTTATGTACTCATGGTGTAATTACCCCATTTTAAAAAATAATTTCAGCTACCTAACACCTGCCCTTTTTTTCATTTCTAGCATGCACCACTCATCCACTATTTCTTCTGCCTCTTTCTTGCACTTTTGACAAAGAGACCTGGTATAACAAATACCTCCTTCCATCTTGGTAAGTGATTATTCCCCCTTGATCCCTTATCATCAATCCTGGTCTTCCATCTCACTTACATTTTCTAGTTTTTTGTCCTCAGCTTTTCTTATCTTTTCCACTACTCACATGCTAATCCAGGCTTTTCTTCAATAACCTTTTGACCTTTATATTTTCCTGTCAGAATTATCATCAGACGTAAGTCCATTACTCCATATATAGCTGTTAAATCCATCCCACCTTAGTGCTTCTAGTTTGAACCATCTATGAATTTCTGCATGTAATCAGTGGTCAATAGAGTCAGATACGTCCGCAGCATTAGATAACAAAATGCCACAATATGAAAAACACGATAAAATGTACTTCAGTACTCACATGTACCACAATGTCAAACATGATTCAGCATACGTCTGGGATGCTCAGCACAGTCTGCCTTGCTATCCAAAAATAGTGAATAAAGAGCCAGAAGGGCATTTAACTGAGAGAGGGTGCAGGACAAAATTTGTTTTTGGGAAATTTTTCTTAGAAAAGGTACCGAAGAGAAGTCTTGAAGATGAAAAAAGAGAGAAGTATGTGTTTGTCATGATTGGACATCACATTCAACATGAAATTTTCAGTATTAATCGAAACAGATTCATTTGGTGAATTTATCTCCCCAGATGTGACCTCACTAGAATCTTTATTGATATAGGAAAAGGACACAACAAGCAACCAAAAGGAAATCCATAAACAAATATTGGCAAATTGCTAATTGGTAGATAACTATTCACCACTAGTTAGAATTGACAAGGACATTATTTGAACCCTTCACAAGCACTCATGGATAATCAAAACAAGAAAAGAATTAAATGTATCGAGAATTTGAGCAACATATCAAAAAATCAAATGAGTACCTCTTGCAAAAGCCATAACCGCAATCAGCAAGTTTGGTTCCATCTCATCAAAATCAAGCTACTCATTTTTATTAAAAGTCCTATGCTCAGTGAATGCAAGCTTTGTTGCTCCTTTCTCAAAATTCTCATCCAATATTTTACCATCCTTGAAAATATCTAAGCTCCTCTTCTTAAAATGGATTGCAACATATACCATTTGACAAGAACAAACTTTAATAGTAAGTAGCAATTCAAATCTCAGCAGGACAGAGGCCATCTCGACCGTTCATCTTGTCCCAAAAAGATTTCAAAATTGATCTCAACCATCCTATCTCATCCTATCACGATTATAATATATTATAATGATAATTTTAAATAAATCTAATTCAACATAAAAATATAATTTTTGAAGTTCAAATATGTTTAAAAATCAAATAAAATACTAAAACTTCTTAAATATTTGAAAAAAAAAAGCATCTCAAGCAAAAATGAGGATGCCTAACCAGGTCGAGGACTAAGACGGAACGAGATGCAAGATATCTTGTTCTGCAAAAAAATCAGGATGCATCTGTCCCGTGAGATTTAAAACCTTAATTGTAAGTCCTCTGTCACTTCATCGTCTATTGGTCGAGCATTCAAGCTTTACTAAATAATCCAATGAAATTATTGTCGTAGCAACTATCCAAATGAACCCCACTTTGCTACCTAATGAAGTATTTTTTCAAACTTGAAACAGAAAACAACAACATACATAACTCTCTCGAAAAGAGAAAGAAATCAGCACATTCAAAAATGAAACAAGGAATTAAATGACAAATTGAATACAAAGAGGCATAAATTAAAGTTTAAAGCTGTTTGCATTTACAAAATCTAAAAGATATACTAAGAAAGAAGGGATCGACAAGATGCAAGAAAGTTGTCGATAAGTCTAGGGGATCTTTAGGGCTTTCCTTGCACATTATCCTCATAAAGCAGTAGACAGATGAGAAACTGTCATTCAATTGAGCATACAATCACTAATTGTTCTTACTAGTAGATCCATATCAGAAGCCCGTAACAACACGTACAGCTGTTTATGTTATAAGCATCCATTCTAAGATATTTCATAAAATTTACAATTCTTTCAAAAGAGGCCAATATCATAAATACTAACTATATAACAACAATAGATAGACAAGTTGGAAATGAATTTCAGATCAAGCGGCATGTCAACTTTATTTAGAGAGCTCCACCAATTTCAATGATTTTAACCTTAAAGCTTTACGACAGCATTTCAAGACTCAAATGGCACAAAATAATTGATCTAGCTATCACCCATTTTCTCACAAAATGACACTTTATCTCTGAACAAAGAAAATCAAAATGATCAAGTCAGCTATTCACTACTTCAATGCAACAATTGCAACGAGTGGCATCTATGGCTTCAGTATTTCACGTTTCCAAATAAATCTGATGTCTTTAAAACAAAAGGAGCATTTCAGCTCCATTTGCAGCAGCTACAGAAAACAACATGGATGCATAGAAGCAAAATATTTCAATACAACACAGTAAAACGCTACCGTACCAATTCGGCCGTTCTAAAATTTCCTAAACAAACAAGACATACACAAGAAAAACAATCAATCTTAGGATGCGATGAAACCAAAAAGGGAAAAAATAGCGATCGAGGGCACTGAAAGCACGATCAGAACACGGAGACAGCGGATTTATGTGTTCCATTTCGAACATAGAAAAAACCAACAAGCCTCCACACGAAACTCACGGGCGTCTTAATAACTAGGGCATCGGCGACATCGTCGGCGGCGATCCGGCGGCCGTCGGCGGCGGAGAAGCGGTGGTACTCATCGGGTGCGACGAACGGCGGCTTCGCCGAAGGGAACGGCAGGTGGCGCTTCAGCGGCTGGAAGATCTGCCCCGGCTGCTGCTGCGCCGACCGGTTCGCCGCTGCCCGGCCGCCAGACATCAAGCCCGCCTGAGGAAACGAAATCGGCACCGAAATCCAAGCGAAACGGACGCCGATCTCGCAGTACAACCCCGTAAGATCGGTGGCGGAGGCGAAATCCTGGGCCAAAACCCTCGATTCAGGCGTCGGCAAGCGGATCGGCAGGGATCGAGGGGCCGGGAGGCTCGTCGGCGGGAGATCGGCGGCGGGAAGTCCGGCGGGGGTTAGGGTTTGTGGATTTGGGATCTAGAATTCGAGGTGGGGTGGAGGCGGAGAGCAAGGGTTAAAAAAGCGGAGAGCAGAAAACGAGGGAAGGGAGGGAAACGATAGTTCGGACCATCGGATAGATATGGAGGGAAGGCGTAAGTGAAATTAAAAAAAAAAAAGAAAAATATAAAATAAAGCATAAATAAAAATAAGAAATTATAAAAAGCTTTTCCGTGTCGTTCGATATAAGAATAAGAGTTTGTATAAGCGTCAACGGTCCAAGCCGCAGAGACATTAAATAACGGTTTAAAAGAAACGCCGTTAAAGCGTCATCTGAAAAAATAACTAATGAGGTACTTTTTTAATAATCGTAATAATAATAAAATAATAATCACAATCTAACTCAAGAGCGCACGGCAGCTAAAACAGCACTTATTCCGCGATTGATGTTTGGATTTAAATTTTTATGGTAACTTAAATTTCTTGACCAATAATAATAATTCTAATCAAAATAATAATAATTCAGATAAAAATTTGTAAATATAAATTAGTAACATTAATATTCTAAATAAATGAATCTTATCTATGATTACAATAAAAATAATAGTCATTGTTAATTAAATATAATTTAAAGTAAAGCTAAATAAAGAAAAAATATTTATATAGTTGATTTTAGCTAATTTAAAATTAAAATTTTATTGTTATTTTACTATTAATTATAACGGCCGTTAACTTATATTTTAAGCCTTTCAGGTTAAAAAAAATCTTTTTAGAACATGACGGCTCTTATAAACGAACGGCTGTGATGATCTTGTCAGGCACCAATATATAAGATGACAGCTCTCGGAAGGATGGATTATCCATTATTTTCCTGTATATAAGACTCACAGAGAAAAGGATTTTTATTTTTATTTTAGTATTTTGCCTCTTTTATTTATAACGCTGTTTGTCTGGCCAATCAGAAGAGAGCGGTGACCTAATACCAACAGCTCGCGCTCGTTCGAATCGGCGATGCGCGCGCATTTGGGTCGTCGTCTCCTCGCGATTTTTTAGAGAAACCCTAGCGGGCGAGGAGCGAGAGCCGTAGGATTTGGCGGGCGCGCTGCGAGTGGGAGGAGCGCCTTCCCAAAAAGGGGTGCAGTAACGCCTCCACGTCCCTTTGGGCGTGACGACGTGTCCTGGGTTTGGGACACGTGAACGGTGACCCCCTGTAAAGTGACCCTGGTTTGGCTGTTTCCTCGCCAACAGCCACCACGAGTCGCCTCTTCAGTGGATGGAGAGGACCGGGTACCACCCGAATACACCATGAAGTGGGACCCAGCTACCCACGGGAATATTGCTTTCCAACTTTTGGACTACGGAGGATAGGCTCATGAGAGCCCTTCAAATACTTGACTTAACAGAGAAAAAACACATTTATTGACGTCAGTTGATTGAAGTTGAAAACCAACATCAACATTTGGATTTTTTCTTAGCTAAGGCAATCTGTGCAGCACTTTTGACTAGAAAAAACCTTATTAACTTTGCTAGCTTATCAAAGCCAGCAGTGATCTATCTGTCAATGAATGATCTTGTTGCTCTCACCGATTTCTCATCGATTTCTATAATGCTTCAAGCTCACATGCTAATCCAATTAATCCATTAGCGGATCGAAATCATTTTTTTTCTATTAATTGTGAAACTAAATTTGAGATATCACAATCTCTCTCCCTTGTGATGCTACGTTCTCTTTGTACGCTACAAACTAGCCAGAATTTATTTCAAATGGATCATTAGTGCTGCAAGGATAACTCCACGCCATGAAGAAACTCTACCATCGTTCCATGAGTAACTCTTTCCTTATGCCCATCAATTTCGCATACTTGGATCGGCTCTGATACCATTTGTAATGCTTTAAGCCCATCTGCTAGTCCAATTAACCTATTAGCGGATCAAAATCACGCGGTTCAAAAACTCGAATGAAAATTAATGAATAATAAGTGGACTTGAATTATAAGTACATAACACATATCATTCATATGTAATGTGAAACTAAATTTGAAGTATCATAATTTTCTAATCATTCATGACTATCCTGAAGCAATATATAAAAGATAGGCGAGAGCACCAGTTTTGCTCACGCCATGGCTGGTTTCTTTGCTAACATGCATGACCTTGACCCACTCTCCTGCCAACCTGCAACCGAGTCTCTCTTAAACTGCGAGCCTGCATAACTGCTTAATTATCCTAGGTGCTGCTTGCCTGGAAGCTAGGAAGTCATTATGTACGCGTCAAAAAACAGCATCTTCAAAGAAGTTCAGAAAAATTCCAATATTATGCAATGTAAGCAAGGAAATGAAGCATCATCTAATTATATTACTGCGGTAGATTCCACATTATTCCGAATGGGAAAGTTGTTGAGGATAGCTGCTTCACAAATTGGCCAGCACCCAGATAGATACCCTCTGAAATCACAACCGTTCTGCAAATTTTGAGTGCCCCTGTCAACAGTCATGATGCCCTGCACCCCGTGCTATCACCTTTCATTCACGGCTAGCAAAGAGGAGAGCATCTGAAACAGCTTTGCCGCATCAATCTTACCCATTACTTTTGCAGTGAAAGCAGTTCGATGAAAACCCGCACAAATATTTCTACACACATGTTGATGATGCAGCCTCTGCATGAACCAATATCTTGTTGCAGAGCTTGCAAACAGTTTACAGGATTCAGGACCACCCGAGCATCAGAGTGCATCATCGCTTGCAAATGGATGGATTAATCTTTGGACCACCTTTGAGGACAGCCAACCTAACAACTTTAGGCTGCCGTTGGTGAGCAAGGATGATGAGGTACCACTCTCGTCCCTTTTCTTCAAAAGTTACCAGATGGGGCTCTCCAAGTCCTGTGCTGGATCAAGTCCTTAGGTTTCACACATTTACAAGCCGGTCAGGAAGTGAACATGGCATAATACTAAACACACTAAACACACACACACACGGCACGCACAAAGTCAAAAGAGTAAACTCCGAAGTCTATAAGAGGCAAATCCAACTTCCAACAAAGTCAGGCAAAGGCCATGTTCAACACACAGACCATTTACAGCATCCTGCAGCAAAATGTACCCGCCAAGCAGAATCATCAAAGTTCAATGCACGTCAAGATATTGGTTCAGATAGAAATTATAATGCAAATCTAATTTCACTAATTATGCTCTACGTTCGAAGTGATATCACTGCCTTCTCCCACAAAATTCATAATTTTAGTAAAGGCTGTTAATTGCCATATATGAAGATGCCAACTGATCTACCAGCACAAGACAACTCCATCCTATCATAACAAGTTGAAACACCAAAAGATAAATGACATACTACTTAACCAAGTGAGCTAGATCTGGGTCATCCATGTCCAGATCCAGCCAGCCATAAAGACGCATGTACTCAATATAATGGTCAGGTGGCTTTATAGCACGCAGATTCTTTGGGGCAAAACCTTGAAGCCTTTGAACGTCATGAGCAAGCCATCTAACAAAGGCTCGGTCCAATGGAGGCATGACCTTAACCAGGATCTCCTCGTGCTCCTGCTTTGCTGGCTTATTCCCCATGTCTAATTGAAGAATTTTGATTGTCCACTACCTGAATCTGAAAAAGCAGAGGATCAGATTTGTTTGGGTTGAAGCAACGGCACAAAGAAGGATAAGCCTCATGAGAAACTTTGCAACAGAACTTTGAAGGAAATGTATTTAGTCATTACCAAAATAAATTCAGTAACATATTAGGATGCCACATGAGATGTTAAAATAAATGGACCAAAATATAGTGGAAAGCAATTGGGGTTTTGCTATATTTTTTCTGGATTGTTAAGCCCAAAGAGCTATCACAAAACTGCAGTATTTTACATTGCACATAAAGATGTCATTTCTAACATGCTGCATCTTTTTTCTTTTTAGCAAAATTTCTACCATTCTGCATCATTTGCTTCGAAGCTAACTCCCATGCACCCTTAACCATCCCCTCCCAAGTTCACTTATGTCCTGTCAAATTTTTTGAGAATATATATAATTAACACTTTCCCATTTTGCCCTTCAGCCATCTCTTCGGTCTTCCCAAGCTCACTTATGGCTCCACACTTCACTTAAACATGATCGGTGCTACCTAATCTCATTGTCAATATATGGATGTTCAAGCCAACTTTTGACTAAAAGCAGTTTGAGGTTACAAGGCATGTGTTAACACATTGAATGAGATCAATAGCAAGAAGTCATGTGTGCAAAATCAGCCCCAGCAACAGCTTTATTTGGCTTCCGCACACCTTAAAAGTGTCAAAAGGATTCTACCTGTCCTGCCAATTGGTCTCAGTCTGCATGCATATGCATTTGTGACTCATGCGACTGAACTTCTCCCCATATTGATCAAATTTTATATGTCTGCACAAAATATCCATCATATTCAAGCAAAGGGAGTACAGTACATGTCTGCACCTTTCTGTTTGTTGTTCCCATTTTAAAGCCCCTCTACTTGCAAAATCCTAACCTCCTGCGGAAGATCTTCATACCTAGCTCTTGTCTGGTTTTTCATTCATGATATTATCAATAGAATGATCAAAAGGCATGCATGTTTTACTATTATCTTGATTAAGAAAATGTGAAAGAGGAAGAATAATCTCATTTGATTTCGCTTTAGCATGGAAATCCTTAATACCTGGATCACAGCATATTCATTTAACATACTTAACCTCGTTAACCCGTACTCATCCTAATGAAACCCCGTGTTTTTCTTTCATATATACGCCAATCTATGTTCAGCTTTCCCATCTCTAGTTGACAATATGAGAGAAAATTACCCAACAACTGATGAAAGAAATTTCCAACCAACAACAGAAAGGAATCTTTCACCTTTCTTTAGATTTACAAACTGATTTGATATAAGGAAATTGGATAGTTACATCTAGAAGAAACAGAAAAACTGGATATATGGAGGATTGTCTACCCTATACATGACCTCCATAATGATTTGAATTTTGAATAGCATGGTCAATAACATTTATCAAATATCACCGAAGGGATATGGCCGAATCACTATTAAAGTATAGTATGTACCCATCAGCACATATTGTGCCAATGGCAACATAACAAGTGGCTTGGCCTCGTGCCAGTATGTACGAATTACTAGCATGGCATAACACATAGTATGTACGAATTACTAGCATGGCATAACACATCATGCACCATTGATCTTGGAATGATGCAAGCACACAGCATAGGGCCAAACAAAGAGTAGTGGAATATGTGATACTTTTTAGTCATAATCGAATCCAAAGCACTCAAACCTTAGAATGAAGTCCTTTTTCTATTCACTCAAGTTCACATGAGAATAAATTGTTCCAATAAGTGGCTTCAAACATCAATTGTAAAGTTGATCATACTTTTGATCATATAACAATTCTTTTCTTTTCAAAGACAGTCATTTTATAGTTTTGAGACAAAAAGTCAGTCATGTGATTTAGATTTCTGTTAGTCCAGACCTTCACTCAGATAAACACAATTAGGCAGATGCTTTTACTCATCTTGAAAAAGACAACCAACAACTCAGTTTTCCATTACATTCATCATATCTATGATGTCATGACTTAATAAAACAGCAATTTGTATTGTTTAACTCTTGCATAACAAGTCAATTTTGCATTGTTTTGTGGTTTTGATTTTTGAACAGCTTTGTATTTCATTAGTACTATGAGAATGTCATTCAATCTTAACAGCTTCACGTATGTAATAATATCATGTCTCTCAAATTTCATCTTATTTTACTTTGTTTTCACATCACCCTCTTGTAAGCACTCATTTCATTTGCTCCTTTGTTTTCATTCATACAGCACCATCTAAACACACACACACTCTCTCTCTCTCTCTCTGTGCTAACTTAATCATAATACAAATATCATTTGGGGTCAGCTTCAAAATTTCATCATCATCATCATCATCATCATCATATATCATTGAGGATTGCATCACAGTATCAATCTGTACTCTATCAGGGTCTTCCTTCTTTCATTATACCCTAAAACAAAACTCCCACAACACGTTACCATACATCCACCTTTGACATTCTTGTTACGTCACTTGGACTCTCACTATTTCCCAGTATTCCTAACCTTCGAAGACTACAGCCTCCACTAATGTCTCATATATTCCCTCGAGTCTCAAAGGCATGCGCCTATCTCGTAGCATCAACAGAGGCACCCTTCCATTTCATCAATCTTACAATCCGACTTTGTTCTTTGGAGCATGAGATCAGGGTTGGAACAAGATTGTTACCTCGCTTGCTCTTGTCGTTTCACGCATCTCACGTTTTCGAAACCTATATTCAAAGATTTTTTTTCCTGGTATCGTAGCATCCGGTCATATTCTTGTTTAAATAATGATACTGAATAGAATTAGCCAAAATCACAATCTTAAAAAACCAAACAAAACGAATCTTTCTAGAAGAAACAACCATGAAATTTACAAAAAGATTGATGAGAAGAGCAGAAGAATTTTTCCCCTTTTTTTTTATCCTTAATTTGAATAAGGCAGCCGAGGAGTCCATGAGAAGAGGAAAACAATAACACTACCAAAAAAATTTAAAAAAAAAAGCGATTACAGAACCAATTTCAGAGAAGAAAAATAAAGGGAAGGGTTAGGTTACAGAAGAAGCGCACCTAAGATGGTGGGTGGCGGGTACCCCTTCGAGGATTCGCGATCAGGTCGATCGGTTTCCGCGGGCACATCGGATATGGTGGTGCGGAGATAACAGCGTTCGGATGCGCCGCGGGTACAGGTTAGTCGCGCTTTCTCTGCCCACTGGGTCCACCCTTCCGATCGCTCACCCGATGCTTCGAGGGCGAGAAACTTCTGGACTTCTCCCGAATTTGTCTCATCTCAGGAAGGATGACCCGAGCGAAGCAGTTGGGGTCTGCTGCTCTGCAGTAGCAGAGTAACCACGTCGCAGGGTGACGAGAGCCGGTCGAGCGCAGCAAACCGGGTTTGACCTTCCGACCCGGCACTTTTTTTTTTTTTTTTTGAAGTATTCGACTCGGCACAACCTAGATTTCCTAATTGGAATTAGGCCCATTTAACAGAGAGCTTTTAAAAGCTTTTGACAAAAACTATTACCATTTCATAATTATATTTTTAAAGTACGATTAATCTTTAACATTTATTTAATAATTAAATTAATATATATATATATATATATATATATATATATATATATTAAAAATAAAAATAGTAATAGACATTATATGATGCTTTCCGTTATCTAAAGTATCATAAATTATTATAATAATATTATAATATAATAATATCATATTGTAATAATCTTAAATATATCGTATTAGAGCATTATTATATCGTATAAGAAAATATAATGTTATTCTTATATAATAATGATTATAATATAAAATTATTACAATGTACTATTTTACTATTACTTAATGATTTTATTATATTATTAAAATTACAATCATTATTGTTTAATAATATAATATCATAATATTGTAATATTCTATTATAGTAATATTACAAAATTATAATGTTATATAATATAATAATATTATATTTTGTATGCTATATTATAGCATTTTAGAATAGTATTATATTATTGTATTATCTTATTCACATTATATGATATATTATAATCATAATAATTTTTTATATGATTATAATTATTATATTATATTATTATAAAAGATAAACTTTACTACATTCGAATACTGTCAAAAATTTTGTTACCTTCCTGACCCTTGGATTTACGTAGATTCCAAAGCCATCTCATCTTTTTTTACTTTTTTTCATCTTTAATATTCGTAAATTATATGAATCTAATTGTAAGGGAGATGACCAGATTCATGCTTGGTTACTTTCGAATGTAGCCAAATTTACTTCTTATTATAATATATTTTTAATATAATATATTATATTTTGTATTATATTATTATAATCGTAGTATATTATTATATTATAATATAAAATGTTATTGTTATCCTAATTCAAATCTATAATAAATGGTTTCTTGACATTTATCAAGTAAAACTTTTGAAAAAAAGCTTCAAATTATAGTTCCTCGAGTAAAGTTTTTAGCTACTTTTAGTGGAATTCAAAAATACTTTTGAAAAATTTATCAAACATTATAAAATTAATCAAAAATACTTTTAAGCCTTTAAAAGTAATTTTGGGTCCTTTAAAAAACTCAACTAAATGGAGCTTTAGCATGCCTATCACAATAACCAAACCTGAGTACACCTATTCCAAATTAAAAAAAAAGCTAAAATATACTTTTGGACCTCAAACTTTCAATTGTTATATTTTATTTCTCATATTTTTTATTCTTGACATCTCGTTATATGAGTCAATTAAAAATGATGAAATAATTAATATATCATCGTAAAATGAACACGTGGACTAGTTACCAGGATAATATATCAACTATTGTGTTAATTTAAACCGATACATATAATGGAATATCAAGAATGCAATATTTTTAACGAGGGACTAAAATATAACAATTGAAAGTTTGAGAACTAAAATGAATTTTGAATAAAAATTTTAGAATCAAAAGTATATTTTTGCTTAAAATATATCAATCCTGAAATAAAATTATAATCTATCTATTTTCTACAATGAAATTAGCTAGCCAAATATCTAGCATATCCAATGGTGACACACCTTGGATGTGTAACATATGCAAATATATTTTATATTGTAATAATTATAGAATTTATGAAATCAAATTTGGTTTACGCTCACTCTCAAATCATTGGATTTACAACGGGTTAAAACCTTGCGTGGCTTGAACTTCTGCTGTTTGATTACTTGAAGAGATAATATTTTGACAATGATGAATGAAAACTAATAATTATATTTCTCTTATAATATAATTATTTTACTAGAATAAGTCTTATGGTTTAGATAATGAAACGGTCTATAGAGCTAAACCATCGTGACACAAGAAAGTGACTAGCTAAAAAAATAACATAACATTGTAAATTGATATATAGGTTGGATTTAGATCCCTATTCCGTGCATATCATTCATATTTACCATCTAACCTTTTTACCTTGTTTACAAAACAAAAATCATAGAAATAATAAAAAAACTTGATATACAACTTTCTTTATTTAAATAAACATATTTAGTTATGTTATAAACTATTTTTTGCTACATTTTAAATGTTTATGCTTTTTAGTATCTCGCCCATCCATGATGACATCAAGATATGGTAGGCATCCCTATACTCCCAAGCAAACCCATGAAAAAATTTATACCTACATGCGTTCATATGAAAAAAAAGAAATCCTTGCATGACATGGCGAGCTATGTAAATATGTGATTAATATGCAAAAAAAAAAGAAAGAAAAGACATTAGTTTATTTAAACTTTCTTACTTATATATATATTTTTCATTTTATGTAACTCTAACGGCACTCAATGGTTACTACCAACATTATCAACATTATTCAATATGAAACTGTTATGAGATATTAAAGTTTTAAATTATTTAATTAGTTTTACATGCACATACATGGAGAGATCATAAATTATTACCATCCGCATCCAAATCCCATGCGTTATCTCTGTCATGTCGTCGCGTGTACCAAGCCTTTGACGGTCCATTGGCGGACATAAATGGATCTCCCCTTTCACGACATCCTCTCTGCTAGCCGGTTCCAGCGGCGTACCACAACGCCTGACCGCGCTTCTGTCCTTGGTCCGGTCCCATCTGGTCCAACTCGGAAGCCGGTGGCACCGGTTTACAACGGTTCAAAACCCCGAACCCCTTCCCATCTGCTCTCTTATCCACGCTCTAAGGGCCGGAGGCAGCGCGAGGATAGAGAGTGCTCCGTCGCCATGGCTTGCTCCGTTCCTTCCATCATCTCCTCGAACCCCAGGGTTTTCCCTTCCAAGGCCGTGGCTCCCGTGGCGTCTTTGCCTCCCGCGCCGGGGCTTCTCTCCAAAACCCTAGCTGTCCCGAAGAGCTTCCACGGCCTCCGGAAAAGCATCCACCCTTGCTCCGTTCCGATGGTCTCTTCTCCTCGATCCTTCCGAAGAAGCTTCGCCGTGAATGCTGTCGATGGGGTTGTTCTCATAAACTTCAGGATTTTCTTTTCTTATCATTTGATTGCATTTTGTTCTTCGTGGCGGATGCTTTTCTATTCTCGGTTCCATCACTCGTTCCAGTGATTTTTCTTCTTTCTTTATGTTTTCTGCTATCGATCTGTTCCAAATCGTTTGGTTACTAATTAAATATATTGTAATTTGTGATATTTATGATTATTCTCCCCCCTTCCCCCCCTCCGGGGGGGGGTTTGCTTCTCTCGAATGCTTTTTGGGGGTTTTGGTCTTTTAATCTTCGTTGATTGAGCGAGTTAATTATTGATGCAGAGCGAGTTGCCACTGGTTGGAAATCTGGCACCAGATTTTGAGGCTGAAGCCGTCTTTGATCAGGAATTCATCAAGGTATAAACATTTATTTGATTTTGGTATATCTTCTTTTAGCTTTTTTTGTTTGTTTCTTCCGGCTTTGACAGTTTGTGCTTCTTCTGTTATGATTACTATTGCAATGATATTAGTTAGAAGATGCAGTACATGCTGCAAATTCCACTGTATTGGATGATGCATTACATGCGGCTGTTGTCCTCTATGATAAGAATATGGTCCTTTTCCATTTAGCTTAACGCTATTCTGACAACCCAGTTCAATAAGATAAAACATTCAGTGGAGTAGGTGGATTGTAGACATGCTTGTGTGCAAAATATCAACATATTTTGATTTAAATGGCCATAATGCTAGGAACATCTAATAGCTCCTGTATTGGGGAGGTTCCCGGTGGTTTTTTAACAGCCATAGCCAATGTTTTAAACTCAAAAATGCTTTCTGCCTAATCATGGGGAAAAAGTGTTGGGTCCTCACCTACCTTCTCGTTTACTATTTTTTAACAGCCATAGCCAATGCTTTAAACTAAAAAATGCTTTCTGCCTCATCATGGGAAAAAAATGTATAGATGATTGTTAGTCATGTTTATACTGACCACTGAAGTTTATTTGTAAGAAAATTAATGATGACCTACAAAGATTTAATATCTCAAGAAACAATTAAAAGAAAAGAGAAAAATGTGCAAACTGCTATAGCTGATGTCATGATGTTATATGTTTGTGGTATTGTATTGTGTAGACATTGAATTGGTAGCAGTTGTTGCTCTGGTCTTGCTTGATCTGAGAATAACTTTGAAGGTAGTAGAAGGTGTTGTCATCAAATTATAATGTCTTGGAGCCAAGTTTAACACCATGGTGCATGCATGTTTGAATGTGCCTGTACGTTTCTGCATATGTGAGTCTGCATCGAAGCATCTAGCTACATGCCTGCACAGTGAATTATGGCGCTCATAACAGCAGTGAACCTAAGTGTAAAGTCAGTTATCAACTTTGGATTAAAGGGCTATCCTGGAATGTGCATCTATACAACTTGGAAACTGTCAGTGTATTTAATAAAATCAAATTGCATGAAGTATTGCCAACACATCAATGTCCCGCATACTGTATCTACTTTAAGAATGACCAAAGATCTCTATTGTTGATTTTGTCTTCTGTTTTTATCACTATTAATTCCTGTTATGATGCTAAACAACACCATAAATGAATCATCTACAAAATGGCTTCTCTTCCCTTGTCAAGAAATTCTTGATTGATAATTTTTGGAAGATAAGAGGGTTTTAAATTTTAATTTGCATCTTCTTTCTCATGAAGAAATTTTCTTTGGAAGTTAAAATTCATGGTTTAAGTATTTAATTTCTCACAACATTTTGGTCACCTTGGCCTGAAACATTGTAGCAGAATCCAGCTGAAATTAGTCTTTCAGCGAGGTAATGCTGGTTTAGGTCAAGCCTATGTGCCCAGAAAAGAAAGAAAATGTATGAAAATCAACAGTGGTCCAATTCCAGCTTGCTCTCACTGTATATGAACGAGCAAAAATGCTTGGGACCTCTCTCTCTCTCTCTCTCTCTCATGCACTTGCAAAATTTTATATGGATAGTTATAATAATTAGCTTATTGTTACAGGTGAAACTTTCTGATTATATTGGGAAGAAGTATGTGATTCTGTTTTTCTACCCGCTGGATTTCACATTTGTTTGCCCCACTGGTAACTTTGTGCTTGCATACTTGTCAATTTGGATCTTGAAACTGAAGTGGTTTCAACATGAAATAATTAGTGACTGATTTTCTTTCTGTGCTTCCACAGAGATAACTGCTTTCAGTGACCGATACTCAGAATTTGAGAAGCTGAATACAGAAATTTTGGGTGTTTCAATTGACAGTGTGGTACGTTGTTCTCTTCCATGTTATAATATCCTTAAAAAATGTTTGCTTTGGTATCAGAAATGACTATTGATCTTATGTTAGCTTTCTTCTCAAGATGTTGAAACCTCTTCTTTGTTCCCACTGATGGGTGGGAAACAGTTGACTTCTACAAATCATGTTGACTGCTGTCAAAATTGAATCCATATAATCTTGAGCAAACATAAGTTCTGTTGATAAGTTAAATTTTCATTTGCAACAACTTAGAACCTCACCTAAAAAGACTAGCTGGAAGGTGTTTTTTGAGTTTTTGGCCCTCTATAAATACCTAAGATTTACCCAGTGTATCAATTATGAAACTAAATACATGCCGGCATAGGCTCGCATATACTCCCTTCATACAAGTCCTAGTATGTTCAGTAGGCTGAAAGTCCAAATCTAATTCCTTTAGTTCATACTGGCTATGGGCTAGGTGAGTTTGTTTTGATACTATTTATAATAATTCAGGATCTTACCTTAAAAGGTTAGTTGAAAGGTATTAATTAGATTCTTTAGCCTTTAGTTCAAGATCTATCTGGTGTACAAACAACCAATGTGGGATTAAATATACATTGGCACAGTCTCTTACACCATTTGACAGCCCCTAAGGAGCTACCCTTTGGGTATCATGATGAGCTAAGCCCTAATAAATAGGTGACTGTCATATGCTCTAAGCATTTGTATAGATGGTCTCTTGTTTCTTCTCCCAATATCATTGATCTTCTTGAGGCTGAAGGAGGGAAAAACTTGAAGATAACATCAGCTGATGTTCTTTCCCCTAATCGTCTCACTCTTTCTAAATTTCTGCTAACTCCCATGATTGTCTACTTGCATGGTTGCACCATTCTCTTCTCTTGCCACCGCCTCACAATGCAGCCACCACACCTGTCTTGCATTACAACCACCACTTCTTTTTTCCATTTAGTCACTGCCTGCTGCCTTCCCAACCCTGAACTATCTCTCTCTCTCTCTCTCTCTCTCTGTGTGTGTGTGTGTGTGTGTGTGTGAGAGAGAAGGAAGCTGGTCGTCGAAGCAATCATATGTCTTGGTATTTATTAACACGACTTATTTTGATAACAATTTGCTATCATAAATTTAAATATGAATTCTTTCAATATTCTCTATCCATCAAAGGCTGAAAATGTATCGGATGTGGATCGGATATCAGTGTACCTATATGCGTATCCATTTTTGTTTGACAAATATGGATGTGAATATGGATATTAGTCGGATAAATAGATTAATATAAATATATATATATTCTAAATCGATACAAATATAAATTAGATGTCGATGGTATGAATATAAATATGGATATAAGCCGAATAGTTAAACTTTGTAGGCATCAAATCAAAGATATCACTATGTAAAAGGTAAATTAAGACAATACCAAGCTAATATGGTCACTGATTTTCTTAAAAATTTATGAGTTCCATATAAGATTAAATAGGATTACAAGCATAACTAGTTTTTTGAATTCAGATCAGATAATTGTCTTATCTATATCCGTATTTGTTTTAATTTGACGGATATGAATTTAGATGTGATTATTAGTCGGATGCTCAAATTGGTATTTATATCCAGATGCATTTGGATATGAAAATGGATTCAGATGGATATTATCTGATCCATTTACACCCCTAATTTTTCATATGGTTTTATCTTCATGCTATCTTGATAGACTATACACTTTTCAAGTTATTTTGAAATCTACCATGCATAATGCTATCTTTGTGTTTCTATAATCTTTGAGTTTCTGCTGAATTGCATGCTTGTGCTTCTGGCAACTGATTTTCAGTTCCCAGTTTTTGACTATTGTTTTGGATCAGTGTCAAAAAATAAATAGAAATTTGAAAAAGTAAATCAAAATCATTTGAATGAACTAAAGTTATGTTCAACTTCCATATTATTCTCTCACATTTTCTCTTGCATGTTGTTGAATATCCTGACTGCTGAATAGTTCATATGCTGTATGCTTATTTAATATGAAGCCTTTTTTATGCCTTACATAGGTGAAGGTGTAATTTTGTGCTATTATAATTGTTGCCTTCTTTCTGCTGGAGTGTGGAATTGTTTTCTAACACCATGACTATTCTCAAAATGTAGTTCTCCCATCTTGCATGGGTTCAAACAGACAGGAAGTCGGGAGGACTTGGTGATCTGAAGTATCCATTGATTTCTGATGTTACCAAGTCAATTTCAAAATCTTATGGAGTGTTGATTCCTGATCAGGTATCAGTGTGCTTGTCTTTAGTAGCCTTTTCTTTTAATTTTTTGCTTTTAATAAAGAAATATGGTGCGGATGCACCACCAGTGTATGAACCCCGGACCTCTCTCCAAGTGGAGAGGAATACCAACCATCTTGTAGTCTAAAACAGAAAAACACGTGGCTTGGGAATGGTCAATTCGCTTTTCTGCTTTTAAGTTTGACATGCATGTTATCCACGATTACTACTCTTGAAAGAGTGTTCTTGCTCCATGGTAAATCAAATTTAGGTTGTTGTATGCCTAAATGACTCACTTCAGAATGTATAATCTGACAGGGCATTGCCTTGCGAGGACTCTTCATCATTGACAAGGAAGGAGTGATTCAGCATTCTACCATTAACAACCTTGCTATTGGACGGAGTGTTGATGAAACCATGAGGACCCTCCAGGTAAAACAAGAAGAATAGCGAAAGCTCTTATTCTAGTCTATATCAAGATGTATTCATGATTTGATCGCTCACATCAATTTGCATTGCCTGATTCACTTTTCGTTGGGGACAAGTTGTTTCTTGAAGCTAGCAATCATGCATTTTTCTTGCTATTTAACCTGTAGATTTCTAATAAATATCAGTTTGTTTCAGTGGTAGCTGATTCAAGAACTATAAAATTAATCTAAATTTTGCAGCATTCTTTTTCTGGTGATTAATTTATATTTCAGATACCTTTCTTGTTGCTTGGATCCTTAACCCTGTTAAGTTGTAGGCTGGATAAACTCTATTTGCCCAGCTTAATCCAAACTACTCTCTTCCTGTGGTTTGCAGGCATTGCAATATGTCCAAGAGAACCCAGATGAGGTCTGCCCTGCAGGATGGAAGCCCGGCGAGAAGTCAATGAAACCAGATCCCAAACTTAGCAAGGAATACTTTTCAGCTATATAGGAGCTGTTTCATTTTGGCTAAAGCTAGAGCGTTGTGCTATCTGTAAGAGGTAGAAACGAGTTCCATTACCCTGCATTATGTTTAGTCTCTCTGTCTGCTTCATGAATTCTTCATTGGGCCATATTTTGGAATAAACGTGAGGGATTTTTACCCCTCCTGATTTTACTTCAACTATAAGTTTTCTGCTTGTGTTTTCCTTTTTTTTTTTTTTAAAAAAAAAAAAAAAAGATTTCTGTATGTGGGTTCATATATAGTGCTGACCCAGTTCAATGGAGCTCCATCGACGTGTATCCTATTACGTACGGATGGATGAGAAAGAAACGGTGAACTGCACTTATCATCTGTATCAGATGACTGTGGCTAGCAGAACACACAGCTACTGGAGATGAGTATTCTTAGCTGCTTGTGTTTGTTATTATCAGAGCATGCAATTTGAGCTGGTTGTTTTCTCTCATAATGACTGAGCAGAACACTTACCAGTGTTTTAGAGGATTAAAGCTTGTTAAAATCAAAGGACGGTTTGCTTGTCAGGGTTTATCTATTGAGAGGTGTATGGGTTACCTATAGTTGCAACGTGTATTTTGTTGTCTGCAGGGACACCATCCTTCCTACCAGTGCCGCCAGCTAACTGATTGGCCGACATTCCAGAGGCTATCAACTGCTACCGCTTATGAATTGTATGCTTCCAATGAAGTTGCGGGCGAACAACAATGTCCAAATTTGACTTTAGTGAGATGTCAAGAATTATGTTATGAATTACCTGTCTACGAAATTCCATTACGAACATTAATGGTCGGCTTAGCTGTAAGGTATTGTGCAGGAATGCTATAGCTAATTGTGCTGCCTACGTTGCATATGGTCAAGGAGTGGTCAGGGAAGGGTGGGAGGTTACGATTGTTTATCCGCCTATCATCAGAATATGGATCTACTCTCAATCATTTTTGTGTGTGGGGATGGAGAGCCAAAGCTGCCTCGGTTCAAACATTATATATTGGCAATGAATTGGCAACCCCACCCTAACCAATAAAAAGGTTACGGATTCCACTTTCACCATGTTTTCTGATGAAAATACGACGCAGAGCTTATTAAGCTAGATAAGGACCAACCATGTCATATTATAATATGTCGAGAAATGCATCTAGCTGACTAATTGCCTTGGGAGTGCCAAAATATCTGATGGGAAAAGACAATCTATCATGGAGCACCTGCTCAAATGGCACAGTCTTTTGCCGCGTGGGCAAGAAAGTAGAAGCTCTACTTTGATTGGAGTTAATTCTGGAGAAGATGGCCTTGTATCAGTCCTTCTTAATATCAAAAGAAAAACAAAGATAAAAGGCATCAATATGTGCAGTAGTGTTTTACAGAATGTTTAGATGGTGATACTGGTATGAGGTTTGACACGTCACAATTTCATCAGAAATTGCTAATTAAACCTCGACACATCAACTGATAATAAATAATGTTCGATAGAACATCTTTGGATGGCTAATGCCTGCTACTAATGATAGAGTGACATCAACTTATAAAGTTGTGCTCCATCGAAATGGAAGGTGAAAATACATGGCCAGTGCCTGCTAATGATAGTGTGACATCAACTCATAAAGTTGTGCTTGCTCCATCTGTCGAAGAAGATAGATGGCTGCTCTCGTTGTAACCAACCAACCACGTTTACCAAGTTTATCATTTACCAAGGCTATCATTATCCTCGCACTGCAGTCTCCCAACGGTCCTCTTCCTTTCTAAGTCGATCCACTGGTCGCCGTAGGCTACTAGATCCCGTACGTCGCTTCACTCTTCTCACACCCATCGCCTTCGCATCCAATCCAATACGCGTCCCTCCAGCGTCCCATCACCACCATGTTTAATGTTTCACACCAGATATCCCGATCCCGTTCATTATATTAACCCGTAAATACTATGCACAATCTGACATTCGTAACCCATCCGCTCGAAGATCGGCAGCTAGGTGGGGATCATACATCGCGCAAGCATTCCGCGAGGCAGAGGAAACGAGAACGTTAAAGAATCAACATAAAAAGATCATTGATTGCATGCAGCGAAGTCTATGATGGGATCTGGTATGTAAAATAATTGTAATTTATGATACCACCTTTTTACTACTTTAAAAGCACTGCGACGGAAAAATTGCTAATCGCTCTCGTTGCCTACCTTCTAAAGCAAACAGAAAGCAAGAGAATCAGGGACCGAGTGAAGCCGGTCTCTTCCACCTCTTATTCTTTCTCTCCTTCGAGGAAACAACAGAGGAAAAACCTAATGCGCTCTCTCTTTTTCTTGTAGCTGATTCGAGGATGAATTAGTTTGAGAGAGATGAAACGTTTCAAGTAAGCCTATTTCGATTCTGTTGGATTATAATCATCTTCTCTTCGTATTTTTTTGGAGTTTTATTGGGATAGATGAACGATTTTTGGGGTTTTGAACCGATTGGACGTTTCTACACTGAGTTTGCACGGTTTTGATTGGTTCTTTCTCCCGATGTTGTTGTTTTGGTAGTGCATTTGATTAATGAGTTTGTTTGTTCGATTGCGTGTGAAAGATCGGCACAGCTCATTAGTTTTATCGGAGAAGTCCGCGTTTTCGGTGCTTTTTTTGATCAAAGAATATGGATAAACCACTTTTTTCAAGAGGTTTTTTTTTTTTTTTTTGAGAATTTGTTGTAGGTTCATTCATCAGATTTTGAAGCTCTGTCCTTTCTTTATGTGTTTTTCCCCTCAAATATAGGTTCGATGGGTTTCGCATTCGGTTGATGTCATGGAACACAAGGAATTGGTGGTTTTTGCAGGGTTGGGTAGTTTTTTAGCTAAGGCTTTGGTGTAATTGCTCCGCCGCTCATGGAGAGTTCGACTGTGAATGGCTCGTTCTTGGTCCTAAACTTGGGAAACAATCCTGTTGGATTGGGCAACTCTTCTTCATTTCCAGTGGCTTCCAGTGCTTTCAATCAGAATGCAGTAGAGAGGACTCCCGATCTTACTGCTGTCAGCAATATGGACAGTTTATCTAATTCAAGAGAGGAAGCGGCGACGGCATCAGAAAGTCAGAAAGGTAAAAGGGTCTACAGGGAAACGAAGGATTCCGAATGGGTGCCAGAGAAGAAGGTGAGGAAGAGCGGTAATTCAGCAGCTAGCAGAACGGCCAAATTAGTCAGTAAGAACCCTTCTGAGATGCCACTAGGAGGAGGCAACAGTATGTTTGGCTCAACATTGGTACCGCCATCCCCATACCTAGTGAGCCTCTTGAAATTCTTTGGATGGAGGGTGATATTTTGGCCTGGCTTCGATGACTACATCTTCATCTCGCCTAATGGTATTGCTTATTATTCCCTTCCCAAAGCATTTGAGACCTTTTTACATGGTCAGCTTGCCAAGCCCGGGAGAACAAGGGGCTTGATGATGCTTTTGTTGGAGCACTCTCTGCTAGCAATTTAGGGCTGCGAAGTAGGGCTGCAGCTGATGACAATTCCATTGCAGGACTCCCTTCCAGCAATGTAGGCCTGCAGAGTGGAGCTGCAGCTGAAGGCAGTGGTCAGAAGGGTAAAAGCACCAAGACAAAGAATTCTACAGTCAGAGAGAATTTGGAGCCTGAAATGATGACAGAGAAACCTCGAGCTCTGCCTATAAAATTAGCAAGGATCCATTGAACATGCCAGGTTCGGTGGTATCTGAAGGAGTGAACCAAGTGGTTTCATTGAGCAAGGTAGATGAGAAAACAAAATCACATCTTGAAGATAGATGCTTGGGTAATGAATCCAAGCAGATGGCTGGCAGGTGCCATTTGACAAGAGAAAATGAGAGACCCTGTAAGAATGACACACAAGAAGATGGAAAATTGCCTGGAGTATGCAAGTCTATGGGAATCAGTGGGAGTCATATTCCTGTAGAAAGTGAAGTTGATAAAGCAGAAACCAATGGTAGGCGCTTGAATTTCCCTGCATATGGAGTCAGTGGAGATGCAATGAATGCAGCGAGGAGCAAGGAAGAGAAGACAGGTGCTACTGCACAAGCGAAAATATGCTTGATAGCATGCCTAAAGTAAGCATAATAGATCAATCATCAAACGATGAAGTCAGAAAGTCAAATTGCAGCAGTGTTGGTGTTAGAAGAAATACCTGAAGCAGAACAAGCTGTATGGGGAAAGTACCAATCACTTTGGTTTATATGCATTACAAGTGGATTTCTTTGATTCTGTGTCTTTACACATCAGTACTGAATAAGACAAGTGCTTCAGAATTGTTGAAATCATGGTACCTAAGAGATAACAGCATGTGGGAGGCATGTTTTCAACTTTTTTACGGAGATGAAGGCAACATAGCAAGAATATTTAAGGTAGACCACTTGGGTGAAGATTGTAAATATTTGCCAAAGTCAAATAGGTTTCAACTTTCGGGCCAAATCCTAAAAATCCTATAGAATAACCATGTGCCACATCCATGGCATTCATAATGAGATAAAGAGATACTTTAGGAGTCCACTGCAGGGTTTCTTGTTACTCTATCATGACATTTTTTCATTCAAATGCTGAAAAAAATAGCAAGCAAAATCATGATTATTGCTGCCCCTTGATTTAAACCCGAACTTGAATATAATTTGATGAAAGCTTACCTGCTAAAGATAAATTCTATATGGACACCATGTGTGCCTTTTTGTCATTTGGTCATATGTTTAATTGCTAATAGATTTCTCAATAACTTAATGCTGCACATGCTGCATGTAAGTGTTTTGACTCCATATCTTAACCTGAAAGGCAAGCTCTTGACTGATTTGTATGGGGTTGGTGATGTGGATTAAAGAAGGACTTGCAAAACTTCTATAACTTATGACTGGCTATCAAATGCATAATGTGATGTTTCTATGTGATATGAAAAACAGTCTGATCTCATTAGCCATTACAGGAATATGATTTGTTTTATAAGTTTGATTTTGTTAAAGGTAAGCTCAAGATTATGGCCATCAATTAGGCATTAAACCATCATTTTTCTCCTTGACATCAAAACTAAACAGAGAATCTTATAAGAATGTTTACAATGTATTGAAAAAAAAAAAGACAATCAAAACCGAGAATTTGCTGAAAATATTTGCCAACTACAAAAGTTGGTTCATTATGACATTAATCAATATATACAATTATGAATAGATTATTTTTCAGAAAATAGTATTGTTGTTATGTCTGCATATTCTTAACCTGTGGTAGAGAGATCTGCTCTTTCCTTGATTTTCTTGCGATGGCAATCTCCATGATATGGTAGTTAAAGGCAGTATTTTTCAATTGGACTGGTTTGAATACAGCCAGAGCCACCATGTGTGTATTGATTCATGTGTGTATTGATTGAACATGTGCTTTATTTTTTGTCGAGTAAATCATTTTCTTATAGAGAGCCTCACATTATGATGCACACACGAACATTTGCCTCCTATTTCATGCCTAGTATTTAGTATGTTTGGTTTTCTGGTAATTTAAAAGCTTGTGTTGCATAATAAAATTTTCACCAATTTTTCAGAAAACTATTCTGGATAATTCACATCCTTCACTAATTTGACATATCACAATATATCTTGCATGCTTTTATCTCTACTTCGTAGTGTTGTCTAAGTTATACATTGTTATGTGACTCTTTACAGATTCCATTGGACAAATTTGGTAGAAATGCCTTTTGTTGGTATACTACCGATATACCAAAGGCAAGGAATGTGCCATCGCCTACTCAAGGCAATTGAAGATGTATGGAAAATAACTGCCAATACTTTTCCAATGTGCTACTAAATTAAATTTTTATTATCAAGCATCCTCTTTTTTTATGTAATAATATGAATGATTTGCTTGCGTTTTAATGGCAGCAACCGTACCTTTTAGTTGGAATTTACATAATAAGCAGCACTCTACCTGAAATCTGTCTTCTTAAAGAAGATTTCTTATCAAAATAGAAACCCAAACTATTGATAAAACCTTATTTTAATTCTACTCATTCACGTGCCTCATCATCTATTTCTTATCACCCTCATCTTACATGCACATGCAGGCTCTTTGCTCCATGAGACTTTTATTGTTACAATGGAACATTTTGTCACTGTCATACTAAAATTTCCTTCAGGTTCCTATTGTTTAGCTGTTATGAAGCTCATCATAAGCACTTTCAAACTGCACTATTTCCACTATCATAAACCACCAACATTCTTCTATACTTGTTGATTCTTCATTGTAATAGAGCCAAGTTGTTGAATGTAGAACTTCTTAATTCTGTGCCTGTTGGTCTGGCAACCATTGATTTGTTGATTAAATACAGATTTGTCCCCTATATGCATGAAAATGTGATACCGTGGGAGCTTGGATTTGATGATGAGTGCTGCAAGCTCTTCTGTGGCAGCAGTCTTCATATTTTGCATGAAAATTCTACTGCTGTCTTGATGTTGTATGGTTTTTGATGTTGTGGGACATTAGTATGCTAAGTTGTTTTGCTACAAAATGTGTTTCATTTTTCATATTTCTTTTGCATTAATTTCACTGTTCCCTCATCCCATGAGGAACGTCAGATTCCCATCTACACAATAGAATAATATATTTTTTTTCTGAGAAAATTCTACACAATATAATAACTGAAACCTTAGCTATTGAATAGTGTTAGCTAAGAAGCGTGAAAGGTATTAAGAAATGGTGTATCAGTTCCAGATTTGACTGCCGGCTCTTCTCCCCCTGTTTTTGTTATGATATGGTGTATTAGCTCCTTGTTTTTTTTTTTTTGACTTGTGGTATCAGATGCTGTCTTCATTACGCATAAACAAGCTTATCATTCGTTCCATTCCTGATCTCTTGGAGACATGGATGGAATCCTTCTCCTTCAAGCTTCTGGAACCATCCTTCAAAAACGAGATCAGGAATTTGGGCTTGGTTGTTTTTACACAAACAACTTTGCTTCAGAAGTCTATATGCAACACTGGAGAAGTGGATCAAGAAGGTGTTATTTTGCATTGGTGCTTTTGATATTTCTTCTCCTTCTCCTTTTCTTTTTCCTTTTTCTTCAGTTGAATGGGGTTAATGATTGTTGCTTCTGGTTTTTGCTTTCTGCAGATGATATGCAGGCTGACAGTAATTTCAGTCATGGGAGGAACAGAGAGGGAAACGATGAGCTACTTGTTACGGCTGGCCAAGATTGGTGGAATCATGAGTACAATACAAAGGGACAGAAGAATGACACTCCAGAGCCTCGGAGAATGACTTCTGTATCTGTCTAAGATTCAGCATCCCAAAGTTTCAAATGGATCTGTTTTCGATATTTTGCACACATTAATGCCGCATCTGGAGACAGCGTCGCAAAGTCTTACCACTGTGCCTCTTTCCTTTCCACCTTCTAACTTGCTTCTAGACCACAATCCATCATCTCCACACAAGATTGATAAATAGCTGGTTACAAAGTGTTAATGAGGCAAGCGATATGCAGTATGATGCCGTAACTTAATGCATCCTGTCATTTGAGAATCTTCTCAGAATGAGAAGCTTCATTTAGCCTCCATTTTGATTTGCCACGCTTGTGCTGTCAGTATTTTTTTTTTTTAAATCTTTTTTTCAGCCTTTTTTCCTTGCGTCTTTGTTGGACACGCAAGTTAAGAAGTACATACTACAAACAACAAAGAGAAGCAACAGTTTAGAAAAGGTTGGGGACAGTTAGGCTGTGTTTCGTTTTCGAAGATTTTTTTTTTTTAAATTTTATTTTTTAAAATATTTTCTTTTTTTGTTTTCTATTTTTAAAAAAATATGTTTAGTGAGTAAAAATAAAAATTATTTTCTGTTTCTTATTTTTATTATAAATAATATATTTCAAAAAACTTATAAAATAAAATAAAAATATTTATTATAATATAGATTATATATAATATTATTTGTAATACATTATATAGTATATTATACAATAATAATTAATATTATAATAAATGATATATCATATATTATCAATGTAATAGTATTATAATAAATAATCATATAATTATTAATATAATATAACAATATATAATTAATATAAATATAATAATATTATATATTATATAATTATAATATATTATTATTTATTATTATATTAATAATATATATTATGACTTTTCTAATAGTTGGCTTAGGTTCCTAAAAATATGTTATTTTTAAAAATAAAAGGTAAAAATAGTATAATCAAATATATTTTTTATAATAAATTTTATGTTTCTATTTTTAAAAAATAAAAAAATAAGAAATGAAAGTTGCAAAACATGCTCTTTATTTTTTACTTTCTTTTTTTTTTGATGAAAAATAGTGAAATCATCTTTAAATTATTTCTATTTTCTATCATTTTAGAGTTATATTTTTTAAAAAATTATTTTTATTTTCATTCACTAAATATATTTTTATAAGTATTTTTTATTTTAAAATAAAAATAGGACTATTCTTAGAAACCAAATACACGCTTACTTTTGTAGAGCTGCTCTATAATAAAGGCTTACTCTAGCAATAATCAATTATAAGTTTTCATTTTTGATCTCATCTGAGCTATTACTCTCTTTTGTGTGAGTTACTTCATTCAAATTATAGATATAAATTAGATAGTTGAAGAGAGATTAATGTTCAACACATCTCAACTTCAATCTACAATTAAGAAGAGAAACATGGGGTCAATTATCAAAATGCAAAAAAATTGAGCCACTTCAAATGAACTTTGTTCTTTGGATCTAAATTAGAATTAAACTTAAGACTGGAGCCAACATATGGGCATCCATAATCTTAATAAAGTTGGTTTTGAGCATATACTAATAAGTAGAGTTAATATGTGGGTACCAATATAATAACCTCAATGAGATTGGTCTTGACCCGACGATCAAGAATGAACATCAATGCTTAGAGTCGTTTAAGATGATATACTATATTTATGCTATTTCTCGATGCTTAGAGTCGCTTAATGTGATATACTATATTTATACTATTTATTGTTACATTTTTTGAAAATCTATAACCCATGTATTATTGATTAAAAAATATATATTATTTTATCTTACATAAATTATTCATATTTGACGATTGAATGGATATTTTAGAAATTCTAAATTATATATATATATATTTGGTGACAATAAGCAATTTAAATATAGGGTTTGACATTTTATTGGGTTAGTCCATTGTCTTAGCACATCCCTAGTTATTGGATTCCGCTGTAAATATGATTACCCAATAACCCACATTCTTAAAACCTAACCGACCCAATAACATTGTATACGGATCCAGATCCGGGTTCTGATGTCATATCGCATGCGAATGCATCAAACGTTTTTTTGCATCCGCCTCGCATCCGACACCGCTCGGTGACAGCCAACGACATCAGAAATCGAGAGACGAGAGCTAGGGTACGCAGAGCGAGAGAGAGAGAGAGAGAGAGAGAGAGAGAGGAAGAGGGCGATGAAGAAGTACGGGCTCCAGCTCCGGATTCCGCCGGGCCAGCAGAAGCCGGCGGCGGCGAAACCCCCCCTCCGTCCTCCGCCGGCCTTCGGCGGCGAGGACGACGACGATGACGACGTGGAGCGGGAGATCTCTCGCCAAGCATCCAAGAACAAGGCCCTCCAGAAGGTATACATTCCTCTCGAGGAAATCCTAATTCTTACCTTTGTTCCCATCGATTGCGAAGAAATATGGATAAATTTGTGATTTTTTGTTTGTTTTCTTCGATTTTCGCGGATGGAATTGGGAAAAAGATAGAAGAACAGCACAAGAAGGCGCTGGAGGAGGATCCGTCGGTGTTCGACTACGATGGGGTGTACGACGAGATGAAAGATAAGATCGCCCGCCCCAAGATTCAAGACCGTACCGAGAGGAAGGTAGTCTTCTTTTCTTTTCTTTTATCGTTTTCATTATTTTTTGCGGGATTTGTGATGAAATGTTTAGTGGATTTTCCTCCTTTGGGAAGGAAAGGGATTAAGCTTCTTTCTTTTGCTGTTTAATTTTAGCGTAAGTGGAACTTTGTTGGCACTGCGGAAGACTTATCTCTAAGTAATTAGAAGCAAAAACTTGAGGTCGGTATAGACTTTTCCTCCAACACCACCTTGATTAATGGGAAATATATGTTATTGACAAGCATTGGAAGAAAAAAAAAAAAAAGAGAAGAGATTATGACCCATTGTAATGGTATAAGTACAAGAACATGCAAGGTATTGTTAGGACTAAAACGTTGGTAGTTGTAATAATTGCGGTATTAATACAAGCATGTACAGTGCATCTTGGCATGAAAGAAGGTGAATCTTGAGGAAAAAATACAATATTTTTGGGATTTAATGGGAGAAGGATTTGAACATGAAAGGAATCAGATATGGATTAGAGAATAGGAATAAAATTGTTACAAATAGCATAAGTGAAAATTTTAGTGGAAGACACCAAAATTAAATAAATCATGCTTTGTAATTAAACTGGTATAGATCTAGGAAAAAATTTTGACACACACGCAAAAAAAAAATATTAGACTGATTAGACTATTTTGGCTAGGTGGCATAGGAGAAAGTAAGATTGGGCTATGCTAATTTTGCAATAAGGCATCTTGTTTATGGTGAAATTTTCTATAATGGGAGTTAGGATTAGGATTTGTGCTACAGTAATTGTTTTATTGAAGAGCTTAGAACAATGTTTGCATTAATCATCATGCATAAATAATTTTGGCGAATTGGTGCTCTGCATTCTGTCTTCTGGTCAATATGTTTGTGTGAAGATGTGTGACATAAAGTGGTCGGTCCAGATCATATGAAGACATGCTGTAATAGCCTTTGTTAAAATCAATTGTGTTGTCATGAACCTTATCATTCTTACCTTATGATCCCTCGTTGTTGCTTCCCCAATAATAAAAAAATTATGAAAATGTTCATGAGAGTTTGAAGGCATTTTTCCAATTATATTTTGACTAAAAGAAGAAAACTTTGATTTGTACAGAATTCCACAATGCCTCAAAAATCATTTGCAATTCATTTCAGATATTACTCCTGTTTGAGCTTGTTATTTAGCTTTCATGCCTTGCAAAAAAGGAAGTCTCTAAAAACTACTTTATGTTTAAACAATGTGCAATGATATCCGAACTTTTAGCCATGCTAATTAACATTCTAAATCTGCAATAGTCATTGATGCAAGTGTGATGTGATCTTTTCTCTGGATTCAGGGCAAAAATTCTGTAGTAGTTGTGTTCTCTAATATCACATCACATCCTTATCTTGCTAACTGAAAGACAATATTTCTCATTCAAGTCGACACTCAGTTTCTGGTTAGTTTCCTCATTTGTATGTAAGAATATTTTCTTGCAGTCTTTAATGTCACTATTTATTCTTGATTGCAGTCAAAGTACATAGAAGTGCTTATGCAAAAAGCAAAAGAACGTGAGCGTGAACATGAAGTAATATATGAGAGGAAGTTGTTAAAAGAGAGAAGCAAAGATGACCACCTCTATGCAGATAAGGAGAAGTTTGTGACAAGTGCCTATAAAAAGAAGCTTGCAGAGCAGGCAAAATGGTTGGAAGAAGATAGGTTGCGCCAAATTCAGGAGGAAAAGGAGGATGTAAGTTCTTTCATACTTTTTTTTGGTTGCAGTTTTAATTTGGATGTATTGACTATCTTGTACTGGTTGAATGACCTCATACATGATAACCATTAATGTTATGGCATGTAGTTGTTGTCTTGCAAATGAAAACCATGATGATACAATTGCGAATGGAAACATCAATATATGATATATGCGTGAATTTATTCTGGTTTTTCTTGTTGAACATAAGACAAAATTCAAGCAGTCGATAATGAAGGTCAATAACAACCTATGCTGCCTATTTTCAGGTGGGAATTATTTTTGTTACTTATCCTACTCTTAATAACTAATGTACACTCATTATAGAGAGGATATGGCTTGTGGATTATCATGATTTATATGTTCTGGATGAATGCCCAGTAACTTTATCTTGAACCATCTACTTTGGATGCTGATAAAGTGATCATGTTTTCATCCAAAGAGGGCCAAATGAGGAAATTGTATATTCTCATGGCAACATCCCTTGCAGTTCAATAGGCTAGAAAATGAAAAGGTTTTAGGTTTTGTTTCTGCTAATTTTTAAGTCATATGATGGTCCATAAGATACTTCAGAAAGGGTTTTCTACTTGTTCCTTCTTGTTGCTACCTTGTGATGCTTTAAACTTCTGTTGAAGTTTATCAAGCTAGTTACCGTATAATTGATAGTTATTAATGGTTTTTACTCTTCCTTGTAGTATCAATTCCAGGAAATAAGAGACTGAGAAGAGATATACTAATATGTTTTCTCTTACTTTAATGGCCTGGCCAAGTATTGTTTAATGTTGGATATTGTTGCTGGCAGGTCTACCATTGTCACCTCCTCCTTTTAGTCATCATTTACAACTTTCTAATGTCATAATTACAACCTATCTGGTAAAGATTTGTTTTAAGGTCTGCCAATGTGGTACTAAGTTTTGATTTAATATAAACCGAATGGTCCGAACCGAGCTAAACCATTGTGTACCATTTGGTATCGACCTGTATCGTCCGGTACTGAATGGTATTATAGTTAAGGGTGAGAAAAGAATGAGCATCCTATTTTGATACAATGTACCATATCATACCGAATCGATCCGTACTGTACCAAATTGGTAATGTACTATTACAAATCTCAGTATCAATTTTGTGGACCTTGATTTGTTTGTTTCGAGGCTTAGTGTAGGAAGTGGCAGAATATGATTCACCAAGGTTGTTTAATCTGAACTCCAAAAAAGTATTTGTGTTAATGAATATTGATTGATTGAACTGCAGTTCACCAAGGTTGTTTAACTCGAACTCCAAAAAGGATGTGTTAATGAATATTGATTGATTGAACTGCAGTTTGAATGATTTCAAGTTTGTGTCTTGAAGCAAGAGGTATAAGTTGAACTTGGTTGGGTCTACCAGGACTAGGTCAGTTTAGCTTGATTCAAGTTTAATTTGTATTGGGTGGTCCAGATTAGGTTTGGCCTTGTTGGATTGTATTTGGTCTGCATAGGTCTTATCCAGTCAGGTATGGTCAGGTGGGTTTGGACCAAGTCAGGTTAACTTGAGTTTGGTTGGATCTTTCTGGTTTGGGTTGGAAAATATTATTTAGGCAAGTCTAATACGTGTAGCTTAAGAACTTCTATAAACCTCACAGTACCACTAACATCCAGTATATATTAGGCAAGCTGTGTGTGATATGTCTTGTGTTTGAGAGAGAGAGAGAGGGGGGCAGCTTATAACATGGACCTGAACTTAAAGGTGTTCATCCTTTTGTTCTGCATGCTAATACGCTTGTTCATTTTATGTCATATTAAAGAGGGGAGCTGACTTAGTTTAACTGAATTTATAGGCCATTTTTCTCATAGTGGATTCATTGCATCATGTCAGCATTTTTAGCAACTTGAACTGTCGTGCTGTTTATCAAGTAATGGATCTTTGATGCCAATATTAATACGATGAAGGTGAAATTCTTGAAGCCAACAAGTTTGATGCACAGTGATAATTTTAAATGGTTGATAATGTTACTTTCTCATGTTTTGCCCCCTTCTCCCCCAAAAGACCCTGCTTTTAGCATGCCAATGAAATCTTGTATTAAGCCAGTTGCTTTTCTTCTTTAATTGTCTGGTCTAACCTGGCATCTTTTCCCATTGAAGGTAACTAAGAAGAGTGACTTGAGCGACTTTTACTTTGGCCTTCACAAGAATGTAGCTTTTGGTGCACGGGTAGAAGGGGACACAAAGTCTGAGAAACAAGATCGGGCAAATGACAGTACCCATGAAACTGAGGGTAGGCTGTCAGAAACTAAAGGAAACATGCACTCTAATCGAGACAGAGAGGAAGCTTCTACTCAAGATAGAGAGAAAGTAGTTCATCAGGCTGAGACTTCCAGTCACTCTCAGAACCATGCTGAAGAAGCTGCTGTGGAAACAACACCAGAGGTTCCTGTAACAGATGCCACTACAGAAGACAACACTAAAGCTGAACAAGCTTTGGCTACTCATGTGGTAGAAGAACACTACAAGAGAAGTGAAGATGCACTGGCTGCAGCAAGAGAGCGATATCTGGCCCGCAAGAGAGCAAGAGAACAATAATGAAGTAAGACTGATTGATTTCAAATAGAAGTTTATTATTAAGTGTTTCATATCTTTGTAAATTTGCATGCCTACTCTGCAGCAGAATTTTGTGTCTTAAATCATGTTTAGAAATGATCCTTGCTGTGCACACTTTTCCTTTTTTTTTTTTGGGGAAGAAATAGAAGTTATATATGCATCTGTTGTGCAATCTTGAAATGCAATGCTGCTAGCCATTAATTTTCGTGGAAGGTTTGATCAAAGATGTAAAGTTGTTTCTTGCTTGACAGAACTATGACCGCACAGATCCTGTCAGCAGCCTGTAATTGGGGATTCAAGCGTTAACAGTCTCACATTTTGTGTCAACTTCATCAGGTTCTCTGGATGGAGATTTTTCTTTGTGCGCTGACTTTAGAGTGCTTCTCTGTAGGGGTTCCTGCACGCGCAGCTGGAAGGCAAAAGCTTTGAAAATTTTATTTTTTCATGCAGCTCAAACTTGAGCAGGTAGACAATACTGCATGCGTTGTAAGTGTGCTCAAATAGAGAGAAGGTTTTCGGTCGGTTGGCCAGTGTTGGCTCTGTTATAGCATTCGCGTTCCTCGGGAATATGAGGTGTTTTAATTTGCTCTCCTGTTTATCAATTTTCTTGTGTAATTTGGTTTATGCACACTCCTTCAGAAATTCTGGATACAGGATATGACCTCTTTTGTAATCAACATTAACTGATTAAGCTGAAGTTTGTAGACGATTCAGTCTAGCTTCGTTATACTAATTGCAACTTGGTGTTAATTTAAGATCTCCCACTGGTTTGTGGTGGGGTGTATGCTGTGCTGATTTGTTTGTTCGTTATGGTTGCATTTAGTGACGAGTGAATACCCTTATGGATCTGGCTTCTAGGGAGCTAATGTCGTTTCCCCTTCCGCCCAACAAAGCCACCCAGCCGTCCTCTGAAAACGGCAACTAGTGCCCATGTCGAAAAATTAAGGTTCGAATTCCAGGACAACGAGCGAGGTCTTCCCATAAGGGTGGGTGGGTCTGGTCCTTGGCTCGTCTCGTTCTCCCCATCGTTCTCCCATCGATGGACCCGCACCTAAATTTAGATTTGGACTGTGACAGGAAACGCGAGGGCCGGATGCGTTGTATCTTATTTTATTTCAAATTAGTAAACACTGAAAATAACTGCTGTGGACCGGCTATTCGGGATGGCCGCCCGCCCCCAAAAAGAACCATTCGAAAATCGATATCGCCCATCTCGCTGGTAGTTTCCCTCTCGACTCCGATCGATGTTTCGATCGATGTTTCTGTTTCTTAATTGATTGCTTCACCTGGCAAGATCTTATGAGGCAAGTCTTCCATTGATCTCATTTTACGTAAGGATCCTTCAACCCTAATTTTAATCCTGTGCTTAAAAATCTTAGATAGCGGGTCTTGGTGGGGAACTGCAACGAGTCACTTGGTTGGGCAGCTTTTAATTTGTTCTCTCTTTTTTTTTTTTTTTCTCTCAAACGAATCGAGCGCTACACATCATTTGATCAAGAATTCTTATCAGTAAAAGAAGGGAATCGAATGTACCAGAAAATCAGTATCGTAAATTAGGGTGCTACAAGATACGTCAAATTGTGGCGGATGGATTGGAGATGCTCTTCTCGACGCCACCTTTGGTGCAGCAAGTGGAAAGCTTATGTCGTCGTTGTGCGAGCATCTTTTGCGAGGGCCGAAAGTTGGGTCCGGAAGCATAAGCATAGCAGCAGCTTTGTAGTTGATGTAGATGTCGAGGTCCTGTAAATGTTGCAAGCCTAGGATGGATAGAGATGAGTGCAAAGAAGGAAGCTTGGAATGGCATAAAATAATAATAATAATAATAATAATAATAATAAAAAAGTGACAGACCAACATGCTAGCTACAAAGTAAACTATATCCGACTTTTGCGTAGGGGAGATGAAGGGTTGGTTTCCAGATCGAGAACGATCGGTCATACAAGATGATGGGAAGACCTTAAAAAAAAAAAAAGAAAAAAAAGTGGATGGAAGGAGGGCGTTCTAAATAGGTTTTGTTTTGTTAGGGTTGGGCTTAACCTAGGTTTCTCCCAACTTGGTACCAAGTGCAGCATATTGACTTGAGTTTGATCTGCATAATTGTTGGATCAAAGTTTGGTTTAAGTTCTTTTTGGACACTCGACTATCAAAGTTTGATCGAAGTACATACTCGGAATGCGGACAATTTCATTGGATCCTATCTCAACTTGAAAACAGGAAGAGGCTATTGTCATGGGTCCATCTTGATCACTGTAATCATGCCCCAAAAACATTTATATATAATATGCACTTCAAGAAGGAAGCTTCAACAGCGAGTTATGTTACTTCTTTCTCTTTATAACACTTGTTCACCTATTTCAGTTTAAAGAAATGTTTGCCAGAGAAGTTTGGAAACATGTTGACATAATAGGGAGGATGTATGGAAGTTTACATAATACCCATGCTATTAGTAGAATTGCATGGATAAAGGCTAAGACGCAGACTCGATTAGATTGGCCAAAAGTTTAAGGATGTATGACCACAGAACAGGGCCACCGGTTGTAGTGGTGATGCGCTTGTCTAGATGAAGTGAAACTATGAAGTGTGTAAAATTGTTATGATAGCAACAAATTTTGTATGTCGATGAGCTTTGATGGTACAACGAGCGTTACACAAAATAAAATAGGAAACCGTGGAAACAGAATGTGGTGATGAATGGGTTGTTAGATTAGAGATGTAGAAGCTATTGCAGACCTACTGTGTCAAGGAGCCTCAAGCTGCAATGTAAATGGTTGACGGACACTCTGAAATTGTGACCTGGAATGGAGAACCGCAAAGTAATGAATTTATTAGTTTAGGGGGCAGAATATCATCGAGATGAGCTTATTGTCATGATTGGCTGACAATGAAGCTTCTGATTGGAAAAGCGCTGCTGCAGTGATGAGGGGTGCTAAGGAGTAAGGAGCAAGGAACAAGAATACAAGGATGCAGGAAGATGATGCCAATAAGTTACAGGTAGGTAGTTCGACGTAGCAAAATCATGCACCACCTCCTGAAGTTCTCAATGGAAAGTTAGGGAGTCTTTTTGTGACAGCTTGCTATTGTTCTTGACGTTACAGCGCCACACATTCCTCAATCCTTTGTTTATGTTTGCACATTATGATGTGCGTGTGTATGTAACACATATATGTGTGATCAAGATGCTGTTTATTGTCATTCTATTCACTTTGTTGAGCATCTATGTTTTGTGGTCCCTCCATGCTACTTTTATGCTGGTAATCAGTGGCCTGCATTGAAACCATACCAAACAGTCGCAAAGATTTGGTGCCTCAAATATTAGTTAGGTATATATGCCCTTCTTTTTTTGTGGAAAATACATGTGTTTTCTTGCAAAACAATAGTGATTAACAGAAATCACATTTTTCCATTGACCTGCTTGTCTGTGAGGAAGGGTGGGGAGCAGCATTTACTGTTCTTTTGAATTACTTCAGTGCATACATCTGTATTTCCATGAGCAAACTTTACCTTATCCTGCTAGGATGTGCCCAATTGATAGAGCAAGTCCTGACCTTAGATTATACTCCTACTCTATGATCAAACAACCAGAGGTCCTGAATTCCTTTTTCATTTATCTCAACCTTGTTTGGACTCTTATATAATGTTGTCTTACAGGAAACATGCAGACACAAACTCCTATAGACGTTGGCGATACAGATGGAGTTCCTCTATGGATGATGAGGGAGGAAGGCAGATTGGCTGAGAGTGATATACAAAAAGAAAGCTCTGAGATTGTTGATGTAAGATGCTTCTAGCTTTTGCAGGAAGGCGTGTGTTCTGAGTAATTCCATCAACTGACATTGTCAAGGTAATTATTTTGAAAACTAATTTACGTTTTACCCTTGCAAACATGTATAGCTGTGTTTTATGTAAACTATTTTGATGTGTCCCCCTTTTTGTTGTGTGCTTGAAGATGACGCTTTTAGTCACATGGCCACGTATGATCAGACTCTCCCACAGATTGGAGGATGGCATTAAAATGGGGGAAACTTTTTGGCAGATAATGCCACATAATGCTTTTAATGCGTCTTTGCTGCAAGGGGTGCTTTATTTTAAAGATGGACGCTGAAATATAAGGGTTTGATTGGGGACATAAGTAAAAAAAAAAAATACCCTTGGTTTCTTTTATTTTTTAACCCTCAACATGCATTGCTTGGTGTGTCCATACTTTTAAATAGTCGTAACCGTTAGGAATGGAGAAAGGAGGCAGTGGTGAGGATTTTATTGCATTCCTTTGAACTGTATTTTCTCCCTTCAAGCACTCCTTTTATAGCATGGCAGAGTACTTTTGCCTTTCTAATTATTAGATCTGTCCTTTGTGTGTCTTTTTGGACCATATTAGACCAAAACTTTTGACTGTGACTGAAGACTAGTTTGAAAAGAGAAGCACATTGTAGTTTAGAAGCCTCTTCTTTGAGCATTTGAGAGAGAAAGCAGCACCTGAAAGTGCTGAGTCATCCCTCATACCAGCTGTATAAGCCCTCTCTTTCATGCTGGTGCAATAAGATAATTACGATGTGATAATATGTGGTATCACAAAAGCATTACACACCCTTAGCTCTTGTGTAATGTTTCTTTGCTCGTTGAATTAAAAGCATTCTGCTAAACAGAGAGAAACATAGATGCATTAATTGAAAGGCATGGAAAGTTAAATGATGCTCTCTGTGTTGCTATAGATTTAATGTTGTATAACAGCATTTTCGCTACACAGTTATATGTGGTAACCCCAGATGATTGGAGAGGATTCTTTTCTCCCATCCTTTCTTTGTCCTTTTGGTATATAAAAGAATGTACAGTGAGAAGACATGTATGTTCCATCACTTTCTGATTGTTAAATGGTCAATTTTCTTTCCCTCCTCTTTCTTTTTCTTCTCTCATGCCCTTCTTTATGGAGTGCAGGCTGATTGGTGGTGGGTGCTGATGCTATTGTCCATGATAAATAACAATGTGAAGATGATTGAGGAATGACGGGAGATCTCTTGGAAGGTGTGTGAGGTATTTTGTATGTTTATTTTTTTTCATCCACCAAGGAGAAGGTGGAGCTCTGCTTTCCAGGCAAATGCACGCTATGAAAGACAGTTCACCATTCAACATGGTCCCTAACAAGGCATGTACATGTCCTTTAAATTATGTCTCAGTGGCCCTGAAACCGGAAATGGACCATTACAAGCATATCAAAAACCTTAGAAAAAAACCAATTCTCAAAGAAACTGTTATAAATACATTATGGTGACTTTGTTATCGGTAGCAGTGTGCACAGCATTTCATCTCTTCCCGTCAGAATGGTGCAGCCGTGTCAGTTACTGATGTCATTGTTTCTGTGAGCAGTGGAAAATTTAGCAAGAAAACATACATACAGAATGTTGTATCACTTCTGCTCGTTTCTGTCTCTCTCTCTCTCTCTCTCTCTCTCTCTGCTATGTGTTTTTCCAGACACGTTGGAAGTTAACACGGTTATATTCTATTCACCTGGCTTTTGCTGGAAACAGGGGATGTTCAAAAAGCCTTAGCTTTTTATATGGAATTAATGAATGTGGGTGTTTGTGTGTGTGGAGAGAGAGGGAGAGAGAGAGAGAGAGAGAGGGTGTCATATCCATATGGCGTAGGGAGAGAGAAAGAGAGAGAGAGAGAGAGAGAGAGAGAGAGAGAGGGGGGGTGTCATATCTATATAGCGTAGGGTCACTTTATTCCTTATTCTTTGAGTCCCTAAGGAAAGAAGCCGTACACAGTTCCCGATTCTTTGAGGCCAGACCAGACCAGACCAGCCCCACCTTTCAAAGAGACTATAAAAAAATTCAGTCATTTTTGGTAGGCCCCTTAAAAGATGAGAGGTCACAGGCCCTCTTCAGATCACCCCATGCATTGATCCAAATCATTGTTGTCGGGAATCCCGTTTCCCATTTAAATACAAAAAGAACAGAAAAAAAAAAAAAAAAATTGCTCCCCATTTCATGCAATAGTATACAGCTTTCAAACCAACCAACAGTAGAATTCAATTTATATCAGGTGTCTCTATGCGTCTTTGATCGAGTGGGGTCATGTTGAATATTAGAAATGCCATGCCCATATCAAACCTCAAAACTTTACTTTTTAGGAAAGAAGCATCGCATTGTGATGAATTAGGACCACAATCACATGATGTTTCTTTCCAAAATGAGAGATGTTCTCTCATTTGGTTCCGCAGTGTTATTCATATCAGCAAACTTCTGTAGAGAATGGCTGTGTGAGGGTCTGCCTGCACTTGCTGGTACAAAGAGTGAAACTGTTATCATTATTTAGAAATGGGATTAAGGATACTGTTAGAGTATTTTACTATATAATTTCGGTTGCTTTTACCCGTGAACGTGCAGTGATTGGAGGTAAAACAAGCGTAAAGTTAGCAGAATTATCACAAGCTCGTGAGTAGAGTAGGATAATTGTGTTTTCTTGCCTTTTTCTTTTTATTGAAAAGCACCATTAAATTCGTAAATGGCTGCAAAAGATTTTGTTGTTTCTTTTGCGGATCCTTCTCTTGGAGTCGTTCTTTGAGTGACACTTGGTGGATGTTCTTATCGTTGTTCAATAGTTACTGGAGTGCTTCTAAGATCCTTCAGACTCTGCTTTTATATATCATTGTAAAAGGTTTCTGAAAATATATCAACTGTGGAATATCTATTGTTAGGTGCAATATCTACTGTTGTTTTTATGTAAAGAGGTTGAACTTGGCTCTCCCTTGGTAGGTGCAGAATCTGTTGTTATTAGGGGTGTAATTGCTCATGGTTATATGTCTGAAGTATAGCGATTTTAGATGAAGTGTTTGTTCTGCAATAATGTGTTGTGATTATATTTGTAGGTTGATTTGAAATCTTGGAGGATGCAAGTGGCAGACCATTATTAACGAAGAGGGATCAAATAGATGCTTGTTCGCAAGTTTGCAGGGGCTAAACGTGCTCTATTTTTATTCGTTGCTACTTGCAGTGATTTCAGCAAAAAGAATCACTTTCTTAGGACGTATTTATTGCGTATCGCCTGAGTCTTGCATGTATATGTTGAAATTAAATGGAACAATTTTAAAATTTCTCCTTTTGATTCATGTCTATTGTTTATCTCCATGTGTTCTCCCTTTTGTGCTTAAGATCCCACATAAAGCTGCCAGTAGGCTATATACCGTCTGGAATGACTAATAGTTTCTAATTTGAGGATTGGAATGTTAATTTCTACGTGTAGATATATAATGTCATGCCTTTTATAACTATGCATTTATATCTTTAATATATGCTTCTATTAGTTATTCTACCCTCATTTTCAAGGCAGACCTCGCCTCATCACGTGTGATTCTGGTGGCTTTAGATTTTTTCTCTCTTTTTCTTTTTTTTTTTTTTTTTTGAGCAAAATGGTTGGGTGGTTCTGGATGTTGTGGAATGATTCAAGTGGTGATATATCTCTTAAATTCAATTTCAGTTGATAGGCCTCATCAACTGGCAATAAAATATATATAATTTAGGTGCTGTTTTCTCTTCCATGAAAATCCTTGGTGTAGAATGCTTTGTGCTGATTTTCCAGTACGGTAGCTTTGTTTGGAATCATCCGAAAAATTCTTGAAGAAATCCAACAAAATATGCACGCTTTTTTCTTAATGAAATTTTCTTGTCATTGTATCTTGTATTTATGCTAATTATCATTAACGTTTTCTTTTATCTGTGGATTAATTTGCTGAGACCATCTTGAGCTGAAATTCCTCCTATTCCAGTGATAGGATGATGTTTTAAAGTATGACGTGAGTACATATTCTTCTTGAAATATCTGTTCATGAGATAGTTAAATCATTTTTAAACACAAATAAATCTTTCACGAGGAAATTTTTGCGTTATTTTTTCATCTTCAATTATATATATATATAAAAGGAAAACAGAAAGGTGACGAGACTTCTCTTCAATTGAATCAACAGCTTCAAAATAATCTTGAGATTTAATCCTGTCAATATGATGCTCTATCTGATGTTTTCTTCCCCCCCTTCTATCTCAAATATGTCCACTTTCCGCATAGAAATTTTCAACTTTTCTCATTTTCTTTTCATATACATGGATGGTGGGGGGTTGTGGAGCTTTTTGATTACATTGGTAGCAAACTAATAAGACGGGCACTGTCGCATTGGTAGGTTAATTGGACTTTATTTTATTGATAGGACTCATCCAGAGGGGGAAGAGAGAGAGAGAGAGAGAGAGACCAAAGCTGAGGTGCCTTTGGATGCTACTTGTCAGCACATGCATTCCACTTTCCACCACAAAATCGACTTTGGACCCCCAATTTAACCTCCCCTACAAGAAAAGCACAGCCCACAAATCCATAAAATTTCATTATCCCCCACATCACAAAGCAAATAACCCAAAAAACTAATGAAAAGTAGATGGCTGCATCCATATACATACATCCCTACACCCACACTCACTGTCACATTCTGCATAGACCAACTGTACACAGGAGAGATTGACATCCCACCCTACTCAAAAGCCAACAAAACTCCTCTCTCTCTCTCTCTCTCTCTCTCTCGAACCCTTGAAGCTCCCCAACCACCCCATTTCTCCTTCACTTCTACCCTCTCATCCTCCCTTTCTTCCAAATCCAATGAACTCCATCAAGACAAATCCCCCACAACCACTTCCTTAAATCTTCTGATTCTCACCTACCACCATCACTACGAGAACAAGACGAGAATTGTTAGGATGAGAGCCGGAGGTTGCACAGTGCAACAAGCTCTAAATCCCGAGGCAGCGAGCATAGTGAAGCAAGCCGTGAACCTCGCACGTCGGCGAGGCCACGCCCAAGTGACCCCGCTCCATGTTGCCAACACCATGCTCTCCTCCTCCACGGGCCTCCTCCGTGCCGCCTGCCTCCAGTCTCACTCCCACCCCCTCCAGTGCAAGGCACTCGAGCTGTGCTTCAACGTGGCCCTCAACCGCCTCCCTGCCTCCACCTCCTCCACCCCCATGCTCGGTCCCCACCACCATCACCACCACCACCACCACCACCACCATCCATCCCTCTCCAACGCCCTCGTCGCTGCGTTTAAGCGTGCCCAGGCCCACCAGCGCCGTGGTTCCATCGAGAGCCAGCAGCAGCCGCTGCTTGCGGTCAAGATAGAGCTGGAGCAGCTCATAATCTCCATCCTCGACGATCCCAGCGTGAGTCGTGTCATGAGAGAGGCTGGCTTCTCTAGTACTCAAGTGAAGAGCAATGTGGAGCAGGCTATTTCTTTAGATATATGTGCATCCGCTCCTTCTAACCCTAGTCCTAGCAAGCCCAAGGAGGTCGCCAGCCCTTTCAGCCCTCCTCAAGCCACCAAAACTAGGCCTTCTGATCAAGTGAGGAGCGAGGATGTGGCGAGTGTTCTCGAGATTTTGGTAGGCAGGAAGAAGAGGAGTCTTGTAATAGTAGGGGAGTGCTTGGCTACCACCGAGGGAGTTGTTAGAGGGGTGATGGATAGAGTGGACAAAGGGGAAGTGCATGAGGTTCTAAGAAATCTACAGTTCATAACTCTCCCACTCTTCTCCTTTAGGCACATGTCAAGAGAGGAAGTTGATCAAAAGATTGGAGAGCTGAGGTGCCTCGTGAAGAGTTGCGTGGGGAGAGGAGCTGTGTTGTACTTGGGGGATCTCAAATGGGCTGCTGAGTATAGGGCTAGCTGTGGGGAAAAGGGGAGGAACTATTATTGTCCTGTGGAACATGTCATCATGGAGATTAGGAGTCTGGTCTATGGTGGGATCGGAGGGGAGACCAGTAGTTCTGCGAGGTTTTGGATGATGGGAATTGCAACGTACCAGACTTACATGAAGTGCAGGATTGGACATCCTTCACTGGAAGCTCTCTGGGGTCTTCATCCTCTCACAATTCCTGTTGGCAGTTTGGGACTGAGTCTCAATTGTGACAGGTAAATGTCATGTCTGTTTTTATCGTAATTCAAATATGGATCACAATTACTTCAGGTTAATCGTTTTGCAGCTATTAGAATTGCATTTCTTTTGCCCCTTCTCTCATGTCTATGCTAAGATCTAGTTAGTTTCTTGCAGGGTCGGTTTTCTTGTGAATCTCCATAGAAAGTTCGAATCATGTAATTTTTTTCATGGTTTTTTGTATAAAAAAAGAATTTTCATCACACCATAAAAAAAAAAAAAGGTCGGAACTTCAAATTCCATCTTTTTACAGCTTTTCTTCTTTTCCTTTTTCCTTTATATTACTTTAAATTTTGCATGTCAGATTTGGTTTCTAAGGCAGCGAGAAGCTGAAGTACAGCCTTTCAATCCTGGTTTTAAGTACTCTTTCCACCGGAACTTGAATCAAAATGACTGAAAATATTTGTTTTAGCAAAACGAAAAACATAAAGAAGAGCTTAGAGTGTTAGTTAATTAGGTTGTATTGGTGACATATTTAAACTTCCTCAAAATAGAAGGTAATGATGTAGGGTCTTCGGATCTTTCCACTGCCAACTCTCATTACCGGACTTCTTTCCTTCTCCCAGTGATCCACAAAACCAATTGAAAAGCAAGAGGAATGGAGATGGGTCTTGTTGGTTATTGTTAGAAGACGGGTCTTGTCAGCTCACTTGCTGCGCCGATTGTTCCATCAAGTTTGAAACTGAAGCTCGAAGCCTGCCGAACACTTCTTACAGCAGCCATGGCTCAATCACCTCTAGTCTACCTTCATGGCTCCAACAATATAAAAAGGAGAACAGAAGGACAGCTAGCGATGACCAGGTAACATTCTCATCCGCATTCAATGCAGTGGGAGTAGCAGAATTCAATAGTAAAGCTCACATACATAAAGTTCAAGAATAAAGTTCGTACATCAATGACATAGCTATCCTTTCTCTCTCTCTCTCTCTCTCTCGCTCTCTATCTCTCTCTTGTAGGACTGTCTTCAACTTAAAGATCTCTGTAAGAAGTGGAACTCGATATGCAGTACATCCCACAGAAATCAGCACCATCCATCTGAAATGACTCTAAACTTCTCTGCGGCTTCTCCATCTTCTTCATCCATCTCTTCATATGATCTCCGCTACCCCACATTGCACCAGAGCCACCAGTCTTGGTCATTGTCACTCGAGGCCAGACAACCATGGAGGGATCACCAGCTCTGGATATCAGAAACGGTTGATGAAGGCTTCGAGTCCAACTCGAGAATATACTCCCTAGAACACATGGGGCAAAGGACTTCACCCTTATCCTTTTCTAACCCCAAGCCTAAACCTCATTCAACCTCTTCAAGCGGCGCCATGGATATGGAGAGTCTCCCCAAGTTCAAGGAGCTCAACGCTGAGAATCTAAAGACCTTGTGCAATGCATTGGAGAAACAAGTCGCATGGCAAAAGGGCATCATCCCAGAGATTGCAAGCACTATCCTCCAATGCAGATCAAGGATGATTAGAAGGAAAGAGAAGTCGAGGTCCACTGGGCCCAAGGAAGAGACGTGGTTATTCTTTCAAGGAGGTGACACCGAAGGCAAAGAGAAGATAGCTAGAGAGCTAGCGAGCCTTGTCTTTGGTTCTCCCACCAACTTCATTTCTATCGGGCTCAGCACATTCGCAGCAACTCTGTCTGATTCCACTGATGACCTCCGAAATAAAAGGTCAAGAGCAGAAGTGAGCCATAGCTATCTTGAGAGACTCTTCGAGGCAATTCGTGAGAACCCGCAGCGTGTTATTCTGCTGGAAGATATCGAGCAAGTTGACTATTACTCTCAAAAGGGAATCAAGACAGCTATCGAGAGAGGGAGAATACAGAGCTACAATGGCGAGAAAGTTGGTGTTGGCGACGCTATCATCATATTAAGCTGCGAGAGCTTCGACTCAAGATCAAGGGTTTGCTCTCCTCCAGCAAAGCAAAAGGCGGAGAGCGAGGAAGAGAAGGAAGAATCATGTGAGAAGGAGATAGGTTCACGTCTTTGTTTAGATTTAAATCTTTGCGCCGGAGATGAAGACGTCGAAGACTGTTCCTTCGATGAGGTGGGGTTTCTCCAGTTGGTGGATGGCACGTTCTTTTTCAAATTGCCAGAGGACTTGTAGTGCATATGTTTGTTAAATTTGTTTTCTTTCTTCCCATGCTGAATCTTGGCCCTTTTCACTCTTCTTTTTTTTTTTTTTTTTTATTTCGTGAATTATGAGATGAGAGGAAAGAAGACGTTGGTGGCTTAAGTTAGATGCACGTAGGAAACGCTTGTATATTGGTGGTTATGTTTGTGGAATTGGTTTATGAGTTGTTTTTGTGTGAGTTTGTCAAAGTAAGTTTTTTCCCTCATAAAATCATCTAAATAATATGGCCAATATTTTCGTAATCTTCATCAAATTGCATTTTCAGCATCAATTATTTTCATTATTAACGAAACTTTTAAACCTTTTTCACCATTTTCTTTGAGAAAATTATCCCTTTTCATTATCTAATTGCTATTATTATTATTATTTTTTTCTTGGGAGATAGATACTTTCTCTCTCTCTATATATATATATAATGAAAGACGGAGTTAAAAATCCTGTGTGTGTTGGCACTACTGAGCCTTCTATTGTCTTTTATACCCTCTTTTTTTTAAAAAAAAAAAAAAAATTGAGGAAACGTTAGGCTCCGGGACCCTAACAGCCATTCACCATTGCTTTATTCTTTTAGAAAAAGAAAAGAACAAATTCTTTACTCATTATTCAAAATGATCCTTGAGTTATATAAATGACCGTTAATATTAGTTGCTATTGATGATTTTCATGGCCCACGAGGCTAGATACAAAGACCTGCATTGAACTTTTTGGCTTTTTTCTGAAGGGAAAAAAAAAAAAAAACTATAAGCGTTGTTTTTTGCATTATAACAACATCCAAGATCTCACCCTAAAATGATACTCTATGCTGTTCAAAGTAAAATTTATGTTTTTATCATAAACCTAACGTCTCCCATGCCCTCTGGTCCTTTCTTTTCCTGTATTCGATCTTTTTTTTTTGCCCCGCAGAAAACCACTCACAATATTTTTCTTTGCTTTGCTAATCAGACTTCCAAGCATATCTAACTTCCAGTGTTCACCAAAGAAAAAAAAAAGCTTCCTATGTTACTTAAAGCAGAAATGCAAATCTAGCTTGTAGTAGGCAGTTCATAGCTGAGAGTGTTTTCTCGGCTTAGATGAATTTATATTTCTTTACATCAAATTACTCTTTCTTAATAATCATGATATTTATGTGTTTATGACCACCAAAAAGTTGGAAATTGTGGAATGAACATATATGGTGCAGTATCTACTCTGAGAAAGAGTAGTATATAAACAGTCAAAAGGAGCTAGGGAAGAGAGAGAACAATGTAAATGAAAGAAAGAAAAAAGGGTTGAAAGGGCCCTACATTGGCAACATAAGTTAATAAGAGAACTGATCAGCGGAATCCTAATCTCATGTTCTTTACATTTCAAGAAGCTAAAAATCCGAAAGCCATATAAAATACAACCATTAATCTTCAAAGAATTTCTTTGTTCAAAATAAATAAATAAATACTCAATATTAGCTTTTTCACATTAAATGAAGACATAATTGGTATCTTTAATAAAAGAGTACATCTCCTAGTTTTCAGTTGGCCAAGATAAGGAACACCTCTTGTCATTTCATAATTATATAATTCTCAAGCTTACGAACTCCATCTCCAACTTTGACAAATTGTTACTCTTGGTGGGTACTGCGTCAATATCAAAATCATGCTAAGTTTTAGGAGCATATTGTAAATATCCATTACTTATATTCCACAAAAAGTTCATAAATCTCTCGCTTTGTAAGAAGCAAATGCTAAGGTCTTGTTGCATGATGGAATTTATATATCCTGATGACACCGATGACATAGTTTTCTTTTGAGAAATATAATATTACCATTGAACTATAGCTCGGATGATACCATCTCTTGCCTAGAAAGAGGTCAGGAGTTCAATTCCAATATTTTGAGTTTCTCAAGGGATGGAGTGGAAATAAGAGTAGAAAGATGGGAACTAACCTCTCTTAATTTCCAAAAAAAAAAAAAAAAAAAAAAAAAAAAAAAAAAAAAAAAACATATATGGAAGCTTACAACCTATTTATCAAATCTGGCAAAACAGTTACTCTCATGTGATGGAGCGCTGAACACAATATGTACAATTTTACTGTATACATATGACGGTGATCTTCTTGGCAACATCAAGCACCCATTTCCTAGTAATTGAAGTTTTTGGATACTCGGGACCACTTGATTGCCTCAGGCCGTTTAGAGTGTAGTTCCCTGGGATCCATCAGAGTGATCGTCATGGTATTGCCATGATCCGTTGGAGCCTTATGTTGAACAAGAGCACATATTTATTATGTTCCCAATAGGAGCTACATTCCTGTAAGCAATTATATAAATTTGGACCATTTTGTTTGGAAGTTGGTTCGTATGCTAGCAGACACAACCCAGCCTTGTTTGATTGGAGAATGAGAGTGGTCACCAATACCAGTCACTTGTTATTACAATCATGACATGAACCTCACAACTTACATGGAGGTGGAGACCAATTGAATGATGACATGGGGTGTGCTCTAGCAACATTGAAATGAAAAGAGACACAAGGGATGTGTAAAGAAGGATTATGGTATGATTCATAACTTAAGGGTAGTGCAAAGGAAGAGCCACTTTCGAAGGCAAAAGCACAATCTTCCTTCAGAAATATCAAAAGGGCACTACTTTTTATGCATGGTGATGCGATTTGAAAAAGAATCCCTTTTCCTGCTTTAGATTTCATAACCCAACATTCTCATCTTTGGAAAGTAGTGGGGGTGTGAAAAGATTAATACAAAATAAAGATAAGCATCTTAGTCTTTAGACCTTAAAGTTGGTGCTTTAGAATCCTAGAAAGATAAACTTCGCTTCTCGTACACCTCATTTCTTTTGAAAGAAAAAAAAAAAAAAACCCTATCGTAAGTCTGGAATTTGTCGTGTGTGGCTTTAAGAAAAGATTAAGATCAAGAGTTTTGAAATTAGTGGATATGTCATATGTGGAGCACAAAGAGAGAGAAATTACTTACCTTTCACATGCCTATATATTCTTTTTGAAATCCCAAAATTAATATATTCTCCATCACTTTCTCATCACTTCTTTTCCCATCTTAAAAAGGGTGAAGCCTCGTCTAGGCACCTAGCCCCCCTTCTCCCTCACACACACGGGCACATTGAAGTTAAGTCTTACTTTCTTCCGAGAGAAGATGCCACACCTTCTCTCTCTCTCTTTCTTTCTCTCTCTCTCTCATCATGTGGAAGGAGACAGGCTGGTGATCTTCTTGCATTGCATGAAGGGTTGTTGGCCTAAATAGTTCAAAAAAATAAAGAAAAGAAAGAAAGAAAGCTTAGACGCAAGCCAACCTAGTTCATCCAGAGGAACTGGATAAATACATATAAATTACAATGAAGGGCCCACAATATGGACATATGTTTAGTAAAAAAATAATAAAAAAAAACAAGGCTACGTGGTTTTGGCCATGCGCAAACCATATGGACGAAATGGGGGAGAGGAGAGCAAAACTATATTCCCATTCATCCATTTTTCTCCGGTGATTGATGCTTTTGATGCACGTATTTTAAGGTAAAGAATATACGTGTTAATTTGAAAAGGTTGGGAGTACAGAGATACGGTTCTATTCCCAAGGGAGAGTGTAATACCCTCGTTTTATGAGATTTTGGAAAACTAAAATACTCTTTGATGCCATACGGTAAGTGCATCTTTTGAACCTAGAGAACACCAAATTCCCCTCGTAACATGGGGCACGATGGGACAAATCCTCGATGTGATCTTAGGAGCACTGTGACCGAGAATGCTGCATGCTTTGCATGTGCATGCAACTTAACGTGTATGTATCCTCCTCTTTACTAGATTCGGTTCAGTATGGTTGTATTAGCTTCTCGTTCTTCGTGGTTGGTTGCTCTGACACCGGACTGCCGGTTTCCACTGTACTAAGAGACCCTTATGATCGCTACTGACCTGAAACTTTTCTCAAAACTCCGCATTTTCTAGAAAGAAACATAGCTCTGACAAGAGCGATCGCCAGCATTTGATGTTTATATTATTTTTTTTGCATTTGATGTAATCCTTTATTTCTCAAAATAATATTTGCTTTTAAATTTCTTTTGATTACAGATTTCAGCTATTAGCAACGTAAGAAGTTATTAATGGTGCTGCCCACCTTTCTTTTTTTTTTTTTGAAAAAAGAAAATATTTACCTACTAGTACTATATATAAAATAAAATAAAATTAAAGCATTGATATCAAAAAGTTTGATAAAATTTGAAATCCAGCACTGCTAGCTCATCAAACCATGCAAGAGTACAATATATGAGGCTAAAGTTGTAATGTGTGATAATGAGTTTAGATATATTTATTGGCTGGTGACAGCAATTCGATTCCCATGGGTGAGCATCTGTTGCAAAGTACGTACCCATGTCCAAAGTCCGAAGGCCCAATCAATTCATCAAACCTGGAGAGTATGAGGGAGCTAATAACTCGATTGTGCAACTACACAAATACAATATATACAAGGGGTGGCAAGAAAAATATGCAAGTATGGAAATAAGGGTTGCTTATCATGAAGCATGGTAAACTTCTACAACACCTGACAAGCACATGACTTATTACTACACGGTCTTAAAAGAACTAACAGACCTATATACAAAGTGAACAAAATTCATCTATTATTTTATGAGATCAAGGTATTATCCTCTTAAACAAAGGTATATTTTTGTTTAACCATAGCTCAAGGACATCCACCTATGGCTGTGCATTATAGATATAGATAGCCATTCATCTTTTATTTATTTATTCATTTTTCTTTTAAGAAAATAGTAGAAGAATTTTGTATTTTTCATTAAAAAGAAAAAAAAATGTTATTAGAATTTCAAATTAATAAAAAATCTTTATTATATTTTTAAATGGCTATTTTAAGTAGTTAGTCACCGTTCGTATTAATAAATAGTTTTTATTTAAATAGGTGACTTATCTAAATGGGGGTACTCCCTATTAGAAAGACACATTTTGAGTAAAAACATGTATATTAGAAATGCATCCGGAAGAAAGATGCGAACATAGAAAGTCATATGCATATGTGAGAAAGTTGTATGCATGCATCCATAGGATAAGACATGTTCACTGGTTTCCGACATTTGAATGCTTATAAATGCTCCATGATGGATGGTTGTAAGAGACCATCTATTCAGATTTCTTTACTCTTTCAAATTCCACCACATCCTTATCTATTTCTGTGATATATCTAAATGTTTATATTGATTCATCTCTCTTTAAATACATAAGCTTAGTGAGAGAAGATCAGAGTCTGGGCATTGTATCCTAGAGGCATATTTTTGACATAGCCACCTACATTTTTGTTACAACCTAAGCAAAGAAAACATTGTCTTTAAGACAATATTTTTATACGTTTTACCCAATAATTTCTATTCCACCCATTTCATCCTTCACCACACTTACAGCAACAGCCACATAACAAATCTTACGTTAAAAGATTACATTATTAATGCGTAAGCATCCTCTGGCTCCTTTTACGTATAACCAATAATATGATGCAAAAGTCAGCAATTGGAGCAACTGCCAGCAACAGGAGGAACAGAAGGGTTATACCTTCATTATTTTGGAATTTTTATCAGCATCTTTTAGTTTTGATCCACCGATTGAGATTAAAAGAAATAGCTGGTTGCATGTCTCATCTTGTACTAAATTTTCCGGTTAAAACTAAAACCTTCTCAATATTTGAAGTCACATACATACCCTCATACATTTATTATTTACATATGTATCCTTATCAACACGTGACACTAGTCCATTCAACCATATTAGTTTAATAAATATTTGATAATTTTTCAGATATTTTTAAATATTTAAAATTATATGTATATTCTTGTAGATTTATTATCTATATGTATGTTGTTATAAATTATTTCTTTTTGCATATCTATTCTTATTGATTTGAAGATATTTTAGTCATTTTAATTAAAAATAACTCTTTTCTTCGAGATATTAGATGTTATATTGATTGAAGAATACATACATAAAAAAAATTATATATATATATATATATATATATATATATAAACTATAACTTTGCAGGTTATAAATGTATTTTCAAATATTTATAAGGATATATATGCAAAAAAATCTATATATAAATAAATATCTCATTATGCAACTAATAATGGACTATCCTTCAAAAATATTTTAATTTTTGAAAAATATAGTTTTAAATCCAAGCATCTTCACCAAGCCACATCGCCACATCCATTTGCTTCTTCCACCTATTTAGGTTGGGTTACACCCTATTCATCCATCTTTTCCTAATCGTTACATATCCTAACTTAGCATTTCCCATCATCTATTATGTATCTCTTTTATTATTTTTATTTTTAAAAAATAAAAATATATAGAAATTGAGATAAAACATGTCTTATACTTTTATTTTTAGTTTTAAAAATAATTTTTATTATTTCTTAAAAATTAATGATGAAGACTTTATTATACTATTGATACCATCATCATTATCACCATATTTATTATCACTGTCAACTCTACTATACTATCACTATCACTTTTGCTGCGTTACTATTTTCTCCTCTATGCTCATCCTAAACAATGCCATCATCAATAGCATCACTATTTATATTTTTAAAATAACTAATTTTAATAAAAATATTTATTTTTTATAATATTAAAAAAATAATTAAATATTTTATATTTAAGAGTCAAAAATTAAAAGTGATGTGCCAAACGAGTTCAAAATATAATACAGAAAACGTTTTATCGGCTGGCTACTAATCATTTGGGGATCATCAATAAGTTTTCTTTCTCTTTTTTTTTTTTTTTTTTGAGAAAAAAAATGTTGGTTGGAGAGAGGAGGAGATGGAAGAGAAGGCATTATAGCCTGGTGGAGTTGGGAGGGGCCGCGCGGGATATTTGTTTACTATATTTTTTTTTTTCTTTGTTTTAGATATTAAAAATTTAATTAAATGGTGAGTATTAAATTTATTCAAAAAGTATTAAAAGAAAGGCACCGAAACAACCCTTAATATTTTACACAACAACTACATGTGCTGGTCCATTTGCAAGAAATTTATCTTATTTTAATATCTCCATTTTATACATGCTGTACAGCTACAAACTACAGAGAGTTAAAGGACACTGCCATCAGAGATCCTACTGTATTATTATTAAAGGGGCTTAAAAGGTGATGGCCGAACTGAATCCACCACTGTTCAATCCCATTGCGTTGAGGATAACGATAAAAAGTGCGGGCAAGGCAGAGCCCCGAGAAACGGGAACAGGGGGGGCCGCAGCGAAAAGTAATGGTTGTTTAATGGTGGGTGGTGGAGGGCAATTTTCGGGAATCTGGTCATTCTTCTCCGTCAGGCTTTGTCCCAGCCTCAAAAGCCAAACAACAGCGAAGATGGGATAGGACTGGAGAGCTTTCTCCTCGCACCCCCTCGGCCAAATAGATTTTGCAAGATAAAATTCAACACCATGTGAATCAAAGCTCTAAAAAAAAAAAAAAAGGCGAGTATTTTGTCAGAGAAATCCAATAGATCCCAGATGCCATCTTCATGCATCCAACTCTGGACATTTCCAGTATTTAGCTTTGGAAATTCATGATGATTCACAACAATTTCGGTTTGGAAATTCATGAAACGGGTCGAGTTCCTCTTTGGCCTACGCGTCATATTTGCAAATAAAGGCACCAGCAAAGTAGGTTGCATTCAACAATGCATCCACTAGGACAGATAATGACCACTATAAAACGCGACACTTCTTTTGAAAAAGGAAGTCATGTACGATTACTTTTCATAAAGTTTGTCATTACAACATTATTTATTAAAAAAAGAAGAAGTAGAAGTTGAAGAAGAAGAAGAAGAAATCTCGATGCCTTTGTTTCATTTACATTTAATGCTTATGAATGTAAGTTCCATTACTACATCGCTTTTTATTAGAAATGTAGGCCAAATGTATTCCAATTGATTGTGGATCTCAGAAATGGCCTTAAACCTAACCCATTATCGATTTGGTTTGGCAATCGATTTATCCCAACTTCGTTTTGGATGCTAGCCTAGTCAATTGAAAGAAAATGCAGTCTAGTTTTACCGTACTCTTGTTTATCTAGACATCAGATCTAGACCCGCAACCCAAGCTTAGGATCAAATTCTTATGTCAGGTTTGATTGAATCTAAATCATATGGTGCAGGGCTTGGATTTACACCCACCAATTTTTCCTAACCAATGGGAGGGTTAGAAATATCGCACGCAGCTCATCAAATCATTTATATGGATGAGATAGAATTCTCTGATTCACTGCATCATCACTATTCTATAGATATTGATAAGCAACGAGTTAGAATTACTTAAGAACCGATGCCAATCCGATATGATAAGATCGGATTGATTTGATTCTGAGATCTAATTTTGATCCAAGAACCAATTATCCTTTTTTTTAAATATAATTTAAAAAATATGAGATATTAAGTATACTTCATAAGGTGTTTATCATCTTTACTAAAAAAAATCTTAAGTATTAAATTAGTTAACAAATACTAAATATATCTTTTTTCTTGAAGATAACTAAGGAAAAAAAATTCTAATCATTAGATACTAGACATACATCAAACAAAAAGAAAACTGATATGATCAAATCGGTTCTGAGTTCAAAATTTTAGAACCGATCCTAATTTAGTTAGTTTTAAGTTTTGATCTAAAACCAATCTTACACAATTCATGCTCATCCTACTTATAGATAGGTATATTGGTAGTGCAAAAATTAGTAGATGGTCTTAAAGATACACTCTGCATATCTCATAGGTATATTGTACACTTCATTTTGGACTATGTTATAGTGGAAGGATGCTCTAGCCATTGCCATCTCCCATTCCATGTGACAAGTTAGAACTTGGATCATCAAGAAATTGAAGCTGTGAGAGTTCATGCTAACATGCACTTAATCTCAAGTTGGATATTCAATGGGTAGATCATACATTATTACAAGTGGTACCAGAGCAAACTTAACCATAACTCGTGGGATTAAAAGATACCATAAATGGATTCATGATGTTTATAAATTAGAATAGATTGGATTTGGATATTTAGTATGGCAAGTATGTTAAGACTAAAATAAGAAAAGTATATAAGAGCTTCTCAAGAGTATGTTCAGTCTTATTTCAGCTATACAAGCAAGGGATAGAATTTGGATATTTATGAAGGTCCAATGAATCTAAATATCATATTTTAACTAGCTTTTTTTTTTTTTTTAAAAAAAAAAAGATCTATCATAAAAACTTTAGGAAGTCGTTACTGACCGATGGATGGAGGATTGGAATGAAAGACACAAGTTCCTTAGCCTATGTAATGCTAGATTTACAACTCATTATCCAAGGACACACCCTTTATGTTACATCAATTCTTGAGAAAAAAATGCATTGGAGTGCAAACCTAGTACTCAAGAAGCATTGGAAACACTGGGACAAGAGGATTGTACTTTACGTGCGTAAATCGCATCAATCACGATTTTTTTGTTCGAGACTGGGTTGGCCCTCATAGAATTGTGACCCTTTCCAATCCATCATCCCACGTGGCTTGGGGAGCATTTCATGCACACAAACTGCATGCGTGATTCGTGAGAGCATTTCTCGGCTGGCATCCGACTTGCGTTGTTTTGAGCAGTTATGTAAAGATGATTTGATTTGAGAAACAGTAAGTAAACGATATATCTTCACCCGATTAGAAAATCCTACCTACCGATTCTTGCCACCCCAGTTGCACCCTTCTCTACTATTACCAGTGGTTAACATATTTTATAGTTTTCAGACTAAAACAGTACCATTAGGGACTAGAATAACCTTGTGGTATAGGGCATCTTAACGGTTGTTCTTATCTTGGGCACACATAAAAAGTAGGCTTCTGTTTAGAAACCTAGTGGACGAAATCAAAGGTTTGAATGAAAGAATATAGCAGCCGAAGGCCTCCACTGGAATAGAATATTCTTAATTGCAAACAATATAAACATGTCACCATTGGAGGAGGCTAGTTCCTGTAGTGCATGATTACCTTTATATTTTCTTAAGAAAACAAAGAAAATTTTTAAGACCACCAACAAGCCAAGAAGCTTTGTGTGTGTGTGTGTGTGTGTGTGTTATGGGTAAGCCGAAAGCAACCCTTGAGGACGAAGCAAGATTAAAAAACTCACTAAAAGGTCCCTTAATTTTTTTTTTTTATTCTTTAGGTTAAACCCCAACCATATACTGACTCAAGGATCTCTACTTTCACGGCAATGCTTATATTAGGAATATCAGCTGTCTTATTCTTCGACAACCAAAAGATATGGTTCGCACTAAATGATATGCAAGGCGGATTTTCTAGTGTTCACACTGGAATCTTTGTGGAATTTACTAATAAATCAAGCATCCAATTGAATTTTTGCTTACCAATTGAAATAGCGAAGTCCATAAGCATGCAGATGAGACCAACACACGTCAGACTTGCATATTTACAGCCAAATTAGTAAGCAACCTTACCTTGTTATCATATTAAATCCTGTATAAAAATTCTAATTTCCGAGTGGCCCCTTTGTGTTTCCAGCTCAGATTAGATTCTTGTTATGATAAGTTTCTTTTTATTGGAACCTCACAGCTTAGCCTACTAAGCATTCAAACTTGCATTGGACCATGCTTTTCGTAATTGAATTAGACCAACTTTTTCGTAAATGCTCCAACTCATTGGCGCCCCCCCCCCGTTAGATGCTTTCATCGATGCCATCCGCAACATGCTTTCTAGATTTGGTTTATGACACATGCTAGATGCCCTCATTGATGGGGGCTTGTAGTGCTATAAGGCCAATCTTCATTTGTTTAATAAAAGCCTTCAATTGGAGCCATTAATATAAAATAAACTAAGACTTAGTCGCTACTAGATTGTCATCTTTTATGAATTATTGTACTGTAAATAAGCATATGCCACCTATTTCTAGCAAAAATTATCCCCTACTTTCGACGTTTTGGACATGTTCATTGCCAAGGTTGCTATGTGGGAGCCTTTCTGAAGTGCGCTAAGTTGACGAGGGGCCCTACGCGGAGAGAAAAAGGATTCATGTGCTTTGGATCGCGCAAACTAATTGGATGATACCACCTTCTTTGTCGCTTACTCTGGTGCAATTTAGGTTACATCCTTGATTAACCCAAGGATATATTTGATTTGTATATTTCATTGGCTAGAATAATCCTTTTCTCTTAGTGGCCTTCATGGTGACATGCATGGAAGACATGTCCTCGAGCTCTGCCCTTGATAAAGAGAAACGTCACTAAAGTGATGGTCGTTTTTAAAGATGGAGGCCAAGGAGGGAAAAAAAAAAAAAAAAAGAAAAAAAAAAGAGGTAAAGAAGAAAGACATCGTATGATTAGTTGCATTGGATGAGAGACATACTCATTAAACCAACATTCCCCAACTTTGCATGAACCAATCTTGAATAGTTCTTTCCTTCAGACATCTTTTTTTGATGTAAACTGGGAGGAAAACCTCCCCCCCCCAAAATGTTATTGAATGTTCTATCCTTCAAACATCTCCCTACCGAAATAAATGATCTCAAAAGCGATGATACTCGGTCCTTTCGAGCTTAAATCATGATATCTTTCTCAACAAGGATTCAGCGTCTTTTGGAGATAACGGGGGGGGCTTCTTGTTGGTACTTGTCTCTCTCCCTTTACTAATTGCTGCCACCCTTTTGAGGACCTCAAGGCAAAGATCTTTAACAACGATAGGCTGCTCTGCATATTATAAACTTGGTGAGAAATCTAGATCTTAGCTTTCACTGAGGCATCCAATTTGGATTGGTGCTTACTGAAGCACTTTGAGTGTGATGAAGGATCGGGAACTAGCACCACATTTTGGGGTCCAACTACTACGAGAGCAATGCAAGCTTTAAATTTCAGTGTCCACCTAAACGTACCTCATGCATCACTGAACACTTGATGAAATGTTTACCTAGAATTCTTATTACTTATGGAACTTTATCTGAAAGGGAAAGTTACATATACAGCGAAGACAGTAATGCACCCATGTCACCAGTCAACGTGTTCACCATTGCACACAGGACTAAGCGCAGCTTGTTTTAGACTAAGACAAAAGGAGCTTAAATGCAGAAATGTCTACAAACTTAACAGCACTACGTCAAAAAGAAAAAAAAAAAAAAAAAAAGGAAAAAGATCCCATTTGGAACGAAACATCGCAGCACGTGAGATGAATCCTTTTTATCGGATTCGTCACTTGTAACAAGGCAAGAAATATCTGGGGAGAGTTAATATGCTTTTAGCCAGGCTCTAATCCACCATGACCTCTAGCGAGTAACTTAAATACCTTCTCATCTAACCCAAATGATGGACATCCTCAGCAAATCACCAGAATTCTTATGCTAACGTACTTAAAAGCTTGGGTTACCGTTTGCTAGTACATATATGTTTCAGTAAGCATGATGACATATAGTTGCACAAATGATAACATATCGTTCCAACTGGTAAGAGGCAACCGTCCTCAATACGACTGCCTCTAAACTGTTCAAGGGCAAATCAAATATACGGATGCTCTTTAGCAACTAGAAATCTTACGGCTTTGGAATCACAAATATAAAGTCTATTTGTTCACTACCTAGCAAAGGCAACTTGCATCTCTCTTTTTATAACTTAGTCTACAACAAGACAAGCTGCCAAACCAGCAGTCTTTTACCTCAAAGCTCGCAACAAAAGAGAGGCCATTGGCATCCACAAAAGATGATGCAAGGCATGGAGACAAAGTTTCCACACCTCCAAGCTTTTGCAGACTTTAAGAAAAGGAAGCTCGCATTGGTTTCTTTTACCAAGGGTCTCCATCCAGCCTGCACTTTTTCTTTTCCCTTCCCCCCACCCTCCTACCATGTGAGACTGCTCGCATGGAAGTAAGTGAATTCTCGGATCGGGAAGCCCTACGATCCACACTGATTGCCAGTCTATCCAATCCACCTATATCAATGTTTCTGCGTCCATTTCATCATTTGAAAGCGAACATCGGGGGATCCGAGGCAATGGATCTTTCTTTACGTGATGCTTCAGTTCTAGGGAGAAGGCCACAGGCACCAATCCATGTGCTACTCTCTTTTCTTTTCTATACTTTGTTCCTTTTTTTCGAGCTGAAGCTCCGTTGGAGGCGGTGTAGAACTGGTCAAAAAGGGTGAAGAGGGGTGGTAGAGAGATGCATGGAATGAAGAATGAGAATGATGGTGCTTTTGAATAAAATTTCCTAGGGGAATTCCTCCTCCCTCACTATTACTACAAAAAAAAAAGAAAGAAAGAAAGAAAGAGAAAAAAAAAAAAAGAAAAAAAAAAAGAGACAATGATGGTGCCTTTGGTGCATGAGGGGACGTTGTCTTGCAAGAGCGTTTGGGAGGGAGGCTTTTTGTATCATGTGGGGATGATTGAGCTGTGGGCAATAGCAACAAAAGCTTCTGGGTGGCGGATGGTTTGTTTAGTGTGTGAGAGAAGAGATCCTGGGCTTTGCGAGGACCAAAGCGATCACTGAGGAGGACGCAAGAGAAGGAAGCGATCCCGAGGCAAACGGAGAAGGGAACCCTAGTATTTGTGGGGCCGTTTCCTATTGTTTATCGCTTCGTCTTTAACAGTGGAGACGTGGAACCAACCCCCAAGTTAAAGCAATGCCCTGACCAGCTTCCCGTAGGGTGATGGTGGCAGTTCTTGGTATTATTTAACCAAGTTAAAGCATGCCTTTTGTGAACAATGGATTTGAAATGAGGGAAGGATTATAATATCCGAGGGTCGCAGCTATTAGTATTTGGCGTTCCTATTGCCTCCGAGGCTGGTTGTACGTGATGTGGGCTCAACAGAGACAAGACAAGGACTGCATGAGAGCCCATTTGCCATGCAGTGGATAGCAATGCACCTAAAACTGTCCATTATATAAGGCCTAATTGAGATCCTTTCAAGTCAAAACAAACTTGCATGCTAGGACCCAAAATTATGATGCCAAGAGAGTGAATTGCAAAAATTTAATGCATCTCATTGTTGATATTCTGCTTCAACATGCATAGTAGTTGCATGCATGCATTCATGCTAGACCTAACAAATGGTCCAGATTCAAGAATGATGGTTCAAATTACAGGAAGGTCGGATCCTATTTGAACGGTCAATTTCAGCTACCATATCAGTTGGACTGGACCTCTAACATGAAGACCCAAACTTCATGCAAGGTTAAATAGAAGAAACAACGATCTTTGAACCACAAAGGCAGGACAAAAAATATGATTTTATCCATGTTATCGGACATGGACAAAATTAGATGACCATTTAGTACTGTCTCATGGCAATGATTAAAAAATAAAAAAATCATTTTCATAACAAGCGTATATCAATCCCTTATTTATTTATTTATTTTTATCTATAGTTCGTAATTTTCAAACAAAACTTGGCCCAACTTAAGGAATCTGGACCCAGCTTGTCTGTGAATTGGATTGAATGGACCTTGATCTGGCCCAACTGTGGCATGGGACGCCGGGCCTTTTGGATGCGGGTTTAATTTATCTGGCAATATTTGCGCTCCCTTATCACAAGAAAAAAAAAAAAATTAAAAAAAAATTAAACCCAGTAAAGCTGGGGCACCGGAAATTACATTTTAAACAGAATTCATTAACTAAAATTTTTAAGGTTAGGCCCTTCGGTTGCTGGAATACCATCAATCCCATCGCTGCCCATCGAATCCAGCTAGGGTCCAAGCCCACATAATTCCATCACCACTTCATTCATATGATGTCATCCTAAACTTTGAATTATTAAGGGTCTATGATTTGTTCATCGATATTTATGAAGTTCTACGAAGTTTCATCTTCTTTTTTTTTTTTTTTTTTTTTTTCTTTTTCTTTTCTAAATACCCAAATTTAACATGAAAGTTTCATGCGTCACTAAATGATGGAACTTACCTTTTAACATGATTTTGCATCTAATAATAATAATAATAATAATAATAAGGCGGCTTTAAAATGTTAAATTATATAAATAATTTGTATGAGCAATGTGCTCGTTGAAATTTTTCTCTCTTAATAATTTCTTTATTTCTTTTTCATATCCCTTATATGGGTTTTTGGTAACGAGTGCTCGGTCGGCGCTCGTTGAGAGGCATTTAATAATTATCTTTTTTTTTTTTTTTACTTTTTCTACAAATTCTTAATGGGTCTGTTTTAACTGAAGACAAAACTATCGATGGCATAGCATTTATTGGTTAGTAAAGGATATTAAAATTGTTTTTTTTTTTAACTTTTTGAATAAATACTTAAAATATTTTTTTTCTTAGTTGAAAATAAAATTAGAGAAGAAATACATGTAGAATACTTTTTCGAGCTCTTTTTTTTTTAAAAAAGAAAAATTCATCTATTAAATGCATTCACATATTTTTTTTTTTGCTTTATTTAATCTCAAATATCTTTTTTTATCTTTTTAAAAATAAAATAATTCTATTAGCTAATTTATCTTTTTTTTTTAATATTCAATACTAGAGGTTTTTGAACAGATTTTTTTTTGTTTATATAAAATGGGAGGGAGTTAATTATAATTGTCATTTGGATTCATATCAACATTTCGTGGTTTTATAAATTAATAAATTATTCAATTAAATTTATATTAGAAATATATTTAATAGATTAATTATTTCTTATGTATTTCATCCTGATTTTATTTGCAATCAAGACAGGTGGTTTTATTGAGAAAGTTAAGAAGGCAACGAACAAATACCCTTGACGGAGACTGCCCCCTGCGGTTGCTAACAAAACGCTTCTAACTTCCATGCCTAATTTTCTGTTACCGCCATTATTGGTCCACGTCAGTGCCCCGGACCACCAGGCTTTCCCATCTAACGCGAGGAAACGGAATCTCTTCTCCGTCAAGAAAAATCAAAAAGAAAACCGCCGATCTTCCCCCTCCTCTCCCGTCACAGATCCTGCACGCTCGCTGCCACCTCCTCTACGACGCCCGGTCCAGCTCTCCACCTCCTCCGCCAAATGCGCGCCAGCGCCCTCGCCTCAGTCTTCTGCGCCGCGCCGGCCTCGTTTCCCTTTGCCTCAGCCGCTTCCTTTGTGCCGCCGTAGTCGCCGCTGGCCCTGCCCCGGACCTTGCCCTTGCGAATTCTCTCGGGGCTGCCAGACGCCGTTACGACGATGGCGACGTGGGCGGCAGGAACGTGCGTGGGACTAGCGAAAGCCGGGAGGCGGGTTTCGGGATGATGAGGGAGGGGCAGTTGGGCAGACGAGGAATGGCCAGACGCTGTGCTTTTGTAGGAGGGCACTGCTGGAGGAGGGTGGCGAGCTGGGTCCAAGAAGCTGGGTTCAGATGGGCCGGCGCCTCCTCGCCAGAGACCTCACCAAGCCACTGCCAAATTGTCGGCCGGAGCGAGTCGATCGTAGGGCCTGGGGGCTCCAGGCCTTTAAGTACGGCAACCGGCTCGACGAGATCGAGAGGGCGCCGGAGAAAGATGATCGGTGACTGGAGGTTTTGCCAGCCTTCTCAAACGGAGAAACGACTCCGTTTTCCAAGCGTTAGATGAGAAGCTGGTCACTGGTGGGGCCCAAGATGTGGACCAAAAGAAGGGACGTTACAGGGAAGGATATCGAAAGCGGGGCTGGGCACGGTCCTGAGTCCTCGCTAGGGCGGGCGACCGGTGAAGGCAGCGGCCCTCTTAGGAGCGGTGGAGAAGGTACTCCTAGAGTTCCTCAAGAAAGAGGAAGAGGACGAGATTCCGGACTCCCAACTCTTCGCTGCCTCCCTCGGAATCGACCACAGCGAGCTCGAGAATGTCATCAAGAACCTCCGCGGCTTCAAGATCGGTGAGACCCAGGTCATTCCCCGCCCCCGCCCCCTCAAAAACCTTCATCCCGAGCCCTAATCTAGGGTTTGGTCGAAAATTCTAATGCTTCTCCGGATTTCACGCAGGATATCAAGAAGGAGAGCTTCGTTCTCACCAACGAGGGAAAATCATATGCTGTGGATGGATCGCCGGAGGTACATTTCATCTTGGCCATGCCCCCTAAGGGAATCACTCGCGACTATCTTAAAGTGAGTTAATCGAAAAAAGTTGCGAAAATTGCTAATCTTTATTTGTTGTAGGGATACTGGTGGAACTAATTCGACTAGGTGTTAATGGTTCAGAAAAAAAAAAATATTAGGGTACAACATTGTCAACATAGGGCTCAACTGGGCAATGGAGAACAAATAGGTGGAGATGAAAGAGAAAGAATCTCAGGAAAGGTAGATCTCTCTTGCCTGTTTCTTTTGAGTCTCAATCATATGCTTCGAAATTTATGGACAAGAGCTTATTCCTGATGTCTTCGTTTCTGGGATAGGGTAATTTTCCACTCCTAAGATATGTTGCCTTGTATCATGTCCGAAAAAAGCACTAGAAAATATTCATTTGATGATGCACTCTATTTTTCTTCTTTCTACGTTAATGGGCATTGCTACAGCGTGAACATTTTTTTAGCTTTATGAATTACTTGGAGTGGACTTGGTATTGACAATGCTGATTGTGTTTCGGGTAATATTGGTGGTATTGCAATTGCCAAATTCTACTTGAAAACTAAAGTTCTACTCAAGATGAAAGGCTATTCAAGTTTAGGAAAAAAAAAATGCCCTGCCCTTTCGACTTTGGAACACACCTACACCTATGCAATTAAAAATTCACATCTTTTGATCAATATTTTTAATGTTTAAATTGTTGAAAATATGCCTACAGAGCCGGAGAGGTTAGTATTCCAGTTCGTTTACTTTTCTTCCTATTGGTTACTATCTAGTGCTTTTTTGTTGTCTCACTGAAATGAATTTTATACTTAACTATCTTTGTGCTTTCATATTCAAAGTTTATTATGTGTTGCCATTTCCAGTTGTTCCAATCTTTGTATTCAAAAAAAGAGTGAAACAGATAGGCCCCACAAGAAAACAAAACCTATGTTAATGTTTTGTACAAAGCCATCACTAAACTATGAAAAAGGAAACATTACTTTAATCTCTCACTTTGCTTGTTTCAGTAATTGGCGGCTTTGCCAATCCAAATATCTGGTATAAGATTTTTGAACAGGCATATTCTTGCTGTTAGGGCCTGAGGTCTTTAGACATCTTGATCATTTAACTTATGAAGTCATGACGGGTCAACTCTTTTTAAATGCTTAATTAATTATGAAGGCTTCATATTTTCTCAATTGCAGGAGGCATATATTTGTTTTGTTCCATGACATGAGCCACATATTCATCTTAATTAATCACATGATTATCTTTAAATATATTTTAATATGTAATTCATCTTATTTCATTACATGAGTTGCTTTTAAGTATAATTTATACTATGTGAATAACAAAGCAACATGACATGTTTCTCTTTAAAAAAATCATAGCGTGCTATAACTAAAATGTGAAATGGCTGTTGTTTAAAATCTTTCATGGTGGGAAATTTAAACAGCGCTGCCAAGTAACAGTGCATAAATATGTAATTTTTAACCATTGCCACCTGCACTTAAGTGTTAAAATAGGAAATATTTACCACTTTCTTAGCTTTAGATACCCCATATGGATACTTTCTAAGTAAGCCAATTTGCTTGAATGAATCAGTGTGAGCACATAATTATAACTCCTGTTTACTTGCCTTGTTGAATTAGACTTATAGTTTGTCAAGTTGCAATCAACTGATGACATTCTGAGGATAAAGTGGAATGAGCCTTTATGCTGGCTTGCTTATGGTATGACTAGATAATTATTTTTTGTGAATTTTTCTTAATTGTGGACCTCAATAATTCATAAAATGCTCATTTTTTTTTCTTTTTTTTCCTTCCTCTGCATCAATTCTTTTATATCAAATACCCTTGATATAAAATGTTATGTGGGTTGATTCATAGCTATATGATTCCTTCAACTCATAGGCTTAGAACTTGTTTGTACTATGTTCAGATATCATTTGATGATATTCTTTTCGATGGATATTCATTTTTATTGTTTTTGCAGGTTGCAAATGTGGAAGACAAAGTCAAAGATTTACTTAAAAAATTGAGGCTGGAGAGGTTACTAGACATGCTTCTTATCACTCAAGATTTATCTTTTATAACAGTTCATGGGCATGCTTTCATAGTTGATGTCATATATATATATATATTTTTTATAGGATATTTTTGATCCATAGCAAAAAGTTTTGTGGTTGCAATCATGTGAAACTCTTAAATAATATAAACGTGCGTTAATTTACGATGATTTAACTCATTAGATTTGCTGGCATGTGTGCATTGTTAAACTTATAATCATTTTGTGTTTATTACATATTTGTAGTTTTAGTCTATAACAAAGAAAAATGTTGAAGTGGTTGTTTATAATGCTTGAATAATACTTGTGATTGCTTGGTGTGACCTTGCATTATTGAGCAACCTCTTGGGTTGTCTTATGGGCAAAAATGGCATCCCCCCACGTATATGTCCTTACAATGAAAGTAGTGGAACCATTTTCAGAGGTCTGTCATTGTTTAGAAAATTCATAATATGCTTATAATCATAGGATACCATTTGTATGTTGCATTTATGCATTTGTTCTTCTATTCAAAAAGTTGCACAATAAAGGGTCAAACTAAACATGACGTTGTGGCAATAGATGAGAATTTTAAGATTGATGTGCAGTAAACTTTAGGAAAAATAAGATGAGTTGTACATTAAGGTATGATAAAAATCACATTCGTAAGAGATAAAGTGATGGGAATTGATTAAGATGATATGGACATGTTTCAGAAGGCCTTGGTAAGGAGAGGTGCTTATATTGGTGTCAAAGCATCGTGGAAGAAAAGGCTAGCATTGATGGAGATTGAGAGAAGATTTCAAAAAAAGCTTGCAATAACATTGGAGATATATTGATATAGGAGTGCTTTGTGAGTTTGGATTCATATTGGGCAGGAACATTTGATACAAGGCCAGATAACTATTATTATGATAAGATGTGATGACTATTGAGTAGGTTATCCTCCTATAATGCTTTCTTATGCTTGGTCTCCTATTCATATCCATAACCATGTGAAGAAAATAGCAACTTAGATTTTTGTGTTTAACATGGATATGTGGAAACACATATGGAAAATTTAGCTATTCAATCTCAATTTGTCTGCCATACTAATCCAAATATGGAGACATAACATGAAATAGGAAGAACATTAGTGACAACTATATATCCATTGCTTAGAATGGGTAAGCTGTAAATATAACCATAATCAACAGCGATGAATCTATTTAAGTTCAAGTAACTTGGTTCTTCATCATTTTTTTCTGTCAATGGTGAACTACCACTTAACTGATATGGGGATGTGGTTCATGGGTGCATTATATGCTCATAGTGGGTGTTTGTTATTGGTTTTGAATAAGTTGTTAGTGGCTGTCAATTGGTTATCCAGGTCTTGGTCAACATAAGTCTAGGGGAAGTATGAGTCCAAGTTTGTTAAGATGTTGATTGGGTCTTTAGGAGGAGGTGGCTGTCGTTTCCAACAAGTTGGACATGGTTGTCGTTTCCAACAAGCTCTTAGTCTTTTTTGTTCCAATTAGAAGGGTTTCTAAGGGATCTTGATAGCTCGGTATCAGAGCCACGTTTTTAGGTGTCCAATTTTTAAGGGAATTCTTCTGATTCGATCCTTTTCTTCCACTTGCTCTTGTTATACTTCCCTATTTTGATTAAGATAGTGAAAAAAAATGGATAGTTGGTGAGAGATGCTGATGAGAAAGGAAGAAGATGAGGTGGACTTGTGGTTATTCTTGAGGAATAACCAGCCTCCCAAGTAAGATGGGAGACTTTGAGTTGGTCTGAATAACCATGATAATTTCTTTATTTAAACTCCTTAAATGCATAAAAGACTACAATATTGACAACCTAAAGTGTAGGAAATGACCACTTACTCCAAAAGACTTGATCAACAACTTTACAAACTTAGACTCATTATGTCCCATAGACTTCTGTTGACTAACACCTGGATAACCAACTAACAACTGCTAACAACTTATTCAAGGAAGGCCCACTATGAGCATGCAACCTACCCATGAACCACGTCCCCATGTCACTCTCCCACCCTGAGAGATTTGGATATCTTATTTTTAATTTTTCAAGATCGTCCCATCTGGCCTCAGTTGGTGATAAGGCCTTCCAATGTCCAAGCGCACCTCATCTCTCATCTTGTTGAATCTTCGATCTAGAACTGCTTGAGGTTCTAACATGAAAATGCCATCATGTGAGAGCATTGATAGTGAAGGCTGCACCTGCATATTTTAATCCAATTTCTGTTTTGAAAAAGAAAAAATCAGGTGGATGTGGTATCTCAGCCACTTTAGTTTGTATGCAACTTGGCCTATATGTTACACCACTTTGAATGGCTCATAAAAGAGAGGAGAGAGTTTAACTTCTCACCTCCAGGATAGGGATATTTGATGATATGGTTGAAGCTTGAGATGCACCCAATCATTAATATTGAATTCACGTTCAACTTTATGTCGATTTGCAAACTTCTTCATGCTTGCTTGTACATGTTGCATGTTGTTCTTTAACCAAGTGAGAATTATATCTCTAGATCTTAATTCCTTGTCCTCAACTTCCGCTTAGTTTGTCTTGGGTACATAAGAGAGGAGCGATGGTAGGGGTCGTCCATAAAGAGCCTCAAGTGGAGATATTTTAATGCACGAATGCTAACTAGTATTGTACCAAAACTTAGCCCATGATAGCCACTTGGTCTACTCCTTCAGTCATGAATTGGTGGAGCATCTGAGATACATCTCTGAGTGTATTGTTGACCACCTAGGATTGACCGTCATTTTGGGGATGATAAGATGAAGTTGAAATCAGTTCCTTGCAATTCAAATAATTCCTTCCAAAAGGCACTAATAAATGAAAGATCGTAATCATACGCTATAGATCTTGCCATCCCATGCAATTTGAAAATATGATCAAAAAGATTGAGCAATCTTAACTGCAGTATAAGTATGAAAAATAGAAATAAAGTGGGCCTATTTAGTCAACGGATCAACCATGACAAATATAATAGACTTCTAGTGTGATGAGGGTATCCCATTCACAAAATCCATCAATATCTTTCCATACTTATGTAGGATTAGGAAGTGGTTGTAACAATCTAGTTGTTGCTGAATTCTCTACATTGTGGCATTGACATGTGTCACACCCTCTAATATGCTAACGATCCTACCATTTCAGGCCTCTCTAGAAGAAGACTGACCTGATCCATTGGAGAGTCTTTTGTCACCCTTTATAGCTTTGTTTGTGAAATTATTCTTCTATTGGTCTGCACAAGGTTGAATCTTAATCTAAATAATTTTTTTTTAGCAACACAGAACTCCATCTTGAAAATAGAAAGAACCAACAGCATTACCAACTTTGTACAATTCAACCAAATGGATGAGCTTGGGATTAGAACTAACCTCCTCTTTCATAAAATCCAGCTATAGTGGAACCGGTTGGGAAAATGCATGCAATATGCAACTCCATCTCCTCCCTTTGCCTTGATGGTGCATCAGCTGCACGATTCTCAGTACCATGCTTGAACTCTATCCTGAAATCATCGCCCATGAGTTTGGAGAGCCATTTTTGTTGAGCGACAATCAAGATCTTTTGTTCCCGTAAGTATTTGAGGTTTCATTGATTAGTCCTTACCATAAATTGATGGCCCAAAGGATATGGTCTCCACTGCTGCATAGCCAACACCAATGCCATCATTTCCTTTTTGTTTGTTGAGATTTGAGAGGGACATATTTTTTCCATGTAATGCTTGGTTGAAGAAAGCAATTGGATGGTTTGCCTACATCAATACCCCATCTGATGCATCACACTCTAAGATGATCAGCTTAGAAAAATCAGGAAGTGCCAACATAGGGCTTAGGTCATCACTTTTTTGAGTTGATCAAAGGTTTGCTCAGCTTTATCCATCCAAACAAAGAGTGCTTCTCTTGGTGATATTCCGATCTTAAATCTAGTTTAGAGAAAAATTTAGCACCTTGTAACTTAGCTGCTAATTCATTAATCACTGAATGGGAAACTTATCTTTGATGATGATTTGGTTGAGTGCTTGATGATCCTTGCACATTCGCCATGACCCATCATGGACAAGTAAGATGGGAGAAGAGTATGGGTACCGCTAGGATGAATGGCACCTGATTGTAGCATCTGCAAAATCATTCTTTTGATCTTTGCTGCAATCCTGACACTTGCCGACCTCTCTTTCAACTCTCCCTTCTTCTTCTCCTCCTCCTCCTCCTCCTCCTACAATCCCATCAGCCTCATAAGAAGGATGGGCAACATCCCACCAAGCGCATTGTTCAAGCACCTCAACACTATCACTGATGCGTAAAACCCAGCCAGTGGCAGCACCTTTGCCATCACAAACTCCACCCATTCAGCATCTAATACAACAAATTGTCGCTTATCCCCATATGCAGTGCCCACGTCAGCATGTTCAGCACTGTCGAATGTTGCTTGTTCGGCGTATCGTTTAATAACATCGGCATTATTTCCATTCAGTTCTTTTCACATTATTTTTTCCTTTTTTGTATGTTGTTCTTTCTGCCTTGGTTATTAAACATCTCCTTACCAAGGTCCTCTCTTCAACAGGGTCTCCATCTTGTAAATTGCTTTGTCTACACATATTTGCAATCATTATACTTCTTACACAAGTCTGTTCCTAACATCTTCCGTCATGGATCTGCCTCAACATTTTGTTCTTTACCATACTTGCCTTATTGATTTCATCATTTTTATTGCCCAACTTGCCAACGCAGACAACATTTTTTTTTCCCCAATTTTAAAATGTAAACATGTTCATTCTAAATGTAAACATGCATGTGCATTCCTTATCTATTGATCATAGGTTTTAAGCACCTTCTTTGCTTTTAGGATGTTTCTACACATGCCAACTACTAATGACAGCAATATTCAATATAAATTTCTTGCTTGTACGGTTGTATTGTATGGGCTGTTTTGATAGTTTGTAACAATTATGGAAAATACTTTGCGGGAGCATATCTGCTGATGTTTTGGCCATTTGATGAACAAATGATATTATACTTACGACCATTTTCTGTTATGCACCTTTCTCTTTATTTACTTCATGAACTTCATCAGTCCACTGCTTGATTCCTTTGTATGGTTTGCATTTAGACTCTAATTTGTATTACCATAAGCAATAGGATCCTGCATCTTACATTCATATTGCAAATTTGAAGTCCTAAATTATACTCATCTAGTTCCATTTTATTCTGAGCATAATTGTCATGAATAGTAGCATTTGTTGCCTGGCATGACTTTTGAATCATTTACTTGACCTTTTTCCATATCTTATTGTGACACCTCCTTGGCTTTTTAATACACCAACAGCTTCCTTACAATCCTAGACTTCTATAAGCTCAAGAAATCAGTCTCTATATAACTATCTGAAAACATTATCACCGATGACACTTCTATGATATTATACAAATTTCTGAAGGCTTGGACCGATAAACCTCATTCTTTTTGTTAAAATGTTTTTTTTCATATGCTTATCGAATCTAATCACAATGATGAAATAAATAGTGAGCAGAAATTTTAGTACTTTGTCATAGATTTCTCTCTATTATATTAGAGCCATAATAAAAGAATTTAGATTAAACTTCAAACTTAATTATTAATATAGTGTTTCTTTTTCTACAAGTTAGTTTCAAGTGCAATAATATTATTTTTGCTTGCATTTGCTATGAATGTTTGAAAATGAAGCAAGGTTCACAAAATCGATATTGAGACCCATAACGGTACATTATCAGTTTGGTACAATACAGGTCGGTACTATATGGTACGCACCCTATATCGAGTATAGGGTGCCCATTCTTTTCTCTCTTATCTATAACACCAGTCGATAGTGGATGATATGGGTCAGTAAGGTAGACCTTGAAATAAAGTTTTTACTTCAAGATCGCTTTCTAGTTCTATGTATATATGTGTGTGTACCATGTATAATCATCAATAGATACTAAATGGAGAATTGTAATGGTTTAATTTTTTTTTTGGACTTGCAAATTTGTCTTGAAGTTAATTGCAATCATTGTCATCAATGATACTTCCACCATCATCATCAATGATATATATGCAGAACAATAACTATCCACAACCATTATCATCAATGATACTTCCACCATTTCTATAAATTTCTGAAGGCTTCCACCAATAAACATCATTTCTTCCATTGAAATATTTTTCCATTAACTTATCCAATCCAATCACAAGTGATAGTGAGCAGAAATTCTGCTACTTTGTCCTAGTTTTCTCTCTATTATATTAGATTCATATCAAAAGAATTTTAGACGAAGCTCCAAACTTATTTATCAATATATGTTTATTATCTTTATAAATTCGCTTCAGGTGCCATAATACTATCTTTGCTTGCACTTTGCCATGCATGGTTGAAATTGAGGTTCTTCTCTTCAAGATCGTCATTGAGTTCTATGATATATACATTTATGTGTACACTTGTGCACATGTGTGCATGCATGTGTGCGTGTGTGTAATCATCACTAAATACTGAATGGAGGATTGTAACGGTCTAAAATTTTTGGACTTGTAATTAGTGTTTTATTATCATGGCCTGATTGATATTTCGAATGTTTATCTTTAGCTTTTGGAATTTTGATGCATTATTCCAGCCTCAACAGAACCCTTCTCGTGATTCACACTTTCTTTCTTCAAGGTCTAGCACCTTGATATCCTATTGAAATTTGCATGTTTCCTGCTGTATATTCTGCAAAAACAGGTAATCTGATGCTTTGGTCTTGCAGTTCCTGCTGCTACAAAATTATCACCCAAAGATTATGTCGAGAGGATAAAGCATGTTCATGAACATGGTGGTTATGGGTCCAAGGGGTACGTTCTTAAAATTATATGATGATCCATGTTCATCAATTTTGTTGCTGAAATCTTGTACTTTACAGATATGGATACAACTGGAAAAGGAAGAAGCGGATAAAAACCTACTTCAAACTCACACAACTGCAGTTTCTATGAGAATGCTTTACATGCTTGCTCAGCAGGTGCTTATACTCTCACAATCACAGAGGTCTCTAATTTTCAGTTGTTTATGCTTTCAAGTTTAATTGATTTTTTTTCCTCTAATTTTCAAATATATACTATTTTCCTTGAATTATATGTGGAGTGTCATGTGTCAGAATGTAAAACACTGAAGATTGTTAAACATTTGGTTTGAATATTTGATAAAATCCATGTGTTCTAGGGTATGGAGTATGGACCATTAAAGGAAGCCAATAGGTAACAGTGAGGGAGGAGGGAGGATTTCAGTTATTGTGTTTCACTGTATTTCCTTGTCAATCTATGTTTTAAATCCATCCAACTTGGGTATGTGCATGCTATTAGCTGTAACCACTGGAGATTGGAATTCTGTAGCCAAATTAAAGATTTGGATAAATGGAAATCCATACACCAAAAAAAAAAAAAAAAGTGTAAACAAGAAGAAAGATGGTACTAGGAAGATTTTTTGGAGTTTCTTTTGTTCCTTTTCTATGGAAGCCGATTTACATAGAACTTTTTTTTATTGTTAAACTGCATGCCTGGTGAGGAAAAAAAAAAGAATCAATTTTGTAGTATCACAAGTTTCCCATGAAACTCAGAAGAATAAGTCTTACAAGAAATCTACTGGTTTTTTCCCATAACTGGCTTAGCTTCCCATACTTCAGGCAATCAGTTTGTTAAAATTCTTTCTCCCCACTGCATAACCCCCTCCTGATGCCTACAAACTCTCTTCCCTGCTCCTGTGTCCCTTCCTCCTCTCATCCTCCCATGACAGCATGGCAGTATCTGCTCTCTTCCAACTTTTTCATCTTGTCCTGTTCTCCACTGTGCTGAGCCTGCACATGGAATATTAATTGGCCTGCAGATCTACTGGCATCGATGTTGCCTTTTTTGCAATCTTTTTCTTGCAACTTTCTTTGTTCTCCTCCTTCGATGCCTTCATGGGGCCTCTTGCTGTTCATTTTAGGAAAAGCATCGAGTCCTATAAGAATCTTCTCGTTCCCCATATCTTGACTGAGCTTTAAACATGAGGCTCCATGGATTTTCAACTTTTTACTTGACATCCTTTCACAAAAGAACATCTGAAATGATGGATTGCTGTGGGTATGATTTTGTTCTCATGATGGATTCATGAAAGTGTTTTCCTAGTTGGCTTTGTGTCTAAAAGTGATTTGAGCTTCAGGATACAGGTTCAGGGATGGTGGAGGAATTTTGAGAAATCAAATGGTTAACTGCTGCAATCTACTTCCAATGAGAGCTGAACAACTTTTGTATATCTATTACCATATAACTTGCAAAATCAACGGGAATACAATATGCCATACCATGATTATATCACTGTATTCAAAGACCTCTTTGGTCTTTAAGCATTTAGAATGTTGTATCATGTAGGAAGCTTGATTTCCGGAATGCTTATTGTTTGTTCAAGTAGCCAAATACTTGTTTTGAATGGGAACAACCAAAGACTTTGATATGCATTGCTTGGTCAGTTATAAAATGGGTTCCTGTTTTCCATTCTTAAAGTATGAATTCTAACCTCCTTGACTTAGACTCCATCCCGTACAAGCCATGCTAGTTAAATAGTATCCTGTACCAACAATTAGTTACCATACGTGTCTAAAGTCTAGCTAATTTGGGGGATATGTAAGAAAGCAAAGGAGATGAAAAATCCCACAATGTCCCTGGCACCGCTGCTGGTTGCTTCCATCGCCTATGCAGTAATTGCTGCTGGCGGCTGTAAATCAGTGCACTGCTACAGCCTGGATCAGTGGCAGCCTTGGTGCCATGCAATAGTATCACATCCAGCTTGAATAGGGAAAGAAATTTCAATACTTTTTTTAAAAAAATCATGCAATAAGTGTTTAAGCAGGCTTGGTCTATGCTGCCTGGCCCATGTAGGCACCTAGTAGATTGCCCACAACACCGTTATATGAGCTTAAGTACCAAACTTTTGTTCGAGTGACCCATTTTTTTTCATAGTAGTCTTGTTATGGATGCAATACATGGCGACGCTAACCCAGAGCATGCCATTCTCAACTTAATCACTTCAGCGGGTCACCTGAAATATGCAGGGTTGAACTTTTAATCTTTTTTTTTTAAAAAAAAAAGATATTTTACTAATTTCTTTAAGTTAATTACAACATTATTATGGCAATACATTGCCTGCAGATGATGATCCTATCACTCCCAAATTTTATTGGGAATGTGAATTTGTTTAACACCCTGTTATACACGCCATGCCCTCAACAATCCTGAAGCAACTGAAGCCAATCTCACCTCTATCAACCTTTGTTCTGTGCCTCACTTTGCTTTGCTTGAGCTGAACTTGTTCTAGTTGAAATACAAGATTAATATTATATACTTTAAAAATTTTCCAGTCCAGAATCCTCTTTCCAGGGCATTTCTGATTTTAATAATTGTCATAAATTTGTATTGGGAAGTTCTAAGAATAGTAAAGAAAACAATTTGGATGTCCTTATATATAAAGTATTGGAATACAGTATCCGGTAGTTTAGTTAATATATTTGTGTTATTTGAGTTTTAGTTGCTGGTACTTATATTTTTTATATTCTCTAACTTTCCATTAATTAATGGTGTATTCTGTTCAGAAACCTTTCAAAGCCAAAAGGTGTTTCTCTATTGATCACAATGAAGCAGTAGACTGGACTCACCTTGCAGAGTTCCATCAGATAGAAGGTACCCCCTTCCCATATTGACACTACCTTTTGTATCTTCTGAATGAATAATCATAAGCATATTTAAACCAGAGTTACCTGCATGTTTTTTTTTTTTTTTTTGATATGTTGGACACCTGCGATTCTTTGTCACACTTCTTGACACGCCATACCATCCTATTGTAGTGTCATCATTAGTTACTTTTGGCTCTTCTGTATGAAGGTTATCAAGTCTCATATAACAACTAGCAAGCATTCTATGAGGTCTGACTCATTATTTGTTATGTGCGTGTACATATTTACACATATATAAGATACAAATATGTCCTTGCATCCAACTTTTAGCTGATTCATATGTCAGATTCCTCTAGACACTTGGACATGACACCCGTCTCATGTGTCAAAGTTACCTTGATCTAAATAACATGACACTTATGATCTAAGATGTTGTCAAGCTCTTATGGATCCATTGTCTTTAGCTTTCTTATCTCAGGTCTTATATGTGGTCATGGGCTCACCCTTGGTGATCTGCTTGGTGTACTAAAGGGTTTCTTTGCACGCCTTGGTATGACACTGCATATGCACATGCTTTTGCATCATTGCTTGTACATGACAAATTTCTTATCATGCTTTTGTGTATTTTTGTGTATAGCCATCTGTACATAATTATAGCAGTTTAGTTACCGACCATTTTTTGCATATGAATATGTTCAAAATGTAACAATTTAGCAGTATATTATATCATAGTTTGTACAGGATAATATTTTTGAAAAATACTAAACTAAGATGGTAGCAGACAAATAATCTTAAACATTCAGGTATATGGGCTTTTAAGTAGGTGTCTCAGCGGTGGACCCCCCCATAAAAGATTTTGGGCAATAACTCTAAATCTTGTTATTACTTGTTATTCTTCATTTTGGTTCACCATTGGAGAGCAAATGTTTTGGTGATCTTGGAATGTTGAAATAAAAGGACAGTTACCTCAAGAAATTGCAATATTATGACATGGACTTGGTGCATGTATTATTTCATCAGTATTCCTTTTTTCAATGGTGGACTGGAGAGTTTGTGGGAATTGATGGAGATATCTAGTTTCCGATAGCAAAAAAGCATGTTATACACAAATAAACAATAGGACCCATATTCAAAAAACTCAAAAGATTAATAAAAATGTTTAGTAAACTCTGATGTAACACATAAGCTACTTATAATGAACATGATCTATGAACTTCACTGCATTATTAGATAGTGCTGGACTTGAGTTCTCTTTGACTATGTCTATGTTACTGGATGAAATTCTGCTACTTGAATTTGTAATATGTGCAAAACAATCAAATTCACCCATGTGAATATGCTCTTCTCGGATGTATCTAATATCATCGCATTGAATCTAGAGTCTTAAAGAATAGTTCGGGAACTTTTTGGTGGCATCCATTCTTTTTGGATACAGGGGGGAAAAAAGAATTAACACCATCTGGATAACAGCTGTATGCTGAAGTTCTTATTGGTGGAAAACCCCTTTCCAAATCTTCATTATTTAGTACTTAGATGTAAGTGACAGCTTGATAGTCTCGTGCTAAATACCCCCATAAGGAGTATTGGATATTGGGTTGCATTTCAGCGTGTTTATGCAAGTTAAACTGCAAAATAGAATAAATAGAGTATGATGGATTAAATTATACACATGCTTGCACAAACAAGCATGTAGCATGATCAATTTCAAAAAAAAACTAATTTCTGATTTTATCTGGATCTCTAATTATATAAAGGTGTCATAGTTTATAAATTTTGGTAATATTATAGCTAATTTGCTATATCCAATTCAAGAAAATATCTATGTTATACAAAAATTCTATAAATCAATTGCTATGTCTAGATCCTTTACATTGTTTATGAGGTACCCATGTGAACCATTGTTTTTGCTTAAATAGCTTTGAAGATGGTCAAATATAAAATAAGAATCATTCCTCTAATTAGTTTTCAATTTCCTTTTTATTTCATCTAATATTTATGTGTGTAGTACAAATTGATGTTGCACAGTCTTTTCTCACTGTTGGACTATCAACTTAGTCTTAATGTAGGATTCATATGTACAACTATTAGTTTCTATAGGTCCCTATGTAAAAATTATAAAGGTGAGAATTCTAGAGCCTAAAATGTTAAGAGTCATTATAACACAGTGTTGTCTTAGGTTTTTCAAATGGAAAGCTAAAGACTACATCTACTGCCTATGAGTAGGAATAGCAATAGAGTGGGATAGGGTCGGAGACCCTAATCTCCATTCTCATCCCTGTCAAAGAAAATAATCCTTGTTCGTGCCCCATTCCTGTAAATTGAGATTTTTTTCATCCTCATCCCTTTCTCATGGAGAATGATAAATCTCTATCTCCGCTTCATCCCTATTCTGTCCCAGTCCCTACCTTGCCCCTTTCATCCCCATCCCGCTCCTAATGACATATATGAAATATCAATAAAAACTATAAAATTAATAATATAGCTGAAATTTATATATGTCATATTATAATATATATAAATTTATACTTAAATACTATAATATTATAGTATATATAAAAATATATAGGGGTACTATAATACTTAAGTACAGAGCTAACTGGATGAGATGAAGATATATTTATTTCCATCCCCCATCAGCAGGAATAAAAATAATCTCTGCCCCATTCCCACGATAGATAGGGAATCCCTGCCCTGAACGAGGCAGGGCAGGACGGGACTCTGCTTTATGGTTGAAATTGCCATCCCTACCTATGAGAGGCTTGTTGAGTGGCTTAATGCATAAAGCTCCCTTCATTGTGGGGATTGAAGAGTGTTAGATACATAAAGCCTTGCTTCTGCATGCAAAGAAGTTGTTTTTATATATCAAACTCTTGACTTTTAGGTCACAATGGAGCAACCTTATAGTTGCACTAAGGCTCGCCCTCTCATGAGAACCTTGTTTGTGTAGAACCAAAATCATAACCATAACCATAGCTAAACTTGCTCCCAACCTTTGAGATTGTCTATGTCAATTCTTGTTCACAAAGTATTCCTGTTAGGGCAGTATTATTGGAAGCCATTAGATACCAAAATCTAACAAAACAAATAAGCATTGATGTCTTAGCGACATGGAAGGTGCAGGTGACTTAAAACCAAAAAGAAACCTTTGATGTATTGCCCAGAGATCCATATGTGCTGTGATCAAAAGAAAATTTATCTGTTTGTCTTACAGGGTCAATAATTTCATTAAAAGATTGGTCAGCATAAATCCACAAAACGTCCTTTCATTTCTTTAGGATGTCTGGTATGTACATTGGGTGGAAGAGAACACCCACATGACCTATTAGATCAACAAGTGGATTTTTTTTTTTTTTTTTTTTTCTTATCCTTGTCTTGACAATTTGCTGAAAGGTCTTGGATGCTAGGATATTTCAAACAAAAACAGAGCACTGTCAACCATCAAGACACTCACTGTTGGTTTGGGAAATAAGTTTGCATGCTAATCTTAAAGGTTGTCATAAACAGTTTTGATCTGCACAATGGTTCTATTGACATGGTAGGTGTCATTTTACCTTCTTGTGCCAATGTTCTTTCTGTATAGGAAGCTAATCCATTTATCTTTTATTGTGCTTAGCAATGCTTGATTATATTTGGTTGAAGCCTCTTTTTGATCTGCACAATTTTGTGTGATTTCTTCTCATTATAATATACGGTTTTGTTTATTTTCATAAAGTATACCGTAATGCATAGCTGTTTCAAATATATGGTTTTGTTTACTTTCATATGCATCTATGGATCTACAGGTTAACAGTTTATTGTTATTAACAAACATAAATATGCCCTTTGCCAAAATACATGATGATCAATCCAAGTTGAATATCCACATTGGTCATTGTGTTTTACATATCATAAAATACATCCTCCAAAATTCTAGTAGTTTAGGTAGTTCCCAATCATAGACTAACATGCAGAGTGTTCTGCTGTTCATGAACCTTTAATTTAGTGATGGCTTGACGCATAGGTAGCGAACTGCTGATATTTTGAAATTTGCTTCTAGTCATTTTGGATGCTGATCATGCTGATGAGTGTTAATCATCAAAACATGTCTTATCATGCATTTTGATTATAAGCCACAACTTTGTTGATTATGTCCAGTGAAACTTAATGCTGCTCCTATAAGTATGCATATAGCGTGCCGTATATGTATATACACAAATATGTCATATGATTATGGATACCCACTAGTTCATAGGCTCTTCAGCATATTTTACTCCAGAACCCTATCTAGTATGTAATATTTAGTTAGAGATGAGACATTAAGGACAAAATATGTATAATTTTCAAAATCCAGAAATTTTATAACTAGTCATCAGCTTATGTCCATATGTGTGTACCACCCAACCGCAAGACAGAGAAAGACCCAATATTTCATGCGTTACCTATTTGTTATCCTACATGATCTAGATGAGCATGCATGGAGAATGAATTCATGCTCTTGCTTACCACTTCTGATTTATGATGCCAGGAAGTATTTATACGTTCTTTGCCTGAGTAGAGCAATTTTGTATAAATAAGGTCAATTCATCTGAAGTCTTGTGATCTTTAGTTCATTTGTTCTTGAAAATGTCAGTTCCAAGTTGGGGTTAAATCTTAAGAACTAGCAATTTTATATGTATGGCTTCTACTTAAGGTTATGGTAAGATCAGAGTTTTGAAAACATTTGTCAATGAAAATGTCGGTTTGGCAGTGGTGTCTGTCTTATTGCTCCAATATATCCTGCTTTTGCATTGCTATTTTAAAACTGTTTCAAATGTTCATTTCTTGATTGCTCCTTTTCAGTCTGGACAAAGGTTCTATGAACGTGTGCCATTCAAAACATTTGTGTACAACTACTAGGTTGAACCATTTTTTGACAAATTATGTGCCCCATTCTGACTGAATATACATCTATTATTTATGCTGCCATCCAGACATGTCAAAGCTGCGATTCAAACGTGACTGATTCTACTGAACCAAGCATGGAAGCTTTCAGTTGGAAATTTTCCTCTAAGCTTTTGGTGCATGACTGACTCTCTCTCTCTCTGCCCATTGTCTCATCTGCTTCTCCTTTTCAGTTATATCATTAAATGTTGGAAATTCTGGCATGTTTAGGCCTGAAATGCTGCTTCTGATGGATCTCCCTGAAGATGCTAATGTTGTTGCACAGGGTCTCTCTTGAAAGGTAATTTAAGCAATTACCTCTCTGAAAGGATGGCCATTATTTTTGGGGCATTGAAGCATCTTGATTGGCAATGCAACCTCATTTGTTTGAGAATAACTAGTTGGGATTGTTTGAGATATTGACACATTAACAAGTTAAAATACATTATTCTTTATTAAGTGTGATAGAGATCTTTTAGGAGTGTTATGTTTGCAACAGACTCTGCAAGCTGGCCACTGTTATTTCTTCATACTATTATTATCGCTATTATTATTGAGTTGCTAGATGATTGGATTGGAGTGGGATCTCCCTCCAACTATAGAAATGTCAACGGATACAAATTTAAGTCACTGTCATCAGCGCCTTTGCATCTTTACTTCCAATGCGTAATCTATTCTTAGACATGCGGTGGCATTTTTCTGGCGTAACTATGCATATATTTGATAGCATTTTTCTGGCGTAATTATGCATATATTTGATACTACAAGCTAATTACTGTTTGAGTGATTTTAGCAATTCTTTCTGGTCAAAATTTGGCATTCACCATCTTTGTTGAAGTCAAGGATATGTTGATTTCTCTTATGCAGCGGCAGCAATAATAATAATAATATTCCGTTATTTGCGGGTGGATTTTAATCTGCCGTTTGGCGTTGCAGTGGATCTGATGGCATAGCTTGAGATATGGGCATTTGGCAACAGATGAATTTTCGGAGCACTAATAATCGCTTCTTATGGATGAGCTCAAGTTTTGCTGTTAGAGCAGATTATAATTCTTTGGAGGGGTTTTGTTACGATAGTCTTTATTATTTTTATAAAAAAACATGATCACCATTGATGAAAGGATCTTTTGTTAATTTTGATGGCTTCTGAACTGGCTTCTTTCCTTTCCGAAATCGAAGCCCTCGCCATCATCGATCCATTTGACCACTGACTATCTTCGTAATCGTTAGGAAATCCATTAAGATCCCTGACAACCCAGACGACTCCTTGATTGGTAGTAGCAATTGCATCAAATCAATTAACATAATTTTGGAGAAAGAAGTGCCATGATGTTTTTAACAAGCCAATCCATAAAATTTAATTTTTTAGTGCACCGGCCATAAACATTCAGTTGTCAGTCATATATTTAATATTTTTAATATTAAATATTAAAAAAATCGAAGAGCACGGTAACAAAATCCTCCTCTGAAGTTGTGATTTTTTTTGATTTTGAACGGTTTAGACTGTGGTCATATTTTCAGAATGAAGATGCCATATATCCAATATAAAGTCAAAAGGTTGGTACATGTCAAAGAAATCTAGTATTTTAAGGGATAATTTTTTCCACATGATATAGTTAGATTTAAAGTGATATTAGGAGGCCACGTTTGGGACCAATCAAAGAAAAGAGGAGAGACATTACCATTCCCTAAGGCATTGAAGTCTTTCAAAAATGATAGGTTCAAAAACCTACATGAAATATAGATTCTGATGAAAACTCACATTGAGATCCCTCATCAAACCTATTTTATTTTAAAATTATCCTCTAGCCTAATTAAAATTTTGGGAAAGCCCACTATTATATACCAAACAAAGAAATCTTTCAATTCCATGGTTTTTACATTTTTAAGTTTTTGATTCCTTAGATTTGGACAATTCCACATATTTCAAGAAACCCTCGTCCCAAACATGACTCTAATAAAAATTCCTCTCAATTTTTGGTTTCCTAACAATAGATAATTTTTTCTTTCCAAATATAAGTTCTCACCATTCACCAAACATAAGCATCCAACTAGACCCTAAATTACACACACACATATAGAGAGAGAGGGAGAGAGAGAGAGAGAGTTTGACTTGATCATGTTTGAAAAAATCTTTCCTCAAAATCCAATCAAATTTAGATTTGGATGATGAATAACTCACATTAATGACCCAAGTTATTAGATGTGATTTTCTATCTCTAAAATGTTTATATATCTAAAGTTGTTAGATTTGGAATTATCTAACACAGACATTAAAAGATCAAAATACACAAAATACAAGCATGGCTAGGACTAAGTATAACATGCTCTCTTGAAACATAAGCATGCATAATTCAAGTCACTTATATATATTTGGAATATAGCAAGAACAAAACATATAAGCATGTTAGAGCATGTTAGAACGAACATGGGTTAGTTTTAGGCAAGAATCTAGAATTGATCTTATTAAGATCGATTTCAAGATTTTGAACTCAGAATCAAAGTAAACCTACCTTGGACTAAACTTGGAACCAAACCAATGTGATCAGTTCGGTCCTGAGTTACTTCTAGAATAAAACCTGTTTTTATGAAATCAACCTTTCAACTAGAATAAGCAATACTAGTGGATGGGTTTACCATGATCTGCAACCCTCTGTCGTAGCCAGTCTAATTTCAAATGTGAAGCATTCAACCACATTGAAAGTAACAAATCAATTGGATGTAGATATAGAGATAAGTCATATAATTAGGAAGGCAACATGGTTGCAGACGTGGGACTGCTAAAAAAGGCTGCTGATAACCCCCAGAAAAAAAGGAAAAAAGAAAGGTGAGCGTATGTAAAGATTCTTTTCCTGCTGTAGAGGTAGAATGCTGAAACTTTCTTAGCACAACCACATAAGAACAAATTAGTACACACAAAAATTAAGAAATAAAAAGAGTGATTACCATAATCAATAAAATCGACACTTGTGCTCACCATATCAACGAAGCTATATACTCTCACACTACAGATAACTCATCTAACTAGAAGTCAACATGCTTGCAGATGCAGGACTGCAAAAAAAGGAATGCTGATAATCGTCATAAACACGGAGAAAGAAAGGTGAGCATGTGCAAAAGTTCTTGTCCTGCTGTGGAGACAGAATGCTAAAGCTTATATAGTGCATTTTGTGAGCACAATCACCTAAGAACAAAATAGGAAACTTCAAAAAAAAGGGAAAAAAAAGGAGTTATTACCAGAATCAATAAGCTCTACGCTTGTGCTCCCAATAGATCATGTGATCCTTTAATCAGATCTCTTATCCTTGATCGAAAATTTTTAACAATTATTTTATGGGACTGTACTTTCAATATAGTTCCTAGATTCAAGAATTATATCCATATCAGCATTTCCTCCAGAAAAAATATCACCTATAAATTGTCTCTTCAAGACTTACTGTGACAACAGAACCCAGAGAAGATTACATTTATTAACCATTACAATTTGTTTGCATGTAAACCAGATGTCTAGGTTGCATTAATATCTGTAGAATCATATCTGTAGAATCATTGCCATAGAATGACTTGAAAGAGCACAAAATCTAAACTACAGGACTTCTGGTGTCACAATATTACAGTACATGCAAGCGCATACATACAGAGCACAATCATGTAAGTAGAGTCTCGATGTCATAATTTTATAAGCAGTGTCACATCCTACACAATTTCTCCAATTCAACCAGAAGATCACACAGCATTGCCACTGGTTGAACTGATGAGCCCCATCTTCTACCTCATCTTATGGACTCCAGATGACCCATCTCTCCATAATTCCTACCTGATATCCACATTGTGCACTCAATGTATTGAAAACCACCATGTTAACTTTAACCGACCCATGAAATGCAAATATCGAAGAAAAGCACCTGCTCCTAGGTTTGAGTAGATGGCTGGGCTCAAACAAATGTGAGGAAATATTATACGTAACCCGCTTAAAGATCTATATATTGAAGCCTGCTATCAAATCTCAACTAGACTTGGCACTAGACACGCCGGAAATAGGTTAAAAATCGAGTGAAACGACCACTCAAATTAAATATAAGAAAAGATACATAACTCACTTCTATTCAATTCAAAACTAGTACCGCCGCATGGACTGCTGAGAGTACTTTAAACTCAACAATCCATTGAATTTATATATATATATATATATATATATATATATATATATATATATATATATATATATATATATAGCCAAGTCTCTAATCTTATAATTAGAAGGAGTGTTTAGTAGTCAATATTGAAAGTCTTCGTTATAATTTTTATATTTTCTCATTTGTCGAATAAGAGCAAGCTGTTTCCTCCGCTCTGCTCTGGGCCACTGGTGATCTGGGGCTCATTCGCCATTGAACTCAGCTCTGTGTCCTTTAACCGGTCACTGCGGCGGCGACGGCGACGACTAGAGGCGTCCTTCCTCTCCACAAGAGATGGCCCGAGGGGATCCGGGTCAGGTGAAGAGGGACCAAGGAAAAAGATGGATCCTGTATGTAAATTTAGGACGTGATAGGGACATTGCAAGAATCTTGTTTGGTGATCACGCGGGAAGAGCCCGAACTTTGTATCGCGAGTAAAATTGTCCATAAACCCCCATGAAATGTAAATATCGAAGAAGAGCACCTACTCCTAGGTTTGAGTAGATGGTTGGGCTCAAACAAATGTGAGGAAATTTTATACGTAACCCGCTTAAAGATCTATATATTGAAGTCAAATGACCTGCTATCAAATCTCAACTAGACTTGGCACTAGACACACCGGAAATAGGTTAAAAATCGAGTGAAACGACCAGTCAAATTAAATATAAAAAAAGATACATAACTCACTTCTATTAAATTCAAAACTAGTACCGCCGCATGGACTGCTGAGAGTACTTTAAACTCAACAATCCATTGAACTTATATATATATATATATATATATAGATAGAGCCAAGTCTCTAATCTTACCATTTTCGCAACGCACAGCCCGCTCATCCCCTCCGTACAAGCTTTTCTTTGCTGGAGTGGGACACGTTTTTGGCTTACTTATGAAAAAAGAGTGCTCTAAACTATCTGTTACTTACTAGTTCACATAAATAATATATACTTATATAATCCGCTTAACATAATGAACCCCATCCATCTTTGGATCTTTGCATAAAAAAATATTTGTTAAAAACTATTTCTTCATATAAAGAGAAATTTATTTTCAGAAATAATATTGGAGGTACTGAATGAGATCCCAATATAATCCCAATATGACATCTTCGGATTTTTTTTCATTTTTCTTACTTCATGGATTAAAATTGTCAGTTTAACCGAAGAGTTAAAAAAAAAAAAAAAAAAAAAAAAAAAAATCAAAGGGACCATTTCACCTTGAAATTACACATGACTGAACTCATCGGTAGAAAAAACAATTTCAGAAGATCACCCTTAGATTTTTTTCTAAAATCTTAATTTATTTTTTAAGGGCATGTTGAGAAGATAATTTTAAAATCATTTATTAAATAGATGATTTTAACCTGTGAAAAAAAAAAAAAAAAAACAAACAAACAAACAAAGATCTCCCGCTAAGATCTCATATGGCATCCTAACATTATCTCAAAAGACAGTTCAGATTGAGCATTATTCACAGTAATTATTTTTAAAAAACCATTTAAATTAGCAAAGATCCTCCATCTTCCTTATTGGAGGTGCTCCATATGGTACAGATACACATAACTAAGGAAGCTGGACCATCAGACTGAAGGTTTAATGCTTTTTTTTTTTAAAGAAAAAGGGTTCGCAACATGGCCCAAAGGGTAAAAAAACCAGCTTGACGGTGGAACTGTACAGGTAGATTCACCCAAGTCATTAGTTTTAGGAGACTCCCCGCAGATGTTCTACATGCATTCATTTCGAAGGTAAACCAATCTCTGGCACTGTGGTCCTATCATATCCCTCACATAATTAGTCTGGTGAAATTATCAGTAAAAGACTAATCTTCATAGAAATCCAATACTTCCAGAGAAACGACCAGTATCATTTCTATTTGGAAAAAAAGTCACAAACAGTAAAATTCTACACTTCATTTCAGATCAATCAATAGCTGATATATATCTAAATTGAATGAGTTGATTATTTTCTACCCTAACATATTCTTATAGAAAAGATGATTGTCTAAAAATGATATATTGATTCAAAGAACTATATACCATGATCTTCCTGAACATCCTCTGCCCTATAAACCAGGAATGAATAGCTGCTGCTAAAGCTTGATGCCAATGCCTTGCCAGCCGAGGTTGGTGGAGAGAACGCACATTGAGAGTGGTCTAACAATTTGTGGTTGCAGAAACTTTTCCTGCACGAGAAGCAAAAAATAAGGCCATGTTATCGGTCATCTTGACTTTAAGACCCATTCATGAGCTATACAATTGGTGAAAAACCTCAAGAAAAATTCTGCCAAGATTTTTTCAATTTTTCAAGCATACAAAAATGCTGCCAAGATAAAAATAGTTGATGACAGTAAAAACAACGCAAATAGGCTAGATGGGCCAGGAAAACTAACCCAACCCACATAAGTTATCAGTTTTAAAACAAAAGTAACAGAAAAATCAGAACTACATACAGAAGTCAAGTGATGAGCTATCTTGATTTCTACCATTGTTGATCAAATCAATACCCAAAGTATCATCATTCACTCAACAAATTTTGAGTTAAGATTCATATAAAACCTTGTCCTTTTTTTTTTTTTTTCCCTTTTCCTTTTTTCTTTTTCTAGATGGAGGGAGGGTGTGGCATCCACTGAGATTTCACTAAGAATATGAATCCAAATAATAGTGTTCGTTTCCTGTAATTTCAGTTCACCTTACCTTGCTGCATCTAGTAGTTGTGAGGCAATTCCCTTCCTTCCATGGGACGGTACAACCCAAATAGCTCTAAAGCCACAAAGAGCTGGCACAGCTTCCTCCTCACAGAGGATGGCTCCACTATCCCATTGATCCACATCGGTGCTATTGGCTATACAACTTCTTTTAATGACTTCCCTATTAAAACTAAAACCTCCAAATTGTATGGTTGGCTTTTGTCTTGTCAACTCTGCATCAGCCACTGCCAACTTGGGTGGCATATCATCAGAATCTTTGCAGGAGGAAGAACTGGAGATAACTCTATGTGCTGTTTTTATCGGTTCAGCGACAAGACAGCCGACGATCCTATGATGTGAAATGAACAAGTATACCTACACCAGAGAGAAGGAAATCATTATGAAGAAAAAAATTAACTTAACTTCAATTATAGGTGCTACTAGATATCCTTTGCTTTCTTTGTAGGCCATATTACCTTGCATAGCTTATGAAGAAGCTGGTTGTCACTGAACCCGAGCTCCTTCTCCATCATCTTAATGACCTCTTGTACCTGTTCATATATGAGCAGTATTGAACAATTATTTTAATCATTGGATAAATTTTTGTACCGAATATCAAACAAAACTTACAATCTGGTTCCAATTATTCCACTAGTAGAACAGAGTAGCATCTCTACTTTTTTATTTATCCTAACAAATAGTTTTGAAATTCTATAAAGAATAGTGGGAATAGAACCAAAACCTTGCGCTTATGAGCTGGGGGATCACTATCCAACACCAACAAGATGCGGTCACCATTGCTACCAGGCATAGAGACCACTCTCTCACTGCGCCAACCCTGCATCTCAGAAGTAAAGCATAACAATACTAGAAAGAATCCTGGCTGCCAAACAAGGAAATCTAACAAAACAACAAGCACCTTGAATTGTGTCCCCTCATTGTAGCTCTTATGGAAGGTCTTGTGAACCTTCTCATCCCCCTCATCACCCCGAGCATACATCAGACCACAAACAGAGCAAGCATGGAGGAGGAAATCGGACTGTCCCAATTCCAAATGATACTGAGCATAATGCCTCTTCTTGTTGACAAGCTTGCCAACAGGATCGGATCTCAATGAAGAATTTGCAATTCTACCATTCTTCTTTGTTTCCATATCACTGGTATCTAATGGCGTTCCATCAATATTGCTGCTCAAAGTCCAAGAAGCTGTGAGACCGTAGTCTTTCATTCTTAAAAAATAAGTGGCGACTTCCAGCAAATGACAATGTAGATTGTAATTAGAAGCATAGGTAGATTAAAGAATAAGAGCTCAAGCATTTCAAAGAAAAGCAATATCAATATTAAGAAAAAAGCTGGGCTGAAGAATAAAAACTGAATACTGGACTTCTTGACTATAATAGCTCGAGCATTACTGAGACGTGATGATCTGCAGGAATTTATAAATAAATTGTTGAAATATTACACAAAAAAAAAGGGTTGGAAAAGGTGAACCGAATGCTACCATATTTAAGAATAAGAGCTCAAGCATTACTGGAAATCCCTAATCTGGAATAATCTACCAGTTTTTCTTGAAATTGTTACAAATTAGGGCTTCATGTTAATGATTTAAGTCTGAAAACTTGAAAAATATGGAATAGGACCTCTCTACAAATTCTTTTAAGTGATCACTAAACTGTTAACAAAACAAATAGAGCAGGCCAAGAGAAATTGAATATCTTAGATAAAATACTTCATCTTGAAAGGAGCTTTTATTATCCCTCTCCTCCCTAATAAAAGCTCATGTTTGGGAGGGAGCTGAGAGGAGGAGGGGGAGGGGACCAACATTCCGCACCATTCCCTCTCAAAACTCAAATTTCTTTAACCTCTGAATTGGAGGATAAAGAGCAGGATGGGAATGGTTTATCATTTTTAGCCCTATTTTTTCAATTCTATCCTACAATTTTTATAAAAAAATTTTAAAGTTGCCCTTCAGCCTTAAAAACCCAACTCATCTCTCTTCTTCCCATTTCTAGTCATGAGACCTTAACTTTCCTCCTTCATGCAAGCAAGAAGAATGCATGATACCCTTCTTTCTCCTTACACTTTCTTACCCTTTCTTCTCCTTCCCTTCTTTTCAAAAAAAAAAAAAAGAGGGTAACCATCCTCCCCTTCCCTTCCCTCCTCTCCCTTCACCTTCCCCTTCTCTTCCCTTCCCTCCTCTCCCTTCACCTTCCCCTTCTCCTCCAAAGATCCAAATAGGCCCTTAAAATTTCAAGCGGTGCAGCAAAAATTGGGATAGACACAGTTCCACATCCTTTACGTTGGTACACCCACATGTACTGTAGCATGTGTATCTGCCTTGGATTTATGTGAGCCTGCCCATAGATCGGTAAAAACATTTGCCTAGAGTTTAAACCTCTCTCCATATGGAAACAAAGAATTAGACTTTGCTCAAAGTTGTCAGGGCCACCATAATAGATGCCGAATCACCCAAAGATCTCCGATGAGAGACCCCTTTGGGACTAGCATCCAACTCAGTCAAGAGGTCATCAAGCCATGAGGGTTTTTCTACACATGATGGAGCCCTGGGATGGTAACCTATAGGTGTGGTCTGGAGTGTCGAATTCAGTGATCGGGGCAGCAGACACCTGTTCTGAAATGGGTACCGAGGAGGGAGGTGGTGGGATAATTTAAGGCTAGCTTTAGCCCTGTTACTTAAAATTACACAACAACAATGCTATAGCTTCCTCTTGTTTCTGTAATAAAACCCAAACGGTGAACACCAGAAGAATCGCAAAGAGAAAACCAACGCAAAATTTCAAGAACAGGGAATGCAACTGAGCATTAAAATCGATCTGCATCGCTGTAAAATCTAAATAGTAACATAAAAAGGTCAAAAAAAAAAAATTCTTTTAACAAATTTCCATGGTCAGAACCGTAAAAGCCCTATAACCCATTTAAGCCAAAACCCTAACTTGTTGTCCATCTATCTCTGAGAGGTTTGACGCTTAGACGTCGTACGTAGGATTCTTGAAGCCACGAAAGAAAACTAGAAAGGCATTGCGAAGAATAAAGAAGAGTAATGCAGTATGAAACCCAAAAACACCAAGAATCACAAAAGAAACGCAAGAAATAGATCAAGAACTAAAACCCTAGCATCCAAGATTTCTATTAGGATCAAAACTCGTAGCCGATGAAACAGTAACCCTAATCTTGCCAACTTTACAAAGAATAAAATATATTGAATCAAAAGTAAAGAGATCGGAAAAGAAGAACAGGAAAAAAAAAAAAAAAAAAACTGCACAAAAGATCAGAATCGATGCGAAAAAATATGAGAAAAAAAAGGAAAAAATAAATTGAAACAGTTCTAGCTTAAAAGCTGGCCGATCGCCCTTGGACGAAGAAAAGCACCGAAAAAGAAAAGAAAAGGCGAGAAATTAAAAAAATGATTATCTTTCCTCTGTGTTGGGGGTGTTGGTTGGCATAAATTCTCTCTTGTTCTACTTGAGAGAGAGAGAGAGAGAGAGAGAGAGAGAGAGAGTTCTTGTTACCTCGTCTTGGTTTCAGGACTTGGATGGCAGCGAGTGTAGGCGATTGGGATCTCGAGAGGCGGCGGCCCGAGCGTAGGACAGGTGGAGGAGGTCTTAAAGAAGGCAGTAAGCTTCGTCTGCAGCATCCCGTTGTTCACAAAGAGATCTTCCGATCTCCGGCTTTCTATTTCTTTCTCTTAGCGCCCTTCCTTCGATCGGCAGCAGGACCCGCACTTTTGAATTTTAACAAGCACGGCAATAATTAGCAGAGGTACGTTTCCAGCTCAATGAGCCAGCACACGCCACGTGTACTTTAGAACATGAATCTACCGTGGTTTTGTGTGAGCCTGTCCACAGGTCAATAGAAACATTAGACAACAAGATAGATTCTGAAGTTTAAGCATCTCTCTAGATCTGGGGACATGCGAACAACATCCAAGTTATTTTTTATTTAATATAAAAAAATATTTCTGAAAATAAGATCTTTTTGCATTATTTTTAGAAATAATATCCGTTAAATCACATAGGATGCCAGATTGGCAGTTTTTTTCTACATGGAAGATAGATTCTAATGAAAACTCACATTGAGATCCCTCATCAAACCTATTTTATTTCAAAATTACCTTCTAGCCTAATTAAAACTTTGGGAAAGCCCACGATTATATACCAAACAAAGAAATCTTTCAATTCCATGGTTTTTACATTTTTAAGTTTTTGATTCCTTAGATTTGGACAATTCCGGCTTTCTATTTCTTTCTCTTAGCGCCCTTCCTTCGATTGGCAGCAGGACCCGCACTTTTGAATTTTAACAAGCACGGCAATAATTAGCAGAGGTACGTTTCATTACGATGAGCCAGCACACGCCACGTGTACTTTAGAACATGAATCTACCGTGGTTTTGTGTGAGCCTGTCCACAGGTCAATAGAAACATTAGACAACAAGATAGATTCTGAAGTTTAAACATCTCTCTAGATCTGGGGACATGCGAACAACATCCAAGTTATTTTTTATTTAATATAAAAAAATATTTCTGAAAATAAGATCTTTTTGCATTATTTTTAGAAATAATATCCGTTAAATCACATAGGATGCCAGATTGGCAGTTTTTTTCTACATGGAAGATAGATTCTGATGAAAACTCACATTGAGATCCCTCATCAAACCTATTTTATTTCAAAATTACCTTCTAGCCTAATTAAAACTTTGGGAAAGCCCACGATTATATACCAAACAAAGAAATCTTTCAATTCTATGGTTTTTACATTTTTAAGTTTTTGATTCCTTAGATTTGGACAATTCCACATATTTCAAGAAACCCTCATCCCAAACATGACCCTAATAAAAATTCCTCCCATTTTTTACCCTCAAGTTGATGGTGCAGTGTGAAGTCCAATTTTTGGTTTCCTAACAAGAGATAATTTTTCCTTTCCAAATAAAAGTTCTCACCATTCACCATCTCTGATACATCTAGTAGATAACATAAGCAACCATCCAACTAGACCCTAAATTATGCACCCACATATGCACCATGTACACACACACACACACACCATGTACACACACACACACACACAGATATATATATATATATATATATATATATATATATATATATATATATATATATATAAAGAGAGAGAGAGAGAGAGAGAGAGTTTGACTTGATCATGTTTGAAAAAATCTTTCCTCAAATCCAATCAAATTTAGATTTGGATGATGAATAACTCACATTAATGACCCAAGTTATTAGATGTGATTTTCTATCTCTAAAATGCTTATATATCTAAAGTTATATGATTTGGAATTGTCTAACACAGACATCAAAAGATCAAAATACACAAAATACAAGCATGGCTAGGACTAAGTATAACATGCTCTCTTGAAACATAAGCATGCGTAATTCAAGTCACTTATATATATTTGGAATAATAGCAAGAACAAAACATATAAGCATGTTAGAACGAACATGGGTTAGTTTTAGGCAAGAATCTAGAATTGATCTTATTAAGATCGATTTCAAGATTTTGAACTCAGAATCAAAGTAAACCTACCTTGGACTAAACTTGGAACCAAACCAATGTGATCAGTTCGGTCCTGAGTTACTTCTAGAATAAAACCTGTTTTTATGAAATCAACCTTTCAACTAGAATAAGCAATACTAGTGGATGGGTTTACCATGATCTGCAACCCTCTGTCGTAGCCAGTCTAATTTCAAATGTGAAGCATTCAACCACATTGAAAGTAACAAATCAATTGGATGTAGATATAGAGATAAGTCATATAATTAGGAAGGCAACATGGTTGCAGACGTGGGACTGCTAAAAAAGGCTGCTGATAACCCCAAGAAAAAAAGGAAAAAAGAAAGGTGAGCGTATGTAAAGATTCTTTTCCTGCTGTAGAGGTAGAATGCTGAAACTTTCTTAGCACAACCACATAAGAACAAATTAGTACACACAAAAATTAAGAAATAAAAAGAGTGATTACCATAATCAATAAAATCGACACTTGTGCTCACCATATCAACGAAGCTATATACTCTCACACTACAGATAACTCATCTAACTAGAAGTCAACATGCTTGCAGATGCAGGACTGCAAAAAAAGGAATGCTGATAATCGTCATAAACACGGAGAAAGAAATGTGAGCATGTGCAAAGGTTCTTGTCCTGCTGTGGAGACAGAATGCTAAAGCTTATATAGTGCATTTTGTGAGCACAATCACCTAAGAACAAAATAGGAAACTTAAAAAAAAGGGAAAAAAAGGAGTTATTACCAGAATCAATAAGCTCTACGCTTGTGCTCCCAATAGATCATGTGATCCTTTAATCAGATCTCTTATCCTTGATCGAAAATTTTTAACAATTATTTTATGGGACTGTACTTTCACTATAGTTCCTAGATTCAAGAATTATATCCATATCAGCATTTCCTCCAGAAAAAATATCACCTATAAATTGTCTCTTCAAGACTTACTGTGACAACAGAACCCAGAGAAGATTACATTTATTAACCATTACAATTTGTTTGCATGTAAACCAGATGTCTAGGTTGCATTAATATCTGTAGAATCATATCTGTAGAATCATTGCCATAGAATGACTTGAAAGAGCACAAAATCTAAACTACAGGACTTCTGGTGTCACAATATTACAGTACATGCAAGCGCATACATACAGAGCACAATCATGTAAGTAGACTCTCGATGTCATAATTTTATAAGCAGTGTCACATCCTACACAATTTCTCCAATTCAACCAGAAGATCACACAGCATTGCCACTGGTTGAATTTATGAGCCCCATCTTCTACCTCATCTTATGGACTCCAGATGACCCATCTCTCCATAATTCCTACCTGATATCCACATTGTGCACTCAATGTATTGAAAACCACCATGTTAACTTTAACCCACCCCTCCCCACTGCTCTGTACCTTCCCATGATAGTATCAATCCTGCCACATCACACTCCCCTGCCAACCCACTTGCAAGATGGGAAAAGAAAGGCACAACAAAGTTGTTGGGAGATTTATCTTCACATTTTTGTAATAGACATATATACGGAACATGCATGCAAATGCAGCACATATTGAATGCATTTCACCTGGAGAACTCGAACTACAGATTTTGTCCAAGTATGATTACTGGCTCTCTTATTTTACTCCAGGTAAAAATACATATATGATCAGCATGGTATCTCATGTTAATGACAACTAGTGCAAGGTTCTATTGAGACTTCTTTGAACAGAAGTGGCATCACACTCCATATAAGGCATGGTCGTTGTGTAAAAGAGATACTATATACTAAATATGGAGAACAAAGAAACAAGTTACAAGAAATGTCCAAAATTTTGGATCCAAAAAAATATAATATTATGTAAAAAAAAAAAAAAAAGCCCAAAAAGACTAAGCATATCCATATGAAAATGCCCAAAAACTCACATGTGTAAACCAATCAAATTAAAGTATGTAAAACCCAAATCATGGCTTAAATAGTAGTTTATAAAGATAATACTCTAAAAATGTAAAAACTATGGTTAAAGATTTTCTTATATATCAAAAAATAACAAGATAACCCATATAACCAAAAGGGATAATTACATCATCAGAAGCACATAAACTTATTTAGGGTTTTTTATTGAATTTTTATCATTTGTTTTTTCAATTGAGTATATCAACTCATGTAAGTTTTCAAATCAAGTACATTTTTAATGGCCATCAACAATGACTTGAGTATACTTTTTTTTTCTGATTAAGTACACCAACTCATAAAAGTTTTTCAATTAAGTATACTAACTCATAAAAGTTTTCAATTAGGTATACTTGTTTAAGTCCAGCTATCATTTTACAAATCAATCAATCAAAAATTTTTATATATAAAATTCTTTACACAATAATCTAAAGAAGAAATATTATTATCTATTTGTGTATAAAAAAATCATATGCATGAAAAGTTAAACAACAAAATAGTAACTTTCTAATTGCTCGACTAATAGTAAATGAATTAATGAAAAAAATACGCTTCAAGTACATGCCTTTTTTATATTGTATACTTTTGATGCTTTACTAATACATTTTTCAGCAAAAAAATTGCCCTTTTCCAAGGGTCGTGTGACTCCACAGGCTATCTGGCTCTACGATATAAAGCTAAATGTTAAAAAGGTGTCAATGGATAGCCCCTGTAATTTTTCTGCTCACATTCTTTGTAATTGATTAAAAAACTTTTATGAGTTGATGCACCCAATTGAAAAACTTTTATAAGTTCGTATACTCAATTAAAAAAAAAAAAAAAAAGTATACTCAAGTCATCGTTTGACAACCGTTAAAAATGTACTTGATTGAAAAACTTACATGAGCTAGGATACTCAATTGGAAAAGAAAAAAAATGCATAAGAATTCATTTGAAAATTCCAAATAAGTTTATGTACTCCTAGTGCAATTATTTCTAACCAAAAATAACATCTAGAATCTCACAAACTTGCATGCATACCAGTAAAGTTTCAAAAATGCACATAATGGAATTTTTTTTTAAACAAAGGATGTAGCTCCAGCAACTCGTACATTTGATATTTATTTAGCTAAACCAAAAATTTACACATCTAGTATAAACAGAACATAAGAGAAGCTAGAGATATCACCTTCTCAAGCATATGTCCAGTGTCTTGATACTAAACAATCAATCTCAAAAACAATGCAATCTTATATAGGCATGCACTTCCTAACTATGATGTAAGATGTTCATCTTCCACACACCCAAAACAGATTGTTTAGTCATCATAGTAGAAGGAAAGAAATTTGTCAAAAACAGATCATGATATTTAAGGGAAAAACACACACACACACACACACACACATTAACTTGATGCATTTAACCCATAAGATGTGAATAATTACTCACATGACTAATTCTTTATCATAGAAATTGATTGCCATTCATTTCTTAGACAGATCAGGGCATCATATATGAAAAAATAATATTTTAAAAAGATGATCCAATTTCAAACAGATCAGGACACACACACAAATATCAAGCATGCCTTACATCTGCAAGATTTGTCAATATAAATGCACTAATTGCATCTTTGATATAGGTACACAGGGATAACAGAGGGGTTAAGGCCCCCATGTAATATACATTTTTCTTAGCAGCTCACCCACCAACATCTTCAAAAATTGCATTCTCTACAAACTATATACATGGATGGAACAAAGTTGAGTACATAATCGTTGCCTGCGAATTGTTGCTCGTTGGAAAGAGTGCATTTGATAATGCATTCTTAGTAATGAATGGATTTTTTGAATGACCCGCTCCTTAGAAAGAGTGCATTTGATAATGCATTCTTGGTAATGAACGGATTTTTTGAATGACCATTGCTTAATTTCAGCTAAAACAGAGGCTTTCTATTTAAATGTGCAAAATATAATTATTTTCAAAATAGTAGTTAGGCACATAGTTTTCAGTTTTTTTTTTTTTGCGACTCAGAATGTTGGATAACATGAAGGGTGCAAGCCGAAAAGATGATATTGGTAGTTATAAGAATGCTAAAGGGAATTTATTGCTAGTTTGAAAAGGCCAGAGGGGGCAGATTTATTGCTGCTTTCATTGTATATCGAGTAACTAAAGAGTCCTTAACAAAGAGAGCAGCGGCTCAGGCATGCATTAAGGATCAAAAAAAAAAAAAAAGTGAAGAGAAAAACATAGGGCTCACAAAGCCAACAAGATATAGATGTGCGCACAAACCCATAGCTGTATGCATGCATGCACACATGTGGGCATGACACATATTCACAATTTTTACTCTAGTTAAATGAGTTTTTTTCCTTTTAATTTAGTTTTGACAACAAGAACTTTAAAATAACAGGTGCAAAGGATTTATTTCACAGGTGGATTTGATAAACAAACAGCACATCTCTAGTAATCAGCTCTTTTAAGTATTTCTCAACCGTGATCATCTTAAGTTCATGATAGGTGCTACCATGCTACCACTAAAATTTCTGCCAAATACTATTAGATAGTCAGTTGGCACCTCTCCCTTGGAGGAGGTCCAGCATCCAAATCCTGGGTACTGATCAGAAAAAATAAGGTACTAGAAGCATTTTCCCTTTATCTGGTGCAAAGGGTGAAACAAGAGTCAAATAATGCATCAACAAATTCCATTGAAGGGATCTATGGGATCATCTGCTTGAGTTTTGACATCCATCATCTTGAGAATATGCATGTACACCATAGCACATATTGACAAAAAATGACATGTCAAGGTCAGGAAAAATTGCAACTGCAGCAACCAAGGATTGCCCCTCAGCTCTAAATTGCTCCAAGTGCTAAAATATTGGTTTGCTTATTCGCCACTCTCTCAAATTACACAAAGCGTATAGACTCCACACTGAGTGATTCACATCATATGACATGCATGCTTATGATGTATCACTAGCCCTTACTGATAGGAATTTTATGTCCTTTATCAAGTCACAAGATGGATTAACAGCCCACATTAGCAAATATTTCAATTCCTCCTCAAATACAGTCAAAATTCAGAATTCTATTATGATCTGATGTTCTTCTAGTGCACTATTCAATAAGATGCAAAAGTTAAAATAACCCCAAGGTCACAAAATGACAAGTTAAAGAACATCCTCTAAATTGAGTTAAGCTTCAATAGTGTAACATGCACAGTATAATTTCCTTAATTGACAACAACATATATTTCATCCATCATAGTTTTAACCCATCTGGTTTATCTATTCCCTTGTCATGCAAATGTTATCATGTAGAAAATGAACTATATACTCCCTTGATTTGCTCAATTTACAAAAATAAAATAGGCTGAAGACTTAATTCCTAAACTAAGTTTAGTAGTGCATCTGGAGCATGGATGAAAGTGGATTGGATAATATCAATGCAAAACTGTTTTTGCATCCAAAGCTATTCAGATATGGATACAAATTTGAACATTTGACTAATATACAAATCCGTATCTCCAATAAAAAAAATAAATATAAATATGGATAAACAATCTAATCCATATCCAAATATCCGATTGTGGTTGTAATCCTACTTAATCTTATATAGCACTCATAAACTTTCAAGGAAAATAATTAATCATGTTGATATAGTATTAACTTACCTTCTACTTAATGATATCTTTGATTTAATGATCATAAAGTTTAACTATGCAATTTATATCTATACTTTCAAGATTCAATTTACATTTATATCTACTAAAAATAAATATGTATATAAATTTTTGTATCCGACTAATGTCCGTATTAGCATCTGCATTCGTTAAACAAAAATAGGCACATATTTGGATGCACTAGTACCTGACCCGTGTCTGATCTATCAAGAAGAAAAGAAATTTTAGATAATGTGAAACAGTTTCATCTCAGATCATATCAAGAAAGCACTAGTGTGAGATATGGTACCATAAAAATGTCATCAAGGATAAATTCTCAACAGAAAAAAGACTAGAATACTGATCAAATAAGAAAGCACAAAGGCAAGCTATATCACCATCAAAATATTATTAAGACTGAACGAAACCTAAATAATATGACGCAAATCTCTCTAAGATCATATCAAGAAATCACGAAGGTAAGACGAGTTACTGTCAAAAATAACGTCAAGAAAGATAATCAAGAAACAGTCTCATTCCAAATCATAACAACAAAGCTCAGGTTCAGGATATGGTACCATCAAATTATCATCAAGAAGAAATTCTTGATAGAACGACGGAAAAATTGATCGTATCGATAAAGAGAGCACGAAGGCAAGCTGCGTTGCAGTCAAAACATTATAAAGAATAAACAAAACCGAAACAGTACGAGGAAGATCGCTCTTAAATAATATCAAGAAAGCAGGAAAGAAAGCTGGATCAAAAATACCATCAAGAAAGGAAGAAGAAGAAGAAGAAGAAGAAGAAGAAGGAAGGAGGAGGGGGGTAAAAAACCTAACAATCTATAGGAACCCAAATCGATCGATTTTGGATCACATGAACAAAGACGAAGGGGAATTCACAGAAGAATCAAACGAGCCCAAATTCAAACACGTGAGCGAGAAGGATAAAGAGAAGAAGCCCTAACCTCAGAGCACACCGACTCGGAGAGACCGACTTCTTGAATGAGAAGAGGACACGAAGTTCTTCGGCCTGTCCGCGGCTAGAGGGAGACTCATTATCTTGGCGTGCGATCGGCGATCTGGAGAGGGATTCCGATGGCGAAGACAACGAGGGTTAAGAGGCGAGCGGAACCATAACGAGGCCTCAGGGTTATAAAGGGCTCGGTACGAGAAACGGGGGCTTTTTGGCGTGCACCCACCCCCCAACCAACTCCCAAAGAGCCAACGCACCGTTTATATACACTCGTAGTACGCTAGTGAAGGTTTCATCGAGATGTGTTGGGTTCAGAAGAAAGCTAATGGTACTGATAAGGACCGTAACCAATCCAACTCCGCAACTAGCCCTCAGAGATCAATATTATCATATAAGAAACTCAGCAGTACAACGACTACGATCTCAGGAGAAATTTACCTATAGGCGTATGAATCACGCTCAAAATGCAGCGTCTGGAGATTAAGATGCTGCTGCAGAGCAGATAATAACCCCTTCCACAGCATGAAGCACTCCACTTGAGAAACGAGAGAAAAGAGAGGCACTTAATCAAAAATTGCATACAAAACATTGACAGTGAAATCTCTAATCTAATAATAAAAAGCGCCCGCGCACGAGAAACTTTCCCAGTTCTAAAAACACAAAGGAAACAAGAATAAAAGCTGCAGCATACAGAAAAAAAAAACAGTAGCATTAAGTTGTAAAAGGTAAGCGTCTAATGTCGCAATTTTGCTACACCAACGGATTGACAGCATGGACCCCGGTGTCTCTCCCATTCATAGGCGGCAGGCATGGCCACTGTCTTTGACCCCAACAACAAAACACTGAGAAGACAAAATATAGGATGATGGGGAAGCCAGCAACAAGAAGACACCAGACGGTAACCCGAACGCGTCAGCTACCGCCGAGTTTTACCTTCCCTTCTGCTGCTCTCACCGTTCCATCTATTGGCATGCGGAGCCGATGTCATGGACCAGCCTCTTCCCTGGTCCCTAGCATTTCCACAAACGGCTACCTCTGGACCCCGGCGTGACCTCCAGTCGACACACCTCTCTCTCCTCGCGACCATTTTCCTCGACACACCTCTGTTGCACTGCCTCGCTGAATGCTTGCATGCATCCGGTGATTTAAGTTATTGGCTTCATGGCCTGGGTTAATAGCTGGTGCCTCGCCAACAAGACCTCGTCCCATGCCCGCGCTGCCCCAACCAGAACCAGCCCTCTTCCATGTTTCTTGAGCAGGCTTCAGGTAAGTCGCAGGTTCTACCTTGGTGCCATACCTCTGCTGGCTGTTACTTAAATTTATGAGTTACAGCAAAAAATTACTAAAGAGTTCGCTAAAGTAATACGTAACATTGTGGAATTTCCTCATAAGAGAGAGAGAGGGGGGGAGGGGCCTCTCCACAAGAAGTTTAACGTACTTGTAGATCTGTGGTGGTGGCGAACCCTGGTATTCGTGCCATAGCTTTACTTTCGCAATGTCTGCTTCAGTTATTGTCTGCAAAAATTATAAAGACGCTTGAACAAGGTTCATCATATAGACAGCAGGACAAGGCAGGAAGGCATTTGTTTAACCAGATGCCACAGGAATAGTTACTTCCAACTGAAGCATCTCTATGCGAGCGAATTGGAATCAACACATCTTGGTACAAATAAACAAAGATGAAAATAATGACAAAGCAAATTGTTTTTCTTAGGATATCATTTGAAAAGACACTACAAAGAATACATAGCATCAAACATGATAACTTGGAAAACGAGAAAAAAACAGACTTGAACCCCAAAAAACTTGGGAATAAAGAACACAAAGTACCTTCTCAGGTATATTGGCATTCTGTAGTAGCCTTGGGATACGTTCATGCCAATCAGGATTTATGAAGACTGCAGATCTGTGTACAAGAATGAGATGAACACGAGGTAAACATGATATTGATCAAGTCTTCTCTCTTTGATCACAAATATAAAGTAGACTGAAATTCTGCGCAAACAACAAACTCACATTGGATCATCTTTCATGATGTCCTTCATTGCTTCAATGGGAGATTTGAAGTGACAATGACCCAAAAAATCATCACGAGGACAAAGGAAACCATTGATCCCACAACTACAACAGAAAAAAGAACATTACTATTTTTTGAGGAGTATGATACCAGATTTTTAAGTCCACCAGCCAGAAGAGAACACTATTTTAGTTTGCATTTACTAGCCAAAATAGATGGCATAAACCGGAGACTAGGGGCCATCGCGGGGGGCAAGATTCTCCTCTCTTGTTTGGTAACGATCACTTGTTTTGGTGCTTTTGAGTACAGGTGAGATTGCAAGCTTGGTAGATGCTTCAGCAATATTTCTCAATAAATCATCTTCCCCTCCGACAGTTGCCTTGGCTGGTCTCAACTTCTTCAATGATTGGTCTATCCTATGCCATCCTAGTGAACTTTCTGCATTGGCTAAAGTTTGAAGGAGGATCAAAAACGCTCCAAGAAGAACATCAGTAACTTGACCTTCAACACCAGTCTACCTAACCGTGTGAGAACTCGAAATCATGTCAACATCCCCATGGGAGATTCGGTTATCCACCTTCAGCTGTTTTTGATCCTGAATTCCTCTTCTAACTACTGCTGTCCTTTATTTGATATACTCTGTTTTTCAGCTATCTCTGAAACTGTTTTACAAATTTGTATTATATACTATAAACATCTTTCTTTTTTCATAAGATAAAATTTAGGTGGCTAAGCCTCCCTTCATGCAAATCTTGAGACTGCCAATAATTGATTCCAAGAACAAGGTTCACACTTACCGAGATGGAGATATACGTGCGGACTTACTTGGGAAAACAACCAGTTCAGATTGTAGGAACAATTTATACACTGTTACATAGAATAAAATACATAGAAAAACTTGGATATCAAATTCTTTATGAAAAATGGGGCCTGCTGTTTGGTATTGCTTTTAATTTCTGAGTTTGCTTTTCAAAACATCCCAAAAGAAAAATGAACTAGATTGGATAGTATGTGTGTGATAAAACCTTTTTACTTGTTAGATTGTTTATGAGATCTTTAGAGATTCTGGTAGCGAAGACTCGTAGCTTTTCAAAAAACGAACGAAAACAAAAGCAAGGACTATAGGCTCAGAAGAAGCTCTTGCAAATGCTAGCTTCAACATCTATAAACATGTGGTGTTTCACTATTTTGCAGGGAGAAGGAAAAAAAAAAAAAAACAGAACCAACAGAGGGCGATGGTTGGGTTACCTGATCCTCTGGGTGGAAGCAAGGGTGGGCGATGCCATTCATGTCGAGGTCGAGGTTGTCAAATTCCATTCCGTTGCGGTTGGGAAGGGAGCTGCCCACATCTTCTCCGGCTTCCTCCATCGCGATCACCATGATCTTTGGGTACCTGTCCACAATCTAGCTGTAGAGCTGAGACTGAACTGAGCTCTTCTCTCACTACTGGCATCTGAATAGACGTCGAGAGGAGGCAGCTGGGTGTCTCACGCGTGGAGGGGCGCAGTATGGAGAGGGATGAAGAGAAGGTGGCCGGTTAGCAGCCATGACACGGGCATCGAAGAAGAAATTATGACGGGGCCATAGTGGAAAGATGTTTGTAACGTTCCAAATGGTTCAATTGATTTGTACCAAAGTTGATGAATTTAAGTAAAGAATTAATTGATGATAGATCAATTTAAGTTATAAATATTTAAATTTTTTTATTAAATATAAAATTATTTTTTAAATATTATAATTTTTTATAATATGATATTTTTGTCGTACGTTAATTTTTATATATTTGAATCGATTTTGATATTATTTATAATACTTCAAATTTATCTATATAAATTATTTTAATTTATTAATAAATTAAAATAATTTATAAATTTAATTTATTAATATATATATATATATATATATATATTTTATTGGATATGAATTTATTTTTGAGATATTATGGCTCGCGCTGAACTCCGGAGTTAATCGCAGCCATGTATGATTCGAATGCACGATGAAGATGTGGCCGGTTGGCCGGTTGGCATCGAGGAGGAAACGATGACAAGTGAGGCCACAGTGGGAGAATGTTCGTCAGCCTGAACTCCGAAGTTAATCATAGCGATATATGATTCGAGTGCACCGTCCGTGGCAACCTTCAATGCACCAGAGAGTGGCACGATTTAACACATGGTATTCAAGCCTTTTGGCACCAGCTTTGATCCCCGAGCATTTTGGTATTTTGATTTTTTTTTTTTTTTTATCCTTCACATCTCCTTGAAGAGATAGCTTGCAGTGTGTTTGTTTGTTTGTTCCGATAAAAATAAAAAGTGCGCGTCTCTGGAAACTTACGGATCCTTCCAAAAATCTGGCATTTTTTATATATAACCCTGATAATTTTGAAACGCCTTAATATTATTATACCAGATCTTTGATACGGAAAGCAATATTATAGACAAATGCTAAAATGTTTTTAGCTGCGTTATGAGAATAACCGATTCTACATGATGGGAATGATTTTGGAACCACTTCATACATGCGTTGTAAACTGATTGCAAACGAACTGCACAAAAACGGCTTGTTAATAATTTGTTTGGTTTTAGAACGAGCTGAGTTTAAGTATTTCTGGCTTGTTCATGGATATGAATATAGTAGGTATGTGCTCGGATGATGCGCATAAATTTTTTAAATTTAATATTATCAAATTTAAATTTAAATTTATTATTTTTAAATTAAAAATTAAAGATAAGATAAATAATATATATATATATATATTAGATTAAATTAGTTTTAAATTTTTTTAAACAATAATTGATTTCAAATTATGGATTAAAAAAATAAGTGAAATATTTCATTAAACTAGAGTTTTTAAAAAAAATAAAATAAATTTTTTTATGATAGAAGTATAATTATTATGAAAATTAAGTAAGTTTGTCCTTTTTCAGCTAACTTTTTGATTTTATAGTTAAATAATATTTAAAAATTATTTAATTTAGCTTTATATAAGATATATAAGAAAAGAATTTGATTTTCTAATTAGAATGATTTTATTATCTATTTTTTATCATAACTTTTTTACATAATTATTTTTTATTTTTATATAACTAAATATAATTTAATATTTTAAATATTATTATAATATTGAGATACTAATATAATTGAAATCATAAAGCCATATCATACTCGAAAGAGGAAGAAATAAGTTTGTAGATTAAATTACTAGTAATGCAATTTGGATTAAGACAACTTCACCTAATAGGATCATCATAAGGGAGCTGGAAAAAAAAAAAAAAAAATCTTTATTTGGATTGCCATGCTTTTCTAAGGATTTACTATTGCTTTTTAATTCATCAATTGAAAAAAAAAAATCTTGATTTAAGGATCCATCATTTCCTCCTTCTCCACTAAAAAAAAAATAGAAATTAACTTTCTTTTCGTTGGAAAAAAAAAAAAGCATAAAATAAAAGGAATGAATGTTCATGAAATCAAATCCTAATCGATATCGTAAGAAGGTACTATGATACCATCATATTAGATGCATATGTGCCAAAGCTTATAAATATATATAGAAAAAGAGAGATAGACTTGGATACACTACAATGCAGTCAAATTTATATTTAATTATTTTTTTATCTTTGAATTTATATAATTTATAAATTTTAAATATGAAAAAAAATAAAATAGCTTCGATATCTATATGAATGTAAGAACAAAAATAATAATAATAATTTTATTTTATATTTTATTATATTTAAATGTAGTTAAATTTTTATAAAATTTAAATACAAATTAGGCTGCGAATTGGCCTTGCTCGAAAAATCGCGCTAAGTTTGATGGGTGCTCGAGTTAAAATTCGAGCACCTTAACATGGCTGTCAGTTTGGATTTGACCCGCGTCAAATCCTAATTTTGGCCTGGAGTTTTAAATTTCGAAGGTCAGGACATGTAGACCATTGAGACTGCTGCTATGGGTGATCCAACACTCACATCGAGGGAATGCTAAGCCATGATTTTTTTTTTTTTTAATATGAAATACAAGACAATAAAAGGTTCTAGAGTCAATAATGCAATGAGATTTTTCTTTTTTTTTTTTTTTGGATGCTTGTAGCAAGTACAACGTAGGTAGACAACAAAGTATTATAGGTCATGTTTAGTTTTCTTTTTTTTATAATTATTTTAAAATCTAATAATGTAAATAACAGCCTAAAAACATGATCATTGCATATGATAGTAATTTCTGTCTCATGAACCACCCATTAGAAGCAGATTTGCAATGAACATAAATAAGCCTGTTTATAAAATAAAGTAATTCATCTAGATCTATTTATTAAGAGAGTTAGATTTAGATTTAGTTCTATGAGTGATTTAACTCATTCTTCCCTGTTTGCTAGTTAGGTCAAATCAAAACTTTACTTACTTGATCCGTTTAATACTTACTTAATCCATTTAAAATCGATTTAACCTATATATATCATGTGGTTATACGAGTGGAACCATATTACTTTTTTTTTTTAATTAAAAGGTTGAGTTTAGATCTAGATTTTTTTATTCATCCAGTAAATAGATCAATTTAGGATTTTTGAGCCAAGCTGCACCATTGTCACCTGCTCTCTTTTCCTTTTCTTTTAGCATTTGTTATTAATTTTCTACTTTAAAAAATCAATGAGAGCTTTTAACATGCAAGTATTGTGGTTAAGTTGGTTGATCAACTATCGTACAGTAGTATAGTATAGTATAGTGGACCCGGTCCCAAACCTCCGTTGAGAGGAACCCATGATCTCCAACCCCTGGGTCTTCAACGTTCGCTTTACACAATAGCAATCATAATGTTTTAATACCCGTCAACGTATTTTTGGGACCCATGCATCACATTAGCATCGACCTTGTTAGGTACTATCGTTATTTTGCCGTTATCATCCAGGACTTTGCTACAATGACAGCCATTATATACATCTACTTATAACATTCAGCGGCATTGATCATGGATAAAAATAAAAGGGAAGATAATGACGATGATGGGAAAGGAGACAGAAAAGGGACCTTTTTGCAAGCATAAACTGGTGTTCTTTACTGGCATAAGAGGCCAACAGAACGAGAGAGGTAGCCCCCGAGCTAAGTTACTTCGAAGTAAGACCCTCAACCAAACCTACGAGCGAGCAGGATATAGTTGTTACGAAGTGGAAACTACCAAAAGGAAAGCTTTTTAAAACAAAAAAGAAAACCTCACCAGATGCACTCCGAGACATCCTTTTAGCGTCCAATGCACTCTTTCCAGTCCCACGCAGCAGCCATTTAGACCAAAAGCTCTCGTACTTCTCGTTATCAAGTCCATAGATTAATTCATAATTTTATGTTAAAGTGCGAGGGCATTTCATCGAGCAACAAAAATTCAAGCAAGCTGAATTGCTTATAAGACAAGATTAAGCCTATCATGATTATAGGAATCGTCCCAGGTCAATGGCATTGGATTTCTAACGCATTTTTAAGTTGTCTCATGTGGACATTTAGATGCACCGGAAAGCGAAAAAGAAAAATAGACAAAGCTAATGGCTGTCACGTGTCTTTCTAACTTATATGCTGCTTTCCAGCGGATAGAGAGAGGCTTTGGATTTTTCTTTTTTTTTTTTTATTTATTTATTTTATCACACGGGAAGCATACCGTAGATGTACTACTAAAATATTAATTACTTGTTGGTTATCTCAACGGCACTTCCTGGCAATCCGGAAGGGACGTAAGATCCCTGCCAAAAATCGTGATACTATAGTTCATTGACTTTGGCATCACCACGCCTTTACGTAGAAGTGGAACCATGCCTCAGATACCTTAAGTTTTGTCTACTCGAGCTTACGGATGTTTTACTAAGAAATATTTTGGTGGTATACATTTGATTCACCCTTTTGGCTATATATTTTGGTGGTATACATTTGATTCACCCTTTTGGCTATTATCAAGTGGGTGGTCCAGAGCGTCCTTTCACCGTAGAAAGGCCAATGCACCTAAACTCAACTCAGTCGTATTCGGCAAAGAGATGTTAAAGTACTTTGGTATTGATTAGAATATCATGATGGATGGATTAGCCATGTTTTCCACCAAGTATGCCTTCGTTCCAATCATATAGTTTCTGAATTATTGGGGTCAGTGGCCTTCTAGCTGTTTATGTGCAACAAAAAGAAGATCTTTCTACAAAAAAAACTATCCTCCACCACTGAAATATCAAAAGCTGAGGGCTCCATTATGCGCATATGAACAATTTTCAGGCCATGCCGTAAAAAAAAAAATAATAATAATAATGTAACTAATATGGTTTAGTGCCAAATACAATGAATAATATATTAATTATAAATTTATCAAATCAATGATTATGATCTAATAATTTTTTTTGTCGCTTGCACGTGACAATCCTTTCCATTTTATGTAATATGATGTAATTATTATAATTAGCGATATTGCTTTGTCAGTAAGCCCTACAGCACAAAGATCCAAAAAAAAAAAAAAAAAAAAAAAAGCCCAATTTTGAGAGAAGATCTTAAAAACAACCTGTGCCAACCTCCAAATGATTTTATATGGGGATAAAAACTACTTGCACGTAATAACGGGATAGGAGTTGCACAAATCTCCTAAAATCTTCTGATATGTAATCTTAATTTTTTATCAACAAAAAAAATATCTAGAATCGTCAAATTGATTATTTATTTGAAGTCTGGACAAAACTACCGGCTTATTTGAAGGCTTTCGATTGCAGGGAATCGGCCAAAAAAAAAAAAAAAAAAAAAAACACGCTCCTCTGCTTTAATCCAGCCGTCCAGATCACGATTATCACACGCTTCGCGTCAACGACACCATTAACTCCGCCAACGGCTGCTCGACTGGCCGCGTCCAGTCACCGTACGGCGTTCCTCGCCTGAGTTCCCCCGGCCTTTGCCAGCCCAGCCGGTATCCGGTCATCCGGACCCTTCTTTAAAACCCCAGCCCTCCCATCCCCTCCGAGCGCTGTTAATTCCATTCACGGTCCTCTTCTTTCTTCTAACTTTCTGCCTCACTCCTCCGCCATGAGCGGCCTCACAAAGCTCGGCCTTGCCCTTCTGTTGGTCTTCTCTTTGTCTCTCTTAGGTTTCTTCACCGAGCTCCTATACGTCCTATGGCGCCGGCGCCGGCTGCTCCTGCGAAGCTCTGCCGCCTCCGGCGACCCGGAGCTCCCCAGCGCCGGTTGTCCCGGTGGAGGTGGCGACGCCTCCTCTAATGAGCTCCTCCTCTACTTTCTCTGCTGGAAGAACCAGTCCCGCGTCGAGCCGGCCTCCTCCACCACGGCGTCCCCGTCATTCTCTGCCGCCGCTGCTCTCGCAGCCCCGCCGGCGGCCACGACGAAGGCGGTGTCTCCGGCGGCGGAGGAATGCGAGATGGCGCGGTGGCGCGCGATGTGCTTGGGGCCATCTAGGGTTCTGTACACCATCAAGGAAGAGAGGGAGGAGGTGGAGTCCGACAGCGGAATGGGGATCACGGGCGCCGGAGACGGCGACGAGGCGGCGGAGACGCCGTTTTCGACGCCGTGGGCGTCGCCGCCGTTCTTCACGCCGACATCGTCTCCGCCGCGCGCGTCGACGGAGGCCGACAAAGATCCGGCGGCTCCGTCGGGTGGCGAGCAGGCCGGAGCAGTCTTACCGCCGGCGGAGCGAGTGTAGTTGGGGAGGGACTTAACAGATATCAAAAGTCATGTCGTGGACTCGTACGAAATGGTTGGAAGAATTCACTGCACTCTTATAAGTAATTAATGTTTTTAAATTTTCTTTTTTCCAACTTTTACCACTAGTAGAAGAAGGGTGAAAAAAGATTATAAGAGTAACATTTTTTTTTTTTTTAATTTTTTGTTTTTGGGTTGCCTTGTTGTGTTTTTACTTAAAGATAAGGAGGGGAATTGGGGAAGAAGACAGTTGTCCAGTGGCAGCAGCAATGGAGAGTCTATGACGTGGAGCAAGGTTGGTGGTGGGTGAAGTAATTGCTCTCCTCTAATTATTAAATGCACTCTCTTTCCCCTTCCTGTTTTGCTTTGGGGTTTGCTCCCTTATAAATGTTAGTAGCTGAACATTATGCAAAATAGTAGCCGTTACTCTCAAATTATGCCTGGTTGGTCGCACTTGCTCTAGTCGCAGTACTGTCCATTTGTTTTCTTCTTGTATCTGGAACTCAAATTTGTTGCATCTCCAGCGTTGCACAATGTGGAACCAGGAGAAATGGATAAGCCTGTCATCAAAATTTGTTTCTAAAAGATTGTTGATATAGAAGGAGACGTACACAAGGTTCCATAGGAAAAAAATCTTGCCTGCTGCGAGGGTGCGACTTTTCAGGCTGCTTTGATGTTTATATTTTTTGTTTTCTTTTTCAGTCAGCTTTAATTTGTATCTGTTCCCGGGCAATTCCTCTGTCCAATCTATTCGGAAGCTTTTTAGTTTTCAAATTTGTATCTAAGTTTCAATATTGACAGCAAAGCTGGTGGTGCTCTACCGCGAAGCAGCAGAGTAGTCTCGTTCGAGTCCCGTCCTGCGCTAATGGTGTGACCGAAGTCAGTGAACAGCAAATATTGTGTGACATCAGCCATGCTAGAGCTAGGAGCATTGGTTTTTTTTTTTTTTTTTGACGGGAAATTGGAGGAATTGAATTCCCCCAGGTTTATTAGATGAAGAAAAAATAAACTTCAAGAAGCAGCACCCCTATTTTTACCCACTCGTCTTATTTTTTTCCTTCCTTCCATTGGAGTACCTACTACGGTCGGGCCACCCATCACGGTGCTGACAATGACCAGGAAACGGAGACATCAAGCCTTCGATGTCTACTATGTATTCCAACTACTCTTGTGCCTTTTTGGTGTCTGTCACAAACAAACATTGTTGGTACGAGAGTCCATCAGATGTAGAGTTGTAGATCGAGATGGACTCTAGACAGCTTGGACATCTCAGAGGATCCTGTGAAATTAATGTATACCTTAGGAGACAATTCTATCAGTTTATAGTGTATATGAGAGCTCCAGCCCAAGCTACTACAAGTATAGCCAATCTATTGCACGTTGATGCTGTTCGCAAGGTGTACAGCAGATATATGAGAGCTCCAGCCCACAAGCTACTACAAGTATAGCCAATCTATTGCACATTGATGCTGTTCGCAAGGTGTATGGATATAGATAGAGACGGATTACCATCCTCTTAGAAGAGAGGGTACCTACAGATCTGAATCTAGACAGCTCCGACTTCGGTCATGATTTACATCAAATTAATGCTGCCTTTAAGAGATATTCTATCAGTATTGATGGTATATAGAATCTCAGGACCCAGCTGCCTAATTTTACACCAAGAAATTGGAATGTGAGGGGGATGCTCGCATAAAAGGCTCGTTCCTCTTTACAAGAAGTACAGTCCATTCATCTGACGTACACGCCTTGGCAGCATTCCATCAACGTATCCCATCTTTGCTCTCAAGCTCCGTTGTCAAACCTATCTTTACTCTTAGGCTTCCTTCTTTGTTAAAAAAAAAATTTTGCGAAACAGTTGACCTAACTTTCTTATTAGCTAACTTTTCTCATGTTTTTTTGCTTCAGTTAAAAAAAATTAAAAAAATAAATTATATTTTAAAATCATTATTTACTTATTAAACTAGAATGATGCTTAATCATTTAGAATATTTTTAAATCGATTTTTTATAATTAAATAATTTTTTTATTTTTCTTAAATATTCCTATATAATCATAATTTTTTTTCATTAATACTCCTTAATTTTTTCTTTCATCTATCTTTTATTCTCGATCCATTTTAGAAAGAAAAAATAAAAATACAACATTTGTGAAAGATTTTATAATTAAAATAAAAATATCTTTTTATGATATAATTTTTATTTTATAAAAGAATACAATATTATTATATAATTAGTAAATAGTAACTATGAAAATTTATTTTTATTTTTTTAAAAAATAATATATATATTTAATGTGTGTGTGTATATATATATATATATATAATATAATATAATTGAAAATATAGTTTGGTAAAAATAATTAAGCTTCAGTCACAAAAATACTATATAATATATAATTAGCATGCAAACATAAAGGATATTATAAAAAGATAAATAGTTCTTATTAATTTATTTAAAATTAAATAAATAAATAATTTTTTATCTAAATATTATTTGAATAATACTTAACGAGAAAAAATATGTTTGATACCTCTCAAAGAAGGAAGTCCCGTAATATTGATTACCTGAGTGCCATCTTCATGGTGGGCCCATCTCCTGAGCCAATTGCTCATAAACCTCCATATGCTGCTCCTTTTTTTGCAATAACACTCACATTCACCGTTAGCAGATGAACCAACAGAGCAAAGCACAAAAATCGAGAGTTAATATTTATCAGAACCATTCACAATCCACCATATGCTGCTTTCCGAATTAAACCACAGTGAACCCAAATCTAGCTTTATATAGGTATTTTTGTAAAATTTCTTGATGCCTCAGAACTCTTTGGGTTCTCTTCCAGCCACACCTATGAATATCTGAACTGGTAATGTTGCACTCCATCCTATTTTAAATACAGGGACTGGCAAAACATTGCTGCAATTAGAATAATGGTAATATGCCAACTGCTAATGAAGTACACCATTTGCCTTGACGCTGTCCAATAAGCCAGGGTTTTCCTTGGCATCCTGCATACAGAGAATTTGGTTCTACAGCACTACAAAACAAGTGAATAGATAAGCCTGCAAAAATTTAGATGATTTTTTTTTTCATCACATCAACATTATAACTACAAAACCACCAGCAAACCATGCCGTCACACAAGCAGTCTGCATAAATCTGAGGGAAGAATTCCTTCAATTACGCATCCAAAAAAAGACACACAAGTAGTCTGTGAACACAATTCTGTCAAATTTGGGAACATGATAACGAGAAAACGTGTAATATTATGTTCTTGGATCCTTGCCAAAAGTCATCATTTTATGTACTTGGATCCTTGCCAAAACCCATCATAGCATGAGTTACAAGCATTGAACCCCTTCGTGTAATTTCAGCCAGTCGTCCTACCAATGGTAGCTTGACTGTGTCCTTGTTCTTCAGAGGCTTCTTGTCCCACCTGTCATGGTATTCAGAATCGGTCAGCTTGTGCCACCCCAACAGTGTGAGAAAGCAAATCACCATTTATTGAAAATGCAAATAATAACCATTTTAGTAGTTGGAGATAAAGAGAACTCTTTCATTTTTAACTAAGAATTTGAGTTAGTTTATTATGGCATGTACCCCAGATATTGAATGTACTGGTTGTAAGGTCACTATTCAATACTGAACTTCTTAATTTTATGAAACAGTGAAAAAAAAAATTGACAGCTGCATCTTGCTATCACCATTATTCCACAAGGCCAAAAAAAATTCTGCATTTTTACCATCTAACTTCTCATGAACAATCTGAAATGTTTAGATGATCCACACAGAAATGAGCTACGAATGCATATTAAGAGATGGAATCATATGTCCAAGAAAATCCAACATGAATTGTGATGAGTCCTTCTCCTGTCTTGACATCAACTACTGCCAAAACAACAAACTTAAAAGAACAACTACAATAAAATCTGGATATCCAAATGATAAAAATATGTTTATCACATCAACTATAATCTAACGGATTATTCAACCATGACCACAGATTGTCAGAGTAATGCAGGAGCAATGCTATCAGTTTTATCCATTAATCAGACTTGTTTACAGAGAAAACAAAATACCAAAGTAGGGATAAACAGCTTCAAAGAAAGTTGGAACTGACCAGTCCTCATGACGAACAACCTTCCCTTCCACAATATTAAGCCTGATAAGTGATATCACATCCACATCTCTTCCAAAAATTTTGTAATGTTGCTTGTTGTCAATCAAAATCTGAATCAAATGCATGAAAAATTAGATGTCTGAGTTAAGAAAAATAGCCAAGCACATATAATTAAGGAAATAAAAAGGTAGATGTTAATCTAGACCTCGATATTTCCTGGTGCAATGACATTTTCTTGTATGCTATATTCCACAATTCTAGAGTCACTGAATACCTGAAATATATGGAACCATGTTATTCAAAAACAGAAAGAAGAGTCTGTCGCTGGTTCAATATTACTCGTACCAATATTTCAGGTTAGGTAGGTGCAGAGAAGCTGAAAACATAAATTTGTAGTAAAGCAGCATCGATGGTGCAAAGATCAGATTAGTTTAAAATTTACCAACCATACAGAATTTAAAAATATTGACCGGTGCCAAGCTGTGACTAAAGTGACATCACCTGTTCAATTTAAGTCTTCACCTAGCATGAACTCAAGCACATGTAGCAGAGAGGAAGAATCACTAAAATCTTTTGGCAATATACATCCATCACAGATGATCATTCATGCAGATTAATATCCTTTTTTTTTAAGGGAATTCATGCAGATTAATATGAGAACAGAGTCCATGAGGAATAAGTACAAATAATTAGCATCTATATGACTTCCTTGACACAGCGATCACTATCCCGTCAAATAATATACATATTGTCCTCTTGAATATAAATATCAGATGCTACTGTTACCTGTACTTTGATATAAAAAGGGGAAAAATCAAGCACAACAAAAAGCAGTGGAGTGTATCGAATTAATCAAAAGAACAAAATGAGGCTGGTTACAGCTCAATTTTGAATACTGACTCTAGAAAATATTTCATTTTTATGTTTTAACACTTGATAGAATATTTTACTTAAAAAAGTTCTTGACAAAATATTCTAACACACCAAAAACAAAAAAAAGCAAAAAAAAAAAAATCTCATTCGGTGCATGCATTAGTCGATTTGATTTAGAATGGACAGAAAAGGCATGCACAAGATCTTAAACCTTCGTGTTATCTAAGGCCCCTTATCTTGCTGGTCTCAGTCAAGGGGCTTGATGGAGTCTCACTTTCACAGTTGACAATGTCACACTAGAGGATCTTTCCATAAATGAAAAAAAAAAAATCAAAGTTATTGCTAAGCTTCTGCTATCTAAATCTGATCGCATCTATGTCCTACTTGTAACGCTCACCAGAGAGGGTATATCATTCAATATATCCCTATGAGCACCAGTGATGAAGATGGCATCAAATTTCAGTATCTCCAGTAGGAAAAAGTGATGCAACCCTGATACTATTTGACTTTTTCTTTTTTTTTCAACTCCTAGTGCAAACCAGAAAGAAAAATAGTTGTTAGGATCAGGGATGTGAAAACTACTTATATTGGATGAAACCAACATATATATATATATATATATATATATATATATATATATATATATATAGAGAGAGAGAGAGAGAGAGAGAGAGAGAGGTGTCCTTGGCTATATTCGAATGTAGCCAAGCCTATATCTGGTTACCCTCCACCTTTGAATCAGTAGATTTGGCTACATTCGAATGTAGCCAAGCCTAAATCTAGTCATCTTTGTCATTTTTGCATCCATCATGGTTCACTAATCTCAAAGATGAAAAAATGAAAAAGATGGGTGACTTTAGGATTTATATGGATTCAAGGGTAGAGAAGATAACCGAATATGGCTATATTCGAATGTAGCCAAGTTGACCTCATATAAATATAAATATAAATATATATATAAATATAAATATAAATATATATATATATATATATATATATATATATATATATATGTATGTATGTATGTATGTATATATAAAAGCAACAAAATAGTATCTAAGATTGGAAATATACAAAACTTAGATTTGACAAAACCAACAAATAAATTAAAAAGAACATTTAGTTAGCTCTTGCCCTTCTAATTTTTGCTTGGAATCTTGAAACTTCAAGAAGAATTAATAGTAGAAATCAACCAACCCTTGTCTTATGAATAAATCTTGACCAGTTAAAATAAAAGTTTTGATCAAAATTGTGGATACCATAGAGATTAACCCATTCCATGATCCCTTGAAACTAAAATACCCTAACTTAACAGAAAATTGCAGATAGCACGTGCAGCAATCGGCACCAATTCCCACCAACAGCAAGGGGGAAACAACAAGCTTAACCCCCCAAAAAAATACGGTCAAAATAAACAACAAAAAATTCACAAGCTTTTTTGCTAGCCAAAAAGCACAAGTATTGTTTTTCAAACATTATTTATTTTATTGATATTTTATCTTGCTATTAGACTGAATCTAACTTGGTTCAGATGTGCCAAATGAACAAAAGAATAGTATGACGACAAAAGGCCCCGCTAATGAATAGTAGACTGAAACCTTGGGGAGCGAATAGAATGCCGATTTGATCTGCTTCACCCTGCAAAGAATAATCAAACAATTCACCAACCAAGAAGAAGAATGGAAACCAGCATAGCCTCCCGTGCCCAAAAATAGATCAAGAAGAAGAAGAAGAGAGACTGCTTACCCATGAGCACACATGAGTGGATCCTCAAAGGTCGCATTCGGAGCATATATTTCAAAGTCTCGAGCCGTTGCCCGTGATCCATATCTATAGAAAAACAGAACAAAAGCTCAATTCCTAAAATTAAAACACTTTTGGGAGAAAAAAATTAAAAAGAAAAAGAGTCCCTTTTTCATGTTTCTCGATTTGTCATGGGGTAATTAGCCATAATCGCTGGAAAACAAGAAAATCTTCGATTTCAAAGGCTAAAGAGAGATCGAACTTACAGGTTGAGAAGGCGAGGGATGAGGTATTCGGAGAGCGAGTTCTTGAACATGGGATCGTCGGATTCCTTTCCCTTCTGCTCTCTTCTCGTCCGATCGTCCATGCCACCTACAACCCTAGTTTGCAGAGAAGAACAGCGTTTAGCGGAGAAAACGAAGAGATCATGATTCCTTCTTAAGCAATGCTAGTAGTTCATTCATGAGAGTGAAAGGGAGAATGCAACGACGGAGGAAGAGGTTGAGAGAAGGCGGGTGGTGGTGAGGGCCGCATTGGGGGAGTGGTGCAGAACGGTGCCGCGCGGCGAGTCTACCGCCTTGCCTGTCTCCGGATGGCGAGGACCCGCTCCACCCCAGCCGGTCATTCTTCCAGCTTCCTTCTCTCACTCGGCATAAAAGATGTCATTTAATTGTAAAAATAAACGAAAATAAAATTTTTTAAAATTTAAATTTTAAAATAATATATACATATTTTTTTTGTTTTATTTGTGCACCGCACCTAGCTGTTACGTAAGGTTTTAAACCCTATTGCTCTTGCAACATACGAGGACATGCATTATTTAAGCATTAAATAAACGGACATGCATATTATAACATAAAAAATAAATACCTAACACCTAGGGTTGCAAACATATTTCTTATTGGCAGGCGCAATACGTTTTAATCTTTAAGAAAACAACTTATTTCTCAGGCGCAGAATTATAAAATTCTTAAATTTAAAAATTAATTATAATGATAAAAAATTAAAACTTAAATTTAATATCAATTAAAATTATATATATATATATATATATATATATGTGTGTGTGTTTTATATATTCGAATGTAATTAAGTTTAGGATTATATCATATTCATCGTCTTTGCATTCACATGCATTCCAAAGCCGACCAATTAGGATGAAAAAGATGATTCAATGTAGACTTGGTTATATTTGAACATAACTATATATATATATATATATATGTGTGTGTGTATGTGTGTGAAAGATAGAAAACGTTAAACTTAGCTACATTTGAATATATATAGATTTAGAATTAGTCACCTTCCCAATCTTTAGAACTACATAATTCATAAATATTAAAGAAAAAAATAAAAAAAATAAAATAGCCTCGAGAACTGTGTAAGATAGAAAAGATAATTGAATATATATATATATATATATATATATATGAATATGATTGAATAATATTTTATTGAAGAGCGGAAGGTAAGTAGCTTCATTTAACCTTTAAAGTAATGAAATTCAGCCAAATGTACTTTGATGCAAGCATTATAAAAGAACCTAGCGTAGCCAACCCCCCTGGGCCCCAAAAAAAATAAAAAAATAAAAAAATGAAGCACATTAAATTGTTTTTTTTTTTTTTTTTTTTTCCCATGTCTTGCACGCAACCGGAGAGAAACCTAGTATGTAAAATAGAGCATTAGCAAAAGCATTATAATCATGGAGCTATCCACATAGTTTATATTTAAAGCTATTTAATATAAGTTATAGGTCACATAAGAGAAAAAGGGGATGAAAAGCTTTTGAGCTTTACTATATATATATATATATGTATGTATATATATATGTATGTCTATATATATATATATATATATATTAGTTGGCCAAAAGTTATCTAGTAAACTTCATAAAATACATCTAAAAAAGAAGACTAATTTTATTATTGATTCACTATTTTAATGACCAAATATCTTTTGACTTTTTAATTGAATAAGAATAAAGCTAAAAGGTGCATTGGCCATTTTTTTTTTAATGAAAATTTGGAGGAATCGGTTGATTCCTCCAGGTTTATTTGATTAGAATTAGAAGTATATGGAGAGTAATTGTACGTTGGTCATTTTGTTCCTAGCTATAAACACTCTCAATACATTAAACTGTATGATCTTGTATTTGATTTTCCTTTCTTTCGTTCCACTAAAGGTGCAGATAAGATGATCTATAGGAATGCACCATAGCTTTCTGTTAGAGTCATCCATGCTGTTCAATTTCAATTCTCTTTTAAAGATTATTACTGTTTTATTGCTCTTAATTTGTATTTTGTAGTTTTTTTAAAAGTTTGATGGATTTACTGTTTAGCTCATGATGTTGTTTTTATTGGATGAAAATAATGATTTTGGCACTGACAATTTAATCAAAGTTGGTCAATTCTATGTTCATTTTAATATAGTAAGCCTTTCTACAAGCCTCAGGTGCTTGTCGGGACTGGTTCTAAAAGCATGAGAATAATAAAGCTAAAGTCTTTGAAGGTTTTTATATTTAATTTATGTAAATGATTTTAGATGCTACATCTTTTATTATCTATTTATATGCCTTCATCCATGCTCATACGAGTTTACAGAAGTTGGCTATTGATTTAAGTTGTAACCTCAACATATCAAGATATATTATTCATCCGGGTATATCAATGTAGGTTATATATTTATATATTTTTCTTTTTATAGATGTTCAACCAAATTCTATTTGTGAGAAACTGGGACTCAAGTATGCTTTTGTGCCTATCAGTAGATTGGAGAATTGTATAGATTTTTTTTTTTGAAGATCTTATCAGGTTCTTCATTGTTTTTTTGGGAAATCCCATAATGTAAGCTTTAGGTTTTTTTTCATCCCTAATAATGGTTTCCACTGCATTTATACCTAAATTTTAAATGATTAAAATCATATAAATTCACTACCTTGCTGCTCCTTTTGCTCAGGACTCTTAATGTTCTATTTGCTTGTGACAGATTATGTACAAAACTATAGGAGGAAGTAATATTAATAGAAAATTTGATGAACTTTTGAAATCGTTGAGATAACAAATTTGTAAAAAAAAAAAAAAAAAAGGAAGCATAAAATTTAAAGAGGATCTAAACAAAGTAGTATCCTTTTGAGATCGGATTACAAACCTATTTAACATTTTTCTTCCATAAATTTTTGCACTCCTCCATGCTATTTGATGTTTTAGATAGGCTTTTTTTAAACAGAAAGCATAGAAGTTGAATAAAATCTAAATAAAATAAAATATTTTTATCAAGCTGGACATATTTGACTCATGTTCGAATCTAATTTAACTTGGTCGGATACCTTTGGTGAGAATTTCTACCTTCAGTTCTGGTTTGATTCAAACCATACTTGTCCTATCTATAAATATGCTTTAACTAATTTAAAATTAATATTTAATATAATATAATTTAAAATTTAACAAAAATTATACGTTTTTTTTTTTTTTTAAGTTAGGTGTTATTGGATGGAGGACAGGGATTCAAAGCCATTATAATCAAGTCAAACTCTCTCCATGCAAGGTATGCGTTGGACAAAGTTGACCAACTCGTCCTGCCGTCCCGAACCTTCTCTCCAGCGGCAACGCATTTGCAGTCGCAAAATGGCGGGTTTGGGTGAAATAAATCATGCTCAGATCAAGAAGACTTTTGGTCAGCACTGATTGACAATAAACAAAAGAGCGATTGCTTCCTGCTGCTTCCAATGCAGTCCACATCTAAACAATACTTACCAACCAAATCATTAAGCCACCACTAAATCCTTTATTTCTTGATGGATCCATGACGATGAATAAGAAAACACCAAAAAAAAAAGAAAAAAAAAAAACACGTATATTTCGCAGTGTCACGAACATTGTTGCTCATTGAAAGCTCAAAAGGCTGATGTGGACCAGGAAGAACTCAGATACATGATGGTAACCATACAAAGGGGAAGAGGTGGCACGCAAATTAGTTGCTTAACCGAGCCAGCTAGCACCAAAGCCTGGCCTTGGAAGCCAAGGTGGAGCATCCTGGAGCTCTTGCAGGACTGATGGAATTGGCGGAGGCAACCTTGACCCATCATAGAAACCAATTTTACTGGGGCGAGAACCCCAAACGATTTCATAGATATTTCCATGAAAATCTTGATATGAAAATCTTGATATAGAAATAGATAGTTGTGTTGAGATTTTTTTTTTTTTTTTTAATCCACTTTGCATGTGGCCAACCACCTCAATTGCTCGCATGCCTACGGTGAATTTATCAAAACGGTTCAATCGCACAAGTGCATGCTTCTAATTGTGAAGAATCCATCGATCACAAAATAAATTAACGATATATATGGCTAGGTCAATATGTTGAAAATTAAATTAAGCTTAAAGTTTTATTGCAAGTCTTTATTTGATTAGGACCATTTTGTTTGGTTATTAAGAAATCCTTATTTGTAATAGTATAGAATTTTATATTTTATTCTATTTAAATTTTTTCTTAACCTATAAATATGAATGTCTAAACTTTTATTCGTAAAAATGTCTGAAAGCTTGTGAGGATTGTAACAATCTATAATTGACTTGTTGAGAGGCGGTTTGATGAGTCTCAATTTATTAATAAAATATTTTTTTTCTTACTATTTTTATGTTGCCTATATCATCCACTTATATTATATAACTAAATGTTGACAATTGCTTAAACAATATTAAATCAAACTTGAAGGTTACATTTGGCTCAAGAATAAAATTAAGTAGAGATACTCATTCATCTTGGCAAGCTTAATTTTACTTGTCTGGCTAAAATTTTTTGTTCTAGACTAAAATAACTACAAAATTGAGATATTTTTTTTATATTTGAAAAAAAAAAAGAAGGAAGCAAACAGCATTTTAAATTGTTATTATAGAAATAAACAAGATTTAACTGGCTTACATCTGTTTTTAGATACACATATGTCGTGTAAGAAAAGAAAGGAGAGGTCCATCGCAAATCGACACTCCTTGCATGCTTTTTGACCAGTTAGAACAGTCCAAAAGGGAGAGTCAAAGACAGATATGTTTTAAAACTTTTCATGAAATAAAATATTAAATATACGAGGGAAAGAAATGAAGCGGCCTCGTCGTCACGCAGAAGACGTTCTCGGGTGGGCATGGGTTGGTGAAACTTGACCAATTCCGAGACCTTCCCCAGTAACAACGCTTTTGTAGCCGCAAAACCGCGTATTTTGGTGAAACAAACCAGGTTTTCGGATCAATAAATTAAAGGCTTTTGGTCAGCACTGGTTGACAATGAACGAGAGAATATATCTTCCTGCTATAACGTCTATACTTAGACATAGCTAGGAATCCAGTTCACATCCAAACAATATACTCACCAACCAAAACATTGAGCTTTCACTAAATTAATCCTGCATTTGTTGATGGATTCATGATGACGAACAACGAAACACCAAAACGCACATGCATTCCGCAATGTCATACAACTTGTTCTCCGTAATATAATCAAATTTCATATCAGAAAAAGCTCTAAAGATTAATGAGGATCACGAATAACTCCAGTACATGATGGTAGTAGCTACACAAAGGCAAAGGAGGCTGGCATGGCATGCGAAGCTCACGAGAAGTTGTCGACGCTGCACTCAGTCCTTGTAAACCCAGCGGCCGCCGAGGTGATATTAGACGGCACCGGAAGCCTGAGATAACAGTCCACCTCCGGCACATACGCGGCACTCTTTATAACAATCATCTTTAACCTAACCCTCGTGTAGATCTTGACGCTGATGTAGAAGAAACCCTCACCCTTCTCCCTTTCAAAGGTTTGATTCACCGAGTTCCCGAGCACCAAACTCTGGCCTTGGAAGCTCGGGTGGAGGGCCACCGTGCTCTTCCGGGGCTGGTGGAACTTGGGGAGGCTCTGGTACCCGAACCTCGATCCGTCATAGAAGGCGACGGCCTCGACGCGCTCGTAGTCTAAGCCGGCCTTGTTGGGGTTCCTAAAGCTCATGTTAAGGGCGAGGTCATGGTAGAGGGTGCTGTTTCGAGCGAGGTCGAAGCGGGCGAGGTGCGCATTCTCGACGTAGACTTTGATGTCGTTGGGCTGGAAGATGAGCCAGAGGATGAGGACAATGATGCCGAGGGCGATGAGGATAACTGTGATGGCCTTGAATATGGAGCACAGCAGACAGTAGGGCTTGCAGCTCGGGCGAGCGGCTCGGCAGCCGTGATGGTGAGTTTGCGGGGGAGGGATCGGGGGACCGTAGTAGGAGTTATTCAAGGATGGTTCTTTGTTTTCAGCCATCTTTTTTTTTTTTTTTTTTTTGGGTGCTCGAGATAGAGGGGGCGATGGGAGAGAAGAAAAGGGTATGTTCGCAGGCTTATAGGAGTCGAAGGTTTGGGAATTTTTAAATATAAGTGGACTAGACGTTTGGTGGGGGGTTTGAATCGTTTGATCGAAGAGTTGAAGGTAGGCAAGAAGGGCGGTTTGTCTTGCTTTGGAAATGGAGAACAGAAGGAGGCTTCATCCGGGCGGGCTCCAAATGGGATGGTTGACGAACGTCATTTTTATTTTATTTTTTTCGTTCATTCGGTGGTCGTTGGTCTGGATCATGTGATTGGGGTTTGACCAGGGCATTGTTTGGATGTTTTCTTAGCTTGCATGCGAAGCTAGCGAGCTTCGTCATCCAACGCAGCAGCCTGGAAAGTGGCTGGCGGTTTAAGGTTTCAACGACGTTGGGGCAAAACCATTGTACGTACGGCACAAATCGGACCTTCCCTTCTTCTGAATCCATTTGTTCCGCATGAATTTAATGCAAGCGTCAAGCGGAATAGTCCACCTGTCCACATTTGGTGGTCAATTAAAGTTAAAGGATGGAATAAAGTTTTCCAACTTGCTCAACTCAATTTTTTTAATAAAAAGTTGACTAGAATAAAGTATAGTTTTTCTTTTTAAAAGTTTCTTTCAGTAATAAATAATAAAACCGAGTTATATTTTTTTATTTATTTATATCAGTAAGATCTGTGCTTAAATAATTCAGATCAAACTCTTTTTCTAGTTAAAAAACAACAACTTTTACAAAATAATAGGATTAGTGGAAATAATTATAAGAAATTAAAACTCTATGTGGGGTAAATTTAAATATTTGAATCAACTTTATTTTTAGTTATATTTTCTAATTTTTTTCGAATTAAAAAATATGTTTGGTCAAAGGTTTTTTTTTAGGAAAAAAATAGTTTGGTAGGTCCATTTCAAGGTTTAAAAGATGAAATTTAGTTCTAATTGTTTGATGACCTAATTATTTCATACACTACACTCTTATATTATAGAACTTTATTAAAGTTTATTTTAAAATTCATAAGTTTAAGAATGAAAAGTTTTTTATATTCAAGTAGGATTACGATCTTAATTCGCATAGGCTTAGAATTCAGAAGACAAACAAAGAAATATTTTCATATTTTCATAGAACTCTAGTTTCAATCCATGTAAAACAATGTATATCTCTCTTTTATTTAAGTATATGTAGCCTTGGTTTTCAGTGAATCTTGGGTATCTTAGAGAATTATTATGAGAGTTTAAGAAAGGATCATATTGAATATACGTGGGTTTAAAAATTTATAATTCTAATTCTCGTAATCTTTAGTTCTTCTTAGTAATTCTACTATCATAACAAGCTTTAAATGTTACATAGTTTTTTTAAAAAAATATTAATTAGACATCATATGAGCAAGCCAAGTTTTTTTTTGAAAATTTGGCACATCATTTAACTTTGTGAGGAAACTCATTTGTGGACCCTATTCAACCCAAATTGAGAAAGACATATGGCAAACCTCTCTTATTCAATCACCAGGAATACATGATAATGCTCATGAGAATTAACTTAACATTGAGGGGCATGATGGATAAAAAAAAATTATATCTAAATAATTCAAAAACTAATTTTCAATTCATTCTAAATGTCTTATAATTATTAACGAGGAATTATTTGATGCATTTTAAATTTGTGCACGACAACAAAAACAGTAGAATATATGGAAAAGAACAAATCTACCCTTAATTATATGGTAATAGAATGTTTTTTTTGAGTATTTCTTCGACGGGTGGATTTCTACCCACATGTGAAAGCAGAAAAGCTATGAGCCGCATACAAATCACGCAATCCGACATAACAGGAGACGCTTTAACGTTCCAAGATTGCGACTCTGTTAAACTGGGCGTGTGCTCTCCATCCGTTGTCCCGCCACCGCCTCCATTTAAGAAAACCAATCTGGAACAGTTCAAACACGACCAGCGAATTGCATCCACTGCTGGTCTTGATTTTTGAAGGAGGGGTCCATTGTTTGAGTTGGGCCAAGTCAGACGCTGACCTTAATTGAATCTGGGTTAAGGCCTTCCCCGGTCTGTGGCCCGAACCTCCTCGATGGCTTAGCTTCCTAAGTTTAGCTGATTGGAGGCTCCGTTAGAGGCTGAAATTGGACAAGGAGGATTTTTTTATTATTATTATTCTTATTATTATTATTGTCCCCTTCTCTTCTTAGTCCCAGCATTGCAACTTTATGAAAGAACTTTGTTCGCAAATATTCCCTTAATAAAATAGGACTTTACGTTCCACTGGGCTAATAACAAGTCCAGGCTCATTAATTATAACATAGATTTTCTCCAGGGTATACCGTGAACCCTTGATTAATAGAGCACTAATCCGTTGGGTACCCTATATTGATTGAACCAATCTATTCCCACGAAACCAAGTTCTGTTGCTCTCGAATCATTGTACATAAATGAATAAAAAAGAAACGTGATGATCATTACTGAACGAATGCGCCAGTATTCATTGTTGGGAGACTAATTTTAAACACTAGCAGCCGTAGCAGCAATATTCTAATTGAATGTATTTTGTCATCTTAAGCCCTTTCAAGGGTACTATTTCTGTTTTCGATATTTTATCATAGTCACGTGGCACGAGATTGATAGGGTTTTATAAAACCACTCTATATAAAGAGGGAATCTATACCTAAATAGAATACGTAGGGTTATCATAAAAAAAATATATGATTTTCTCTTTGCAAAATTTCCTATGAAACTAGGCGATATAGTTACATTTTAATATGAATAACTTAAATAAACTAAATATAATAAGCGTGTAATGTCATAATTTTGAAATGATTTGAACTACAAAATTGAATGAACATAATAAATATAAGAAAATAATATCTAAATATGAAATGTAATTTTATTGCAAAGATAATCAACTTTTATATTTACAAATTTCAACAATCTATCTTATTTTTATTGAAATTTAATTTATGTTTTCAATCAAAATTAACTATTAAAATTGCATCAGATATTGGAAGAAATCAACACAATGTAAAATAAAAAGAAAAATTTTCTTATCTCATCAAATATTTTCTACATATCTATAATTAGTTTTCACTTATTAATTCATAGGACTTACTTAATATATATTTTTCCATTTTTTTAACATGGAATTGGATGTTAGTTTTAATTTATCATCATATATTCGTTTTTATTTAAAAAAATTAAAATAATAAAATAATATAAATTCTAATATAAATAGTATGATCTAATATAGTTTGTAGGGAAAGGAAAAGAAATGATCTGTGATTTGATCTTTATAATATTTCAAAATCTATAAGCATGTAATGAAGGTAAAAAAAATTGAAGGAAAGAAAATTTATTATTTATATGACCATGACAACCATAATATAACAATAACATTCGAATGTCTAAAATATTTAATACATTTTAGTTACAGTTTTTATTTTTATTAAATAAAATATATTCATCATACGTTTTTTTTTTTTTCCAAGGGAATTCTTCTTCTGTATTTCAATTTATAAATGTGATTAGCATAAGTGCTGGTTTCATGCAGACAATAAAAAAAACATATTCTTTATTTTATATTAGAATGTATTAAATATTATTATTTTAGAGAATGTATGAATATATTAAATATTATAACTCTTCAATTTATCTAAACATGATAGGTTAGCTTCACAAAATTTTTTATTTATTTGTTAAAATTGCTAAGATGTTGCATCTGAGCTTTGAGCTGCAAACCATAAACATACTCGACAATATTAAACGCAGACTTCGCCGCGTTTGACTTGATCGATTCCGCAAGACGCGGTAGCGTCCGTGTTCGTTGAAATGCGAGCATTTCTATCGGTAAACGATATTCTACGATATTGTATAATAATTTCCACGAACCCGAACTACGTGATGAACACGAAATAACACACAAGTAGGGTGGAGAAACAGCGAGGTATTGTTTCTTTAATTGGGCAGTTTGATTTAACCTACACAGGTTAAAAATACTACAAGAATATCACCTAAACAAAAAGAATCAAAAGAATGAAATTTATCATCAAAAAGAAGAAGAAGAAGAGAGAGAGAAAAAAAAAAAAACAATATGAATATGAATAATACTCGAGTCAGCAATCCACAACATCGCACTCGGTCCTTGCAAAGCTGGCAGCTGAAGTCCCATTAGTTGCCAAGGGAAGTCCCAACTTGCACTTCACCCTCATCGCGTATCGCCTTGTGGTCACCGATCCAAGCTTGTATTGTACCTGACCAAGGAGCCAGATGCGGACGTGAAAGAAGCCGGTCTTGTTCTCCTTCTTGAATTTCTCGACGGCAGAGTCTCCAAGTCCGTTTGAGGAATTCCCCCGGAAGATTGCGTACAGCATGGTGGTGTTCTGATGGCCCTGGTAGAAGGTAGGGAGTGCTTGCCAGTCGAACATCTGGCCGCCGTAGTAAGGGTCGGCTTCGAGCCAGTTATAATATATGCCGACTCTCCTGTTTGGGTTGCGGATGCTGATATCGGCGCTGAGATTGTAGTGGAGATTGGGGGGATTGGTGGTTAGATTGAAGCTAGTGAGGGAGGCCTTCTCCACGCTAACTTTGACTTTGTTGGGGCGAAAGACAAACCAAAGAACAAGGAGGGTGATGCCAAGAGCTAAACAGAAGGCTATGAAGGTTTTGATGAGGGCACTCAGGAGACAACAGTAGCGGCTTCGGTTTCTTTGATCAAAGTGATGGTCTCGAGGCATTGGAGGAAGAGAGAGAGAGAGAGAGAGTTCTTGTTAAGCGTTGCCTCGAAGGCGAGGAGGGTGGAGGGACGGCACGGTGCTGAGCAATGAAAGCAGAGCGAGAGGGATGGTGTTCATATGGTTCTTGGAAGAGGGTTTGATGTTATAATTCGTTGACCAAGTCAGAGAAATTCTTTGCAATAACTTGGTCAAAATGGAAGACTAGATTTTGGGTACAGGTCAGCTTCTTTGTTGGAGATCGAAATTTCTTGGCACGCCACATATTGACGAATAGGAATAAAAGATAATAATAATAAATAAATAAATAAAAAATCATCTCAGAAGACTTGGAAGAGAAGGAATCGCTGTTAATCACAGCCCATGGGCTTTTCGGCTATAAATTCTGTAGCCAGATGATAGACAAAAGACCCATTAAAGGCCCAATTAAATGATGCCACGTTGCAGCAATATGACATAGACTCACCACAAACGTGCCACATGTTCACTATTAATGAGGTTTTGTAGCAATTATCTTATTTTGTTCTTATAAACCAACCGTTATACTTTTTCTTAAAAAAAAAAATTATCAAACATAAAATTATTAGAAATGTTACATTCGTATAATATTAGGTTATCGTGAACTAGACGCCAGCTAATTTTTTAAAGTTCATACGTTGCATACGCATTCACATGGAATTCAACTAAAAGGTATTGACCATTTTATTTTTAGCATTTATTTTTACATAATCTACTGTTGTGAAAGGAATGGCCATTGAATAGGCCCGTCAAGAGGAGTGATCGTTGAAATCCTGGTCTGAGGTGTAACACCCGTGACCTGTGATTGACGAGGACCAACATGGCGATCGGCGAACTTATGTGGACCTGTCAATGACCTGCATCCGACCGTCGAGCTTGAATTTTCAGCTACTCAAGCCTGTTGGAAAGTAATGGAAAGGCTTGATCCACCGTCAAATGCCACAATTAAATTATTTTGGGTCTATGATGTCTTAATCTTTTAATCTGGACTTGGACCATCACCATTTTCATCCAATGAACCGATCGACTTGCGGAAGAGGTCAGAGAAGAGAGGTTTCTCTCTCTCTCTCAAAAAAAAAAAAAAAAAAAAAAAAAAAATCCAATAACAAATGCTAAAATTAATGCCGTTTAAAAAATATTCTATTTTTATTATATTTTCTTAAATTATTTAATCTTTTTTCAGAAGTTTACTTAGCCTTTCATGTTGGCAAAGATTGCTTAAGCTAAAATTTAAGGCTTTTTTTTTTAATTTTATAAATGCTCATGTTTATGACTTTTTGGATAACCTTGTACCTAGACCAAAGCTATTATTTATATTATTTATGTAAATTAATAATGAACCCTTCAATGAAGTACACAATAAGGCCTATTTCTTATCGATCAACTACAATCCATCATACTAATTTTTTGTAATTTTTGATCTTTCTTGCTCTTCTATAACTACATGCATTTAGAAAATAACTTCGTATACATTAAAAAGTTAATTATATGTAATAAGAAGATTACAATATATATACTTATCATTATTGTATCTAATAAGAAGATATCTGCGTGCAATATAAAAATAACTATATATGTAAAGAGAAAGAGAGAGAGAAGGATCGCTTGTTAGAGAAATTTTGATGTAGCTCGATGCACGTAAAGAGGATACTGGGATTTAGCAGATTAATTATGATTTTTTTTAACTAAAATGCAGTTGGCTAATGATCCCAAAAAAAAGAACTTTTAGAGAAAAAAAAGACTGAGCTAGACTAGACAGACTAGACAGGCATGAAAGCAACAATACGAGAGATAGAACTTTTAAGATAACTAAGACGGTCAGGATCGTGGAAGTTGAGAAACTTCCGGTTAGAACATGCTCTACTCTTTCATTAAATCAGAACTTAAGAGGAGAGGGATGGTAACTTACCAAATGATGATTCTCTTGAAAGGCTGTCGATGAGATCCCTCAGCTAGAGATCGGAATCTGGATGACGAGGCTAACTTTCGCTGGAAGGTATTCTGATCTCGATTCTGGAGGCAAAGACGGCTAGGGTTTGGATTTGGGGAGATTAGAGAAGATGAAAGGAAACAATAAGGGCTTCACACCCACTCCTTCTCAAAGTACCAGAGCCTTCACAGCAATAGAAAAGAACTTTAGAAATTTTCTCATTAATTGCTCTTTTTCTTATTTACAAGAGAAAGGTCTTTTTATAACCCTTTCATGTCAATACAAGTTAAATCATTCATTTTAAGTACATAATTGACATGAATTGTAATGTATGGTATGTGATTCTTTTTGAAGAGGCAGGGATCTTTGCATGCTTTATCTGGGACGGCTAAAAAGAGAGAGTGGTTGCAATTTTCAAACTTGTAGAGGAGGGGGACCACTTGAGATAGGGAAAGAATGGGTTCTCCTGCCATCTTTGACTGGGCGGCAACCTTCTTCTATCTGGAGCGTATGAAGATCTTTCAATTAGAGAGGGACAGCCAATTTCTTCCATAGATGTTTGCCAGGGAACCACATGATAAGTGTGAAAGGCAATGAACGTCCAAAAAGCTTCCATATAAGGGTGGGTGGCATGAAGAAATAAGGAAGGAGGATGTTGGCGCCTAGATTCCTTCCTAAATTGATGTGGGCCGGCTCCTTGCTCTGCTCTGGTGATACCATGTGTCCAGGAATGGTTCAAGACAGTGTCATTGCATGGTTAATGGGTCTTCTCTTGGGTCTTCTCTTGGGTCTTCAAGGTGAACATTCTCTTAATTTATTACAGGACTCAATGAAAGAAAATAACACTTGACATTTGACCAACTCCTAGATTCCAACCAGGCTAACTAACACAACTGGACTCGATAAGGACTCTAAGAATAAAGAAAATGACTCTAATAAATCAGAGATCTATAAGGAACCCTGAAACCTCTGTCTCAATCTGGTGCCTCCACCAATTCTCTCGGGTTGGGAGGAACTCGACCCCATCGAGTAAGGGTCAGTTTGACTTTGGTATTTCTCTAAGAGGTCTGGGTCTATGTGTTGCAGATCTTCCTGGGTAATCCACGAGTCCTCTGATTCCAGCCGACCTTGCCAACGAACCAAATATCTTTGGTAACCTTTATTGCAGGTCGTGACAGCTTGGTCATCCAGAATCCTCTCAATCATATCCTTCTTCTTAGACCAATTAATAAGTGGACACTCAGGGGTGGATTCGCTCTCAAAGGAAGGGTCAGGTCCAAACGGCTCACTGGGTATCATCGCTGGCTCTCTATACTCAACAAGGTCTGAAATATTGAAAGTAGAGCTAATGCCTAACTCAGAAGGTAACTCTAGTACATAGGCATTGGATCCTACTTTCTTGATCACCCTAAAAAGACCAGCTCCACGAGCATGCAACTTTCTAATGATTTTGGGAGGAAATCGTTCAGGCCCTAACCTAATCATGACATAGTCTCCCTCAACAAACTCTTTCACTCTTCTTTTGGAATCAGCCAACCTTTTATATGTTTCATTACTTCGATTAATCTTGTTGCTAATTTCCTTATGCAAATTTTGAACATGCTGTGCAAATGACTCTGCAGACTCGGAGACTCGTATGTGAACAGGAAGTGGGATTAGGTCAAGTGATTTGTTGGGCTTGTACCCATGGACAATTTCAAAAGGGCTCTTGCCAGTGGACCTATTGATTGAACAGTTGTAGGCCAACTCTGCTCTAGGTAACAATAAATCCCAATTTCTTGTGTTCTCACCTACAAGGCATCTCAGTAAATTTCTCAGGCTACGATTCACTATCTCGGTCTGGCCATCGGTCTGGGGGTGATAGGAGGTGAAAATTTTCAACTTGGTCCCTAACTTATGCCAGAGGGTCTTCCAAAAGTAACTAATGAACCGGACATCCCTATCAGAAACTATGGTCTTAGGTAAGCCATGGAGTCTAACTACCTCATCAAAGAATAGCTGGGCTACCTTAGACGCATCGAAAGTTTGGGAACAGGGTAAGAAATGAGCCATCTTAGAGAACCTATCGACCACTACATAAATCGAATCATGTTTCCTTTGGGTCTTAGGTAGTCCTAACACGAAGTCCATGCTCAAGTCTTGCCAGGGGTGATCAGGTACGGGTAGAGGGGTATACAGGCCAGTATTTTGTTTCCTTTGTTTTGCAACAGCGCACGTTCTACACCTAGCTACTATCTGAGCTACATCCCTCTTAAGGCTAGACCGAAATAACTGGTCTTCTATCGCTAAAATTGTCTTATCCTTACCAAAGTGACCAGCTAATCCTCTCGCATGGGTCTCCCAAACTAAAAATTCTCTCAAAGATGTTCTAGGGATGCATAGCCTATTGTTTCGAAATAGATAACCATCTAAGAGGGTGTATTCACTAAACTTGCTAGATGGTCCTTGGGTCAAAGTCTGATAAATCTCCTTAAAATCTGAACATGACTCGTATTTCTCCTTGATTTGCTCAAACCCTAAAACTTCAGTCCTAACGGTATTTAAGAGCAGAGATCGACGACTAAGGGCATCGGCTACCTTATTCTCGGTTCCGGCTCTATGCTTCAACACAAATGTGTAGGCCTGAATGTATTCTATCCACTTTGCGTGCCTAAGGTTCAGCTTTTTTTGAGAATTAAGGAATCTAAGTGCCTCATGGTCAGAAAATAGTACAAATTCTTGCAGCAGTAAGTAGTGTCTCCAGTACCTTAAAGCTTGTACTACCGCATAAAACTCCTTGTCATAGGTAGAGTACCTAAGCTTAGCATCATTCAGCTTCTCACTAAAGAATACTACAGGGTGGTTCTCTTGGCTTAGGACTCCTCCTATTCCTACACCTGAGGCATCACAGGCAACCTCAAACACCTTGGAAAAATCGGGTAAGCTCAAAATAGGTGCCTGAGTCATCTTATCTTTAAGCTCTAGGAAGGCTCTATTGGTGGCTTTAGTCCATTCAAATTCTTCCTTCCTAATATTGTCTGTGATGGGCGCTACTATCGCACTAAACCCTCTAATGAATCTCTTATAGAAGGTAGCTAGGCCATGGAAGCTACGAACTTCATGAACGCTAGTGGGCACTGGCCACTCAACTATGGATCGGATCTTTTTAGGGTCAGCTGACACTCCATCAGGGGTAACCACAAATCCTAAGAAGATAACTCTACAGGTCATGAATTCGCATTTCTTGAGGTTCGCAAAGAGGCTATCCTTCCTAAGGGTTTGGCAGACTTGTCTAAGGTGGTCTAAATGGTCTTCCCTGATTTTACTATAAATCAGGATGTCATCGAAATAGACTACAACAAATTTACCTATGAACGTCCTAAGGGCTTGAGTCATGATCCTCATAAATGTACTAGGGGCATTGGACAATCCGAAAGGCATGACTACCCATTCATATAGACCGTCCTTAGTCTTGAATGCGGTCTTCCACTCATCCTCGGGTCTAATCCTAACCTGGTGGTAACCACTCTTAAGGCCAATCTTTGAAAATATAGTTGCACCTGCCATCATGTCTAACATGTCATCTAATCGGGGTATGGGAAACCTATATTTAATGGTGATTTTGTTGATGGCTCGACTGTCTACACACATCCTCCATGTGTCATCTTTCTTAGGGGTTAATAAGGCTGGAACAGCATAAGGACTCAAACTCTCCCTAATAAACTTTTTCCTTAACAGCTCGCTAACTTGCTTTTGCAATTCTAAATGTTCTGATGGGTTCATCCTATAGTGGGGCAAATTTGGTAAGGTCGCTCCTGGGACTAAGTCTATGGCATGTTGAATGTTCCTAAGAGGTGGAAGGTAGTCAGGTAAATCTTCAGCGAAAACATCTTTGAACTCATCTAAGACTTTCCTAACCTCCTGAGGGTGCTCTACCGGGGTTGGATCCTGGGTCTTCCTAGCAGTCAACATTCAGATGACTGAACCTCCTTTGATCTCTTGCTCTAATTCCTTATCATTAATTAGGTTCAGTCCAGGCTTCTTTTCCTTAAGGCTGCTAGATCCTCTCTTGGTGGGGTCCTTAGGTGGAGTAGGGTAAACCATAATTTTTTTCCCATGGTGGGTGAATAAACATGAATTAGATTTACCGAACAAAGTAGCATCATGATCGAAAAGCCATGGTCTGCCTAGAATAATGCTACTCACTCCCATAGATAATACATCGCACCACACCTTTTTCTGATAAGATTGGAATTGGATTTAGACTTGGCATATAGACTTAATGGGTATGGAGGTTGAGTCTATCCAAGATACCTTATAGGGGTTTGGGTGGGGAACCGGTGCTAAGCCTAAGGTTTTAACTGCATTAGTTGAGATGGCGTTAACACAACTCTCACTATCAATTATGATCTTGCAAGCCTTATCCACTAGTTTGACAAAAGTCTGTAGGATGTTAGTCCTACGCCAGTCTTCTTGAATCTTGGTTTGGGATAGGATGCATCTCACCACTCCTAATAGGTTAGGCTCTATGGGCGTCTCTTCTTCCTCATACTCATCTACAAGACTTGGGTCAGCCTCATAAGTCTCTTCACTACAATCCTCACTGGGTTCTTGGTCCTCTTCTCTTAATTCACCTATGTGTAGAGACCTAGTGGGGCAATTACTAGCAAAATGTCCTACCTTCTGACACCTAAAGCACACTGTTTTGGGAATAGGGGTCCTTTGGGTTTCTGATGCCTTACCCTTGTCACTTGATCTAGCCACTAGGATGCTAGGATTGGGTATGCTAGGATAAACTTGACTAGATCCTGGTCTCTGAGGTGGTGCACTAGTTCTAGTAGACATGGGTCCTCTTTGAAATCTCTCAGCATTCCTAGCAAGCTGGTAAGCTTGATTGACCTCTCTGAAATATAGTTCCCTCTGGATGTCCTCTCTCAGACCAGCCCGAAAACTCGATAGGGTTACTTCCTCAGACTCGACTATGTGGCATCTCATGACAAACTCATCAAATCTTGCAATGTACTCTGAAACGGGTCTATTACCTTGACTTAACCTTTGCCACTAATCTAGGAGCTTCTATTTATAGGATATAGGGACATACTTACTCCTTAGTCTAGTTTTTATGTCTCTCCAGGTGGTTATGGGTTCAGCCCCTCGTCGTTGAATCCACAACTTAATATTCCCCTAATATAATCTAGCCTGTCGAACTAATCGGGTTTTGGCAAACTTATATTGACGATTCTCGGTCATCTCGTACCACTCAAAGTATTGTTCCATTTCGCCTTCCTAATCGATATACACCTTCGAGTCTAGGGATCCATCAAAAGTGGGTGCATCTATCCTGACATTTCTAATGATTCTATCATCATAGTCCACGATATCAGGGTTAGGTCTCCTAGGATTGTACTCTGAGGCACGGTACTGGGCTCTCCTGGGCTCTTGACGTGGGACGAGTGGAGGTGTGCCTAGGTCAGGATCTAGGGTCAGGTCATGGCGATGGGCTCTCCTAGGATCATGGTATGGGATTGGTTGGGGTGTATCAAGATCAGGCTCTAGGGTTGGGTCCGGGCGGTAGAGTCTGGGCCTCGGTGACTCTGACTTAGTAGGAGCTGTACGGGTCTCCTCTAGGTTCTGAACACGCTCACTCAATCGGTCCAACTTTTCAGTTATAGTCCCTAGCATGGCTTCAAAATCGTTGTCCATGGTTAACTTAGGTTGGGACTGATTCGGTTGATATTGAACTCCTGACCTAGTAGACATACAAACAAGCATACAAAGGATTCATACTACTGTCTCCTAAACCTAGAACTCAAATAAAGTGCGTCAACTAAATACTAGTCAATCATCAAATACCCTGTAGCTGGCCAGGTAACAGGTGGGAGGGGGGGAGGTTCTTCCTACTTAACGCAGGGGCCTAATTAGAGTAACCCCGCCACTCCGCTTAAGTCATTTGACATTTGACCTCCAGCCTTAGACACCAGGTTCCAGTCGTAAATGGAGAAAGACTTACACCAGTTTCGATAAAATATGTAAACCCGACCGTGGGTGTCCCTACTACTCAATTATGTATACTAGATTTTAAAATTGGAAGGTTTGGGCTCGTATGCAGGTTGATGGTTTTCTGAGCCTAGGAAGGGTGATGAAATTCCCACCTGATCTGAGATAGCGATGTCCTTAAGTCAATTTACTGCAGAGATGATGGAATACTAAAGACTTGAGTTAATAAGTCGGGTCTCTAACCAAAAAGGATGCAGCAATACATAATTTTTTTTTTTAATTTTCAGTTATGAAACTAATTAATAGCAGTAATTAAAATGTTTTAATTTTTTTTTTCGCCTATGTGTGTCACTTAAGGCCTTGCTTCAAGTCAGCCTTTCTTGTGACGGCTATGCACAGCCCTTTTGATAGCCTACGACACTCCTGGAATGTAGGTAGTTGGGTCAAATGTACCAAGATACTACCGTTGGTCTCCCTTATTGGTATGTCCCTGATATCCCTACCAAACGCCCGTTGGATCAAATAGCCCGGGATACTACCTCTAGCCTTCCCCTTTGGACTATCCCTAAATGAGCACAGTAAAGATCAAGATATGCTCTTTTTTTTTAAATTTTTTTTTATATGCAAGAAAAATAAGTAAATATGGAAGGTGTGCTGAAATTTTCAGCACCTATGCAAAACTACTTTTCTAATATGATGCAAGAACAAGTCCTAACAACCTGCTCTGATACCAAAAACTGATGCAGCACGATGTAGGTAAAGAGGATGCTGGGATTTAGCAGATTAATTATGATTTTTTTTTACTAAAATGCAGTTGGCTAATGATCCCAAAAAAAAGAACTATCAGAGAAAAAAAAGACTGGGCTAAACTAGACAGACTAGACAGGCATGAAAGCAGCAATACGAGAGATAGAACTTTTAAGATAACCAAGACGGTCAGGATCGTGGAAGTTGAGAAACTTTCGGTTAAAACATGCTCTACTCTTTCATTAAATCAGAACTTAAGAGGAGAGGGATGGTAACTTACCAGACGATGATTCTCTTGAAAGGTTGTCGATGAGATCCCTCAGCTAGAGATCGGAATCTGGATGACGATGCTAACTTTCGCTGGAAGGTATCCTGATCTCGATTCTGGAGGCAAGGACGGCTAGGGTTTAGATTTGGAGAGATTAGAGAAGATGAAAGGAAACAATGAGGGCTTCACACTCACTCCTTTCTGAAGTACCAGAGCCTTCACAGCAATGGAAAAGAACTTCAGAAATTTTATCATTAATTGCTCTTTTCCTCATTTAAAAGAGAAATGTCTTTTTATAACCCTTTCATGTCAATACAAGTTAAATCATTCATTTTAAGTACATAATTGACATGGATTGTAATGTATGACATGTGATTCTTCTTGAAGAGGTAGGGATCTTTGCATGCTTTATCTGGGACGGCCAAAAAGAGAGAGTGGCTGCAATTTCTAAGCTTGTAGAGGAGGGGGACCACTTGAGATAGGGAAAGAATAGGCGCCCCTTGATTTCTCCTGCTATCTTTGACTGGGCGGTAACCTTCTTTCATGTGGGGCGCATGAAGATCTTCTAATTAGAGAGGGGTAGCCAATTTCTTCCATAGATGTTTGCGAGAGGACCACATGATAAGTGTGGAAGGCAATGGGTGCCTAAAAAGCTTCCATATAAGGGTGGGTGGTATGAAGAAATGAGGAAGGAGGATATTGGCGCCTAAATTCCTTCCTAAATTGATATGGGCCGGCTCCTTGCTCTACTCTGGTGATGCCATGTGTCCAGGAATAGTTCAAGACATATGTCATTGCATGGTTAATGGGTCTTCTCTTAGGTCTTCTCTTGGGTCTTCAAGGTGAACCTTCTCTTGACTTATTACAGGACTCAACGAAAGAAAATAACACTTAAGACACTTGACCAACTCCTGAATTCCAATCAGGCTAACTAACACGATTGGACTCGACAAGAACTTTAAGAATAAAGAAAAGGACTCTCATAAATCAGAGATCCATAAGGAACCCTGAAACCTCTGTCTCAACCTGATGCCTGCACCAAATTTTATAAGTTGAATTAAATCATAAGGTTTTAGTACAAAAAAATTTTCTTAAGGTACAGTCAATGAAAAGATCATTTGATAATTTTTTTTTTTATTATGTTTCATAAACTACATACAATAATACTCTACTACCACAATAGTGGTTAATGGCCATAAACACACTACTAAATCACGCCCAAAAACCTTGGTCAGAGATCAACAACAGAGGATGGAATAGCGTCCGTATTATACAACTTGGGCCCAAGCATGAACGGAAACCAACAGAGGCCTAACTCGAAACCAACCCTGCTTGAGCCTTAATGTGACGCGACCCAATCCTGCACAGCCAATCGTTACCAAATCTAAGACAGATAGCATTGAGATGCTACGATTATCGTTGCTATCAAGTGATGTGGATTGAGAAGATGGTCTCACCTATGCCATCAATTGACACCAATTTTTCGAGTTTCTTTTCGTTGCATCTCATGAGCATCTTAGAGGGCCTTTAGAGTCGCAGTCGCATCAATAGAAACTACTTCGAAAGCGATAGCCACTACCTGGTGTTTTCTCATCCTTTATCTCCTCTTTTCATCAAATATTCTTCAACCTTTATTGCTTTGGATGGCTGGTAGCTGGATGCATATACTCCCAGTTCCCCACCTTTCTGCTACAATTCCATTTCAAAAAGATAGGTTTCTTTTATCTGCTTCATAATCTCGGTTTCAGGAGCTCCAATGGAGACTGCAACAACATGGACAGGATGGAGCTGGCCGACTTTATTCGGTTTATTTGCATTAGTTCTAGGAAAAAGGCCATCTAATCTCTGTTAGGGCAAAGAATTCTTTATATCCAAGTCGTTCCAAAATGTGGAGCAAGGTGGCACAGGAGTGCTTTGTGGAAATTGTCCTTTAATTATTATGCGGACGATTTGCGCTCAATTTCTGGTTGTCTTAATTACATGGCCCAAGAAAGCCCGTCCAAAAGGGTCGCTTCAAAGGAAATGTAATAATTAAGCTGTGGGTGTTTCATTTGTTTCTAACAAATCTTACCAGAGTCCAAAGAGAATCAATCCTACGGATGGGTCAAGGCAAAAGTTTTCCATTGTAGAGTTTTTCATCGTAAAGTGCCATATATATTTAGATGGCCTGATTATACCACCTATAAATATTTTTTTTTTTTTATTTTCACAACGTAACATAATCTAAATTTACACTGCATCGTGTAGTATAAAGTTTAATGGCCTCATGTTCATTAATTGAGCCAAATTAATATCCTCACGAAGAGGTAATCCCTCTCCTAATTTTGTACCAACAAATGGACAGCGAACTAATCATATAAGAAAATGATGAAAGGGAACGCTTGCTTGCAAGACCTCTGTAAACTCATCTACAACTTTATGAGAATATGACACCTTCTCCGGTCTGCTTAATTACAAGAGGTCTGTTAAGCAGGCTACCTTCTCTGATCTTTCCCACTTTCAACAGCTTGGATTACCATGAGAACGGATTACCCACAAGGTGGTCATCGTCGCATTGACAATTTGACATGGGGGCCCTTTCACCTAATGTCTCTTCCCAATGGCTGTCTTCCACCCATGGTTAACGTTTGGCGACTGAAAAGGACATCCACAAAAGGAGAAACCGGAGGCAAGCTACTCTCCTACCACCACTGTACCAAGAGGCTGCAACGTCTCTCCTACCGTTGGTGGGTTGTTTTCTCGCCTTCCTCAATAATTAATCCATGCTTTTAAGTTGGTAGAGCACTTCAAATTATTTAGGTAGAGAAAGACACGCAGCAAGTCCTAATTTGCTACCAGATGGATCGAAGTGTGCAATGAATTTGAATTTTCGGTGAAATAGTGAAATAGAAAACGGTAAGATGGTGACTGCAAAATTGTTTTTTCTGTTCTTTTTGTTTTTTTTTTTTTTTTTCAAAAGAGCATTGTCTTGTAATCCCACTTTTCTTGAGGGGAGAGAGAGAGAGAAATCCTACGTCTTTCTACACATCAGCAATGAGACATCAACCTCCAAAGAAAAGGATATCCAACCAAGAAGATTTGTAATACTAAAAAAATTAACTACCATGTGCATGTGTTACCCTGGGCCTAGCTAGTGAGTAAACCGACCAAAAAGCTTCCAGATTTTTTATTTTATTTTATTTTCCTTTAAGCTGGAGGAGGAGAGAAATGTGCACCAATTTTTGAGGCACCAATGCTTCTTAAAAATGCATCATCTAATATTTAAACATAAAATTTCTAGCTGTCAAATGGATGGATGCGATCATTAGAACAATTTGAATTCACCTTCAACTATTTTTTTTTTTTTTTTTCAAAAAAGTATTTCTTTATTATACAAGAAAAGTCATGTAATATTTGTGTGATTATTTCTCGTGAGACGTTTGCGGTGTCACAAGGTAAAGCTTTAAGAGGCTAAAGAAGCAACTTTAAAGGTATAGTAAAAAAAAAATAAATAAATAAAAATTATGAATAAAAATAAATTAACTCATAAATCAGATCAATCAAGTATGAAAATAAAATTACTGATTAAGATGGCTTATGAGCTACATGATAGACATGCGATTAATATAGGTTAAAAAAAGAAAGAAGAAATAAGTAAATATTTAATCAGCTAAAAAAATTAAATTGCAAACGTGCATTGCTACTCTTTCCATCAGAGAACTCGGATTAGAATTATCATCAAACCCACAATTGCTTAATTCACAATTTAACTTTGCTATTACACGTTACGGAAATCTTACACTTCTCCCATCGTCTTAAGCCGTCCATTATTCACCTTCTTTTTCTCTCCAACTGACAATTTATACCAACCTCAACGACTTTCTACACCCCATTATTATTATTATTATTAACCCAGCTAACCGTACCCCTGGAACGGAAAACTAAACCCCTTGCCGGCCGTCTCCCAACGCCGTCAACAGACACCTTTCTTCCCCCCTACCGGGAGAAAAGGAGAGAATAAGAAATCATCTTAAGGTAGAAATGATCAGACGTCAACGGAGCAGGTCGAGATCTGCTGGAATTTGATGGACGGAGGATCGCCGATGCCCTTCCCAGACTGGAAAGAAAGAAAGGCCGGGCAGGTGACGTAGAGGTGGTAGTGGTCGGAGGTCCACGACCCCACCTTCCACCGGATCCGGCCGTCGATCTTGACGTGGAGGAGGAGGAACCCCGACGACTGGTCCTGGATGAGAGCCTCGGTTAGGTACGGCGCCACCGGGATGGCGATGCCGTAGAGGTAGGGGGACCAGACGTCGACGTCGTTGTGGCCCTGGTAGAAGGGCGGCACGGCCGCGGCGAGGGTGATCTGTTGGTACTTGTATGAGGCGAAGACGTCCACGCGGTCGTAGTAGATGCCGATGCGGTCGTTGGGGTTGCGGGTGGTGATGGTGACCTGGAGGGTCGAGGAGAGGAGGTTGTCCGGCGTGGAGACGTTGAAGGCGTAGACGGAGGCGTCCTGGAGGTAGAATTTGGGCTTCGTGGGGCGGAGCACCAGCCAGATCACGAGGATGATGAAGAGGATCAGTATGATGAAGCCCACGATGCAGATGAAGATCCCGCGGTACAGCTTGGGCGGCTTGCACTTGTCGTGTTTGCTGCAGTCGCTGCCCTTTTCCGACATCGTGCCGGTGCTTGTGCTCTTTGCGCCGCCGCCGGAGGAGAGGAGTTTGAGTGAGTGGACGAGAGGTGGGAGGGAGATGATAAGATGAGGATTGAGGGAAATTAATAGCCAGGTTCGGCGGGGATAAGATGCGCCGCGGGAGACGTTTTAGTTTTGTAAAGATTTTCGTTTCTTTTTTTTTTGGTTATAAATCATAATAATAATAATAATAATAATAATATATCCTACATTGGTGTGTGCGTATACTAAACTTTTTTTTTTGTTTTTGTTTTTGTTTTTTTGTTTGAGGGAAATGCGTGTAATAAACTTAAAAATGTTTATTGGAAGATAATTTTTAACTTGAAAAAATAATTTATCTATCTATCAAATATTATTGAGGGCCAAGACAAACATATCATTTCTCATTACCATTCGTTATTTTCTCGGTTTAATATTTAATAACTTGTTAACGAGCAGTGATGTGTTATTTTCAATGAAGTCCCAGGCGAGTTGAATTAGGCGCGCGCACACACACACAAGTCATTATTTTTATTATAATAAAAAACAGAAATCTTGGGACAAGTCGGTTATATGGGGGATCCTAAGCTTGATGGTTAGTTAGCTAGTCTTAATACCATCTTATTATTTCTAATGGTGCTTCCGCTACCCACGTCGCATGCCCTCTTTTTCGCCCGAACAACGTATCTCAAACTCGATTCCCGTAGAAAGAGGGTGGTGGACCAGCGTGCTAAGGGGTCAGTGGATATAAAATACTTTGGATCGAGGGAAACGAGAGCGTGATAAGATGATGGGGATTGGGAAAGCTACGGTGGAAAAATAACGCGCGAGCGCGCTGCGATGCGAGCGAGGCGTCTTATCTTTGGGGGGGGAATATAATATAATATAATATACAAGAAGAAAGATTAGTACCCAAAGGAGGGCTATTTCGGGAATGGGAGCCATTAATTATTTTATCTATCTAAGTTCAACGAGTCGGAACGATTCTTGAATCTTCGTACTCTCGTGTCGGTGAGCCCAGACGAAAACGAGTGGGTCTTTCGATCACAGCCCTTGGATCCGTCATGTGTGGACTGATGTAGATGAAAGAGAGGCATCAGAGATTGGTCGGGAGTCTCTATCAGGACCGTCAAAAAAGGTGGTGGCTACCTGAGGTCCCGCGGAGTGAATGGACCGCAGTGCTGCGAGTTGGTTGAAGTGAAATTTATTGAATCTTGAGCCGAGATCGCAAGCGAGTCGGCGCTTGCAAAGCCGACGCGAATTCGTTCAATTTGATCCACCGACACCGCGTTGCGCAGCATGTGAAAGAGGAGTTAAAATCATGTTACACTGTTTGTAGATAATATTTAGACTCTGGGATTTCCTAAGCATAGGGAGGCTATCAAAGGATTTATCAAGGAGAAAAAAAAAATTCTACGGTAAAAATCAATAATTCATTCTTGTTCATGTATCACTATCTATGCATCAATTAATAAAAGCGAGACCTATAAGCCTTGTATCAAATTCAAATCATCGCTTTCGGTGTATGCTTGTGTTTTATACCAGAGCCAATGATTGCTTGAATTTGACGTGGCTGACTTGCGGAATTGATCGGTTCATTTTCTTGCTCAAAAGAACTCACTAGCATTTATAAATCTTATTCTCATTTGCTACAGTAAATTAATCTTGAAGATTTGGTCGAACAACTTGAATCAAATCCCCTTTTTTAATTTAATATAGTGTGCTTTCAATACTCCTTTCAAATGTTTATAAAAGCACTCTTACATCATTTAGATTGAAAAAAATTTCGAAACAAAATCTTTAGAGCTCAAAGCCTTCACATAAAAGACGATAACTTAGAGCTAGCTGATTTAAATATTTACTGATTTAAGCATCGAAAGAACTTTTCTGAGATAACTTTGAGATCTATTTAATATTTTTGTTTGAGTGCAAGAGTCCAACAAATGTAAAAGGCATATTGTTCAGATAAATTATCATCTCATCGCATCTCACTTCAATTGTCATGTGAAAGTTCAAATTTCAATATCAAGACCAAAGCTTATAATATAATATAAATCACCATAATCAATCTCTTCAATTCAAGCTCTATTATTTTTTGAATCTATCTAATCACTCGCTCTTCACCAAAAGGTGATTGGTCAAGCAGCATTAAGCATTAACATCCCATAATATAAAGAGGAGAAGATCCAAATAACATGAATATTTTGGGAGCTATACCTTGGATGACTTTGGGACGGAAGTGGCTCGCTTTTGTGATTAACCATGGCACATCTTTGGAGACAACAAGGTCAAAACGTTGAGAGGGTTGTTAGGTTGGCTTCGTCTCGTCCGGCTGGGGATGCGACAGCTCCATTGGGCCAGCCGATTTGCTTGCTTCTAGATTCTCACGATCAAATAAACCACAAGGCCAGCCCTTGCAGCACGGTTCAAAGATTCAATCTAACATAAAAGTTGTGAAAAAGTACATAAAGTAGACGTGTTAGAACCTAACAATGGAACAGACACCGAGATATATAATAGCGTCCACGTCATTATTACGTTCATAATTTCACAATAACAATACCAGCACGACACGTGTCGGAATTATAGATGGAAAAATATTACATCTAATCTATATCTTTCTTATTGCCTTTGGCTTTACGGCCCTACAACGTTAATTATATGCATGGATAGTGAAAGAACTAATATATATATATATATATATATATATATATATATATATAAAAGGTACTTTCACTATGCAACCTAATCATCCGGTGTTACTAAATTACTGGAACCTTTATCTTGTTAAAATAATAATCGTTTGACTTTTGGCCCCCTATGGTCCAATGTAAAACACTGAACAAGAAATTCTCTGAGGAGGGTGCTGAATAAAATTTTCTAAACGCACTCAGCAAAAGTCTTTAACTTTAAACTTTATAAATCCATCGAACTTTGTGAGGTTAGATGGAATATGATGAGCAGCAGGAGCCCTCGGATTCGTCAGTGGCGTTGGCTTGGAGTGGGTGGGCTTGTTGCGGGCCCCACGGAGCAGCGAGTCTCGCGAAAGCTACGTCCCTCTCTAAACCTCCGCAATTTGGACACGCCACCTACCTTTGTCTGCTTGCAGTCCACGCACTCAACACTACACCCCTTTTCTTTTTTTTGTTTTTGTTTTTGTTTTTGTTTTTGTTTAACCCTCTGGCCATCTTCTGTACGCTCCACCATCCGTTTGAATATAATAATATCAACCCACTAAGGGTAGGACGGTTTAGCCGCTTGGGGGCAAGTCCTTGGGTACTTGGGACTGAAACGCTAACGCTTTGCTCGACTTTAAGCGCTTGAGTGCTAACAAAAGCAAGCATTCCATCGTCCTGAAGGGCCCAGACAACGGATTGTTTGGTGCTGGTCCGCTTCTTGCTATGGGTAGGCCAGGGATATCCCTGAACCAAGGGTGGTGGTGGTGGTGGTGGTGGTGGTTGGCAGCAAAAGAAACCAAAACGAATTGCTTTCTAAGCTGACAGAAACTGACCATAATGTCCATGTTGGCTTCAGGAAGTCCTAAAAAGATCTCTTTAGAAGCTCAGACTTTTATGCCGAACCCTGCAGCCATTCTCAGTGAAAAGGGCCGATTTAACAAAAGCAAAGCAAAGCACGGAAAATAAAAAAGAAATGGGGGGATAAGCTCACGGAGGCAAGGGAGGGACAAGCTCTGCACACCAAGAAACACATAGTGCGTTTGATTTTCTCCCAACATCGTTAGAGGTCTTAGAATTACCAAGGGCTCTGCTTTCTGAAATAAGGCATACAACATGGTGTAAGAAATACTCTTGGGATGTAAAATAGATTAGAAATATTCGGCTGGTAGTTTGTTCAAAGTGTGCACATCCTTTTTTTTTTTTTTTTTTTTGGGTGCCTACTCTGGTCCCAACTTGGCTTGCGTAAGAAACTGGGACAAGGAAGTATAAAACCTATCCTTCCAGCCAGATAGGCCAATTATGCCACCAGTACAATATATGAAACCCAATCAATAATGGCAAATAACAGTTCCACTAGATGACTGAAAAGAAGAAGGCATTCACATGTTGTATCCAACTTTTTCTAGTCTCGCTATTTTGAAACAATCTGAACAAGACCCCATTTACTACCTATTGATAGGATGCATTTGTCCAACTAAATATTACCATTTACTTATCACAGGGTACTGTGGAATGATAATTTTGTGGCTAACACACAAACTATGTCTTATCTGGTGATAATTATATTATTCAACTGGGAATAGATTCTCTAATCCAGACCTATATATTCGCAGCTAAGCATTTAGGTCTGAACCCGCGGTAGTTTTCCTTTTTAGAAGGAGAAGGGTACCATGACAGAAGGAACGAGTGGGTAGATCATGCCAAGGGATTGATTAGTGCTTGTATCTGCGCTTTAGATGTTGCATCCCTAGTATGGGCAAACAGATATAGATGTTTGATTGCATGATATTAAGTTAGATGCAGGTAATTGGGATATATCCTGAAGTCCTTTTGTTGCATCTAAAGAAACAGTAAAAAATGGCTATATCCTAGATGCAAACTCTAGATCCAGTCTTAAGGTTACAATCTTTCTCATTTTCTCTGATATAATAATATTACTATGATTATAATGCTAAAATATTATATTATATTATATAATAAAATTATATTACATTATACTATAAGTAATACTCTAATTATATTATAGTATGATATTGTAATAATTATATAGTTTGATAATATGAAAATATTGGTGGAGGTAATGTTACCATATCAAATTCAAGGGCGATCATGCTCTTTTCAAATCACACAATCAAATACAGATATTATAGATGCATAAACAGTTATTTGCAAATGCAAATTTAATATTCTAATTGTACCTATATCTAAAAATGTAGGCAATAGAATATATTCTAAGTACAATGACTCAAATTTCATGAAAACCTTTTTTTAAATAGATATATATTAAAATCCTAATTAAATCTTAAGATTAAAATATGAAAAATTATTGCTGCCAAATGAAGAATTTGAATTAAAAATTTAAGAATAAAGAAGATAAGGAATTCTACCTCAAAAAACTAAGTCATTTATGCTTAAAGAAAAAAAAAAATAGAGCGTCACTCCTAGCACCACTTTATGTCTCATCAATAGCATTAGCCTCAAGGTTTATTGAAGATTGTTATAATACATAAGGGCCATAAGGGAGATAGGCAACCTCATGACTAATCACCATACATCGTTAACAATTTGTGATTTTTTTTATTAAGATCATTAACAATTTAAGATTTTTTTAGTAGGTTTTTTTTTTTTAACTTTTTGTTCGAGAGATGCTAATCCCCATCTGCTACTCACACTTAATCCATTTGGCATCCAACAAAACCTGAGCTCTTAGAAAAATCAAGCCTTTTTACTTCTTGGGCAAGAGGTGATATCACCCGTAGTTAGTTAAAAATTATTACCATAATATTACTTATGTAAGCAGCATGCTAACTTGTAAGCTTGACTGGACCACCTATAAATTTAGAAAGTAGAGATTCCTTGCACTGTATATTTTGTAGTGCAAGGTATTATGTATGCCTGAATGACCTCGAAACAGATATGGATGGTTGTAATTATATCTAAAAGATAATAAAGAAGTTATTAGTGCCCATACATATATAGATTGTGGATGGATTATAGGCATCTGAGTTTGCAATGGGCTACGCGGCAATCATCTAAACATGTACAATACTTTGTAGTACAAATTTTGTACCGCAAAGAATCCTATTTCAAATTTAGAAGATAAAATACTGAAGAACTTATTGGTGAATCAGTGACTGAACATCAAATATCGAATACAGATGAAACATTGGAATTCAGTCATGTTTCAAATGGCAAAAGGCCAGAAAGAAATTAGCAGCACTGACAGCAATTCAATACCTCTAATTGAGTATCTAAATATGACAAATTGAGACAATACAATCACTTGCAGGGATCTGAAATGTGGACTTAAAAGAATTTACAGAGAAGGAAAATTATGGTTGGCCGGTTCATGTCTACCATCAATAATTGGGCAGATTTTTGGTCGACACTATTAAATGACTGGGTGGGTCCCTCGTTGCACCATTCTACGCTGTTTCAGACGCAGGTCAAGTACAAGTAGAAAGGGCACGTCATATGAAACACATGAAGAGAGACAGCTGAGCTGCTTAAAATTCTTGTGGCCGTCGATGGCAATGTATCTAAATACAAAATTAGACCACCGTCCACAGGCCGCCCAAGGAAAGTCGGTCAATTGAGGAGGCCAATAGGCACGTGTTAGGTGAGTCACAGGCACCCCAAATGACCGACTTCATCGTTATCACAAGAATAAGGAAAAATGGAATATTTTCTATTACCAACCTACCATACCATGAGAAGTCATTGGCCCTGTGTTCAAAGAAGCAGCCTCTAAGAAACGCCAACAGGACCAAAAGGACAATGTGAATTTTTCCAGCGCTAGTCCGTAGTGTCTATTACTGTACCATTTTCTGGTACTCTTCACATTTCTGAATTGGTATTACATTATTCCAAGATCCACTTCCTTCTGTTTAATACTTTGCTTACCATAAGCATTCCCTGACATCAGTAAGGGCAACAAATCATGGGAACAAACATCTTCTGAGATACACGCAAGTACGGGCAGGCACCAGGGATACCATTGCATCTCAATTTCTGGTCTGGTTCAAACAAGGGAGAGGGGGTGGGGTAGAATGGCACCTTCTAACACCAACAGCAGTTGGAGGATTATTATACCTCACACGGAAAAGAGCAGCAGGGCCGCGTGATAGAAAGACAAATCAGCTGACAACCTCACACATCAGGTAGTCCTACTGGAAGATTATATTCCAAGCAACTTTTCTGAAATCAAGATATTTTAGAATAGGAAAGCACATAGCATGATGGCCGGTAGTTAGGCCAAGGCCTGGAGACCACCTTGATTACATTTACCACAAGGACCCACCAGCTGTCTCCAAGGAATGGATGAGGTCAAACAGAGGAGAATTGCACCACATCCTTCCCCCCCATCCCCACCGAAAGAATGCAACCGTGCTATCTCGGCCACATAATATGAATCCTCATCCACACAAGCTTGCTTTATTTTGGAAGCTTCTCAACCGCCGCATCCAAACAAGAACCGCACCCGCCGAGCGAGCTCTTCTTTTGTTTTTGCTATCATATTTCTCGGGACCACTTGATACCTAGTTACTGCAAGGTTATAATGCCAGCAGGAATGGAACGATACAAGAAAAGGGATTCTCTGTAACTCTGAACGCCTTTCGTGCATCATTCGTTTCGTGTGTTAGTTGTCTAGGCATTGCTACGATACAAATAGGGAAAGGAGTCGAGTGCATCATATGTTTTCAGTGGAACGTGGTTGACGTTAGTTGCTTTGGCATTGTGCTATTGTGAAGGCAAGCAATTTGAAGTAGCCTACTGCCATAACTTTTTGATGAAGACCAGGTGGTCTTACCTGTATTAATTGTACAAGAACCAGTGATCTCGATCTATTTCCATAGTCTTCAACCCAATCAATCAGATATTATGTTAAAAGACTTCACGTAACTATAGATTATCGGTCAAGCAAACCTTGCATCTCACAGGTTTGTAATCAGGGATGACATCAAACAGCATGCATGAAAATAATCTTTCAATACCACTCTCCCAAGTAAAGGACCTTACTGACCCCCACAACTTGTAGCATCTGAAATCCCTCTCAGTGATTCAATAATCTGCTATCGCCGGAGACACCTACCCCGTTAATAGTTGTATACAGTAATAACAATAATAAAATCTTAATTTCAAACTATCCATACTATAGCTCATGATTGTAAAACATACCATGATAAGTCTTTTAGCAAGATAAAAACACTTATATCTTTGCAACCGATCCATTGCAAGAGAATGTGATTTTTTTATTTCTTTTCTTTTTTATTTTTTATCATTTATTGTCTTTGGAAAGCATTATTACGGATATTTTGTCTTAAAAATAGAAAGAAGAAAAAAAAAGTGGGGATGACTTCCAACCCTAAACAGAATAATGTGTTGGGTTGACCTAACCCGATCATATATAATAAAACCCTTGTTGGGCTGGATCCTACTTTCATGCGAGCCCATGACCCAATAAAATAATAGGATTAAGTGATCCTTTGAAAAAAAAAAAAAAAAAATGGAAGAAACAAAAGTGTGAGGGAAAAAGCGGGTCTTTTACCGTCAACTTGTTTCTTTGATTAGAAAGTCATATAATTTTCGATCAGAAACACATTCAACGGTTTGATTTTGTTTCTTCAAAGTGGTATTTTTTTTGGTTCTAATTTAGGTATTTTTGTTTTATTCTTTTGTTGAAATCCACCTATGTTGGATGAGAAAAATTTTTTTTGATGATCTCTTGCATTGCTATAAGTTTTTTTTTATAATCCTATTATTGATCTAAATAATGAGAGTTTTTTTTTTTTTTAATCTGGCTTTTATGGTTTTTTCCATCAAGTTACGGAATTTTCATGTTAAATCTTGATGTCTTGTAATTATATTTTTATAATTTTATGTATTATTTTTTAATTGCATATACAAGTTAAAAAGAAGCTTTAGGTCCCCCAATAGATCCAACCCACTCCCAACCCAAATGTATCTTGGGACGCCGAGACCTAGCATGAATCACACGATTCGATTTCCTGTCTCAAGCACCCTGGGCCTTGGCCATCCTATATCCACCCTCTCTACCACCACCTCGAACCTCACCCGATCTACCTGTCTAGCTCATCAAGCAATCTGGTGGAGAGCTCGACAACCACAGGGGAGACAGGGCGGCGTCGTCAGAGGGGTCATAGGAGGTGGCAACATTGATGGGTTGAAAGAAAGAAGAATAGATTAGAAAAGGAGATTGAAAGAGAAGATTAGAAATGGAAAGGCCGGGTTAAGTCAATGGTCGGATAGCTGAGTTAAGAACTGACCAATTGACAGGCCTACGTTGAAGGAGAACATTGAAAATTTTCATGCTATAACCGGGTTCTGGGGACCCTGGGAACCAGTTGTAGCTACACCTATGACAAGCAATCCAAATATCCAACAGCAAGTAGTAGCTTCCCATATGATACCTCCGAATTCGTCCGCTTAAGATAATCCTCAGCCACCGCACCAGATATCGACTGCACTGACTGTGTCATACTAAGATACAAGCACTAAGATCTCTTGAGAACTTTCAGAAACATCAAAGCTGGTAACAGCATCAATGGAACGCATGCGGTTCACTCCTGTTTCAGTGCCATTCCACTTAGTGGACCTCAGACAGCCATGGGTCAACCTAGAAAAGAATAGGATCCTACCTAGCTGCGGCCTAAGTATAGAGGAAGTTGTTCCATCCAACAGATATCATGACACTCCGCCCGCATGAGAGGAGAAAACTTCATGCACCTCCTGAACTCGTCTCGTGACCCATGAATGAATCTATTTATATTTCTAGCACAAAAAGAGCCCCCTTCAAAATTTTCCAATTTTCCACGATATCAAGAAGGGAACTAAACCATCATGAATGAACATCCCAGCTAGTTAATCAATTTGAGATACTCCTGATAAAGGTGCTATCCTGGGCGCCCTGAACATCCCAGCAAAATTTGTGCTTGTGAATACAAATCCAAGACATACCAGTACAACTAAAGAATATCCTTGCTAACCACCCTATCACAATTTCCTGCAAGAGAAAGTAATGACATGTCATTCTGCCTCATACCTCCTGTGACCCAAGGCATGACCATTAATTCTTCAATGAACATGGATGACTAAAGATTTCCAGGGCCATCAATACTAATGCATATCATCTTTCTTGAGTCTTAGTCCTATCATGACATCATCAGTGCTGTGCCAAGTCAAATGACATACTCCAGAGCCAGAGCCAACATTCATCAAGTCCTATCATAAGTTCAATGTTTGAAACCAGACAACCAAACATTGTGCCACATTGCAACAGTATACATTGTTGCAGCAAGCCAACTAATGTCCTAGAAAGACAACATCAAACAACTATTACTAAAAACATGAAATCCACTTCAATATGCTTGGTCCTTTTATGATATACTAGATTCCCAATTGCATCATAATATACTTGATTCTCAATCGTGTGTTCCTCACTGGCGCAATAAAATTTCATTAAAACTTTAACTACAAAATCTATATGAGCCACAGTTTTAAAAATCAAGATAAGGGCTCACTAGCTGATGCGGTACACCTCATACCTACATGGGTTACCGGCTGGCCAGCATACTTACAGGTAAAAACAGGGCCAATAAAAGCACTTTTATGCTTGATACCCAGTGCTAAGGAACTGATCTGGGGCAGGTTCACCCATGAATCCAATCTTCGGAGAATGCTGGGTAGCCCTTCTCGGCCAGGGATTCTGAGCAACGCGTCCATGCACATCAATTCAAGGAACTTACCACGACCAGCAACCATGTCACAAAGAAAATTAAGAGGCTCCTTTTGTAGGTTTTTATCCATGCTGAGAAGAAGCTTCCATCAGATCAATTAGAAGATGAAATGACCAAGGATTCGAGAGAATATTGACTCAGCCAATATTCTAAAAATCATCACATCATTTATAAGAACCTTACCATGATTAAGTTAGTGTTGCACCAAATAAAACTATATCCTCCAAAGCCAACATCCATCAAGTTTCAGTAACTTGTCTCATAATCCCAGACCAATCACCAAAATTTTGTGATAGCACCACGTAAAAAACAAATCCTTGAGAAATAACAAGGATAAAATCTGAAAAGATAAAAGAGGGAAAAAGGACACCCACACACACATCAATAAATATGATGAAGTTCCTCTTCTCTAAAGCACAAGAATAGATTTTCATATCCTACTACCATGACTATTAATTGCAGCAAATGTAAATAAGCTCAACAAAGACATCCAAGAAGTTTATGAGATTCTATCTCAATCCAGGTTGTGGTTGACCAGCTGCAAAGTACATGCTTCAATACCAATGTCCAAAACACTCACAGATCAACATATTCAGTTGTCAAAGCAAATATTTAAAACAGACACCAAACCCTTCCCCACACTCCCCAGCCAATGCGCATGATGCCAGACGTTGGAACTTTCCAGCTACTATACCTCATACATAAGATCTGCTGCATATAATCAAAAGTTGCACCTGATAAATAACAGCCAGAGCTCCTCTTCTGGTGCTTCTTCAATGCAAATAAGAAGCCAGAACATATGATTTATGAAGAAGCCGGACACCCATAGAATTGAGAATGTTATGAGGGCAATCAATTTTACAAAGGCACAATCTTACCACTACTGGATTGGTATTGCGGCAAATGAAACATTGTTCACCAAACAATCAGCATTCATCAATATCATTTAATAATTTGAACCACCTAAGTGACATCTAAAAATAAGTACATGAAAAAAGGATTATGGTTTTATTGTTGTTGTTGCTGTGAATAACATTTAAAAATGCATATCAAAATGAGTGTTTTAAGCAAAACACTCAAAACATTACTTCACAACTAAAACTATATAGGAAGATCCTTGTCTCCCACATCAAAAACCATCTAAGAGGCTAGTCCTCACCCCAACCCCAGTTCTTACTCCATTCCTCTTATTTATTGAAACATACAAACAAAATTTGCATATCTTATCACAACCAAGTATGTTATTGCAGCAGCTTTAAATAGGGTGCAACAGAAATGACACATAACAATTGTCTCTCTGAAAACCCACCACTTCTTATAGGTAACGAGGTGAAGATACACTTACCAACGCTTGCTTCCCAAAACAACATCAACCAAGATCTACTTTTAAAGCGCATATGCAAGAGTTTCACCTCAATAGTATAATTTGAGGACCACCTTTCTCCATTTTTTATCCCATAGCCACATGTCTAAATCTTTTCAAATTTAAACCATGATTCGCTATGTGCGGTTAGAAGGAATAGATCCTCTAAAGCCCACAACAGCCATTTCTAAAATATCTTGGATCTAGGGCACCATGCAAGGTTTTGTTCTAGGAAGCTAGGTTATACCTTTCAACCCAAAAAAGAAATTCTGGAAACCCAACATCTAGCAATTTTGTCTTTCAGAAAGTCAGGATCTACCACAGCCAAGGTTGTAATGAAATAGGCCAATATATGTTCTTTGGCGCTATACTGCTATCATGAAATAGATGAATACAGGTTCTACAGTGCTATCATCCAACAAACCCACCTCCTGCACCCATCAATAAAAGTTGAGTTTAGAAGGTAGCATCAAACAATTTCATTTCACCTCATCAAAGAAATCAGAGGAACCTCTTCGCACCTTGCTGGGAAGTGCACTATAACCATGTGAGCAGCCTTGACAAATTCCTATCATGACCCACTATGTGCATTTAGTGAAGAAAGGTCCCTTAGAGCCAACATCTGGCATTTCCAAAATGCATCTAAGATTTAAAAAGCCGTGCAAAGTTGTAACCATCCATTAAGAACTTAGACTGCATGATTAAATCCATCAAGTTATTCTCCAGCACCTCTTCACATGTCTGTTTAGTTTAGAACCCTATAAGAGTCAACCATATTGTTGCAGGAATTAACAGGTCAACCATTGTATTATCAGAGCCCTGCTTTCTTTAGTAGTAGTTCCTGAAGATTTAGTTTCTTTTCAAGGCCAAGAACCTATAGCCATGTTCAAATTCCTCTTTATTCCAAAGTCAGGTAAGTTGTCTTTGTTTAGTAGTATGATTAAGGGATGGAATAATTGCAGCAACAGCTGAAAATTATATAGCTCCATACAACAGGATGTAAAGAGATTCATGATATTATCATCATAACACTTCAGCATGTTCTGTCTAACATGCACAAATGGAAAAACACCAAGTTTTAAAGGCCTCCCGAAGCCAGTTCTTCAAGCCACACCGCATCCCCATAACTGGAGCTAGGCGGTCACTTAAAAGCTTCAACAAAATTGACTAAAGATAACCTTCTAGCTTATCATATATGTCACTCTTCTGAATAGAAAAGATGTTTGAGAAAATATATCTTCCCAACTGTTCCCATCCTGAAGAGCCCCTTACGTTAGCAATTTGTCCAAGAATAACAGGTCACCAATTTTCTCCACAAATGGTTAACAAGTTGAAATTTCTCCAATGAAAACAATGCCTCTTCATTAAGGTCCCTCCAATATAATATGGAGAAAGTACCATTAGATCAGACTTTTAGTTGAAAAATTTCCATACATTTGTTGAAGGATGACCACATGAGCAACAACTTATGGAGCTGATTGCAATAAAATGAATTCTACAGCATTCTTAAAACGAACACCCTATTGTTGTACCTAAATGTAAGGTGGTCCTCCTAAGCTAATGCCAAAGAGGTCCACAAAATTTGGAGGAAAAGTTATTCAAAAGCCAACCAGATAATCAACTTGGTGATGAGTATGCTGGCCTTCACCAGAGTTATAAATCAAATCGCATTTGACAATACCGTGCCATCCTAAAATCCCTATGAGCTTAACTGAAAATCAATACCACTGACATATTAGCAACAAGTGGCCCTTCTGTAAAAATTTCTATGTAGGAAATGACCTTGGTTTGTTGTCCATAATGGCATCTGACTCCATCAAGCTTATGAATAGCTTTTATTTTGATCCTCTATTAATTGTAAATCATGGGTTTCATAATCACTTCACCAATGTGAATAAATTTTCAGAGATGCCATTATAATCTCCAACAAGATGTTCCAAGAAGCACCAATATAGTCATCATTTATCAGTACACCAGCTCTAAGTGTTGCTGACAACTTCTTGAAGGTTAGACATAATAAACCAAATTTCTCCAGCATAGAAGGAAAGGCGCTCTTCTAAGTTAGCGTCATGCGAAATAAAATGAATGATTTACCCTAGTGTTAGCAAATTCCATAAGCTAAGTGATATTGTATAATAAGTACTTGTCCAATTGTCCACCTTTTTCTTGAGGTTAATTAAGATCTGCTTTATTCTTTCATCATGTAGTAATACCTCCTGAAAGCCAACTATTAGAACTTAAAGAGTGTGTCATCCATAATGACCCCCTCTTTCAGCACATAATGAAGGACCCCAAAATCCAATTATGACCTTGTTGATAGCTGCACAGACTGAATTTAAGTAATGTTTGTTTAACCCCAGTAATTGAAATCTGAAACCTTTAGCTTTGAAGTCAATGACAATTGATCCTATTTTAGCTGAACAATGCTTAAAACTCAAGGCTCACAAATCATTTAGTAGCACTAAAAAACAATCTCCTCAATTAACTAGGTAAAAGCAACAATGCTGGTGCACCAAAATAGGGTTATAAGAAAGAAGCACAAAGGTAATACGACAGTGATACTTCTTTGCAGAAAAGGTAAACTGAAGAGATACCATGATCTCTGTGTGTGTGTGTGTGTGTGTTTAGTTTCTTTTTAGCCATTTGCACTTTGCACTCATTGACACTATTGATTTTAATTTTTAGTTAACATTGATGAAGGTTTTGGTGAAAGCTAAATTGAATAAGATCGTAAAATGATTCACGGCCTTATTTCACCTGAGAAACTATCGAGCCAAAATCTACCATCTATTTTCTACATAAACCATATTTACATCTTATGATGTATGATGCCTTCCTCCAATATAGTACAAAGAACCCATTTAAACTAAAAGGCTATTGATAGATGTATTCTGCCTCAACTTTCTCTCTTAAAATAGTAGCGGAATCATGGTATGCTATACTAATGCATACCGCCCCAAATAAAAAATACCATACCATGCTGGTGCTGAACCAAGACTTGGTATGAAGGACATACCAAGTCTTGGTACGTTAAACTAACCCCATACTAGACATAACAACATTGCACCAATATATTATCGATACAGGGTCCAGTACTGAGATTATGAATCTGGAATGGAATCAATGGGTTTGATTATTTGCATTCCGACAAGAATAATAAGGAAAGAAGAAATTAATTATAGAAGGAACAATTTTGAAGAAAATGAAATAATAATAAGGATTAAATATCTAGATGTGAAGAGATATTTTATAATTCAAGATACATTAGAAACTAGGGGGAGCAAATGCCTATATAGAATTGATAGGGGGACTACATGATATTTTTAAGAGGGTTGTATGTGATTTTAGAGCCAACTGGACCGAAGCATCATAAAAGACTAGAGTTTGGTTAACCATCTCTCCTTTAAGTGTCATTTTGATGTTAAAAGGCATTGTGAAACCTGAGTGTAATACCCAGCATCACATGAAAAGTTTCCTAAAAGTTGCTCACAACCTTCAAATAATGATTGGACTGATCCATTTTGACAACCCATGTAAGGAAGCCAGCTCCCTGAGCAAAGACTGCCAATTATCTAATGAGAGCATCAGCAACCTTATTCTCTACCCTTGGCTTTGTGAATGATGATGAATATGCAAAAACTAAATTCAACTTCATTTAGGAATCGAAATAGCACAAGGCCTTATGATTGGAATAGACCATGAGCTTTGGACAGACGAGATAGAGTCCCTAGTGCCTGAGAGGTCAGCCAAAAATTTAGAATAATGTATCAATAACATAATTCTTCTATGTAGCACTGGATAGTTTCTCACCAAAGAAAGCTATTGGAATTTCTAGTAAATTGAACTTTGATTCTAACATCTAAGCATGACAAGGCTCTTGGAGAACCTCCTTTGAGTTAAGAATGTGATTGATAAGCTTCCATCAAGTACCATTTGATGTCTTGGAAAGTTTTGTTGGCAACTCTTAACACTTAAGATATCCAGCTAAAGCCTTGTTAGCCAACTGTTAGCCAACAGCTAATTCAAACAGGCCCAAAAGCCTGACGTTTTCACCTCACTCAATACCACAACATATATCATACACCAAGCATAAAATCACAACGTTCTATCAAATTTCAGTTGTTGCTGTAATAGCTCATTCTTCAATGTCTCAAAAGTGGCAAACCTTGCCACTAACAGCCAGCATCACAATCGATTTTGGAATATAAACACGTAACAAAGATCAACATTAACAAGAGCAAGGGGCAGGAATCAAGAACATGCTAAGAGAAAATCTCGCTCACATTGGACAAAGTAGTTTACAGACAAGAAAAGATGCCATGTAAAATGTTCACATGAAAAAAAAAAGGGGGGGGGGGGGGGGGGTTAAAGGAAAAGGAAGAAAGAAAGAAAGACGGTGCATGATATTTAGCCTTAACCAGTAATCATAATGAAATCAATCTTTAGGAAAGCAATCTCCATGTTAAAAACTAGTTAAAATGGTACCGTACGTTGAAGTATCGGTTATCATCCAAACCACAGCAAATTACAGGCTCATTTCCCCTCACTGTACCATTACCACGCACTAGTGCGAGGAAAGTGAGACGGAGTTATCAATAGTAGAACTCAGAGAGTAACCTCGCAGTCCTTCGGTGGGGTCACCAATGATCCGACAGTGGCCGTCCCGTTGCTGAACCTGATGGGGACGTGATCGCAGTAGACGCTCATCACGTGCAGCCCCGAACTCCACGTCCAGACATGGAACCTAACCCAGCCCGAAACCTTGACCTGGAAGTTGACGACGCCGTCGCCGCTGCCTCGATCGTCGGCGATCCACTTGGCGACGTCGGCGTCAACGTAATCCGCTGCCGCCACCAGGCTCGCGTGGATGGTGGTGGCGTTCTGCTTGTCCTGGTAGAATGGCGGAAGATAGGTTCTGGCGATGTTGTCGGATCCGTAGAAGACGGCGGCCGCGAGGTGCTCGTAGTAGATGCCCATCTTGCGGTTAGGGTTGCGGACGGAGAGTTTGAGCTCGAAGGAGGAGGAAAGGAGTTGCTGAGGGACGGAGAGGTTGAAGGCGGAGACCGAGGCGGAGGAGACGGCGAAGACGGGGACACGGGGACGGAGGACAATCCAGAGGATGACGATGACGAGGCCGATGAAAAGGAAGAAGGCGATGGCGCCGGAGAGGAAGCGGCGGATGAAAAGGGTGTCGATAGGGGCAGGGGCACCGTAGGGAGGCGGGGGCGGCGCGGCGCCGTTGGGGTAGGGGTAGGGGTAGGGGTAGGGGTAGGTGGTGCCGGCGGTGGGGTAAGAGGTGCCTCCGGCGGGGGGCGGGGCGGCGGCCGGATAGCCGGTGACCACCGGTTTGGGATCGCTCGCCGAACTCATAGCTCGCACTAGAGAGGAGGGTCGAAGGGGATCGGATCGAATGAGAGACGCGGAGATGTGAACGAGCGCCGCTTTTATAGTAGAGATAAAAAGAATCGCGTATGGCGATGGGGAATGCTCTTCCCTCGCTTCCTTCCTCACGAAGGAGGGAGAGGTAAAGGAATAAATAATATAAAAAATTGCCGGTGAATACCATACGAGCATGACGACGTGGCCTGGCTTGGCTTCGTCGAAGTTGTCTCTATTGTATCACTAAGCATAAAAATAAGGAATTACTATTTATTTTAGAGAACCTTTAAAAATTAAGTTTTTAATATCAATTATTAATAGAGGACCGGGCTTTAATTTCACACCATTTTTTAGTTACTTGAAACAAATTGGACATTCCAACGCCTTACTCAATCACAGCTACCTTGATTTTCTTCTTTTTTTTTTTTTTGTTAAAAACCAAAATATCCTTTTTATTTTTTTTATCTCATATTTATATGTTTGAAACATTAATTGTATGGTGACCAATTTTTACAAATATTATTTTTTATGATATTAAATTTACTAATTGTATTAATTCTATGTAAAAAATTAAAAATTACGTAATTTATGTATGTTATATAAAATTTATAATTCATTGATGCGAAGAGCCTATTATATGAAAGATGAAAAATAGGGCTCATTAACTTTTATAATTATTTTCTATGCGGAGGAAAGGATATGCTAGTAAATTTAGGATAAATTGGACTCTATTTCCTATTTTAACTATATATATATATATATATATTATGCATTAACATTCAATTCTGAGTCTAACTCTTGAGTACATCAATATTCTAATCTTCCCAAATTGAGGCTCTGTGGTCCTGAGCACCTCAATAACGCAAATTGAGTCCTCTTCAACTTGTGTAACTTCATACAGTAGCCATCTATAACGCTGGGGGTTGATAAGCTGCAGGTCTTCGGAAGACGGCAAAGAGGAGATATCTACGTCGTGCTGGCCGGCCATCATAGGCTCTTGCCAGAACGGGCGCAGGTTTTTGAGCAAAAAGGCCAGGCCCACCTGGACCAATACTCGAGTAGAGATGGATACATACTTTACTGGGGTTTGACGCTACAGGGCCGAGAGGGGTCCACTGGACCGTCCGGTCTGCTTCCAGGAGCTGTTTGATTAATCATCAATAATAAAATCTTAAATAATAATATCAACATCATCTCATTTAATATAAATTATTTTAATAATTAAATATTATCAATAATTAAAGATTACTATATTTACTATATTCTTGAAATAAAAGGTTACTATACGTACAATACCAAATAATACCTCTAAAAACTTATTTATATAATATATTTTATATTTTAGATGATGATCAGAATAATAATAATAATAATATAAAAATTATATATTATAATATAAGATTAATGATATTATTAATAATACTATAAATATAAATTATGTATTATATATAATATATTGATATTATATCATTTTAATAAATATTAATATAACATAATTATAATATTATATATTATTAATATTATAATATACAATGATATATTATAAATAATATATTATATTACTTTAATATGGGTGGAGAGATTGATAAATATAATAATAAAGTTGTTTCAATTTTTTTTTTTTTTTTTTTGTAAAGATCGTTATATTACGATGATCCAGCATTCACACCTTCTAAGCAAAATTAGAATCACTTTTTTAGGTAGTAATCTTAATTTCATGATGATGATATGTCATTATCTAATTAGAAATATCAAATGAGATGTTTTTATCATCATCCCAAGATTACCTGATCTTTACAAGATCATTCTATACTAAACAACCCCTGATGTTATATTCTTTCTTTTACCCTTTTCTCAATGTCTGTTTCATTTTAAGGCATTCAGGACCGTACACCTCTATTTCATTACTCAATAAAATATTGGATAAGTCCTTAACCCCACTATTTTTATTTTTCTTCTAAAAAAATTAAAGTTATGCAACACTATATACCATACCGCTATACTACCATAGATTATCTACTAGCATATTTCTTTCGCCCTTGATACAAATGCCATGGCTAACAAAAAAAAAAAAAAAAAAGGTCATGGCTTATAACCTTGCATAACTAGTCTCTTCCTTCTCTATTTTTTCTTAAATTTTTCACTGGAAGATTTCTCAGAGAATAATTCTAATCTCTTGCAAATTTCTTCTTTAACTAGCACAATTTTTAGGTCTCTTCTCATCTTCTTCGATTGTTAGGGTTTTAAATGAATTTTAGACATTGACGTTGCTAATGAATGAGTCGTATGAAAATTCAATATATTTAAAAAAATATATTTTAAATTTTTTAAACAATTGGTCTTTATTTTATAGTAGTAAAAATTTTTTTACCGATCGTTAGCTTTAACCAATCATGGCTTTGCTCATTAGCTTTTCGCCGATCAAAGGCACTTGATTAAATATTTATTTCTTTAATAAATCTAAAATTTTGTTAATGATCAAGAAACCTAAAGTTTTGTCGATGATCGAAAGTAAGAAGATAATATAATACTCAATTGATTGAAACAAAGTGAGCTTCCTTTCGAATTAAATTATAATTGCTGATACTAAAATTGATACAAACTAAGGGTTCTCATATTTGCCAAGCATCTAACTTAGAGATTTAAACTTTTGCTAATAAATATAATTAGAATGACTCATATAAGAAAATATTGTTAAAGTTCAAAAAGTTTATAATCTATAATTTATCTCTAATTGTATCAGAAAAGATAATATAGTACATGTTAGTCTATAAGAAAATAGTACTAGTATCAATAAAATTAAAATTTTTATATGAATCAACTTTGATGATATTTGATATCAAATTAACTTTTTAGCATATTTTGAATCACTCAAAATTTAAGTTTTGATATCAAATCTGATACAGGATCCCAGGTTGTTATACCAAATTTAATGTAGCAGCATAGAAACAAATAAAAGATTAAAATTTTTTAACTTAATTGGTCTCTGTTTCTTTATGTGAGTGGTCTCGGGTTTAAAATCCCATAGAAACAAATAAAAGTAAAATTCAAAAAGAGAGAGAAGTAACAACGGATCAAAATTGATAAAGTAGCTGCTACTTCTTGAAATCACAAGGGGAATGCAGCTTTGAGAATTTTTCTGAAAAAAAAATAGAAAAGTAAAAATCAGGAAGGAGGGTGCCCTGGTTGTGACTCATGAGAAAAAATTAAAATTTGAATATTTTTAATATAAACCATGAAAAATTTTAAAAATAACGTTGTGGAGTAGCCATAATTACCAAGAAGGATCACAAAAAATGAAATGTTGAAAGAATTTTAAGAGAAGCAGACAAAGCCGACAACTGATTGAATTGATTGATTGATCGATCGATCGATTGAGAGAAGAGGATGAGGGAAGCGAGAAAAGGGAATAGCATTTATCCTTTCCTTACCTACAAATAAAATCAATATATATATATATATATATATATTTAGGGTGAGAGCAGAGGGGAGCCGTTCTTGAAATCCCAAAGGAGTAGGCGGCAATGTGGGTGGGGAGAGGGGAGCTAGGTGTTGTCCAAATTACCAAGAAATCATCAAAATGAAATCTTGAAAGAAAATGCTGGAGAGAGGAAAGCAGCTCTGAAATCAATAGAAAAAAAGGAAAGAAATGATGAAAGGATTACAGAAGGAAAAACAAATTTTGAAAAGAAGCAACTGAAGGCAACGAAAGATCAAAGTTTTTCATCTCGTCGTCTTCTTGAAATCATTAAAAAAAACCAAAAGGATGAAGAAATGGGGGAATGGAGAGAGAGAGGAGGACCTGGATGGGGACGACACTGTCAGTGTTGGTTTCGCTCCCGCAGCAAGCTCGCCCTCTGCTCTAGGGTTTCGATCACCTGTGGCACCGTCCCATTCTTCTCTCTACTCTCTCGTCACCCCTTTTCTCCTTTCTCTCGCTCTCTCTCGATAACATTCTGATCTGATGAGAAAAGAGAGAACTGATATTTGGTTGATGGATTTATAGGCGTATTCTTAAGAGGAGGGAAAGAAAGCCTACTGCGATTCTATCTTTCTTCTCTTTGCGTTAAAAATTATCAAAAGCTCCATGCTGATAGTTTTATATGTATATTAAGAGTCTTTACAAAGGCTGTAGATAAAATTTCAAGGTGTTTGTAGGATCGGCAATGAAGTTTGTGCTAAATTTGAACTCAATACGGCAAGTTATCTGTCAATTCCTTGTAGATTGATGCACTGTCAATTCCTTGTAGATTGATGCACTGATATTTTTATAATATGTACTGCAAATAAGTTGCTAACTTTGAAATTTTCATTATGTTAACGAGACTTATGGATGTCCAATTTCATCTGATGTCGGCACAGCTGTACCGACCTTACTTTGTACCGGACATGATCATTCATTCATGATATAAGTCCTTGCATTTGGATGGTTCAGCTTAAATATTAGAAAAAATAGGAGAAATTTCATCAAACCCTTCTTGCAGGTAGGTAGAGCAAATTTCATTGAACTTAAAACTTTACATAGCCTTTTCTTCACTTGGCAAAGGACAATGTTGCCTTTTAAATGTGCAGAGGTTTTGAGCAAATTTATAAAATTGCTATTTTATAAAATGATCCTATCCACTCATTGATGGTGTTAAACAAATATAGGCTTGACACTTGAGTTTGATGTTCGATGTTAGATTGGATATTTTTAAGATGAATTTGTTGTTTTCAATTTTATGAATAAATTTATATATGTAAGATTAATATGTAATATTAACCTAAGAACTTAATGACAAAAATCAAAGATTTCAATCAATTAAGAGGTAAACAAATATAGCTTATGGACGCATGCTTACGAGGTAGTCCAATGGATATAAATTTGGCTTTAATTTGATTAGGACTTAATTGACTAAATTCCATGTTGTGGCCTAAGTTCTCTGGGTGGGAGGTAAACAAAACTATTTCATAGCATAAATGAAGCAGTCATTAGAACAGCAATCACAAATATATGGCAATTAAAAATGCAATGTTGAGAATGAAGTATATTTCTCACATGTGGCTCAAAAAAGAGCTACCATAATTCGAACCTTAATTTTAAGGATATCCAAGTTTTGATAGCATCCATGGAATATTGCATGCATAAACATATCCAAGGCTGATTGCATCAACAAATGCATCTGTATCAAATCAGCTGACGCAAGGGATTGGCATTGCCATGTGTCCCTTGAATTTCATCAACGCCCACCGGTCGGTCACGTGGCGAGATAAGGGAGACTGATGTATGATACATATGCCTCCATGGGAGAGCAAGACCGCGCGTTTTTTCCACGATCGGCATCGATTGAATTGCCCACCGCGCGTACTGGAGAAAGGTCGAAGAAAACAAATGCGGCGAAGCAGCAAACGAGTGGCTCCCGGGGAGGCCATGAAGCCCCGCGGTGCGAGGCTTTTGGATTTGATTTCCTCCCCGCTGACGTGGCACCCAGGCCAAGATATTTTCAACCGAGTCGGCGTAGCCACGCGTTGGCTCCCCTTCCTTTACTTCTCTCCTCTCCTCTCCTCTCCTCGCTCTCTCTCTCTCTCTCTCTCTCTCTCTCACCCCACCACCAAATCCCCTTCTCTCTCCCTCTTTACCCCTTTACTCCTTCGTCGACGTCGATGGAGGCCGGGGCAGGGAACGAGGAGGGCGGAGGGCCGGACGCCGGTGGCGGCGGATCGGGCGGCGCTTCGTCCTCAGCCGCCGGCGGAGGGCCGAGGCGGCCGGTGGATCTGAGCTCCGAGCGGCAGGTGATCCGGTGGGAGAGGTTCCTCCCGACGAGATCCCTCCGGGTCCTCCTCGTCGAGGACGACGACTCCACTCGCCACATCGTCGCCGCGCTCCTCCGGAAATGCAGCTACCGCGGTAACACTTGTCTTCTTCTCCTCTTTTTTTTATTTTTTATTTTTTTTTATAATTTTCTTCTCTTCTCCTTTGGTTCGATGGAGAAGAAATCTGAGGTCGTTTTTATTCTTGGGTTGGGCGCAGTGTCGGCAGTGGCGGATGGGCTCAAGGCATGGGAGGTTTTGAAGGAGAAGAATTACAGCTTTGATCTCGTGCTGACTGAAGTCGCGATGCCTTCGCTTTCGGGAATCGGGCTTCTTACCAAGATTATGAGCACGGAGGAGTCCAAGAACGTTCCGGTCATCAGTAAGTTGTCGAACTGATTAAATTTTGAACATGAAAAGAGCAAGGCTTATTTCATCCACTTGACAATTGGCTCCTATTATAAGCCAAATGTAAAAGAAAAGTGATTTGAAAGTTTCTGAATTTTGTTTTTTTTTCAAGTTGGATTTATAATTTGCTAGCATCTTGTGTAAACGCTGAAATTGAGCGCCTACTTATTCTCGGGGGTGTTGATAAATTTCTCTCTGCGGCTTCATCTCTTGTAGCACCAAAGAGTGCAAAAATATTCATATCATTGATAAGTCTTCAAACAAACTAGAACGCCAACATAAACAATTTCCATCCAGAGTTAAGTCCTCTGAAAATAGAAAATTACTTAAAAATTAACATAAAATTTACAATTTCATTTACTTATTGTGATTAGGATGTAGGGCTGTTGCTCGGTGCAGTTGTAACCAACCTGGGCTGACAAGTGCAATGGCACATGTTTTGAATCCTGTTTGAAAAAAAAGGGCCAAAGGAGAACGCTTGATGATATAAACACCAAAATCAAGTCTTGTTTCATCCCATCGTGGACTCCACCTCACCTCTTACTTCTAGGAACCTGAGTCCTTTGATGTGGTCAAATAATAGAAAGCTTATAAAAATCAAATTTTTGTCATAATCTCCTTGATACTTCTATTGCTTCAGTTCCATCTAATATGGTTTCTTGTCTGACAGTGATGTCCTCTCATGATTCCATCGGTGTAGTGCTTAAATGCATGCTAAAGGGTGCTGTTGACTTTCTCGTGAAACCAGCAAGGAAGAATGAGTTGTGCAACTTGTGGCAGCATGTTTGGAGGAGGCACTGTGTATGTTTTCTGTATTTATTGACTTGGAAAGTTTTTATCACTCTATATCTCTAAAGTGCATATCTTATGGCCATCCTTGTTTATCTTAGTGCTATGAGTATCAGCAAAGCTCTTGGCTAACTACATTATTGATGCAGTCAGGTAGCTGCACAAATGTGTCTAACAATAATGCTACAATCAATCGTATAAGCGCAAATGCTGGAGATGGGTCCGAGACTGGGGAAAACAGCAGTCAAGGTAGTGATGCTCAGGTGAGCATAAGTGACCTGTTTTCATTTCATTTAGATTAATTTTGTTCTGCATAGTATGATATGAACAATGAATTCTTGTTCTTTTTGAAACAACTTGAGCAATTTGTTTAGAATAGGAAAAAATGGATCTGTGCTACTGATCATAATAAATTAATAACAGCTGTTATGATTTTAAAACTCTATATGGATGCATGGTTACCATATATCTCGCACACACTTGGGAACACTTGGGAACCATCAGATGGGAAGAGGCAGAGGATGGCAGAATTGAGGGGGTCTGCAAAGGCGTTGATTTTGCTGTCCATAGATATTTATTGGAGTCAGTTTAAAATATTATATTTGATATGCCAAAAATCGTGGGATTGTGGAATTCTGCCCTGTTCTCTTAACTCAATTTCCACTTTTGTGGGAGGATGTAACATGAATTAAAGTATCTGGACATGCATATAGACCCTGAAGGTTATGCAAGTCTGGCTCATATTTCTATATTTAGTAGCATCTTAAGATCTTATATTAATGACACATTTGACTACTGGCACCATGTGACTTTTCAGCAGAGCTCAGATAGTAAGCCAGAGATGGAAATCGAGGGTGACTGGAAACACAAGGGGGCTCATCTAGCTGAAGGTGGGAGTTCTTCCAGGGAGGTGGAAGCAAAAACAGAGCAACCTGATAATGGCACACCAACAATGACAAACACATTGAAATTGGATGATGATGGAGGTGCTGGAGGTTGCCAGAATTTTATGTTTGTCACTTGCCCATTATTGCAAAATTCACTTTATGGTTCTAAAATTGGTAAAATTTTATTGTGGCAGATGAATATGCAAGGACTGCAAATAAAGTCAATCTGTCTATTCAAGATGTTTCTTTGGTTGAAAAAAACCAAGAGAAGAATTGTTCTTATCATAAATCCCCATACAGGGAGGAATACAAGGGTTCTGTGGGATCTAAAGAGGGTGACCTTGCTGATCCTAGCTCATATTGCCAAAATAATACCCCATATGACACATTGAGGAATATGATAGATTTTATTGAGCCAATAGCTAGCAGAAAATGCAGTTCTGCTGTTTCAGAGAAATGTGCATTCAGGGAGAATGCATCATGTGAAACTTCAACATCCTCTCATGCAAAGAATACATCTAAGCTTGGTTCACCACATTTGGAACTTTCTTTGAGAAGACCACACCTCAGTGTCTGCGTAGATAAGGATTTCAAACAAAAGCATATATTAAATCATTCAAATGCCTCTGCCTTCTCAAGGTAAGTTTTTTGTATCTACACTTCCCTCTTATGGAACTTAGAAGAGCTGCTTGTAGGTCTTAAGATTTAGATATTTATGCTTAATGGCCAGACATCAAATTTTATGATTTGAATAGCTTGTCATGCATAAAATGAGAAGCAACTACTTACATTACTAGGTGTATCTATGTCAGTCTTTTATCATTCATTGAAACAGGAATGTTCGACCTTAACCATTGCCAAAAGAAACTTCACCTCATCTGTATTGAGATTGACTTTTAAAATTAAGATATAATTCATTAATGTTTGAGAAAGTTGCATGATTGTTTCACAACCTGACATCACCCCTTTGAATTGTTAATGATTTTATAACTCAAGCATCTTGGGACAAGAGGTGCTTACCATGACACCCAAGTCCATTTGGTGGGTAAAGATGCTTTTCTGTATTTTTATGTCGAATTTTCTAGGAAAAAAAGAGCCAAGATTAGATTTAGGAAATGCATTTATCGACAGATTCTATAAGTTGCACTGAGATTGCCGAAGGAAAATTTGCAATTTCTAAAATAGCAATTTGAAATCCTAAGTGAGAAGTTAGTTACAGACAAATTTAAAAAGTCTTTTGTTAAACTATTCATCATTGATTCTAAGAATTTTTTTTGTTGTTGGAATTCTATGGGCTAAGGAGGTTTTTAGAATGGTGCTTCACAACTGGTGTCTAAGTCATATTGTCCCCTCCCTAATTGTCTTTTCTTTGAAAACTTCAATCTAATTAGAAGAGCCATTCCATTGTTATAGCATCTTAGCTTTTGTAACACATGTACAGAGTATCTTGAGTGAAATTTGTGATCAATCAGTTTTATTCTTAAGATTCTCCATTGGACTCGCTACCAATTATACTCATGCTAGTTTCCTGTCATGCACCTCTGCATCCTTACCTTTGCTAGGCTCATCACATTGTGCACTCATCACGTGGATTAACTATAAATGATCTTGTGTCTATTCAGTCCTGTGTATGTTATCAAAATGATTTCACAGTTTTTTTAATCCATAATTGTTTCACGGTCCATATCTGACCTTGCTGTTGTCTCTCTACTTGTTTTAGTGGGATTCATATGCTTCATGGTCAAATACCAAGAATTCAAAACCCTGAAATCTAAATTAATTTTATTGATTTTCTATAAATCTGCCTTATTTTTCTTTCTTTCTCTAATCTTTCAAACAATTAACTAACAAAACCTTATTAACATTTTTATATTCACATTGAGATCCACCAATGCTGTAGCAATACAAACTTATGCTTTGTCAAAACTAGCAACCTCATAGAGGGGCTTATAAGCTAGAATATTGAATTGTTTTAAGAAAATAACATAATTTATTGGAGTAGGAGTCACTTAAACAATAGCCATAACAATTAGCTTGTTGATGTGTATGCCTCAAGTTAGCAACTAGATGAATCAAGTAGCAAGGAAAAAATGATTATCGATATGGTTAAACTTGACAATCATTGGGGACAATGTATAAGATGGAGCATTTAGAAGAGGAAGATCCTCTAACAAGGCTTCTAGTATGGAAGAGCACTTAAAAGATGTTGCGATAGGAATAAGTTCTGATACCATTTGTTACGACAGAAGCAAGCTCTTGCACGCAAGGAAGGAGAGATAAATGAGAAAGAAAAAAAAGGAAAACAATCAAGAGAGCACATATAGGGATTTAACATGGTTCAACTACTGGCCTACTTTTACGTGCTAAGGAAAGTAGAGAAATTTCACTATGAAGAAGTATCCAGAATTACAAATATTGTTTTCCTATTAGACTCTCTCTCACAAGACCCTATACCTACTTACACCTAACAGAATTCTCTCTTGAACTCTTATAGTAATACTCTGGGTTGCAGGTTTCTGGGCTACCCTAAAGGCCAGGGCTACATGTGCTTATATAGAAGAGGGTTTTATGATGTACTACACGAATTAAGACTTGAGTTCTCTAGATATATGGAAACATACCCTTATTATACTTGTGAATTTGAAGACAAATTCTAACAAATGTCCACCTTGACTTGAATTCTCAAGCAATGCAATGCTGAACAATAAGGATAACTGAAATCTCTCTCCACTTTCTTCATATACCCCAAATAGGTGCATCTCAAGTGCTGCATGCACCAATCAAATCCAAACTGCTTGAACTTGGCTATCAAAATATGTTTAGTCAATATATTTTCCTCATAATAATGTCACGTATACTATCACATCTCAAACAAAATAATACGTCACATCAATTTGCTTCATCCTCTCATGAAATATCTGATTCTTCGATAGATGTGTAGCATTCTAATTATCATAATGAACAACAGCTATCTCTTGACTCAAACTAAGCTCACCAAATAGGCCTCTCAATTAAATAGCTTCCTTAGCCGCCTCAATCATAGCTATATATTCTGTTTCATCAGAATATGGTGCTTAAAATATTCATTCCAACTATTTCAAGGTTTATTCCAAGTGATGACTCCAAGCGACCTCTCACAATCAAGCGACAGAAGGCCCGCCCGGCCACCTCCTTCCTCGTCCCCTTAGAGTCGTCTTCTTTTCCATTCATGATCTCCCTTCAGGTATCCCACCTCTGAGTAGAGGTATCAAATGGGTTAGGCCAGTGCTATAGGAACCAGCCTGCGGGCCAGCGAGTCATGCCGGCACAGCCCGCTAGACCGGGGGGTTGGCTTGACACGGCCCATAGGCTCGACCTGAGGTGGGCTATGCTGGGCCAAGTCGGCTTATGTGCTATAGGGGGCAACTCGGCATGGCTACTATAGCAGCTGTGCTGAGCCGAACCCGAGTTGATCTAGTTCGTTTGACATTCCTACCTACGAATCCTTCTGCATAGGTGGCGCCTCCTTCGCCGCTAGCTTAAGAGCCTCTTCTCTAGCACAGGTGAATGAGAAGGGGGCTAGCCTGATCTTCAGATTGGGAACGCCATTTATTTCATGGGCAACAACCGAGAGTAACAAGGTTTGTGTTGCTTTGAGATTCATGTTACCTTTAGATTTGTGTAGATCTACTGCATTGCACTGCATCTTCAAACTCTCTAAGTTACTCGGGTTATCCTGAAGGCAAAGGCTACATGTGCTTATATAGAGAAGGGATATATAGAATACCACACAGACTAGGAACCAGGTTTTCCACATATATAAAGACTTATCCTAATTGAGCTTGTGAATTCCAAGATAAACTCTAACAAAAAATGCTTTTAGATGATAGACGCATATATGTAATGTGCACTGCAAAATCTCTCTCTTGATCAGCTTGATCATTTCATGCTCACTCTTCATACTTCCTAATATGTGCACTTTGAATCTCTCTCTTGATCAGCTCGATCATGTCACACTCATACTTCTTGTTCGCCTTATCTACTCAAACATCCCTATCTAACAAATGGTGTGCATACACACAAACACACCGCATATGAAATCAATTTGAAAACACAGCCTTAAAATTAGATTCTTCCCTTTCCCCTTCCCCTCCTTTAATTTCCATTATCTTTTTACTGCTAATCAGCCCTTTTTATCTCTTATCTTGTAAGCTACCAACCTAGTTTATTTTCTTCCAGTTGTTATGATTCTTTCTAGCTTGTTCAATGTTGGATTTAGCCTTGAAGTCTACAACCTGGACTTTGTTCACCCTAATTTTCTTATAAATGGAAGTCCTTAGGGCTGCTTTCTTTTTCCCTCTGCCTGTAAACTTGAAAATCAAATCAAATCATAATTTCATCTCAATTCTAGCAGAGACTTCCTTTGTCTCAAGTCATGTTCTATGACCTCTTGAAATCTCTCTTTGGAAAACTCATTCTGGAACTTAATGGCAACCCATTGATTTGATGATACCTGGGTCTTCCTGTATTTACATCAATACTTCACATGTTTGGTGCCACCAAACTGAGAAATGAAATACTGGCAAGTGCCAGCTATGCATTTTTATTGTTGCCTAAGCAAAAGGAAAGAATTCTGCAATGGAAATTAGTTATTGAAGGGGCTTATCAGAATGTATTTCATCTGAGGGGAGAGTCATACTTCTACCATCTAGAGATTGAGGGTCCAATTGCTTTGCTAACCTAGAATCTGCCAAATTATCAAAGGTCCTCAGACTGGTTGAGGCAATGATGCTATGAATCAAGGAAAATGTGCTGATGGAACAGAAGGTAGAAAAGGAGAAATAAGCTCAATATATCAGGATGTTGCAAGATAATGATTTACCTGCTTTTCATTGTCATGTTCCCAGTCCTCTAGCTTGTTAAACAGAGGCTTCTTAATTGAACATGTAGAGGAAGGAAAGGATAATGTGAAACCAATGCCATTTAACCGATTAATATGAGTAAGCCCATGAATAGATAATAATCATAAAATGTAGATATTGTTAACTGGCTGCTGAGATCTATTTGTAGTATATCTTGTCCTACGTTTGGGACAATGATGCGAGTTTGACAAGATCAGCATGATGACATGAGAAGATCATCTGGACATGTAGGGAAAGGCATATATGGTAGCCATGACAAGATTGAATCCCATCAAGTGTGAAACTCCTATAAAATTTTGCATCTATTTTAATAAAAAAAAAAACATTGGATTTTTCAATATTTTAATCTCCTATGTTCTTGGATATCTTCAAGAGTTTCTTGGCAGTTTGTACATCTGTCAACTTATTGGAATGGCAATGGCACTAGTTACATTTGCTTCTGACAGTGTAAGTGTTGTCTTTGGCCCATGTAACAGGTGGTCATATTCTTTCTTTGACTGTTTGTTTATGTTTTTTCAGATTTGTGATGGGAGTAGATGTTATACATATGGTTGATAACATGGAAATATGTAGCTACATATATGGCCAAGCCAGAAAATGTAATTTGGCGATTGAGTATCTATAGCAAGGTTCGTTGTCTTGGTGTCAGACCCTGTACCGGTACCATACTGGTATAATGTCAGTACGCTCGATATGTGGGTTGGTTCAGTATATCGATTTGGTGCTGATATGATATGGTATGCCTGGTACGGGGCAGTATGCAGTGGTATGGCATACCATGATCCATAATAATCATCACTAACTGATTCCATAGCTGGTGGTCTAAAGGAATTGGAAGTCCGTCACTTATTTATCCTTTGCTAATAATATAGTCACCTAGAAAAATTTTACTGCTCTATATTCTTCTCATTTGCATTTAACATTATCTTTTTCCTTAGCTTCAGTCCTCATGAGAGCAAGATTCCATTTTCTTTATTTTGCAGGTATGGTGATAAAAAGGCTCATCATTCATGTGAAAAACCCATTTCTTCAGCTGTGAGCGCTAGAACCATAGAAACTGTCAATAAATCTCACTCACATGTCAGTAGTCATGGCTCTGACAATGACAAAAACATTGCCCTCTCTCCGAAAGGGATGGTATCCCATCAAGGGAATGCAGGCGAAACTACAAAATATTTTCAGGTCTCTTCTGAAAACAACAGAGAAGATGCTGGCCTTGCGTCTTGCCCAGCAGGAGAGGATGACTATGCCGGTCATTCCTCCAAAGGAGAGGATATGGTTTTTCATCATCCTCAGTTTGGGTTTATTTCACTGCCAATTTCTGTTGGAGCAATATCATATCCAAGCTTGTGTGCAGGGTATGGTGCTGTCTTTCCACCAGTGTTCTATCCTGAGGCATCCTCACAGCCTCATAGTTCAGCAAGAGTAGAGAAGGCAGCAGTTCAGATTTCTTCTAATCAGTCTGGTCATCATGACCATCATCTGATCGATCACCCAGAATGCATTGAATTTCACCACCATGAAGAAAATCATCAGTCCCACCACTGGAGACAGCATATCAATACGGAACCAGGAGATTCAAGAGATTTGTCATGCACTCCTGTGGAATTAGCCAATAAAAGCACTAGCTGTAGCCTGGACATTCTCAAAGGTGGTGGAAGCAATGGCAGTGCTGAAACAACAGACGCAGCTGCAAATACTGGAACTGCTCTGGAAAGTGGTAATGAAAGTGGTGTCCAGAACTGCAGCAGGAAAGGGTTGGATGGTGAACGTTCTCACCGTGAGGCTGCCTTGATCAAATTCCGCATGAAACGGAAAGACAGATGCTTTGAGAAGAAGGTAATAGATAAGTAGCAGCCCTACCTCCATCGCAGTGCTTGTTCCTTGGTTAGCTTCCGTACAAAGCCAGACTTTTGGTTTAGAATATCTGCTGATTTGAAGCTGAAAAGTCTTGGCCGTTTCTGTTTGATTCAGTCAAACTGCATCTGCAAATGAAAATTATCTTATCTCTAGGGGAAAAAATTAACTTGATACTCATGAAAACAACTGAGATTCTGAAGGATTTTCTGAATTATTAAGGCAAGTCCGACTTCAAGGCTATACCTCTATGTGCTTGAGGTGTATCCGACGAATATCATGACTCGGTATAGGAAACATAAACTTGTGGTTCCAATTTTGTCAGGTTATTGATGATGGTCAACCGCACATACCCACACACACACACATATGAGAGGTAGTCCCAATTTCCATCTTTTGTAACTATGAGAATGGATTGCAGTTAAGTGTAATCATAACTCTGATATTAGAATGCAGTCCAATTCTGTCTGAATGGGACAGACCAGACTGAAACCCCGTAAATACCTGTGACATCAACTGTTTTGGATTCAGATGCTCATAGACTGGAATGTTTTCATTTTGGAGAAATTTTAGACCTTGATGCCTTCATGATAGTTCCTAGTAGTTTAAAGAACCTTTTTTCTTGCTAGAATTGCGATATGTAATCTTATTGTTCTGTTTGACAGGTTAGATATCATAGTAGGAAAAAGCTTGCGGAGCAACGGCCTAGAGTAAAAGGGCAGTTTGTGCGTCAAAAAGTTCCGGACTCCAGGACAGCAACAGAAGCAGAAAACTGACTCTGAGTGGTTTAATTGTAAATTCCTTTTGAGGCTTGGTTTCCTGGGCGAGGGACATTGAAGGTAAGGGTTTTGCTGGCACTCTTATCCGTGTATACCTTTTGTGGCTGCTTAAATCAAAGGTCACTTTAATAGCTTGTAATGAAACCAGGGGTTTCATGTGAACGACTAATCAAAGAGGACTTTACAATAAAAATTCAAGATCCAATGTTAGTCTTATAGCTTTAGTTCTTTGATATTGTCCTTGTTTCTAGGCCCTTGCAATGCAGGTATTAGTTGAAGTCACTCCAGAATCTAAATGCTCGTTATGGTTCAATTAGCATGTCCACACATTGGTAAACTTCCTTACAGAGCGTGTCACTCAAATGTGTCTGGCAGAGAAGGTATGGTGTTTTATGCGTTTACGTTTAGTGAACATTTTGAAGATTTCTGATGTGCTTCTTCCCCAAATAAGAAGCTTTTTTTTTTTTTTTTTTTTCATAAAATAAACCAACCATCAAAATGATCAGCAGGATATGTAAATGCTCCTTCTAGAGTATGAAGTATTGTCAGTTTATAATGCATTGTGGAAAGACATCACCTAGTCCAGCAGAGCTGTCATGATCTACTAGCGTAACAAGTGGTGTGTGGCATACCAAAAATTGACATGCCTGTAACATACCATAAGCAGCAGTCTATTCTAAATTTTTCAGGTTGTCTTCAAAATCCATCGTCGCTTGAAACACTTTTAGTAGCCGTGTTAAGTTTCTTCTGTCACCGTTGTGTTTCTTCTCGATGGACAATCTTTTTTGAACAATGCATTTAAGAGATGTGCCCGTGGATTCTTCAATCCTAAAGAAACAGTAGTTTTAACCTATTTTACTACATAAACTGCTGCTTTTATTCACAATATGCATGATGAACTGAATCTTGTGCACTTCCTTTCTTCATTGGTGATTTGTGCTTGTCTGCAGGATGTCATTGGCTAGCTACTTGTTTGGCTTGTCACCTCGCGCCTGAACGCGTTGAAACCTTGATACTCACCTGGTTTGGTGTTACTGTGTATTGTTTTTGTGCATTAAACTTGCCGATGTAGTTCAGCCTTGAAACAAAGAGTCCAGCAAGTCTGCTCAAGAACCTGGCGTCCTCAAATATCTTGGACATTCTACAGGCTTGTGCTCATATCGGGGTTATCCATCACCAGTCATCTATGGCTTCAGGATGTTTGCTTCCAGTTTTTAATACTTGGTTAGATTCCATAAACTGAACAACTGTCACTTCGAAGCATGGGGTTTCTTTCAATTCTGGTTGACGACCAAAGCCATACCCTAGCATATTGTCTTTGATTTACAAAGATCTCCTCAGAACCACGGGTTGGATTGCACGTTTTTGGGTTTTGGACGTAGATTCCAGTTTTATGGCTGATAAGGTATCGGGTTCAAAGGCTAATTTGCTGGATGGGATTGGAATTCAAGGGATTCTTCTGACCTCAAGTCAGGGACCTCTGGTGGGAAGCCGTGTGTCAGGAGGCAAACCATGGATTTCATAACGCTATGGCTGCAGAATAGCCAGGGCCTCAAATAGTGATAGGCTGGCGGATCGTTTAATGGACGATATGTAGCTTCAAACGTCTATATTTTAACTTTGTTTAACAGATTCATATGATGTCACTGAATGGCTTATTACCGCAAGAGTCCAAACAAAATATAGATATATCACTTCTGAACAACATGGTTTTGTGTCCAATAACTGTAGTAGAGATATATTAAAATATAAATTTTGCTTAATTATGGAAATGATGGTGTGGTTGTCGGCATGTATGTTGGATGTATTTTATCAGCCATTGATATTAAAGTAGTAACGCGTTAGAAAACTTGTCAATGCTCTGATATAGCATCGGCACATGTTTATTGCACATGCATTTGACTGAATCAATGTAGTGCTTTCTTTTTCTTTTTTTTTTTTTTAACTTTCTGGGACTCTTGAGTGAATCAAAGGTATTGATTTTTTTTATTTTTTATTTTTTCCCTTTGGCTCTTTGCGTAATTCAACAAGTTTTTTTCAAGAGTAATTGAACAAAGCTTAATCTCCTTATGGAGTAAAGAATTCATCTCAAAAAATCAAGAAGTCAATTCAATTGCTTCAGAGTTCAGCTTAAGAAAATTATTGTGCCTAATAGATATGCAAGAGATCCAAAGGTTTTAAGAAAACTCTCCGAATACTCAAGTCAACAATGAGGATCAAGAAGAATAAGATAATAAGATAAAAATAGGGTAGAATGAGAGGGCCTTATATGGCCTTTATTTAAGACTCGAATCCTCTATTTATAGGCATCTAGAGTAGTTAGCATGGATTAGGCTTCTTGTCAATGAAGTAGTCCAAAATTAATTTTTAGCTAGTTAACTTAGTTCTTGAAGTAGTTAAAGATTATTACAGGATGACTCAAGCTTTTTAATTTTAGCCAATCAGATTTAGTGTATGAATTTAAGATTTTCTTATTTATTGGGTTATCCTATCTATTCTAGTTTGCCATGTGCCGTCATCTTATTTTAGTATTTATCATCTTATAATTTTTCATCATATGTATTTAATAAATTTATGATGATTCTCATCAAGCGGAACGGTGAGCGAGCTAAAATTTACGCTGGACGATCAAGCGCTGGGCATACCCCTCTCTCAGCTAAATTTATGATGATTTGTGAAAGCATGGAGCAGACCCCACGTCTTTAGATCACGGCATGGGCTGTCCGTCGCTTGAGGCATCTTTGTTTGGGACCTCCCGTACATTGGCAGCACATGATGCACGCCCAGGACATCGTGACCTGTACAGCATTTAAGCGATCGATAAAACTTGTGGCAACCAACGACGATCATGCAGTCGTTTCACATGATTTAAAATAGCAGCCATAATAGCGACGCCGTTATAACGACTTCAAAGAAGTTCATTGCATGATGCTTGGTATCCAACGGTTTACTTCGCCAACTCAACACATTACCACCTTCCATTATGTTAAACATATTACTAATAGGTATTTAAATACTAATTTTATACTATTGCTGTCCCATAATAATGGTTATTATATAATCATGACTATGGTTAACATTTGGCATCTGCAATGTTTTCTTTGATAATATATTATTTTTATAAAATTCTATTTTTTAAATTATCTTAAAAAATTTATGCCATCTGAAAATATAATTTTATCATGTGAACAGTGATGGGAATAAGAACAACATTACCTTTGCACTTTTTTTTTGATTTTAGAATAGATCCGTTAAGAATTTTTCATTCTTCTCTGTACAAATAATACATATGTAACCATCATTATGTGTATATTAGAATAATAATGACAAATATCTGTTATATGTGATAGTTGAACATAATGATTGACATTGATAAATTACATCTAAGTTTTATCCTTTATTATATGCTATAATATTGTTACAATGGTTAGTAAAGCCTATTATAAAGCCCTTAGAGGAAAAAAAAAAAAAAAAAAACTCATGATAAGATTGCATTTGGCATGGTTGTTAATTTTTTAAGAAAAAATTTTAGAAACAAAAACTTTTTTTTTTTTTTTTTTCGCTACATTGGACTCTATATGTAATGAAAATGACAAGAATAGCTAGAATGATTTTCAAATGCGATATGTCATATCGGCACTTGGGTGTGATCAAAAATAAGTAAAGGTTCCCATATCTTCATAAACAAATGTAGATAAAGAAGCTTATTCAAGAAAATAAAAGTAAAAATAAAAATAAAAATAAAATAAAATACATTTAGCAACTTGAAATATAAGATCATTAATAGAAAAGTTAATGAAACTAATAGATATAATGATTAGAAGGAGAATTAATATAACTTGCTTACAAGAGATTAAGTGAATCATTGAAAAAGCAAAAAAGATTGATGATTTTAAACTTTAGTATACAGATAAAGGTATGAATAAAAATAGAGTAGAAATTATTATAAATAAAAGCCTAAAAGATAAAGTTATAGACTTTAAGATGATAGGAGATAGAATAATATTATATTAGTGATAGATGGAGAGTTAATAAATATTATTAATAGATGGGAAGTTAATAAATATTTTTATTTTTAAATTTTTTATCGCTTATTCTTATGTAATCTTTGGTTTTTATCCTCATCTCTTTTTTTTTCTTTTATATGTATCAAGTTACTTTTTAGCACTGATACATTTCTATACCCACATTATAATGAGAGTTACTTTTAAAAAATAAAAAATAAAAACAAGACAACTAAATAGATTTTTGAATCATATTGAGAGTTATTTTTAAAAATAAAAAATAAAAACAATACAACTAAATAGATTTTTGAATCATATTTTGTTTTTTTTCTTTTATTTTTAAAAAATAAAATAAAAAAAATCGGAAACAAAAAAGTGATACCAAATTAAGAAGGCTTTGCTTGCCGGTGGTCCTCACACCCAAGCTGTTATTTTAAATCTTATGATCTTGATGTCAGCCACGTGTCATTGGCACGAAAGGTAGCTGCCCGCCAGCAGAACTCTGGACTTTGCACCAAACCATTTGCCTACGAATATCGGGCATCGCCGCGCTACACCGACGGTCAGGATCTTCACGTCCGTAGACCCTTTTCGAGCGGACATCCATCTAACGGCAAGAAAAGATGCGTCCCATCGCATGTTTAACGTTCTTGCGCGTACGTACACCCTTTTGGTCTTCGGAGGTAGAAGACACCATCCATCTGTCACGCTTTTCTCGTTTTCGTCCTCTGGACCTTGGATCATGCTCGAATGTTTTATCTCAAAGCTAGGATTGGCTCACACTTAATTCATAAGTGGAATTTAAGTGGTCTGTCTGTCTTTCTTTCTTTCTTTCTTATTTCGTTGTGAATCTTTAGAATTTTTAATCACATCTTGTAGACATTATACATGATTTGTTCGTGCTCATGGTTGAAAGACAAGGTAGCAAAGTTCTAATGGGATTGTCCTGAGAACAGATAGAAAAAGGATAGCCAAATAAAACACGTTGGTTCGTGTTGTCTTGGGTTAAGGATGTGATATGCCAAGGCGGTTTTCAAGTGGGAACTAGAAGAGATGGTGTCGATCAAATCTATAGAACTCTGGTTTAGTCCCATCAAGTTTGGCAAAGACCTTTTGAAATTAAAATATGTTGGGAAGTGGCAGATTCCATCTATTCATTATTAGATGAAGTTGGAATTATTAGATGAAGCTCATCTTTAAGTTTGTGTGAGTTTTGTTAGGTTCCTCTCTAAAAAAATAAAAGAGAATTAGATAATATCTATCCAAATTTAATTTTGCATTCAAACCTACATAAACTTAAGCAATTAATTAATAATCAGATTTATATTCATGTTTGCCAAAGAATATATATATATATAGACAATTATTTGATTCATATTGATTCACCAAATATTTATGTATATCTACATATCCATTAAAGAAAAATGAATATAAATATAGATAGATAATTCCAAATAACATGATCTATTTATAGTCCTATTTAATTTTTTATAAGCATGCATGAATCTTTAAGAAAGATAAGTGATAACATTATTGACATATTATTATCTTAATTTACTTTCCACTTGATAATACCTTTCATTTAGTGGTTATAAAATTTAATTATTCAACTTATATCTACATTTAATTCTATACTTTAATATTTGATTTATATTTATATCTATCTAGTATATATAAAGAGAGTACGCATGCATGCTTGACTTAATTATATTTGAATTCAAATTTAGTTATATCTAGATTAAGATTATAGAAATTTTATATCAATTATTCAAGTCATTTATTATCACTAAAATGCTTGCACATAAAAAATTATACGATTTAAAGAATTTTAGTTCATGCATTAAGATATATATAAAGAGAGAGAGAGAGAGAGTGTGTGTGTATGTGTGCTACATTCGAATGTAGCTAACTCCAGCTCTCTCTCTCTTTCCATATATATATAATTTAATTTTCAACTATTTAATGTATGGATTAAAGGTTTTTAAATCATATGGCTTTTTATGTATAAGTATTTTAAAAGATTTCATATCCAACTAGCATCGTTCTCTGCATTCATATTTGTCAAACTAAAAGAAATAAGAGCATGAAATATGATATCCAATCCCTCTCCCTAGCTTAGAAGGGCATCATCTTGGACTTCAGTGGACTTTGGGAGTGCACCTCTTTCCAGCTTGGGGATGGAGCTGACATTCAATTTTGGGAGGATTTCTAGATTAGAGATATTCCTCTTTAAGATTTATTCCCTAATCTCTATGTTTCAACTGTGAAGATCAATGCTCTCATATCAGATTTCTGGAGCACAAGAGGGCGAATATGGTCGGTCATTCTCTTTGATCCTATCTTAGAAGATCAGATCAAGCACCTTTGCTTGAGATTTTATCCTTGGCGCATCCTTCAACGAACCCTGATCATGCCTACTGGAGATTATACCAAGTCTGGTTCCTTTTTTTGTTAGTTCCTTCTGTTCTTTTCTAAACAATGAAGGTGTCAGATGGCCCTATTCTAGATCGATTTGGAAAGCGAGGGGCTTGAGTAAGATGCAAATTTTCGCCTGGCTTGCTCTGAAAAAAATAAACTCCAAACTAGTGAAAGATTAGCAAACAAAGGAGTAGCCAGTTTCTTATGGTTGCCCATTGTGTAGAGAACCTGTGGAAATCTTATATTACATGCTGATCTTTTGTCCCTTTGCGTCCTCTATTTGGTCCCCTGTGACTTCTCGCATTGGAATCCTTTTCAGGCTCATAGATGTCCCTCATCTTTGATCTATCTGGAGATTCCTACTTGCTGGCATCTTTGGAAAGAAAGGAATTCAAAACTATTTCTTTCAAATCATCCTCCTATCAAGCTATTCTTCAGAAGATTCTTTTCCCCTTTGACTTTTGGGGTTGTTTGTCTGCGAGCCGGGCGGAGAGCCTCCCCTCCACAGCCTCCTGAAGAATATCCTTCGACTCCCATTAATTCTGTCTTGCAATCTCCTCATCCTGTACATAATTTTTCTCAATAAAAGCTTGGGGAGGCTCTTCTCCTTTCCGCTCTTTCACTCAAAAAAAAACATATATAATATCCAATCACAGGAGGGTTGTTTGGACTTCCTATCGTAATTATTATTGGAAAGAGCCAATGCAATATCATGCAACGCTGCCCCCTCTATTTCATGGGGTGCATGTATTCGAGGCTCACACAAATTAAATATATCAACATCATTCATCCAACACGCTTCAAAAGTATATAATCCAACCCTGAAGATATGAGGTTAATTAAGCAGTCCACAGGTATAATTCCATGTCGTAGGCTGTCAGCCTTGACCTAATATAAGCTCAAGTTGCCAGGTCTGACTTCATAGGCATACTAAAGGCTTGGTGCACACCAGTCTATGCATAAATGAGCCAATCACTCCATCTCTCCTTCCTTCGTCTTGTTCTAATTTCATCAACATATAAGACCAACGACATAGCGTACATAAACAAAAATGTTCAGGCTGAAGCCAAGCTGGAGGTCAAAGCCTGTTCATTTGAAGCAATGTTCAGTCATCCCATATTTAACTTCTGACACAATATAAGCTCTCCTTAGGCAGAACATGGCATGCCTATCACATGCAAACATAGAACAGAAGACGACTACCTGTGATCTAGTTGCGGATGCTTAGAAGCTAACACCACCTTTTACCTTGGATGCCATTGTCGTGATCGGAAGCTTTCTCTCGCTCCAAGATTTTGTCTTCATTGCTTTTCTTCTTGCCCTAATTATCAAGTACTGCTAAAGTTGGTTCACCTTGAGTACTATTTTCTTTACTTTTTAAAATATAGCAACAGAGACTGACCATGATTCAAGGACCCCGATCCTGATGTTCTTATGGGAGCAGGCATGGATGGCCCATTTGTTTGCGTCAAAGGTCCTTATCCTTCAACTTTAAATGATCCAAAAAGTGTAAAATATCTGAGAGGTGGTAGATTTAATGTGGGTCTACTCTATGATCTATTTGTGTTGGAGAAAGCAGGTGCAACACTACACAGCTTTTAGAATGAATCCAACGCGATGTTATCATACTCTTTTTCATTTTTAACACACACACACACACACACACACACACACACACACACACACACACACACACACACACACACACACACACACACACACACACACACACACACAAAAGATCACGAGCAAAATAAAAGCCTCCAGAACAAATGTGTGTACTTGCTGGGACACTGCATACGAACCAACGAAAGATTATGAATAAAAGAAGTTGCAAAATTACTAGATTCATTCAAAATGCAAACATGCTAATGTTTTCATTTTAAAGTCTATTAAACATCATAGAACGATGGTCCAAAATTTCCTTCCTATTGTTGTGTGTGCATGAAATATCATGAGAGAGAGAAGCCTGGTTGAAACTCGACCTAGTTCACTAACCTCCAATATCCAGTGATTTTATCAACTCATGGTTAACACTTTCATAATTTTTCGAAGTTAGACGACTAGTTGGAATCGTCAATACCAGTTTATATAAAGATGATACTTTTGTTTGCAAGTTCTCCTGAAATAACAATCAACTGGTGGGTCCTTGGATAAGATTTAATGCCTAGTATATCATGCCCACTTTAGCATATAAATCCTGCATGGGACATCACCAATTTTTACCAAATTATATACCCTTATAATCTACAATGAAGACCTTTTGTCAACTTTGGTTTATGTTATTAGAAATTTTCATACATAAGCTACCATTAATTATTATAATTTTAATTTTATAAAATTGGCTGAATTAATTTGGTCCGATGATGCAAGTCGGATGAGTCCACTATTGATTAAATTGTTATCCATATGGTTTTGGCTTAGGCGTATCTCTGTAAAGTGATGTAATTAACAATTTATGTGGGCTTGAAGCTTAATAATGATTCGTGATAAAAGGGCCTATTAGAATTTCTTTATAAATAGGCTAGACCCCTACTTTTCTCCTCTTTTAATGAATTACCTATTTTTGGGCCAAAATCTAACTTTGGGCTGATTAGGTCAGAGGCTCTTTCGGGCTGAGGACTTGATGGGCTAGATTGTGTTATTGGGCTCAGATCTTAATTTTTGACTTATTTGTTATAGGCATGTTCATGAATCCTTGATTACAGCCCAAAATTAAATCTAAGCCTATAAATTATAATAATAATTGCTACTGTATTTATTTATTTTATGTTTTGTGGTTCAATTATTATGACTATTTAGTTATTGATGATTTACATCATATTCTGAAATTTATATTGGCTGTAAATTATTTTGGCTTCATGCAAGTTTAATACATACGATCATATTTTCTTGCTTAATTTACGATAAATGATTTATGTGCTCTTATGTTTATAATATGTGTATAAAGCATAATTAATGATTGTTAAATTTAGGACATATGGTATGAATACAATTGAATATTGTTTTGATCTATGAAGGTACAAATGGTTTACGTATCTCATATTGAGTGGTCACTTATATATATTTGATTAGTATGCATGTTATTATGGGTATATTGGATATCTTGTCCTAAAAGAATTTTACAAGTTGATATGAGTGTTTGGCTATTAAAGTAGTTTATCGATTGAGGCTTGTGAAATTTCTTTTCATGTCAGTGTTACGAAATCATAAGTTGCAGCATATAATTGCTTGTCCAAAGGAGATTATTGTGTGTTGTAATTCTTAAAATATACATGGAGCATTTAATATTAAAGTGTCCATTGGTTTAGGGGATCTGTCTACCTAAAGGAGACTTTTTCTTGAAGGCTAATGTATTTTCATGGTTGGCTTCATGTGGATAGATTTCACTAGCATGTTATATTTTCTGCCCAAAAGGGATGATGCACCGAAACTCTCAGGACGTATGTAATCATTTGTATTGAGACTATTTTACTATTTATTGCCTGCATTTGATATATTGCATTTTTTATCTTAATTATAATATATTGCACTTTTATCTTGAACGGACTCCTTTTCTATGAACAATAACCGTGCTACTATTGAAAACTTTTCATATGTAGGCTACCATTAATTGTTGTGATTTTAATTTTGTGAAACTGATAGAACAAATTTGGTCCAATGATATAAGCCGAATAAATCCACTGTTGATTAAATTATAATTTATATGGTTTGGACTTGGGTGCATCTCTATTGGATGATGTGGTTGGCGATTTGTATGGATCCAAAGCCCAATAATAACCCATAACGGAAGAGCCTATTAGGATTTGTTAGGTTCCCCTCATATTTATGATTTATTTTTCGATCAAAACGCTGAGAGAACAAGAAAAGGAAAACTTTGGCCTATTTGAGACTTCTACACTTCTTTCATAACGATACAAATAGATATAAAAATTTTGGCATTGCTATTTGATAGATTACTAACATATATAGATCTTTCTTAGCCATTTTCCTTGGAAAAATCCGAAGGCATGAGAAGTGTAACTACTAGAGTTTGTGGCACACCATAAACACGGTTTCTAAGCCAAAGGAAGTAATTAGAGCTCTTGGAGCCTAGACACCAGTGAAAGAAGCACATGAGTTCCACCCCAATCAAGATGGCACACGGCCACGAGAGCTCCAGGTACAGGGCACAATTTCTAGCTCCAAACCCAGCCATGGGCGAAGAGCTCAGTGTGGGGAAACTCACCGGGAGACATGTTTTCCAAGTAGCTTGGTCAAAATGCCGGTCTATTGTTATCTATATTTTATGCAAACGAGAGCTAGCTCTAATAGACAAAGTGAGCCATGGCACTATTTTAAAGGACTATAGAATTCAATGTGCTTTTAAATATTGGATGGGCGTTACTGTCTGATTCTGCCCTAATTTTTGCCCTCGTTGAACATTAATAAATCCATTCCTGGCGTGGGACACGTAGCTTTCTTTAGAGCGAGAGAGTGCATGAAAGTCCTTGGTCTCTTTGCTCTCGCTTTTGAGACTGGATCCTGCTATATATATATATATGAGTAGTAAAATACTAGTTCCGCATCCCCGTTGAACTTGATGTCCCAAATAGAATCCAGGCTTCTTCCATCTCCCTTGGTATGATATAGTTTCGATATCCCCGTAGTCCTGGAACAGGAGATGGCACCTCAGAATATTGGTCGAGGAGGAGAAAGAGGTGCGTGTCCATTGACATCCATGTGAGGTTCCGGTTTAGGTTTCAGATCTCAGTCGGTAGTGATGGTTTTTGGATATGCTTCACTTCGTCTTCTTCGTCATCTATTGCCGGTGGTCAACGTTTGGCAGCTCGAATTGTTGGAAGGGTGGTGTCGTTCACTGAGGTCGTTCTGTAGCCCCAGTAGTCAGCATCTGTTTTCCTATTCCCCTTGCACCATGGAAGCAAGAGCGCATGACTTTGGAAAAAGAACACAAGTCTCTGTACGATATATATATATATATATATATAACTTAAGTTGTAATAAATGAGATATAATCATGAAACTTATTTCTTTTATTCGGAAGTCAGACATCACTGGCATTCTGTCAAACATTTTGCTAAAGGGATATCAGGTCAGAGAACTTGAAACGGGGGTGACGAAGATGTCAGAAGCAAAACGGCAAGTGGCAGGAGTCCGAATATTAATGTAGACCAGATGCCGTCGCAATTTTGGAATGCGGCGCGGGGAAGCCACTGAAACTCGATGAGGAGTCAGCAGATTTTGGAGGGACGTAAATAAATTTGGATCAACGTGATTAATAAAGAAGTGATGTTTCGGTTTGATCTGTCAATTCGAAGTTGATCGATAATGACATGATCATTAAACCAGTTGATTTATTTAACATGATTAGCAAATCTAACAGCGTGTGTCAGATCGATTCAACTTATATTACGATATTATTTATATATTTTTATTTAATATATAAAATAAGTATAAAAAATAAAAAAAATAAAAAATAGAAGAAATAAAAGTTGTTTTGAATATTTCGATATTTTATCTTGTAAAATTTAAAGTATAAATTAGTTAGATGAAGTAAAATTTAATTTGTATTCATTTAAATATTATTTATTTATTAAATAAATTATATAATTTAATTTATATAATATAAAGGCTGCGTTTTGATCTAAATTCTTGAGATCGGAGAAGGTAAAGAGAATGGCAGAGAGAGTCAGCTGCAGTAATAATGGAGGCAACCGAAGGAGACAGCCTTTTTGAAATTTGAAGTAGTCATGGACCTTTTGGAGGCTGGCAGAGTTTGGTGAAGTCTCAAGAACGGCAGAAAAGAAGATGAAAATTTATTTAAGATTAAATTATTCACTGGAGAGTGATTTTAACTTGTTCTGCGATCATTTTGAGTCACCTATCAAAATAGTTTTGAGCTGCAGCACAACTCATAGCTTAAATAAATATTTTAATCTACGTTCAAAACTTAAGGATCCATATATAGAATTTCAAATAGATCCCTGATATTCCAATGAGACTAGCTTTATACAATGACCTGAGCAAAATATTAGCTTCAGGTAGGAGCTGTTGAATGCTCCTGAGAACGGGGCAAAATTAGAGAGCAGGGAGCGGCACTAAAGGTCAAGAGCGTCGTATTGTGTTCCAGCTAAAAAGTTACTCAATATCATAGTCCAGCTAAAAACTAGTCAATACCATAGATATCAAAATTAGATTAGACATTGATCCGATTAAGGGGTTGAAACAATAGGTTAACCGTCCTACCAGTGGAAGAAGAAAGTTTAATGAAGATATAAATCCATCCTGAAAGTCCTGTTAACGAGGAACCAGAGTTTCAATTATGACTTTGACTAACTTAACCAAAATGATGGCAGGCTAAAAAGTATTGACAGTTTCTTAAAAATATAATTAAATTTATATAAATTAATATATAAATAGATATAGGATATATATATATATATATATATATATATAGAGAGAGAGAGAAAGAGAGAGAGGAGGATAGACTTAGTTATATTCAAGTGTAACTAGTCTAAATTTGGTCACGTTCTTCATTCTTTAATTTATACAATTCGTGGATCTCAAAAATGAAAAAAATGGGATAACTTCAAAACTCATGTAAAACTAAGAATGAAAAGAATGATCGAATTCTTAACTTAGCTGCATTTGAATGTAACCAAAATCAGCTTATATATATATATATATATATATAGATAAAAAAAGAGAGAATTACCTTCAGATTTAATTATCTTTTCTATTCTTAGTTCAATAGAAATCATTGACCTTAAAAATTAAAAAAATGAGATAATTTTAAAATTGGTGCGAATTTAAAGATAAATAAAAAAAAAAAAAAAAGAAAAAAAAAAAGGAAGGAAGCCCTTTTCTAGAGTTTAGCTAGCCATGTCCAGACCGTCCTCTTTTATATATATATATATATATTTGATAAAATCTTAGAAATGAAAAAAAAAAAAATCCTTTTTTTTTATAACAACTAATCATTCATGCTCTAACTTTTGACTAAATGGCGGTTCAAAATAGAGTACAACACGTTCTTTGCACCCCACAGGAATCCACAACCCACATGTGCAAGCCAGAAATATTTCTCAACTGAGGCGACTCACTGGGAACCTACTAATTCAAACGCGATTTAAACTGATTCCAGACAATAGGCTAAACCATCCTTCGAAGACCAATATATATTCCCCCAAAAATGCAACAAAATATTCGGGATAATAAAACTTCGACTAAATTATCCCCTTCTAAGATCAAAATATTCCCCCAAGAACGTAACAAAATATTTGGGATGGTAAAACCACCTCTTTCTCTCTTATCCCCTCTTCCCTGCGCCAAATTGAACTCCGTCACCTTACCTTAAACTCGTCCACCATGTGCTGTCTTGTCTCAGAGATGAAACAGAAAGAAAAGAAACAGTGGTCTAAGGTCCAAGGGCAGAAAGAAAAGAAACAGTGGTCTATAAGGTCCAAGGGCATGGATCCAAGGACCAAGCACCTCCTCACCAGAGTAGGTGGCCGCTTTCCCTGTATGCAAGAGGTTGCATTAAATAGCTGCCATTACTCTTTCCCTCTCACTATTAATCCCACACCCGCTCAATTTTTTTTTTTTAATAAAAAAAGGGTAAAGCACCTCCCCCAGTTCGAGGGCCGGAGTGCTGTCATCACTACGCCTGCATTAAATACCGCGTTCAGAATCGAGAACGAAAGCTTGCTTGCATGATAACGACAATAATTCCATCATCTACATCGAACATCCAAGCATATTATTAATAATATATTCTAAGTATTTAATATATGCACAACTCATAAGGCAACAAAGGCAAGACACTTAAGAGAGACAAAATAGAGAGAACACAGTTCTTTTTTTTTTTTAAAAAAAAAAAAAAGGAAAAGACAAAGAGAAAAAAATTCCTATAGCTTCCTTCTTCGCTTGCTGCCTTCTTTGTTCTTGTTATATCCTTCCATTGCTGCAGACATAGCCAGAGTTATTTTCCACTTTGTCATCTTCTCTATGGTTTTGTTTTCCTCCTTCAGGATGCCTTCCCACACCCTCTTCTGCTTTCCTTTGAACTTATTCCTCAGAAGACAACAACACAAGAGAACAAGGGGGTGGGGCCTCAGTAGGTCCAGTCCTGAGGCAGACCCATCTCAGACGCGGCCTGATGAAATGGCATTCGTTGCTTCCCAATCGCCGCATTCCTTGCGGGCTGCTTCTGTTGCTCTCCTCCACCCCTGATGCCTACAGCCCAAGCCAAAATCAGCAAGTCAGCGATCAAAAAAATTTAAAAAAAAAAAAAACACTAAAATCTATGAAGGAAGCGTTTAAAAATTTTAACCTTCTACTTAAACTTCAACATGGAGGCGAATACGAAAAATTAGAGGAGAAATAATAATAATAATAATAATAATATTAACGGAGGCAAAGACAGATGAAAAGTAGGAAGCAAACAGATTAATGGAAAATGGAATCACGTTATCGCTTGATATCTACGAGAAACTTTGGAAAAAACACAAAGAATAAAAAACGCCAGAGCAAAAATCCCAAGCAAGGCTAAAAACGATAGCGCCATAATTCGTAAAACCCTTACGGACATAAATATAATCAATATAAAGAAACTAAATTTAAGTTACTCGCGATACATAAACAAACTGACATATATAATGGAAACAAGCCTCAGAAATTTTGAGGAAAAAGAAAGGAGAGGAAAAGGTCAGAGGTATTAATTAAACCTACTCGCTTTCTTCTTGGTTGGAGCCGCGGCTTCGATTTTGTTCACCCGAGGAAGAAACACCCCGGTGCCTCCACACTCCCTCCCCGACCCGCCGGTCCGGAGCGGAACGGACCGGCCCCCCCGGACCGGCCCCGGCTGCTGCCTCGACATAACCCTACCTCTCTCCTGCCCAAAAGCCTCCACCTACATTGAAAGACGCACAAAAAAAAAAAAAAAAAAAAAAAAAAATACAAACCCATCACCAAAATAAGCTACTACAAGAAACGCACCAGGAGTAGGTAAAAAAAAGAAAAAAAGCGAACAAGACCAAGATCAACCTGAACCGGCTTAGCCGGGGAAAAAGGAAACACCGAACGCGAACCGCCTGCGGCGGCGCCCATCGCCCACCTCGCCGCCGCCGGCGAGCTGAACCCGTCGTACACCATCCCCGCTCCGGTCTGCCTTGCCACCACCGGACCGAACTGCGAAAACGATCCATTCCCGAAACGAAGCCCCTGGAACCCAAAAATAGAGAAGGGTAGAGAAAATGTTAGCTTTTAACATGAAAACAAAGATTAAAAGGAGATGGGGAAAAGGAGACGGACGTCGGAGAGATGAGGTTTAGGTCGGAGAAGGTGGCTGCGGTCGAGGAGGCTGAAGGCGGCGAGCTTCTCGGCGAGGTCGTCCACGTAGGAGAACCCCGCGGAGGGGGCCTGGCGATGGTGACGGCGGCAGACGCCGACATCCGGGAAGATCACCGACGGAAGCCAGAGCTCGCCGTCGTCAAGGTTCGGTGGAAACTCCGCCATCGGAACCACCGAGAAGACGCGAGCGAGAGGGAACGATGGGAGCGAGCGAGGGGACGAAGGGGGTAAATATAGCGGCAGGGGAGCGATGGAGGGTGGGGTGAGCGGGAGGGTGATTTGGGAATTTTATTGAGGGCGAGAGGGAGACATTATCAGCGCCCAATAAAGACACACAAGTTTTCCACTACGACGTGGTCCAATAAAATTTGTCTAACGTGCCAAATGAGCCCGGGTGATCCACCGTTTGTGCAAATTCCCGGCGCTACAAAAGCTTTTCCTTTTTCCAGGTAAGGATGCGAGGTGGAGCAGGCAAGTCGTGCATTAAAAAGTGTGTCGTTTTCGGGACCACGAACATTGACTCGGTTTGATACTAGACTGACGTTGGGCCCGCTGGCAGTGAACTGGAAGTCGTAATGTCGCGAATAAAGAGTTGGCATTTGGGTCCCAGTAGAAATTTCCTGAAAAAAGGTCCCGATTAACAGAGCAGTAAAAAAATGCCGTTGCAGGGTTCTCCATGTCAGATAGGATCTGCTCTTAATTGTACAAAATGAAAGACATGGCAACTCCTCCACGGTTATGACACGTAAACTTTTTCAGCTAAAAATCTTTTAAGACGAGATTTTAGCCGACCTTTGACGGGGTTCGAAGGAGAGAGCCTTGCGGTGGATCTGGAAGGGGAGACGCGTCAGAGTGTAGGGTCGTCTGATGTGGCCGTACGATCACGTGATCGGAGTGGGCCCGCGGCTTCCGCCTCGCTCTGCGGCTCCCTACGCCAAACGGCGGTTTCGACTCGCGGGTGAAATGACCTAAATGCCCCCAGGCGCCGAGTGGGCGCGGTCCGCGTGCACTCTGCGCTTTTTGAAAGCGGGGGAACACGTGAGGGCACATTCGTCCTTTTACAATACGTACGACGCTTTAGTGGGGTAACGCCTGCCTCGCTTCGGAAAATTCCAAGTCGAAAGCGTAAAAGTTCCGTGGCGTGGGGATTAAAATTCCCAAAAGATCCTTGCTAAATTCTTTTATACCAGTTAAGGACTTTTGGAATTGGATCAAGCAATAATAAATAAACCGGACTGTTGCAATCTTAGTTTTGTCTCAGTCCAAAAAGCTTGAATCTTTCTACTCTTTCTTACGCTGAGCTTGCTGACAAAACATTGATTAATCAGCAATATAGTTTTAATAATAAAAAAATATATTTTATATCTTTTATTTTAAAATATATTCCAATTTCCTAGTTCCCCTTTCTTTTACTTGTAGTTTGAATTTCAAATTTAATTAAAAAAAAAAAAAGAAAGAGAAGGAGGTCCACAACCACACTTTAGTTTATGGAATGACTTGGTATTTAAAGTTGTATACCTTTCATGAAATTATTATGCATGTAACTGCTAGTCTATTTAAAATTTAAACTAACGCATAAATTATTGCAAATAGATAATTATCATAATTCATTGTATCTTTCCAATGTTACAAATCGATTTCTATTGCAGAATTAGTATGGCAATCAAGCTTTCATCATCACTTTCTAATTCATTTTGCAGACAAAATAAGTGAAGGGTTATCCTGTCGTGAAGGAATATAAAATAGCAATGTTTAAATAAAATCATTTATTTGAATATTTTTATTTTATAATAAAATTTATATGATCATGTATTTTATTGATTCTTCTATGTATCTCTTCTAACAAATATGGGAAAATAATTTAGTTCAATGATTAGACCATATCATTTTCAATCAAAGGAATGACCTTCTAAATATTGCGACCAGCATCCTTATCATTCTATATTTACTTTAAAGAGTACTGCCCTATTTTTAATCATTGCTTATACTTTTTGTTTGCTAGATAATTAAAAATAGATGAATAATATTTATAGTCATATTTTCTAGAAAAAATATATTTTCAATCATAAAACAATAATTATGCAACTTTTAATTTGTTTCTATCTAATTTCCCATATTCGTCTCATTTATATTCCTAATCATTGCTCATACTTATCTCGTCACTAGATAATTAACTTTCATAAATTAACTATAAAATTAATCTTACAAAATGATGCAAGTATGCAGCACAACTTTTCTATAAATATATAGGAATATGCATATGGAACAATAGAGAGTCGATTTTTCCTAGCAATCTTAGGCTAAAAATCATAATGGTTGTTACACGCCTTATATATGCATAGATTCAAATACTCATATTTTTCTCTTTGTTCTACAATTTCAAAAGGCTATAATTCTATTTTTTTAGCATCAAAAAAATTTAATCTCTTATTTTTGCCTCCATATAATTAAAGTTTAATTCCTCTTGATCCTCTTACAACCTAACATAGAATTTATCGGTACTTCATTATATAACATGATAGGATATGAGCACAAGTTAGGTATGTACGATTCAACTCAAACCTAGTAATTGGCCTAATGCATAGTAAATGTATTAAACAAATAGCTATACATTTATATCTTTAACATTTCTCATATACCGTGCATAAAATATATAGTCTAGGTTTCCGTACAGAGTTTTTTTTTTTTTTTTAAAAAAAAAAAGAATTTAGAGAAGGATTTCTAGTGAGATTGTTGGATATCATGAAAATTGGACATAGAGAAACTATATATTTATTGCACTTCTTTTAAATGGAAAAACCAAACCTCATACACACTATCTGAAGCTTGTGTCCTTTAAATGAATGCACTTCACATTGGCTGGCTGGAACTATTAAATAAAATCTATATTATCAAATTAATCATGCTATTATTGCGTAAATTGGATTTCTATCAAAATTTAGTTCCAAGCCGCTTCCACCAAAGTTTTAGGGCACCGAACCAAGGGCACCCCACCATGGCTGAAGGAGGAGGGCATTATGGTCATTGAGAAGATCCTGTCTGCCGAAGAATTGATACCAGAAGATTCACAGCAGGGAAGATAGGATGGACGGCGTTGACCATTCGTCAAACCAATCTACTCCCCAACATCCCAGCCGGAGCTCAAGCCGAGCCGACGTGGAAATTTTTTTTTCCGACGCAGTGGCAGTCGGACGTCATTTTGTACGGCGCGAGCGGCCGGCGGACACGCTGTCTCGCGACTGGCGGCGATGTGGCTCGATGGCGCACGGATCCGGCTCCGGCGGGCCCGCACCGCCCATTATGAGGGCACGAATCCAGATGATTCCGTGATCTGAGGGGGGCCGCCGGATCTGAGACCGAGTCCATGACAAAGATGAGGAGAACTTCTTTGGTTCCGAAATGAATGCTTTCATAAAAGATTCCATGCGAAAGAGCGATCCACCGTCATTCCACACAACAAAGCCACGTGGATGGATGATATGGCTTCCGCATAAAATTTTCTATGAGTTTCTTTTAAGCCAATGCTGCTCTTGCGGACGATGGTCTTGGTATATCGAATGAAAATAATACCCCTTTTAATTCGACCTAATTCATCACCGAAGGTTCATGGTGATTGCCGGGGAGTGACGTCGTATTTTTAAGAAATTCTAGGGGTATTTAGGTTAATTCGAGTCCACGGCATCCCGAACGACCCTTAGTTTTACTAGGCTTCGGATCGCGCTAGGGTCCTCCTTCCTGTTCTGCCCTCCCGATTGCGTTAAATTTACCAGTCTGTCACTTGTTGGTTTTTTTTTTTTAAAAAAAAAAGATCAAGTAGGCGCTGAGGACAGCACGGACTTTATGGAACCAGTCCGATCCTATAAGAGTGCTTGGAGTAATTAGGAGTGTTTAGTAGTCAATATTGAAAGTCTTCGTCATAATTTTTATATTTTCTCATTTGTCGAATAAGAGCAAGCTGTTTTCTCCGCTCTGCTCTAGGCCATTGGTGATCTGGGGCTCATTCGCCATTGAACTCAGCTCTGTGTCCTTTAACCGGTCACTGCGGTGGCGGCGGCGACGGCGAGAGGCATCCTTCCTCTCCACAAGAGATGGCCCGAGGGGATCCGGGTCAGGTGAAGAGGGACCAAGGAAAAAGATGGATCCTCTATGTAAATTTAGGACGTGATAGGGACAATGCAAGAATCTTGCTTGGTGATCACGCGGGAAGAGCCCAAACTTTGTATCGCGAGTAAAATTGTCCATAAACCCCCAAGAAATGTAAATATCGAAGAAAAGCACCTACTCCTAGGTTTGAGTAGATGGTTGGGCTCAAACAAATGTGAGGAAATTTTATACGTAACCCGCTTAAAAGTCTATATATTGAAGTCAAATGACCTGCTATCAAATCTCAACTAGACTTGGCACTAGACACGCCGGAAATAGGTTAAAAATCGAGTGAAACGACCAGTCAAATTAAATATAAGAAAAGATACATAACTCATTTCTATTAAATTCAAAACTAGTACCACCGCATGGACTGCTGAGAGTACTTTAAACTCAACAATCCATTGAACTTATATATATATATATATATATATATATAGATAGAGCCAAGTCTCTAATCTTACCATTTTCGCAACGCACAGCCCGCTCATCCCCTCCGTTAAAGCTTTTCTTTGCTGGAGTGGGACATGTTTTTGGCTTACTTATGAAAAAAGAGTGCTCTAAACTATCTGTTACTTACTAGTTCACATAAATAATATATACTTATATAATCCGCTTAACATAATGACACCCATCCATCTTTGGATCTTTGCATAAAAAAATATTTGTTAAAAAACTATTTCTTCATATAAAGAGAAAATTTATTTTCAGAAATAATATTGGAGGTACTGCATGAGATCCCAATATGACATCTTCGGATTTTTTTCATTTTTCTTACTTCATGGATTAAAATTCAGTTTAACAGAAGAGTTTAAAAAAAAAAAAAAAAAAAATCAAAGGGACCATTTCACCTTGAAATTACATATGACTGAACTCATCGGTTGAAAAAACAATTTCAGAAGATCACCCTTAGACTTTTTTCTAAAATCTTAATTTATTTTTTAAGGGCATGTTGAGAAGATAATTTTAAAATCATTTATTAAATAGATGATTTTAACCTGTGGGAAAAAAAAAAAAAAAAAAAAACAAACAAACAAACAAAGATCTCCCGCTAAGATCTCATGTGGCATCCTAACATTATCTCAAAAAACAGTTCAGATTGAGCATTATTCACACTAATTATTTTTAAAAAACCATTTAAATTAGCAAAGATCCTCCATCTTCCTTATTGGAGGTGCTCCATATGGTACAGATACACATAACTAAGGAAGCTGGACCATCAGACTGAAGGTTTAATGCTTTTTTTTTCCTTATTTTGCTTTTTAAAGAAAAAGGGTTCGCAACATGGCCCAAAGGGTAAAAAAACCAGCTTGACGGTGGAACTGTACAGGTAGATTCACCCAAGTCATTAGTTTTAGGAGACTCCCCGCAGATGTTCTACATGCATTCATTTCGAAGGTAAACCAATCTCTGGCACTGTGGTCCTATCATATCCCTCACATAATTAGTCTGGTGAAATTATCAGTAAAAGACTAATCTTCATAGAAATCCAATACTTCCAGAGAAACGACCAGTATCATTTCTATTTGGAAAAAAAGTCACAAACAGTAAAATTCTACACTTCATTTCAGATCAATCAATAGCTGATATATATCTAAATTGAATGAGTTGATTATTTTCTACCCTAACATATTCTTATAGAAAAGATGATTGTCTAAAAATGATATATTGATTCAAAGAACTATATACCATGATCTTCCTGAACATCCTCTGCCCTATAAACCAGGAATGAATTGCTGCTGCTAAAGCTTGATGCCAATGCCTTGCCAGCCGAGGTTGGTGGAGAGAACGCACATTGAGAGTGGTCTAACAATTTGTGGTTGCAGAAACTTTTCCTGCACGAGAAGCAAAAAATAAGGCCATGTTATCGGTCATCTTGACTTTAAGACCCATTCATGAGCTATACAATTGGTGAAAAACCTCAAGAAAAATTCTGCCAAGATTTTTTCAATTTTTCAAGCATACAAAAATGCTGCCAAGATAAAAATAGTTGATGACAGTAAAAACAACGCAAATAGGCTAGATGGGCCAGGAAAACTAACCCAACCCACATAAGTTATCAGTTTTAAAACAAAAGTAACAGAAAAATCAGAACTACATACAGAAGTCAAGTGATGAGCTATCTTGATTTCTACCATTGTTGATCAAATCAAAACCCAAAGTATCATCATTCACTCAACAAATTTTGAGTTAAGATTGATATAAAACCTTGTCCCTTTTTTTTTTTTTTCCCTTTTCCTTTTTTCTTTTTCTAGATGGAGGGAGGGTGTGGCATCCACTGAGATTTCACTAAGAATATGAATCCAAATAATAGTGTTCGTTTCCTGTAATTTCAGTTCACCTTACCTTGCTGCATCTAGTAGTTGTGAGGCAATTCCCTTCCTTCCGTGGGACGGTACAACCCAAATAGCTCTAAAGCCACAAAGAGCTGGCACAGCTTCCTCCTCACAGAGGATGGCTCCACTATCCCATTGATCCACATCGGTGCTATTGGCTATGCAACTTCTTTTAATGACTTCCCTATTAAAACTAAAACCTCCAAATTGTATGGTTGGCTTTTGTCTTGTCAACTCTGCATCAGCCACTGCCAACTTGGGTGGCATATCATCAGAATCTTTGCAGGAGGAAGAACTGGAGATAACTCTATGTGCTGTTTTTATCGGTTCAGCGACAAGACAGCCGACGATCCTATGATGTGAAATGAACAAGTATACCTACACCAGAGAGAAGGAAATCATTATGAAGAAAAAAATTAACTTAACTTCAATTATAGGTGCTACTAGATATCCTTTGCTTTCTTTGTAGGCCATATTACCTTGCATAGCTTATGAAGAAGCTGGTCGTCACTGAACCCGAGCTCCTTCTCCATCATCTTAATGACCTCTTGTACCTGTTCATATATGAGCAGTATTGAACAATTATTTTAATCATTGGATAAATTTTTGTACCGAATATCAAACAAAACTTACAATCTGGTTCCAATTATTCCACTAGTAGAACAGAGTAGCATCTCTACTTTTTTATTTATCCTAACAAATAGTTTTGAAATTCTATAAAGAATAGTGGGAATAGAACCAAAACCTTGCGCTTATGAGCTGGGGGATCACTATCCAACACCAACAAGATGCGGTCACCATTGCTGCCAGGCATAGAGACCACTCTCTCACTGCGCCAACCCTGCATCTCAGAAGTAAAGCATAACAATACTAGAAAGAATCCTGGCTGCCAAACAAGGAAATCTAACAAAAGAACAAGCACCTTGAATTGTGTCCCCTCATTGTAGCTCTTATGGAAGGTCTTGTGAACCTTCTCATCCCCCTCATCACCCCGAGCATACATCAGACCACAAACAGAGCAAGCATGGAGGAGGAAATCGGACTGTCCCAATTCCAAATGATACTGAGCATAATGCCTCTTCTTGTTGACAAGCTTGCCAACAGGATCGGATCTCAATGAAGAATTTGCAATTCTACCATTCTTCTTCGTTTCCATATCACTGGTATCTAATGGCGTTCCATCAATATTGCTGCTCAAAGTCCAAGAAGCTGTGAGACCCTAGTCTTTCATTCTTAAAAAACAAGTGGTGACTTCCAGCAAATGACAATGTAGATTGTAATTAGAAGCATAGGCAGATTAAAGAATAAGAGCTCAAGCATTTCAAAGAAAAGCAATATCAATATTAAGAAAAAAGCTGGGCTGAAGAATAAAAACTGAATACTGAACTGCTTGACTATAATAGCTCGAGCATTACTGAGACGTGATGAGCTGCCGGAATTTATAAATAAATTGTTGAATTATTACACAAAAAAAATGGGTTGGAAAAGGTGAACCGAATGCTACCATATTTAAGAATAAGAGCTCAAGCATTACTGGAAATCCCTAATCTGGAATAATCTATCAGTTTTTCTTGAAATTGTTACAAATTAGGGCTTCATGTTAATGATTTAAGTATGAAAACTTGAAAAATATGGAATAGGACCTATCTAGAAATTCTTTTAAGCGATCACTAAACTGTTAACAAAACAAACAGAGCAGGCCAAGAGAAATTGAATATCTTAGATAAAAAACTTCATCTTGAAAGAAGCTTTTATTATCCCTCTCCTCCCTAATAAAAGCTCATGTTTGGGAGGGAGCTGAGAGAAGGAAGGGGAGGGGACCAACATTCCCCACCATTCCCTCTCAAAACTCAAATTTCTTTAACCTCTGAATTGGAGGATAAAGAGGAGGATGGGAATGGTTTATCATTTTTAACCCTAATTTTTCAATTTTATCCTACAATTTTTTTAAAAAAAATTTAAAATTGCCCTTCAGCCTTAAAAACCCAACTCATCTCTTTTCTTCCCATTTCTAATCATGAGACCTTATCTTTCCTCCTTCATGCAAGCAAGAAGAATGCATGATACCCTTCTTTCTCCTTACCCTTTCTTACCTTTTCTTCTCCTTTCCTTCTTTTCAAAAAATAAAAAAAAATGAGGGTAACCATCCTCCCCTTACCTTCCCTCCTCTCCCTTCACCTTCCCCTTCTCCTCCAAAGATCCAAATAGGCCCTTAAAATTTCAAGCGGTGCAGCAAAAATTGGGATATACACAGTTCCACATCCTTTACGTTGGTACACCCATGTGTACTGTAGCATGCGTATCTCTGCCTTGGATTTATGTGAGCCTGCTCATAGATCGGTAAAAACATTTGCCTAGAGTTTAAACCTCTCTGTATATGGAAACAAAGAATTAGATTTTGCTCAAAGTTGTCAGGGCCACCACAATTGCTGCCGAATCACCCAAAGATCTCCGATGAGAGACCCCTTTGGGACTAGTATCCGACTCAGTCAAGAGGTCATCAAGCCATGAGGGTTTTTTACACATGATGGAGCCCTGGGATGGAAACCTCTAAGTGTGGTCTGGAGTGTCGAATTCAGTGATCGGGGCAGCAGACCCCTGTTCTGAAATGGGTACTGAGGAGGGAGGTGGTGGGATAATTTAAGGCTAGCTTTAGCTCTGTTACTTAAAATTATCCAACACCCATGCTACAGCTTCCTCTTGTTTCTGTAATAAAACCCAAACGGTGAACACCAGAAGAATAGCGAAGAGAAAACCAACGCAAAATTTCAAGAACAGGGAATGCAACTGAGCATTAAAATCGATCTGCATCGCTGTAAAATCTAAGTAGTAACATAAAAAGGTCAAAAAAAAAAAAAAATCTTTTAACAAATTTCCGTGCAGTAATTTCCATGGTCAGAACCCTAAAAGCCCTATAACCCATTTAAGCCAAAACCCTAACTTGTTGTCCATCTATCTCTGAGAGGTTTGATGCTAAGACGTCGTACGTAGGATTCTTGAAGCCACGAAAGAAAACTAGAAAGGCATTGCGAAGAATAAAGCAGAGTAACGCAGTATGAAACCCAAAAACACCAAGAATCACAAAAGAAACGCAAGAAATAGATCAAGAACTAAAACCCTAGCATCCAAGATTTCTATTAGGATCAAAACTCGGAGCCGATGAAACAGTAACCCTGATCTTGCCAACTTTCCAAAGAATAAAATATGTTGAATCAAAAGTAAAGAGATCGGAAAAGAAAAACAGGAAAAAGAAAACCACACAAAAGATCAGAATCAACGCAAAAAATATGAGAAAAAAAAGGAAAAAAATAAATCGAAACAGTTCTAGCTTAAAAGCCGGCCGATCGTCCTTGGACGAAGAAAAGCACCGAAAAAGAAAAGAAAAGGCGAGAAATTAAAAAAATGATTATTTTTCCTCTGTGTTGGGGGGGGGTTGGTTGGCATACATTCTCTCTTGTTCTACTTGAGAGAGAGAGAGAGAGAGAGAGAGAGTTCTTGTTACCTCGTCTTGGTTTCGGGACTCGGATGGCGGCGAGTGTAGGCGATTGGGATCTCGAGAGGCGGCGGCCCGAGCGTAGGACAGGGGGAGGAGGTCTTGAAGAAGGCGGTAAGCTTCGTCTGCGGCATCCCGTCGTTCACAGAGAGATCTTCCGATCTCCGGCTTTCTATTTCTTTCTCTTGGCGCCCTTCCTTCGATCGGCGGCAGAACAAGCGCGGCAATATTTTTATTTCTTTCTCTTGGCGCCCTTCCTTCGATCGGCGGCAGAACAAGCGCGGCAATAATTAGCAGAGGTACGTTTCCAGTTCAATGAGCCAGCACACGCCACGTGTATTTTAGAACATAAATCTACCGTGATTTTGTGTGAGCCTGTCCATAGATCAATAGAAACATTAGGCAATAACATAGATTCTAAAGTTTAAACATCTCTCTAGATCTGGAAACATGCGAACAACATTCAGAATTATTATTTTTTATTAATATAAAAAATATTTTTAAAAATAAAATCTTTTTATATTGTTTTTAAAAATAATATTCGTTAAATCATATAGGATATCAGATTGGCAGTTTTTTTTTTTTTTTTTTTTTTCACGTCATCCATTGAAATCCTCTTAATCACAGATAATTTTAAAAATTCAGGCCCATACAATTATATGTCCAATAGATGATTTCAACCAAGCTAGCATGTTAAAAAAAAAAAAAAAAAAAAGAAAATCCGTCGAGCTAGCATACTGCATGGCTTTAACGGACAATATTACTGTAAATAATTTCCAGAAAACCTTATTTTTAGAAATATCTTGTTTTTCATATTAAACAAAGAATAATATCACAATATCCATGTGCCGCCAACTTTATTAGATGCGTGGTTTCAACTCGTATCTTTGGCATGACAAAAATTGACAATTTAGACAGTTTCTTATCACGAAATTTATCAACAACACAAGTCTGTTTTCATGGCACTCAAACTGTGAAACAATTTCTCTAGAGAAGAAGCAGAACAACAAAACTAAGAAGAAGAAGAAGAAGAAGAAGAAGAAGAAGAGAAAGATCTCCTTGGGATTGGAAGGGAAAGAAAAAAAAAAAAAACATGAAACGTAGAAAACATTCTTCAAGTTTTCCCATGATTTGGAAGCAATCACACCACCAGGACATCAAATGCCTTTCACAATTTTCAACATGAATCGAGCCCAGGGGAAACAAATTCATGTGATCAGAAGCTAATCGTCCGATCCCGACGCTTAATGTTTCAGCAGGCCATCCCTCCATTTGACTCGACTGTGATTCCTCCAAATCTTCAGAACTTGATCTACGACGAGTCTTGCGACAAATTCTGGCGAGAATCTCTCGATCATGTCTTGCCTAGCCTTCCACCCTTTCCTTCTGCCCTCTTCCGGATTGCTCGCCACGCGCCTCATCAATACCCTGAGCTGTTCGATCGAGGGCTCGGCCCAGAGGTGACCCTCAAATGGCCCTTCCATCACCCTGCTCATCCGATCCACCGGCAGGGGGTACCCATTCTCCTCAGTCAAGTACTCGGTCGGGCCTGACCAATTCGTAGCAATCACCGGCAATGCCATGGCCATGGCCTCCACGATGGGCCTCCCCCAGCCTTCGCCCCTCGACGGAAGAACAAACGCATCAGCCGCCTTGTATAACCTCGGCAGATCAGACTGCGGCACGTGGAAATCGATGACGTGAACCGGAGCCCATCCGCCAGTCGGCTCCTTCACGCCGCTCCCCTTGATAAACTCCGCAATCCTGCTACCAAAATCCCTGCCAGAATGGTAAGCACTTATCAGCAGATACAAGGCAACCCCATCAGACTTGGAGAATTCCTCCGTGTAAGCTTTCAGCAGCACATCCCATCCTTTTCTCTGCTCCCACTTAAAGATGCTTAGAAAAACAAACTCTTTCTCCTCCTCACCATGATTCGAATCCACGCTCGCTGCATGGGAGCTGAGAACCGGCGCTCCGGTAGGAAGAACCAATGCCTCATGCTTTGATGGATCGAAGAACTCGACATCAACCGGCTGGATCATTTTGACAACCTTGGCAGGATCGACGCCACTTCGAACAAATGTAGAAACATGGAAGTCAGTGGGCACCCAGACCGCATCCATCCGATTGCACCGCTTGACGTGCCCGGGATTCACCCGGTCGGTCTCGAACATGGTCCGGCCGACGACAAACGCAGGTTCTCTGTAGCCGGTGGGCGGGCAGGGGAATGTGTCGAACAGTGGTGGGTACCAAGCACCTGGCTCGCTGTGGCAGATCACGATGGTCTCGCTCATCGGACATTTAGTGCTATGGAGGAGCTTTAAGGCTAGAGCCTTGGACTCTTCGGGCAAACCGAGCCAGAATTCTAGTGATTCTAGATCACCATGCTGCTCTATGCTGAGCCTAATTTTAGGATCTTTGATGTTGGTGTCTAGAGCTGCGATATAAGACCAGGCTTCGGAGCTATAGCCACCACCCGAGAGGAAAGGGGCCATCCATAGAACACATGGAGTGCGTTCCGAGATGGGCAACGTTGCCTTCTCTTGGGGGGGTGCGAAGAGGTCGGTGAATCTCTGTACGAGGCCCGGTTTTAGAGGGTGGTGTAATCCTAGGAGTGAGAGAATGAGGCGAGGTATCAGCTTGGTGACGTTGAGAGAGAGTGCGAGGAAGAGAACCATGATGGCTGATGCCCAGAAGAGCGATGGCCTCCATTTCGACGCCGGAGGGTGCCCTAGGGTGGGAGGCGTTTGGTTCGGGGAATTTGGGTCGTGGACCGAACTCATGGTGATGGTGAGGAATAGCTTGCAATAAGAGGTAGATATATGGCCCATTTTTTCGGTAGTACAATATGGGCTTTTCAAGGACCCAAATGGGCCGCGACCAATAGAAATGGCACGACTACCAACTGTAGGGTGTGTCATGTGCGATGGATGTGATCAAAAAATCGTGAAGGTAGAAATTAAGAACTGAGAAAAAATATGTCACTAACCATTCCAATTTGCATAATGCATGCTAATAGATGCATAAGAATTTTCTTTTATTCTTTTGGGATGAGATGATTTATCTTTTCTCTTCTCTGCAATAGAAGGGCTCCAAGTTCAGTGGCTTTTCCCAGCGAATAATTTCTTTTGGTCTTTCGGCTTTTTATATATTTTGCTCCCCCTATATTGGCCCTCTTTTCTTCAGCACATATTATAACATTAGATGGATGGATAAGACATCTAAATGAGGATTTACTTGAGAATGAATTGATTCTAGCATAGAACAACCAAAGAATTGCAGGGCACATGCTTGGCCAACAAATCTCCAAATAGAACTTTTTTTCTTTTTTTTATTTTTTTTAAAGAACCTTGATACTTCATATTAACTGCAAGCAAAAGTTTTAAGAATGCATGCTTTTTGAGCGCTTAATCATTATAGCTATCATAATTTGATAAATTTATTGGGGGCACATATTAGAACTTTACTTCATGTGGAATCATTTCTTTGAAGTGGATTAATGGCACCGATCTTTTTCGGCTTAGGTAATCCGTAGGACTTATAATTTAACATGAGTTGGCTATATGTCTAGAATTAGGTGCATTGTGCGTAGGATATATCCAAGCTTTACATCTATAATCAATGTGTATTACTTACTGTATGCATTCATGTTGACATGGTGTACAAGAGTTTGCTTATTGTTTTGGTTATGAAGTGCCTCATCAAACAGCTAATGATAATCTTCTAGTGGATGCACCACTAACAAATCCCTAGAAAGTAATCTCATTAGACAAGTTGAGAAATTATTTGATTAGCCTGATGAAGCTTGGATCAATGCATGTCTACATATGTGCACATGAATATTTGTTTCCCCCCTTCTTTTATATGCATACATGTTTGTGAAACTCATATTGAATTGGTAGTGGGAATCTCTTATCATGTTCTATGTGCTTGTTTCAATTCTCCCAAGAAAGATTTATATATTTTTGTAAATATTTTATATGGGAAGTGCAGTAAGTCTGAGGGTGTTGCAGTCTTTGATCCTGTGTACGGATTGAGCCTGAAGAAAAAAAGATGCACTATAATTCATTAAGAACTAGGTTGGATTTGTTTCAGATAAGGGTGGTCACAGTAAATTTATTTCATGCATTAAATTTGTGGTTGCATTCTATTCCAATCTCAGATAACCCAAAGATCAAAACTTTGGGATCTATTCTTATCACTGGGGGTGGGCCTGTTGGTGTTGAACTTAGCTGAAGAGATTGCAACAGACCAGCCAGATAAGAAAGTGACTCTGATTCATGGTGGACCACGGTTGTCGGAATTCATGGTGCTGAAAACTTCCAATAAGGCAGTGGAATGGCTCAAATCAATGAAAGTTGAAGTGCTTTGCTTTTAGAGCAGACGGTTGATGCTAGGCCCTATATCAGAGGCGATAGAAGTTTACATCACCAGCAGGAGAAACTATCAATTCTTGCTGCCATTTTGCTTTGTATGGGTAAGCCATTATGGTCCTTATGGCTTCACGATGCATGTACGAAAAGGTATTTGATTATTGGTAATCCATTTTAATAATTTATGATTATTCTGAAAATCGAAATTATGCCTTTTGGCTTCTATCAAAATATTTATTAATATTTAATCTAATTATATATTTAATTTAATCTCAATAATATTTAAATATTATATTATATTATGTTATATCAATATTAAATATTATAAAATATTCATACAATAATGTATAAATATTAAATTTTAAATTATTAATATTTATGACCTTCTTACATATTAAATTTTTATATCTAAATAATCTAAAATATATTTAATATTTTTTATATTATAATTTTAAATAATTTAATAAGAGATACTTATTTTTTTTACTAAAACATTTCAAAGGTGAAAAAAAAGTTATCTAAACAGACTTATAACATAATATAAAAATAAAATCCAACACAATATAAAAAACATGGCAACCTAAAAACGCTTAAATTCTTAAAATTTGAGCTGATTTTATTAAGATAAATTAGATATGATAATTTTATCTTCTTATTATCCAATTATATAGTACAAGCTTATTAGAAACATAGAACTTTTAATTATATTATATTACTGAGAATCGAACGGGCACATAAGGAGTACTGGGACAGGAATGGCAGGGTAATAGCTGGCAAGCACGGAACCCCCAATTGGAGGCATAAGTAACGTTTTTGGTACAGGCGTAAGTGATGTTCCTGGTCCTTGCTTACATCTCAAAAGTACGTGCAAACCGATACTAGTTTAAGTGACATGACTACTTTTGATTGGAAAAGTGAACCCATCGGTTCCCTTTGATTAGAACTGCGACTTTGTCCCATTGGTTCTTTTAAAAAAACGAGTGCATTCTAAGTTCTTTTACAGCATGTTTTTTAATTAAGCAATTTTAATCTTGTCCATTTACTTGTAACCATCTTTTTGTAACGTTAGGCTGACAAATTCATGTACAATGGACCCTTTTTGCTTTCCATCCTCGTCAAGCTGTTAATCAATCTTCTATTAGATCTCCATAATTTCTATTTTATGATTTAAATATCATTTTTTTTTTTTTCTTCTTCTTCTTTATTTTTTTTTAATGAAACTTTTGGTTTTAAATGTTATAACTCAATATCATTCATTGCCATTGATGTAAATAGAGAGATTATATACATATGCATATGTATATACGTACCTATATATACATATATATACATATATACATACATACATATATATATATAATATAATTGATAGGATAGTGGATTAATAAATGGAGCCCATCAAATGTATGACAAAGAACATACTAATTACGGGGAATGGAATCGATGGTACACGCTGCTTATGATCGTGATCCATCACCACGACGGTGCGTGATCGATGCTACCAGAGTTATCCGGTGTCCCGAATATCGATAACCGTCTGATCGAACCGTTTGGAATCTTATGCGGTCCGCGTCCCAGCTGTACTCCAGACGACCGGAAAAATTCGTCACGAACCGTACTTTTCTGGCGTTTAATTCGTCATCCCTGGAACGCTTTCGATGCCCCGCCAGCCGGCCGTTAGAGGAATGCTTCGGGGGGGGGGGGGGGGGGTGTGTTTTAATTCGGGGATCAAATCGGGCATCATTGCCTTCCTGGAAATAGATTAGTTCGGGCCGCGAAATGATTAAAATGCCCTCACCTTACGTCACGGATTTTGCCCAAAGCGAGGCGTATTTTGGGAGCAAATGATTAAAACGCCCTGACCCATTACGTCACCTCCTCCCAATTTAGTAAGCGTCGAATAACTCGGACGAATTAGACGGCGAATCGGTGCTCGAAGCGGCCGGTTCGCGAGCCGAGTCGGCAGCGGCGGAGGCGGTGAGATCCGGACGACGTCACTACGGTAATCATGATTCGGGTGCGCCGCCGGTGATCTAATCGCAATCGAGAGTGCCTCACCGCCCCCAGGACGCAATCATTCCCTTTGAGACCTTTCATCATCTCCAAAAGGAGTCCCCCGGCCACGGATGCACGATGTTCATGGGGCTCTATAAATAAGCCCTCGGCTACTGACCTGACCTCAAAGGTACTGAGATACTTGGTTAAAGAAGATAAGAGGAGAGAAAATGAGGTGGTTTCGCTTCGTTTTGTTGTGCTCTCTTCTCGTAATCTTGGCCTTGTGCTTCGTGGTAGAGGGACGTTTAGGTTCGGTTCTTCGAGAGCTTTTCCTCTCACCTACACTCTCTCTTAGTTTGGTAGCTAAAATTATTCTTTGTAATGTTGTTTAGCAGGTTGCAAAGCTGGGGGTGGTTGTTTGAATCCAAAGGCAACTGCAGTAGACAATGGACGTAACAAGGTTTGGAACACTGCCTTGACTATAGATATGTTGTATTTATGTCACTTGAGTTAAAGCTCATAGGTTATGGTTTGTTTTTCTCTTAGGTATCTGGGTTAACTAAGGAGGCTTACAAGGGTTTCAGGCCGTTGGGTCAAAGGGTTGGATGGGGCTTGGTTGGGTCGGAGTTGAGGTTGGTGCCTTCTGGTCCGGACCCGTTGCACCACAATGGCAGCCCCAAGAAGCCTCAGACCCCTTGAAACTCGTCAAGTATCTTGGCTATGGGGAAAAAAGTTAGCCTTAGAAAAATCTTCCGACGTCGAATACAAGAGGAAGGAGACCTTTGCGTCGATATATGTTTTTTTGTCCCTTTCCTGTTTTGGTAAGTCAACGTGGGTGTGGTGGTGGACGTACATGTTTTTTTTTTTTTTTTTTCCTCTTTCTTTAGTCAGATGGATGAATGGTATATTACGATGTATAATTCCTTTTTGGATGCGTTCTTGTGTAGGCAACGTACGTCTCATGAAAACGATATCCGCACTTTGACTTTCTCTGAAAAGCTTCCAACGAATAATGTGTAGTTTGGCATAATGTGGCGAAAGAAAATGTTACATAAATTAGTCCACACATGATTTGTAGTTTGCGTGCTTGAGACGAACCACACGTTCCTTCATGCACCACCATCTCATCAAATAGTTTACGTTGTCCTTAATTTTCATACTATAAAATCTCTCTCTCTCTCTCTCTCTCTCTCTCTTTCTCTCTCTCAACACACACACACAAAAAAAAAAAAAAAAAGAAATATTGTATCGAAGATTATCTTTAATCTTGAATCTCCGTCACTTGCTGGGTTAGCACCACTTTGAAGCATAATCCTACCTCAAAACTTGATATGGTGTTACTGGAAAAAGTAAAGAAGAGAGAAAAAAAATAGAACATGTCGTTCTCAGGGCTAAATTGTTTTGTTGAAAGAGGCCTTTGTATTCTTTAATCTTATTAAGTCTCACAGTTCTGTTTCTATGCAGATTTTTTTTTTTTTTTTTATTCTTCGGGGATAGTTAAAGTACTGCTTCATTTACTTGATGGAACCTGCAATATAAACAATTAAACTGATTCCTTATTTAGTTATTTTAATTGTATACAAGTTTATTTAGTTCTTTTAATTATATACAAGTTCTGTCGTATGGCAATGGGTCATTATATTTATTTGGCTGTTGAACACTGTTGCAGCTACGGAACAATTTATCTTTTTCAGTTTTGTTGGCTAGATCATTTACAGCACAAGGATTTTATTGCGTATATCACTTTTTATGATCAAAGTTTATATACATAATATAATTAGCTACGTGAATGCTGCACCAACCTATAAATGATTCTTGGAGATATCTAGGCAGTTGGCTTTTATGCCAAGTAAAGTTGAATTAGAATAACATGCATATAACCTGGGGGATGCCGTATGGGTGGAGAGTCACCCTGCAAAATCCATCCGTCCGGCTCCTCAAGCCCCAATAAGTTTGGAAAATTAAGTTCGGTGTAGAGTAACCTTGTAAGGTGGCCGGCCCGGACCCCCTTGTGCTGCCTTCCAAGCGATCTGCCTGCTCTCTTTACGTGATGGCATCATATCCAGACCTTCTCAGCTCTCATAACTAGAGTCATTCTTTTTAGGTTAAAATTTAAATGTTGATTCTTGGACAAAGCAGATCGCTTATCACTGCAACTTTTTTAAGTTCATAGAGGGTTCTTGTATCATTAAGATTTTGGTTTTGGACAAAGCAGGATTTTATTTCGATGGGATTCATGGTAGGGGTCCAAATCTTTTTTACTCATGAATCTCAACAGCCGGACCAGATTGGCTTTACTGCGTCAGGAGTCATGACCAGTGTCTGGCGTAATGGCTATCTGAGGCATTGCATGGTTCATCGAATGAATAACCTTGCCATCGAATCAAATCGCTATCCTGCTACAGATGTTGCTGCTTCAGTTTCTCCTGCGCATGAAAATTCTCGAGACCCACAGGGAACGCCAAGGCCCTTGTTTGGAAGCCCCGCAATGGGGAATAACGACAGCCGTTCCCAGCGTTTTCCAGGAATGGATGCCAACAAAATATAGTCATTTTGAGGGGTTGATGGTTCAGCCAAACCATGGATAAGCGGGGACCAAGGTTTCTTAGGTCATGATTTGCTCAGCGTATCGAGCGATCGGGAAGAGCAATAAATAAAGCAGTAGTACCGTACCAGTCCAGATTGCGTCAGACTATGGTTGATGATGCATCATGGCCGGCCGCCTGCATATTGGTTGCTGCATCTCCTCACACCTCACACTGCCTAGCGTCACGCCAAACGGATATCACCGGCGGCAGTTGGGCGGGCAAATCACACATCCCACCACAACATCATTCCATCGATCAAATCATCACTAACCGATCACCATTTTGGATGCTAAATATATAATTATAAAAGTTTTGATATTATATAGATTTCAAGAGTGTTCCCTCTCATATTTTCATAAAATCCACCAATTGAAGACCGCATCAAAGCTGTGCAAGCATGTACATGCATTCAGAGTTCTGCTGCTGTTGTTGGGGGGAATGTTTGATATGTGCTGCTTCCTACCACATTTACCACAGAGGGGAACCATTTGCTAAGAGAGGAATGCGCATGTTAGTTAGAGTAAGCTTACCAGGCCATTGGCTTGAATCTAGCTTTTGGAATGTTACTCCTAACAGGAAGATAGTTCGGGGATGCCAACCAGGGACCATCATCCGCGTCCAAGACCATGCTTCGTAGGACCTGTGCTCCCCCCCAGACTGAGCTTCCCCATGTCCAACATCTGCCAACTAACACCCCAAGCATCTGCGTCCGAAGGGCGCATCTCGAAACAGGACGCGGCGCTTTTGCTTCGCCGGTGACACCCATAAATCATTTTTAATCTCTCGGCTTCACCCTTCAGAGACTGATACTGGCCTGCAGATTTTGGCAATTTGCAACATGTTCAGAGAAAATTTATCATCATTGTAAAACGCAATAAGGGCTGAAAGGAATATTATAGGTTGCTCTGATGATAGAGGTCCCTTTGCTGCCATTATATCCATAAGCTCAGACAAAGCAGAGGTGAATATACAACGATGGTTGCAGATAATTTTATGCAGACTATGTCCTAATCTTCATGTACCACCGAACATGCATAAATTTTTTAAAAAAACCATCAGAGAAAAAAAAAGGGTAGATTACAGGAGCAAGTATATTGTCAAAACTGCTGCACGCAAAACCTTTAAATGCACAGTAACAGAAAATGAAGACAACCAGCTGCTTTGACTATCACAGCCTAAATAATGGTCCAGTACATGTTGGAGGTGGCAGGCACCACTCTTATTGCCATTGACTCAATAAATCAGGATAACCATGACAAAGGAGACAATACGTACAGGTGCACCCTTAAGATAAAAGCCATGCACCCAAATTCAAATTTTCATAATTTTACAAACTTGTTAGTGTTCAAAACTTGACAATCAAAGCTGAACAAAAGCTTATATTTGTAAAGCAAATTTCAAATATAAATAACTAGACATGATTTGTTAGTTATAAAATAGGCTGACAGTAACTAAGTACCATTATTTTCAGTAGTGTTCAAGCAATCTAGTTATACAAAGCCTTCAGGAAACAATGAATCCCACTCACCATCATTCATTACTTTCTCTTGCCGAAGACTGGTTATCTGCCGCCTTAGTTTCTTGTTTTCCATGGATAAAGCAAAACGCTGCTGATACATAGAAGCGACTCTTGCCGCCAAATCTGCTCCCATAGTCTAAATAGAAGACATACTCAGACTGTGTTTTTATCCAAAATTTTCAAGGACAAAAGGAATCCATGGCAAGGGTAAGTGAGAAGATGTCTACCTGAAGTGCGTCAACGGTTCTCTCAAGTTCAGCAATATATTGAAGCTTACGGACCCTAGACCGCTGCCCTGAGCGCCTGTGGAAACAAGGCCAGATGTAAAATGCAACTGTTTAATGATAAGGGCTATAAAATGATTTATACAGATGCACAATTTCATTTCCATATAAGATGAATTTAATCATTGAGGCAGCAAAAGCATTTCCTAAGCAGTTCAAAGAAACGCATTCAAGAGGTGCAAATAAATTGGTCATCCCCCAAGTCTGATACCAGTGAAGAACAGTGTTTATACTACAAACTTTCTTCAGCAACATAAATGTCTGATGTCAGTATAACAAACAAAACAATAGATTCAGGAGCATAAATGTTCTAGTACAGAAATATTTAAGTTCTGCATGCCCAGGGAGTCAACCAGCATAGAATCTGCACTGGGTGATATACCAAACAGTTCTCTGCATTATGTTAGGGCTAGAGCAAGATGCGTAATTGTGAAGGGCTTAAACCATATATATAAAAATAAGTGTACGGATAAATTTTCTTAGGCAAGGTTTAGGACTACCCGACACATGCAAACAAGAAAGCCCAGGGACAATCAGCCCCAATGGGTGGTAGATGTGATCTGAATTATCAAACTTGTGTTCGGTTTGGACTTAAACCATGAAGCCATGGGCCAAGATTGGGCAAGATTTGTAGGATAATAGCTGAGACAGAATGCTACCCTCAGCATCATCATACAGTTAGTCTGAATCATGACAGGAAGAGCTCCAAGGGCAAATCACTAACTTCTAGTAGAAAATTACACTCGAATCCTAGAAAAGACATTGACTGTGACAAAACCCCGAATCTTTCAAACCTTCTGATGTACCAAAAGGGACCATTACAGACGTTCTTCAAAAGAATCCATTCTTTTTTATCTTCCTGCTATGCGACGATCTTAAATGAGGGAACCATTTTTTGATCATGTCAAACGCAGCCTAGGCCACTTGACAAACCAGGCATCGTAGGAAAAACAATTAGCTAAACTGGGATGATATTGAAAATGAAGCCCACAGTTTTGATATTATAACCATCTTCCCAGATCCTACCTATTCCAGCTATGTGCTTCCTCAGAAATAAATTAGGAATCCACACCACTGTCGTTGCCAACAACAAAGCAAAAAAGATCACAATGAAATAACATTCAGGTAGGCAGCCAGGAAACACAACTAAAATAACACCTTAAATCAATTAGGAGTAAATGACAAAATATCCTACAGACTTCATTCATGATCTGACAACAAATGGAGAATGTAGGGGTGGAGAGATGATGGCATCATTGTTTTGTTTGCCTCAACAAATATGACTAGACCAACAAACATCAAAAACAACAAAAACATCAAAGCATAATGAAGGGCAAACTAGTACATGGACATGTGGAAAAGCAATAGCTCAAAATGAAGCATGCAGTTTATACATGCAACAAAACCATGTTACAGTTATTTTTTAAGGTCCTTTCATTACCCAGCTTCCACATTATTGGTGAGAGGACACTATGAGCTACTAAACATAAGCATGTTGCAGAGGAGCTTACAGCAACGATACTGTCATGCATTGCGGAACTCTATGCCCTTCTTGTAGGTTTTTCAGGATGTACAAACAATAATAGAAGGTTCAATATGCACAATTTCATGATTTCAGATTTATCCCATGAAAAAGACAACCTCAAAGTTAGCCTTGTCTCAATATCCCTAGAGATGGGGCCATAAAACAATCAAGCAGAATTTCATGAATATAACTAAATTTCAAGTCCATGTCACATTTGCAATATTGTGAAGGTGCTACAAAAAAAGAAAAAAGAGATCCAATACAGATAAATAGAAAATGCATTGGTGAAATCAAATAAATAACATGATAAAGGCAAGAGCCATAGGACAACCATGAAACACAATCTACCCTACTCCCTAAATTAAAATCTTTCAACTACTAGTACTGTTAACACAACTCTCAAACTCCATATTCAAGAATTCCTTGGATTTGGAGTGGCCATATTTCTATCACAGGGCGAGTATGTTGGTACCCAAATATGATCCTTCCATGCTACCACTGTCCAAAACATTTTCAAACTACCATTTTCTAGTCCCTGCATCTGTAATTGCATCCTCTATTTGCCAGTGCCTCCTCCAGTCTTCAATGAATGCATATAGGATAAATCATATGTAACTTGTTTTAAAAAATTCAACATCCATCGTTTGAAAATGACAATTACTTATTATAGAACAAAAAGAAACACCTGACCTAGTGTGAATGGCACTCCTGAATCACGCATATGTAACACATGATACTTTGGATCTTGGTCATATAAGCATCTTCAGCTCCTATAGTAATGTAACACTCTAAGACCATTTGTATACTTGAATATTGTTTTGAAATACTAGCATTGGTACATAATAATTATGTCTGCAGTCATATACAAACAAATGCTGACACTAGTATGAGTTACAAAATATGAGAGAGAGAGAGAGAGAGAGAGAGAGAGAGAGAGAGATCACAATCTAATTGAATATGTTATATTTGTGTTATTTCAGTTTCATATAAATATTCACAATAATAAGAGAATAATTGAGAGACCTGGGAACCCAATAAGGCACCAGACCTAAAAACCTTCTCAAGGTCCTATGCTCCTAAAAAACCATGGCCAAGTCATCCCACTACACTAAAAGGAAGCTAAACGCTCGAACATTACAAAATATAGTCATGTAATATGATCATAGTAAGATAGCAAACTCTATTTTGCAATAAATAGTACACAGCAGAAATCCAGTTTCCGTTGATTCACTCCATCCTGAAAGAAAAGGCCTGACTTCAAAATTATTAAACAAGATATACTACTAGCAATCATAATATTAGTGGCTACAGAAATATATCAGTGCAATAGAAACAATATGGTCATATTTGTTCAATGTATTGAGAAAAGTTTAAGATCTTCATTTCCCATGGAAACATGACCATGCATGACAAGTTGCACATTACATCTTATCATTCAGGGGAATGAGAATTTTGCTCTTATCATGGGTGATAATATGATATATCTTACTTGTTTAGTTGAATTCTAAAAGAAATGCTGCCTAGCCATTGTACTAATAATAATTGTTGATAATGCAAGATATGCATCCAAGTGAAAATATAACAGTGAATATCTAAATAACTCAAATGACAAAGTAGTAAAGTTTTCACAACAGATGAAGTTCAATACATCTTCAAGAGGCTACAAGTATAATATCACTGATAGATGAGCAATTGGCTGCTGCATCCAAGATAAGCTACAACCAATCAGTGAAAAAGATCACCTGCATACATTAGATGCAGGTGAAAGGAGAATGACCTACCTTCTTGCTGCCTTCTCTGGATCATGATCCCCTGTTGTACCAAGCACATCTCCGCTCATGATAGATACGCTACCGTTGGAGCCACTAGAGAAATCCACAGTTACATACTGCAATGGGTTCCGGGGAACATTTTCCAATAAAGCAGTCACCATCGAGCTTTCTGAACCTGTCAATTTACTCTTTTGCCGCGGCGAGTTAGGGCCATAAACACAGCTCGCCTCAAACCCACTCCCCGCCTCAAACCCAGAGTCACTTTCGCCCCCATCTGAGGCTTCTGATGATTTGCGAAGAACACCAGCTGTTGAAACATTTCCTTCAGTGATGGGGGATACTGGACTGCCCAAAGTTGTTAGGACCTCCAAAATTGCAGCAGAATCACTCGAAGACCTCCGATGAGAGATCCCTCTAGGACCAGTTTCCGAGTCAGTCAAGAGGTCATCAAGCCATGAGGGTTTTTCATCTATGATGGACCCCTGGGATGGAAACCTATATAGTATTGTTTGGGGTGTGGTATCCAGTGCTCGGGGCAGCAAACCCCTGCTCTGAAATGGGCACCGAGGGGGGAGGTGGGCTGGGCGGGACATGGTGGGATGATTTAAGGCTAGCCTTAGCTCTGTTACTTAAAATTACCCAATGGCCATGTTATAGCTTCCTTTTGTTTCTGTCATAAAACCAAAAACTGTGAACACCAGAAGAATCGCAAAGAAGAAATCAAAGCAATTTCAAGCATTCGAACTAAAGAAAACAGCAACAAAATTTTAAAAGCAAACAACACTACAGCAAAGTTTCGAGAACAGAGGACAAAACTGGGCACTAAAATCGATCTGCATTGCTGTAAAATCTAAATAGTAACACAAAAGTTCAAAAAATAATCCTTTAACAAATTTCCAAGCAGCAATTTCCATGATCAGAACCCTAAGAGCCCTATAACCCATTTAAATCGAAACCCTAACTTGTTATCCTTCTATCTCCGAAAGGTTTCACGCTAAGACCCCAAACATCAGAATCTTGAAGCCTTGAAAGGAAAGCAGAAAGGCATTGCGAAGAACAAAGCAGAACAACACGGGATGAAACCCAAAAACACCAAGAATCACCAAAGAAACGCAAGAAAGAGATCAAGAACTAAAACCCTAGCATCCAACATTTCTATCAGGATCAAAACTCGGAACCAATGAAACAGTAACCCTAATCTCGCCAACTTTCCAAAGAACAAAATACGTTGAATCAGAAGCAAAGAGATCGGAAAAGAGAAGCACAGGAAAACAAAATAAAACGACGCAACAAACATCAAAATCGACCCCAAAAATATGAGAAAAAAAAAAGGAAAAAAAAAAAAATCGAAACAGTTCTAGTTTAAAAACCGGCCGATCGTCCTTGGATGAAGAAAAGCATCGAAAAAAAAGGGAAGGAAAAAAGCGAAAAAAAAAAATAAAAAAAAGTGATTATTTTTTCTTTCTTCGGGTGGAGTGGGGGGGGGTTGGCATACCTTCTCTCTTGCTCTACTTGGGAGATGAGGAGTGAGCGAGGCGACAGAGGGACAGAGAGAAGAGGGGGTTTTAAAGCGAGGGAGGGTGGTGGTACCAAGGAAACTCGCCTTGCGTACCCCAAAATATGCCAAGTCCAATATAAAGCGGGTTTTTTTCTTTTTCTTTTTCTTTTTCTTTCTCTCTCTCGAGGACCTCGGGGTCAAATTGATACTTTATTCAATTACTAGCAATCGAATCGAGTGATTATTTTTTTTCTCCCATTAACTACTCCAATTAATTTTCATGGCCGACGATGGGTGATCTAATTATCATGCTTCTTACGTCATTTTGATTTCGATCGTACGGTGGTGTTATATGTCGTGGCCGTTGAGACTTATTTTCTTCTGAGTTTGGTTGAGAAGCAAAACAATGCAATCACACACGTTGGTGTGGACTTTGGGGGACGCGTAGCAGGCATTGCGATGCAGGATGTCACCGTACGGCAAAGGCTACCAGCGGATTCTGGCGAAGCACCAGACCCACTCGGAAAAGGGGAATTTCCTTTCGTGACCAGCGGTCGCGCCCTCCGCCTTATTCTCACCTCGCGTTGCTCCCCAGTGCATCATCATCATCATCATCATCATCATCATCCATGTTCATGTTTAATGTATGCCCATATCTGGTTTAAAGTGGCATGTCGCGGCCTTTCTTGCGATGGAAGTGGACGTGTGGTGGCACCCTTTGCAATGCATGGATGTAACTTTTCTTATGCTGGAAGGGGACATGTCATGGTCTTGTATCCCTCCCCCTGGGGTGCATCATGAATGCATGTGATCGTTTTTTTGTTTTTTTGTTTTCTCCTCCAAAGCAAGGAACCACTTTAGCAAGGTAGGAGACTGTGTTGAGCTGTCACACCCAAGGATTGCATGCGATGGTTGCCATGCTAATGGTAATGCTTTTCGTGTCTCTACTTGCTTTTCCTTGAATGAGATGGAAGATGTTTGGCCTCTCATCACATCACTGTCAACAGTCATACTGTACAAGTTGTTGGCAATCAGTATGTTAATAAATTACGTTGAGCACACAATGAAGTTGGGCTGAGCATGCTTTACTCTCAAAATTCAGCTTGTGGACAGTAAAACCATTGTCCATTGATGATAGTAATCACCCTTTAATTGTGCAAGAACTTGGATGGGCACCACTGGTCTGTACGTTATACAAAAACCATACGCATATATCCTAGCAACCTTTTAAGTTTGGACAGTATCACTATCATTTCTCATGCTTTAGTTAGGCGAAGTTTAGGATAAAAGTATTGAAGAAAGAAAGCTTAAAAATTCTTAAAATTTTATTAAATACCATTATTAGATATTACTGGTCAAAGAAGAGAGAGAAAGAGAGACACCTAACCATTTTATAGGATATTAAAATTATTAAAAAATGATGATTTTTAAAAACCTTATGAAAGATAGGTTTCGATGGACATCCATCTTAAAATTTCTCACCAAATCTATTTTATTTCAAAATTATCCTCTAACCTAATTAAATCTTTATTGAAGTCTACATTGAAAATCCATATGAAATTATGTAGCAAACAAAAGAATCTTTTAATTTCATAATTTTCATATTTCTAAATTTCTTTGATTTGAAGAACTCCATGGATTTCAAAAACCCTCATCCCTTAGCGCTTGGCCTTAGGTATCAGATAGAAAATAACTTAGGTAGTGCAATATGCTTTGGAGTTTTGCCACCCCAATACCATATTTTTGTTACCATTACACTGTGGCTTTGAACTGCAGGGACATATATCTTTCATTCGTGACATATCTTTGAGGCAATCGACAGGCTGGCAGTCTGGCTCGACAACCATAGCATCTTCCAAATGCTGGGATCGTCTGGTCTCATATGATCATGAGATGGTTTTAAGACGATAAGATCATGCACAGAAGAAAACAATGCATATTTTCTTCCAGAATCTGGAGACGAAGCTTGAAGACCTGCTGTTGAGAGCTTTTTCAAGTCAACATGCAGCTGGGTTTCATTTGAAGGCCTTTGACAAAAGCTTAGAGTTAGGAGCTGGTGGAGGCTTCGGTGCGTTCCCCAAGGACCGTTGCTCCAAACTTTACCATGGATCAGAACCACCACCATGGATGGTTCGAGATTCTAAGAAAAACTTTGCAGAATTTTCTTAGGTTTTCTAATTTTACGAGCAATAAAATAGAAAAGAAGAGGAGGAGGTGGTAGAAGTCTCTCTCCAAAGAGAAATAACACGGATGACTACCTCTGTTTCTGAGGATATCTCTTATAAAACTGAATTAAATGGTTTCTTCATATGGCCGAAGGTTGATTGATTTGATCAGCTTCGTTTAAGACTTGGGGTTCTAGTAATGAATCAAGGCCAATGGTAGTATCTAAAGAGAAATGATGCTATGGGACCATATCTTAGAATCCAAAATTTCTTCCATGTCACTGGTATGCTACTAGGTGTTTTGTTTTTTTATGGAGAAAAGTATGTGCTATTGAACGATGGATTGATGCCTTGGAGGTGGCACCAATTCTTTTGTTCTCGTTGCCAACAGCGTAGGGAAAAGTTGGTGACATGGTTGGGCCGTCTGCCATCCTTTGAAAGACATGGGTTTGGACCTCGGAATTGGGCCGTTCGCCAGGGACGGTCACTTCGAACAATTAAAATAGTCCGTGCACCTCAGGATCTGAATAAAACGATATTCCCACCATCAGACGCCTAACTTGGACGGCTCGGATCATAGCTAGCAGAGAGCACCGCCCATCATCATCCATTATAGCGGCACTCTACAGCCGTTAGATCTAAGTCACAAGATCTACACCGAAAGAAGTTCCTTATTAATCTCACCTGCGGATCATGAGAACCAGCGTGATAACGGTGTCGCCCAAAGCTTCCCGGCATGCTGAAAGCTAGGGTTCTTCCAGCTCCCCTAATTACGTTGCCATGGCGTGTTTCTTTCGGTTTCTCGCTTTCTATCTCAAATAGTTCAAATTTCAGTCCCTCTGATGGAAAATTCTTAATCGAATACGTTTCTTTTCTTGATCTTCTGTGTTTGATTCGATTGATTCTTGGGTTTTATCGCTGCAAGGAGATTATATAGAGCTCTACCGGAAGTGTCATGGCAAAAGAGGCTCGTGAAGACCACGAGCGATCCGATTATACCAAAAAGGTCTGTTTTTTCTTATTATTTTGGTCAAAATTTTTTTTTTTCTTTTTAATATTTCGTTCTTAATATTTTGTTTTTAATATGAACATGCGATCATTATGTTGGCTGTCAACCAACCGCAATCAGCGTAAATTATATGGCAAGAAGTGATAAAAAAAAATTTAAAATCTTTGCATGTTTAAAATCAAGTATAATGGAGAAAAAGAATTTATGCAGCTGATCCAGCTAGATTAGGAGTAAGACTTTACTATTGCTGTTGTTCTTTTACTATAACCTCGTATAAATACATGCAATGCAACTTATGTTTGTCTTCTGTTTTGCAGGTTCTTAGCAACGCTGTGTAGCAAAAGTGGAAGGAAAAGGCTGGCAAGTGGGAGGCCCCACTTCCAAAGATTAAATATCTTGCTGTGGGATGGTTCTTTCCTTGGCATTACATGTTAAAGGTTTCTGATAGTTTTACTTTTAGACATTTTCACATGGGCTCAGACAAGATTTTTAAAACAAAAAAGCACTCTGCTGTTCCATGGTCCTCTTATGCATTTTTTTTTTTTTTTTCCTTCTTGTTTTCTTCTGATGAGTTCTTTCTTTTGGACATTTTCATATGGATTTAGACTAGATTTCTAAAAGAAAAGCATTCTGCTGTTCCGTGGTCCTCTTATTTTGAGGTATTCGTTAGTCTTCTTCCCCTTTCATGTTCGCCTTTATGAACACAACATTTCCTCTTTTGTAGGTCAGACCTGTAGCTGAAGATGAGATGTGTAAAGTCGGTCGTTCTGTCAAGCACAAATGTAGGTTTTCTATATTTTAACCATATTATTTACCCTAGTCAAGGGTATCAACAACAAAACAAAATAATTGAAGAAGAGCAGGAGAAATTGCATTCATGACCCTCACATAATTACTGAATATCAGCCTTGCTCTATAGAGAAAACAAATTAGACTTTTCAAGCCCATGTTAGTATTACTTGTCTTTAACCCTTCTTTATTCACCAAAAAAATATGCATGCCATATGTCTTTTGTTTGTTTAAAATTACTGGTTCCTTATAGTGAAGATATTGATTTAAAATAGATAGATTTATGGGTGTTGATGGGATAAATAATTGAATGACCTTCATGTCATACTGATGGTGGAATCCTCAAAGATAATGTTTCCTTTACAGTTATTCTGTCTTGCATAATTTGATGGTGTCTTATCTAGGAATTTCATAAAGTTGATCTGCATTATAGACTTCCTGCTCTTTTTCTGATAAAAACCCTTTAGGGAACTTCTTAGATAACATTGGTTAAGCCATAGTGATGGGGAATCAGATCGCTTTCAGAATGATGTCTTGTGTTCTTTATCTGATATAAGCTGAAGATATGCTTCATGCAAATGAAAGGGTTTCTAACATTCTTCTGGTTTCAATGTTCAGCCAAGAAATGGAAGAGAATGGTCACCAGAGTCACATGTAGGATCAGGGTTTACAAGAAAACTACCAAAATATGAGTGTCTCATCCATCCAATGGGATTGAGGTCTTCAAGAGCTGATGTGATATATCCTGAACTGAAATGCATGTTCAATCTAGGCATAATTGGCATAGAGAAAAATCCAAATGGTCCAATGTACACATCTCTTGGTGTCATGACAAAGGGAACTACCATCGAGGTAATTCAATTCATCATTTTTAATCGTTGGCTGCCTTTTTTAACAGGATATAACTGGTGTCCTGATTTCCATGAGAACATTAACCCATAAATTCTGCACATGCAGCAGAATTAGGCATCCTTCCCTCTCAGTTTGATAGAGGAATATCAGAAAGTTGTGGATGGTGGCTTCCTTTGTGATCCATTTTTTGTTGTTTCTTTAGATGCAATCAATATCTTAACCATGTAATTTCAGGTAAATTTGAGCGAAAATTTGTTAACCTGGAAGAAAAGTTGTCCAGGGTGAGAAACCTGTTGCTCATCAAGATATGTTTGACCCTTTTTTTTTTTTTTTCTGAAATAAATTTATGAAAGCTTTACTGCACGTAAGGAAATAAGCTCAAGTCATAAATGATCAAGAGAATGATGGTTGTATGGATGCATTTCTGCTTATCTGATAGCTATGACTGGTCTTATTCTTTTCCGAAGCTTTTGATAGCAATAAGATATCTTAACCAACTTATCTGAAGCCCAATCCATGTCAAGAAGCCAATCCCAGGTGGGACTGAGATATCTGTATGCTGTTTTTCTTCTTTCTCCTCTTTCATTGTTATTCTCACTCTCACATCCATGAACATGCCTTGATGCTAGTCAGTTTGTAATCATTTTCCTTTCAGTCTCATCCTTCAAGATATTCAAGATCCAAAACGTCACTTGAGGTTCCAGCCTAAGGGATTTGGCCATATTGCTCTATTTTTCTGGACCTTGATGGATATGAAAAGAATTTAGGCTATGATGAAGAATGTTATATTTGTTGAAGTCAACATGGACTGTAACCATCATCTTAACACATTTATAATAATCTAATGACTAGTGAATTTTCCCTATGCAACAGCCCCAAAATTGCAAAGATATGATGCACGAGCTACTGCAAGAGCCACATGTTGTAAGGTACACAATGTATTTGCTTGCTTACAAGAGCTATTACAAGAGCAACATCCTAAAACTCTACAATGTCTGGACCTGTGCAGTGAGTGCCTCCACTTGTAGCTGCAATTCCAAAGGAATTGCATGGTAGTGATGGCTTTTGGAGGGACTAAGAAAGGAGATCTAGTCCTTGACTAGCTCCATTATTGCTGGTGAAAGTTTTCTTGTTGGCTCTAGGTGGTATAATTTTCTCTTTATTTTCTCAAATGACGCCAATCTGATGGTGAAGAGATATGGTAGTAGGATTCTATGCATTAATAGGGATGATGAAAAGGTTGATGAGTTAGGAATGAGAAAGATGATGCGGCCATAGAGAGAGTTGGGATAGTTAGAGTAGAATGTGTGCATTAATGAAAAAGAGCGTAAGAGGTGCTGGGGGTTCTCAATGAAAGCCCTTTGATGTTTAAGTCAGTGAAGAAAAGGTGTAAGGGTGGCCAAGGTGGATGGAGAGAATAATAATGGAGAAGAGAAAATGAGTCCTTGGCTTACTTGTTTTTAGAGCTAAAGGGGAGTTGTGGTGTAGCTGAGGTTTTACATGTACCCGAATGGAGATTTTCAGATTTGATGATGGGATTGCACTGCTCATTAGGATTGCGGTCGTGTGCTTTGCTACGATGGGCTTGATCTTTGGACGAGACAGTATAGACTGCCGTGGGCAACACTTTTTGTAGGTAGCTGTTGGTTTTACTGATCGGTTCGTGTCTGTTTTGTTTTATCAATTGTGTGCTACTAGTTGATTTATTGATCAGATTTTCTTTATGTTGTCCTAATGAGTATGCCGCAAGGGATGCTTAACAAGGGATATGTTGTCATGCGCTGCTTCTTAGGTGGAGACCAGTGGAATTTAACCTCATCAGGAACTATCATTGAGGTAATTCAATTCATTGTTTTTAATTATTGGCTGGCTTTATGAATGGGATATAATTGGTGGCCTGGTTTCCATGAGAACATTAACCCATAAATTCTGCACATGCAGCACGATTAAGGCATCCATCCCTCTCAGTTAGATGGAGAAATTTCAGAAAGTTGCGGATGGTGTCTTCCTTTGTGGTCTATTTTTTGCTGTTTCTTTAGATGCAATTAATATTTTAACCATGCAATTAATATCTTTTCCTGGATCTTCTTAAGGAGTGATGAGGTACTTCAATAACTTGTTTATTTTGATGTTGCAGCATGTCCTAAAGATTCCTGAATTCGTCTCGGAGCCAAATATTCCGAACATAAGACTGGAAGCAGGAGATGCTGCCATCCACATGTTCCATCAAGAAAATCCTCTTCATGAAGAAAAAAGATCATCAGCTCCATCTGCTGACATCTTTCTAAGGTTAGCAGGTAGAGTGGTGATCCCATGGCATCATTCAACGAGCCACCTTGTGGTATACGGAGCATCTGATTCTGAGCCAGGAAATCATGTTATGGGGGGGGGGGGGGGGGAACCCAAGGCTAGGATCAAAGCGAACCATGCTGGACCCCCATCCCCAAAAGTAAGCATAGAGCGACACGTGCCTTGGAAGAGCTAGCAAAGGTTCATAGTTTGAACGAGACGCTTCCGGAGAACGATTTCTAGTCGACAAGCTGCCGAAGGTCTGGATGCTACTAGAAAGATGGACCCAATTACAGAAGAAAGATATGGTATTTGGAACTCACGGCTGTGACTTGGTTTGGCCGCTGCTGCACGTGACTGTGACCCTCGTATTATCCAAACTGAGCTTGTAATATTTTTTATAGACTCAAATTCACATGAGCATAATAACATGTGTTTCATTTTGCTCGTTTAACCACGTCCATGCGTTGGTTGACAGAGTCAATTATCGACTAATTCAAGCATTACGCAATTGGAGCAATGAGACAAACATAATTTGCGCCACAAATTTCTCATCCTTCACAAAACCTACCTCTATCGACTCGACCGCGATTGGATCCCATTCAAAATACGTCATTCAAGCTTCTAAACAGCAGCAACCAATAGCAATTGCTCTCGGTAAACAGCGCGCAGCGCAGCTGTGTAACGCGCTGGCGGCCGATCGATGCTTACCGTCGGATATTCCCCCGCTCCAGCCTCCAGAATATTCCAGGAACCGTCCGCGTCGGTAAACCCCCGTGGCCAACGGCCTCCTACCACGTCATGAAAAATCACGTGCCTCCCCACCCGGCTCCCCCACCACGTCAGCGTATCTTCCACGTGGCTCCTCCCCCGGCCTTAAAAACCTCCGCTCTCCTCCGACCCTCGCCGTCCCTCGCCGACTTTCGCATCCACACGATCCCTGGGGAGTCGCGACCGAGCGGAGGAAACCCTAAGCCCTAATTGCCGCCACCGCCGCTGCCATGATCAATCTCGGCATGGAGTCGCCGCCGTCGGCGTCGAACCCCGGCACGGCGGAGAAGGCCTTCTCGTTCCTCTCCAAGGGGTGGCGGGAGGTGCGGGACTCCGCGGGCGCAGACTTCCAGTTGATGCGGGCCAGGGCGAACAAGTTCAAGAACCTCGCCGACCGCGAGCTGGAGAACTTCCTCCATTCGGCGTCGGCGCTCTCGACGCCGCCAGGGCCGTCGGTGGAGGGGTCGATCGCGGAGCTCGAGTTCGTGAAGCGGATCCAGCCGAAGCTGTCGGAGATCCGGCGGGCGTACTCGTCGCCAGAGTTCAGCCGGAAGGTGCTGGAGAAGTGGAGCCCCAAGTCGACGATCCGAATCGATCTTTCCGCCATCAGGAATGCCATCGTCGCGGAGGTGGATGAGGTGGGAGCGGTTCTGGATCTCGACAACGACGGGGTCCGGGGCCGGGGGAGGAAGGTCCGGTGGAAAGGGGAGGAGGAGTGGATGGAGTGGGAGCCGATTCGGTTGTTGAAGAAGAGATTGAAGGAGCTTGAGAGGAAAAGCCAATCCAGCGAGATCTTTGGAAATTTCAAGAGCAGCGAGTTCGTGGAGAAAGTGAAATTGAGCCTGGTAAACCCCTATCTCTGTCCTTAATTAGTTTCGTTTTTTTCTTTCCCCCTTAGGGTTTTGTTTGTTGAAAACGCGGTCTGGCATAGTGACCTCGTCCTTTTTGTGGAATTGGGGCTTTTCATCCTCGTTACTATAAATGTTAAGAACACAGTTTCGGGATTAATACTAGGAGATGACATCCGGAGCTGCGAAATTGGCAATTTTCAAACCACTTAATTTTATCGTAGTTTGGATTCTAGGATTATAATGTTCTAGCAGAATGATGGCACAAGCAGAAAGTCTTTGTTCCATACAATTTTTCTTTGATTTTTTCTAAAGAAATTGGTAATAGTTACATTTTAATGCACATGAAAATCTAGAGGCTGTTGGATCGGAGGTCATGAAAGGATAATTTTTTAAAACAGCTGATGTGGCATCATCCAGCACCTGACTCTTCACACGACCATATGTTGGGTCGCGCATACATGTGAAGCGACAGACAGGGCTATATGTTCTAATGGTTACAGTCACTTTAACATTAGATGGATTTCACATAGGTCTTTAAGATTGCTTATGTTAATAAGTGGCTTTTCTTCATATTGTATCTGAATGGAAGCTTCAATATGATCCAGGCAACTGTCAAATGTTATGTTAGCTTGCTTCTGGTATTTGGCTAGTTTTCCACCTGTCATAAAGCCTATCAAATGTTACATGTGATATAGCTTCGGTGTCTTGATATCCATTAAGCTTATCTGTATGACAGAAATTTGCTGCTGAATAACATCTAATTTATCTTCATTGAATGATGTTGACTAACTAATGTCAATATATGGAAAGATATATTCATCAGTTGCTTTAAACTGATGTTCGCTTCTGCATCTCTGGTAAGAATAGATGGGTGGGATCTCAGTTTAATCCACTCTCATGTTCTGCATAAGAGCCCTTTTTTGGAATTTGGATGGGTGCTGAAAGCTATGCATTTGTCATTCACATTACATAAAACCTGCATATTTATTTGGTATGTTACCATTATAGAGTGACCATCAAAAAAGTTCCCTCAAATCATATAAGAGGTATGTGTGTATATTTTTCTTGAGAGAAGTGTATGTAAATTATGATAAGCTTGGTAGGTTATTAATTTTTAATTTTCATTGCAGTGATAGCAAGGTGTCTAGAGCTATTAGTTAAGAAATTGATGTTGGGGTTATAAGAAGGAATTTCACATTCTTGAGGTTTTGGATGGAGTCAAGGTCGCACTTACAAGTCCAGTTTTCAGGACTAATTTGATGAGCTTGAAAATTTTGGAATTTGGAAAAAGTGATCAAATTCAGGATAATTTTGAAAAATATAAATATATTAGTTAAATAAAAATACAGGTACATATACTTACATGGAAAATGATAGGCATAAACTCATCTCGCTCCTTAGTCGATACACTTTCATGTACATCATTGTAAGTTTGTGAAAAAAAATTTAAATTGCTACATTCCTACCTAATTAAATATTAGGTAAGATTTAACGAATTAGAATTTTCAAATTCAAGAAAGTAAAGTAAGTTGCAACTCACACTCACTTTCGATTATGCTAAGAAAATTTTTGAATGTGTAAAAATAATAAGATCATAAAAGAAGTTGAAGAACAAAAGGGGATGAGAAGTCCCTTCATAGGAGAGAACAAGCAGAACGAGCTGTTGTCCATCATTAGTTCTTGTATACTTGTGCAGGTGTGACTCTAAAAAGTGGAAGCCATGTAATAAAACCTAAGCCATCTCATCTAGCGGCTCACGAGCTCTTGTTAGTTTACCTTTTTCCATCCATTTCCCAGCTCCCCAATGCATCTTTGATCTTTAAATTATCTTTTCTGCTTCCCAAGATCCCACAGCATCTATGCATTTTTGAGCGGCATTTGCGGCGTTAAAATGCCTGGCATGATAATGATCGAAACTTGAACTGGTCATAATCTTGTGATTTATTCACTAATTTCATGTACCACACTTATGTTTGTGATCCATCAGCAAGCTACTGAATAATGTGCAGAACAATCCAGCAAGCTCTTGCATGACAAATTATTCATGGCTTTTTCAAAAAATCAGTGAATATTATGACTATAGCCAGGATTGTACCATGAGGGGGGCAAGCAAAAAATAAAAATATCGACCAAAATGACGTAATTCTACTAATGTAGCTACAGCTATCAGTTGCCAATGGTCTAAAGCCTTCATAAGCCACTATACTGTTAAAATAGACCCTTAATAAAGAGACAAAATCATTCAAGAATTTATTATAATGACCTTGCTAATTGAACACAACAAGTTTATAATAGGATAGAAAATGTTTAGAAATTTATTAACAAGCAAATAAAAAAAATTCAGTCATTAGAGTCGTTTATACCTTCTATATTTTAGAGGAAATCTATTCCATATGCAACCATGATTTTCTCTATTTTGCAATGTGGACAAATCCAAACAACAATTCTCTGAAAGGGAACTAATCCAAACAATAAATTTTGATTGTTCCGTGTTCAATTTTGTGGGAATGACATCTAATCTAAATTAAACTATTTTAGGTGTGAGCAAAGGAGAACCAAAAAGGAAAAAAGAAACACATAAAATTGATGACCATAGGCCTTGATAAATTTGGATAGTGGGGCAAAGATTCACCTTCAAGGGATACTGAAATAAGAAGAGAAGTATTGTGTGGGTACAACCAAAAACAAGGAAAGTTAAGATATAGATGGTGTGGTGAAAAATAATCATGGATCTTATTGGTTTTTTCTTTTCTTTTTTTGTGGTGGTTTTTGGGGAAAGGGGTGAACTTTATATTTGGCTCTTTAAATGGGCTATTCAATACTTGATTTGACCGGACCCCTTTGCTTCCCTCTTTGATTAGAATTATAAATGAAATGCCAAAAGAAGTGAAAGTCCCACTATTCTAAAATACCATCAAACCAATGGTCTTGATTCATGGATCTAGTTGAGAGATTGTTAGTATTCCATAATTTGGAGCAGCTAGATTCTTTCAGATAATTGTAGGGTTGGTGGGAGATTTAGATGCTTGTTTTGTTCATTTATTAATCTGTTGCATGGGCACAAGTTCCAAGCCATTGTATGGACTGCCACTTGGTGGTTAGTACTTATGAAAATCTATAAATGCAAGAGTAAAAGTGGATGGTGGTTTTCTATTCTACGATCAAGAGGCATGGGTAGCTGACCACAACTTACCTGGGAATTTGGCATAGATTGCCTTAATATTGTCACCCTTTCTTTGTTTTCTTTTTCTCATTTAGGATTGCCTATGAGCAGCTCATCATGTGGATTTCACCCCAAGGATGAAATGGTTTGCTGGCAAAACACTGCACAATGTAGTAGTGATGTAACACTGAAGAAATATGAGCACAGATTCAATGAGCTGGAACTCATTGTCATTAATATTACTTTCAGGGTAGAAGGTGCAGGGTCCACAACTCTGCAACACGTTCTTCTGATGGTTGGACCTTGCAGATTGGTCTCTTTTAGCAACCATATTAGTGATGGTGATGCCTTCATCCGGACATGCATTTTTTAATTATTGGAATAATCATTGAGAAGAATAGCTATCTGTATAAATGTTCAAGTTAAGGAGGCAATTTGTGATGGTGACCATTGCTTTGTTTTTCCTTATGCAATTTAGGTCAAGTATTTTTGACCATTCTGAATGAACATTTTTTATAGTCAAAGGAATTTGCATTTTTTTAACTAAATGCCAACATGATGTGAACTTGGAATTGGATATGAAGGTGCAAGCATACAAATACATGGTTTACAAGAAGAATACACCGATATTGGTGCATGTTCTTTGTATTTCCATTCTTGAGATTTTTTAGCCTTTGCAATTAATACCAGCATTGTTGTACATGTCGTATTGCATTTTACAAAAAATATGATGCAAAATAGAGCTGAATGGAGAAAAAGGATTCATATAGCCAATTCTAATTAGTTTGGGATCAAGGCTTTATTGTTGTTGTTGTCGTCGTCCATGTCGTAGTGGATGCTAGACGTTGGCCTGTGTTTGTCTTGATATTGGCAGCAAAGATATAAATGTACTCTCTCTACAAGGTTCTATTCTATTTTACTTCTTTCTCCTCTTTAATTGTTATTCTCTCTCGCTCTTACATCCATGAATATGCCTTGATGCTAGTCAGTTTGTAACCATTTTCCTTTCTGTCTCATCCTTCAACATATTCAGGATCAAAAATGTCACTTGAGGTTCCAGCTTTGGGGTTTGGCCATATTGCTCTATTGATCTGCACTTTCATGGATATGAAAAAAAATTCTAGGTTATGATGAAGAATGTTAACATTTGTTGAACTGAACATGGATTGTAACCATCATCTTAACAAATTTTCAATAATCTAGTAGCTAGTGAATTTTCTCCATGCAAGCAGCCGCAAAAGTGCAAAGACATGATGCATGAGCTGTTACAAGTGCTACCTGTGTTTCAGTTTCATTTTCTCCCCTATTTGTGCTTTTTCTCTTTGAAACTGCATGTTATGAAATTGCATATTACTGCATTTGAAGGGAAATCTTTTAGTTTCTTGCTTACTCACTTCGTGTTTCTGTTGCAGAAATCAATTTGCAAGGAACCTCAAGAATCAAAGGTTGGTCATAAATGTCTTTATCATTACCATTATTTTTAGATACACTTCAATTTTCAGATTCACAAGTGAAATTTCACAAAACATATACTTTTGATATACTTTCCTTGCGACATCTTATGACTTCGATCTGTTTCTCTTCTTGCTGCTGTAAATGTAAAGAAACATGATCATGCAACTTAGCCTCTATTCTTATCGCAACTCCTAATAATTCAAATTATAACTTTGAGATTTTTGGATATTAAAATGGGATCACAATTTGCAACATGAGTTTATGTATTCTTCATAAGAAACAAGAATTACTTACCTAATCTCTTATAGCGAGCTAATATTGCATCCCAACCCTTCAACTAAGTTAGTATAATGACATCATCATCCTCATCAAGATTCACAAAATTGGTACTGAGATCCATATTGGTATATTACTAATTCAGTATGGTATGGTGCACACCCCATATCGAGACAGTATGCCACTTCTTTTTTCACTCTTAACCACTCTATATCGGGCGATACAGGTTGGTTTGAACCGATTCAAATCATACCAAATCGAAACTTGGTATTGTGTTGGTATCTTACCAGTATGGTATGGTATGGTATGATATGGGTTGATATAGATCGGTACAACAGACTTTTGGTCTCTATTATATTTCATGAAAATCTAGTGCTATCCCTACCACTGAGTGGTAGTGTTTTTTTTTCCCCCCCTTAGTTAAATGGTTGTGGTACATAGAGATATAAAAATATCTCATCAATAATCTTCTTTATAAATGCACTAATGCTTATTTATGTGCAGGAAGTTCCACCACTAGATCTCCCTGAACTTTTGGCATATCTGGTTAAGCAATCTGGGCCATTGTTTGATCAACTTGGTATACGGCGAGGTACAATGAACTTGTTTTCGAAACCTTTTCTTATGACTCATTTCTTATAACTGTTTGGTTGATATGGCTAAGCATGATATGCCGTACCAGTGTGCTCATATTGGGTGAACCATACTGTATTGGTACTGAATTGAGACTCGGTAGCAGTGCATATCAAGTTTCGTATGCTGAATCGACTCGTGTACCATACTGGCACTGTACTAGCGTGGCATCAAGATGGCGAACTGTGTTGCTAAGAGACCTACCATCTATGGCTTCATCCTATAGGAATAATCCGCATATTTACTTCTCGTAAATTTAAGTTTGCAAGATATCCAATTCACTAGTTACTTGTTGATCTCTGATACTTGGTTTCCACCTCCTATATCTCACAATCATCATATATCAATAGGTTATTACACATCCGTCACCTTCATTTTGTTCTTGTCCATTTCTTTTCATGACAAGCATAAGTGCATGGTATCTTCTCTATAGTTAAAATACCGAGTTTGTGATGGTATAAATTTAAGAAATTCTAAAACTATGGGTCAAATTGTGGTCTATAAATTTAAGAGAGTATTTGCAAATCTTTTTGAGCCATCTTGCTATTAGAAATATTTCTTTTCCTTCTCTAATAGTTTTAGATCAGTTTCTCTGATCTGTATTTGCTTTGCCTGTTCATGAGACTGAGAACTATGAAACCTTGGGCTCAAGTTGTTGGATTTCTTTCTGGTTTGTTTTAAACATCCTTGTGATCCTGACTCTATTATTCAACTCATGGATGGGAACTTTTTGTGAAAACCCTCATGCCTCTCAGCTAATTCCACCTCCCCCCCCCCCCCCCCTCAAAAAAAAGTAGCATGGAAGAATATTTGCAATGATAGAGTCTTGAGTTTTAGAATCATCTTGTGTTTTATCCTACAGATTGGACCATCTTATAGTGAAGATCATCTTGATTCTGTTGAATATATCAATGCCCAGCCAATATCGCAGGAAGATATGGTGCTGCAGGACATCATGCATTTTTTCCTCTTGCCACATCTCTTCTTTACTTGTTCTCTATATGTGTGAGAAACGATTTACATTCTGTGTTTTGTGGTCAACCAACCAAATATGGCTGCAAAGTTGCTTCTGCTATTGATGTTAGTTTAAGCCACTATTTACTAGATGTTGGATGATTTTTTGGAGAAATGCAATCGATTCTTCAGATCAAGTGTCACTGCATGTTTTCAAGTTTGAGGCATGAGTTTCATTAAACCTTAGAATCTAGGAAATTTTCCCTTCATTTACTTATAAAAGCATATGTATGTAAGTCCAGATATGCATGTCTTCTGACTGGGTTGCATAAGGAACTTGTCATGCTTTTGTTGAAATTTTGGCTTTACTTTGGAATTTTATGTCTAGATCTATGCAAGCATATGCTTATTCTAAAACAGTATGATATGTGATTTTATACCATAGAACATTTTATTTGGCCCTGTAGATATATGCGACAAAATAATTGAGACTGTGTGGAGCCGACGCAAAGATCAGCTCTTTTGCCATTCTCTTTCTGAGAAGGAAGCATCCTTACTTGGGAATGGGAACATCACTGATGAACTTGATTTAAGAATAGCTAATGTGCTCCAAAGCACGGGGCATCACTATGATGGTGGCTTTTGGGGCGACCACAGCAAGTATGACACAGAAGAAAAGAAGCATCATGTTGCAATTGTGACAACTGCAAGTCTCCCATGGATGACTGGAACCGCTGTAAATCCACTGTTTCGAGCTGCATATCTGGCTCAATCTTTGAAGCAGGATGTAACATTGCTGGTCCCTTGGCTTTGCAAGTCGGACCAGGAGCTAGTTTATCCTAACAGTATGACTTTTAGTTCTCCAGAAGAGCAGGAAGCTTTCATACGGAATTGGGTGGAGGAAAGAGTTGGTTTTAAAGCTGATTTCAAGATCTCTTTTTATCCAGGAAAGGTAGCTCTCTCTGAGGAAATATTTGTCATGCACTTTTTCATGTAAAATTTTCACAAATTCTGCGTATTTAACTTGTATATTATTGGACTTCAGTTCTCAAAAGGAAGACGGAGCATCATACCTGCTGGGGACACTTCACAATTTATTCCCTCCAAGGAAGCTGATATTGCGATACTGGAAGAGCCAGAGCACCTAAACTGGTACCATCATGGAAAGCGGTGGACAGATAAGTTTAATCACGTTGTTGGTATCGTCCACACAAACTACTTAGAGTACATCAAAAGGGAGAGGAATGGAGCTATCCAAGCTTTCCTTGTCAAACATATTAACAACTTGGTCGCAAGAGCACACTGCCATAAGGTCTCATTTTTAAATCTTCTGATGGTTCAATCATGCATTTCTTCTGTTTCATTTATTCTAGTAACTATTTTGGTGGTTTAATATGTTATGGGGAAATAGGCGGCTACTTTCTTTTGCTGGACCATGTGATACTATATTATATAACATGAAGCAGATTGAGAAGGATGTTCTTATATCTGAACAAATCAATGACGTTTATTATGCAGGTTTTGCGCCTTTCTGCAGCAACACAGGATCTACCCAAGTCTGTTATCTGCAATGTTCATGGTGTGAATCCCAAATTTCTTAGAGTTGGAGAAAAAATAGCTGCTGAAAGGGAGCGTGGACAGCAGGCATTTTCAAAAGGAGCATATTTTCTAGGAAAGATGGTGTGGGCTAAAGGGTATAGAGAATTGATAGACTTGTTAGCGAAACACAAAAACGAATTAGAAGGTTTCAAGTTAGACGTGTATGGAAATGGAGAAGACTCGCACGAAGTTCAATCTGCTGCCCGGAGATTGGACCTAAATCTCAACTTCCTTAAAGGGAGAGATCATGCAGATGATTCACTTCATGGGTAACCATTGCGCAAGAAACCAATATTATACCTTGCAGGTGTTGCTGCTTTTTTCTTCATCATCAATTATTGATGCGATTATTTGATTATATTCACAGGTACAAGGTTTTTATAAATCCTAGTGTCAGTGATGTCCTCTGCACGGCAACAGCTGAGGCTCTGGCTATGGGGAAGTTTGTTATCTGTGCTGATCACCCATCAAATTATTTCTTCAGGGCATTTCCTAACTGCTTGACTTACAAGACGTCAGAGGACTTCATTGCTAGAGTGAAAGAAGCAATGGCCAATGAACCCCAACCCCTCACTCCTGAGCAGAGATATAACCTGTCATGGGAGGCTGCAACCGAGAGATTCATGGAGTACTCTGAACTTGACCGAGTGTTTAGTAGTAAAAGTGACGAGTCAACGTTAGGAGGCAAAGCCACTATCAAGAAATCAAGTTCCATGCCATGTTTGTCAGATGTTGTTGACGGGGGATTGGCATTTGCTCATTATTGTTTCACAGGAAATGAGATCCTGAGGTTATCTACGGGAGCAATACCAGGTTCGCGTGATTATGGTAAGCAACACTGCATGGATTTGCGCCTCTTACCACCTCAGGTACAGAATCCCGTATATGGCTGGTAAGGGGAGCCCTTTTGTAACAATATCCCATTGTGTATATACTATTTCATGGAGTTAGGCTGAGAGCTTTCTCAAAGCCATGTGCATGGTAATACCATAATCAATTTTGATTCCCTTCTTCATCTGTCTCTCAAGCTGTTATGCTGGGAAGAAATGCCATTGGATTAGCGATTCTTCACTCATGCCAAATTTGATTGAATCACGATGCAGAATAAGCACAATTCTTGAGATGAATATGAACTGCAACCCAGGGAGAAAAGTTGCAAAGGCGGCTACATGATTAATTACCATTCGTGTGGTTGCCTTTTTTTTTTTTGTTATCAGAAGCAAAGGCAACTACATGAATAGTAATTATTCTGCCGTCTCTGATGAGCTGCAAAAATATGCGTGCAGTCTCTGTGGCTGGTCATCTTGAGTAGGGTGTGCATCCTTGTTGATGTGGCCGGTTTAGCTATGCAAAATCGCTTGTTTTAAACAACAATTTTTGAGGTAAGGTTGAGTTTGAGCTTGGCCCTTGACAATGTCTCACCTTGACGTACCAAAAATATGCGGGCTGACGCAATGTGATGGATACATTTGACTAATAGAGCATTAGCTCACGGTGTAGAACAGTAACCATAGGAGATACATCTCTGATGAATAATTTGAGAGAAAATTCTTCGGATGAGCTAGAAATTCTTGAACTTTCATTTGATGAAGTTGTTCTGCTGGTGCTCTGGTACAATATTAGTAATCATTGTGAATGTATGATGTGGTAGCAGGCCAGGTGTATCTATTCACCTGTAATTGCATTGGTGCCCGATTGTGCTTGTAAATGTTGGCAGTCAGCTATTTCTGATTATTGTTTCTCAATAGACTGTCGTCCTGCCTATTTTTTTTTTTTTTTTTAAATTTTATTTTTAATATAGGAAATAATGTGTAGGAATATTACGAAAGGAAGCTACGTTTTTGGATGGACAGTCTTGGCTGATCTGTGGGCTGAATCTTTAGCCAACGGTGGTGAAAGATCACTGCAAGTATAGCCATTCATAATAAACTGGAAAGGAAAGCATGTGTATCAGGTTGAACATATATAATTGTGAGCGGTGGCAGCACCATGCGTTAATAGAGTTTTTCCATTCAAAACTAGATAGGAAAGATTTTTCAGTCGAGATATGGCTTTACCATCAGCTGTTTGATAAAAACATAAAATGGGTCCGTTCCTTCGTTTAATTTTATGCCTGTTCCTCCTCGCTTTTAATTGTTATATTATAATTAATCCTTGACCTTGAAAACATTGGGAACTGGTCAGACTTGCATTCTATTGCTCTCTTTAGATTGGAAGCCGTCCTTTGGTTCCAAAGCTGTGGTCAACTGCTCCAGCTCCTAAATAACTCTTTCAATCTGCCATCGGTTTTCATGAACTAAGGATTAAGAAGACGAGCCGATCTGCTACATGGTAGAAAGGTGGAACAGTGGGTCGTCCCTCACTTGTGTGCCTAGAATTAAGGCCGCAACCTTACAGCTGGAGGATGCCACATCTCACGGTCGAGAGTGCCGGGTCTCCTCATTTCAGATTACGTGTTGAGAGATGCTTTTTAAAATAGCCACGGCGGTCTTATCGTCAGCTGAAGGATACCCTACCTAACAATGGAAGAGTATGGCAGTATTGCGTTGTGCTTAGGAGTGGGGTTACATTTATCCAAATGTTTAATATACTGTAAACGCTGCGCTTCCATGTGGCAATCATTCGGCAGAGGACAGTTTACTTCTTTCTTCTACTTTTAAAAAAATTCTTTCTTCTACCCAGCAATAAAAAAAAAAACGAGAGTATGTATGAACTAATATACCGTAATCAGCATGACACAGCATCTTGCCTCTGTGAATTGAAGATAACCTCTATAATCCTTCCCCCTGCTTAGCATTAACAATTCCGAGTTTCATACCAGATTTGTGCGTTCTAAAATATATAGGCTTAAATAATTATTATATTACAGTTAAAATTCTCTCTCTCTCACACACACATGTAAAATATATAGGCTTAGATAATTATTATATTATAGTTAAAATTCTCTCTCTCACACATATGTATATATGTCATTGAGTCTTGATAGATATCCATATTGGACTAGTTTAATTTGAACCGACACCCTTTGGATTTAACCCAAAATAATTACGGGATAAATTTTCGCAACCGTAGAAAGTCACCAAGAAAATCACTTTCTACCGCTTCTGTTTCGAGTGTATACATTTATGAACGAAAAAAAAGGAATGACCATCGGTGTATGAGAAATAAATTATTAGAGTTTTTCTTTTATCATCTTTATTCGGATTAAATCCCAGTTAAGATAAAGTACTTGGACTATAAATTGAGAAGGTTTTTTATTTGTGATTACCTCTAGATTGGAAATGCTCTTTAAGACCTTTAAAGTAGTGATTGAACCCATTTTAATAAGCCCTTCTATCTTTTTATTATGTATCGCATGAATGGTATTAAAGTGGCAAGGGGTTGTATTCTAATTTTGTTGATTTCGAGATGGTGATAGTCAATGATCGATTAGGAGGTAGCAAATGCCACAATAAATGGCTCTGTATGTGTGAACTAGTTAAGACACCGCACACTCGAATGATGACTATGACCCTATCGAAACATCTGATCTACACCTTCATATATTACATACTTGGCACTATTGATGGGAAGCCATGAAATAGAGCCTTATCATTCTGAATTGTGCGACCTAGGAGGAACAGTGCGTGCTTTGAATGCAACAAAGAAATTATCGAAGTTTTTTTTTTTTTACCATCCTCATCCGAATTAAGTGCCAGTAGAAATAAGATATTTAGACTATGAATTGAAAAGTTTTTTCGTTTATGATCACCATCTGACCAACAACAATTTATATATATAAATATATATAAAGAGAGAGAAAGTTCCTTGTGCTACAGCTTATTCATTAAGAAAGTTTGGACAGGTCCAAGGTTCTACTACTGGCCATGATTAACCAGCCTATCACGCCTTGAATATTAATCTCATAATCTATAAACTCTAAACCCTAGTTCGAGCTTTATTTATGTTCCTCATAGACTGATGGTGGGGAGGCGACGGGAGGTCATGCTCCGTCACAGTTTGCAAACGCTATGATTTACGGTTTAAAGAAAACCATGGTATATTGCACAAAAAGACAACAAGGGATGCAGCACGATTGATAAGATGTAGCGATCGCTCTGTTTCTAGTCATTCGTCGCTCGCCACCTTTCCAAAAGCTCCGCCTGTTTGCATCCCTTCTTTTCTCCTTCTCAGCGAGGGAGGGAATCACAGCCTCAAATCTTTTATTGAGCCCACTTGGCTTCCAGTGGGAGACAGCACGAAGCCCACCTTGCCAACGCCCTCCTTTTACCGTTTTCTCCACCGAATGTTGCGATCTACGCGTAGATGGCCGAGGCTTCAACGCAATGAAACGTCCAGGTTCATGCAATATTCACTAGATGTTCTTTTGTCTTCCTATGAACGTATATGATATTCCAAGTTGCTGCATTTATCTAAGATAAACAAGGAGGACTGGGTTTACAAAAAGGATTTCAAGTACGAGCCAAAGGACCAACATGGCCTCATCCTTGACAAGATGTTGGTGGCAAGTCATGTTAAAGCATAGTCTCGGCAAAATTGACCTACCACTAACGTAGTGTACACGCACCATTCATTTTCTCCTTGAAATATTTGTCGGAAGAGTTTATTAATGTGATGAAGTTGGAGAAAGCTGGTCTGATGATTTTCCATTAAATAAAGTAAAATAAAGAGTAGATTTGGTGGTTCCACGCTTTTAGTTTTGTAAATGCTCTGCATTATTTTATTCCCTTAGAATTTGTGCTTTTGGCCGTACCGACTTGTCCTTCAAATATTTCGAATGTCAGAATGCACATGCGACGCATTATATTAAAGGATAGTGTTTGTCCATTCCATGCAAGCATCAGCACTTTGGGGTATAAGATAAGATATTTGTCAACATTATTTATATATACTTTTGATGCAAGCCATATTCTTGGTGAAATGTGATGAAAAGGAGAGAAAACAAGATAAAATATAATGATTTCTTTCTTACTCAACTTTCTTTCATTCTTAGAGCACAACTGTCAAACCTAATTGTGACTGGAAATAAGGTGGCGGTTGATTTTGCTATTAGGAGCAAGTAGGCAATTTTGATCGTGCAAGTCATGGTGGATGTGGCTTTTTTTTTTTTTTTTAAAAAAAAAAAAATTATTTTTCAGAAGATGGTATGTAAAAGTGAAGCTGGGAAAGAATTACGTTTCAATTTGTAATCTTTTGTTGTCTTGAATATTTAATTTTGTAATAGCGTATTTCATATTCTTATGAAATGTTATGGGGCCTTTCTATTCTTTTTCTCAAAAAAAGAAATAACTGGAAGGCCTTATATGTGGGTTTCAGATCACCTAGATTATGAGGAGTGTGTTTCAAATACTATCAATTTCTATTTAGCAGACAAGATTCATGGCCTTGTTTGACAGAAGCAATGGAACATGAAGGCTCTTGCATTGACTGCTGGAGATAATTATATGATTGCTAATTTGCTAAGTGGCAATGGATTAATAGTGTCACCAACAAACTTTTGATGGAAGCAAAGCCTATTCTTGGCACCACAATTCTGGCTCCATGTTGCACTTTTGACTTAAAATTTTTCTATGTTTGAATGCTTGATATCACATGCACATCTCTTCTTCTCTAGATTATCAACACGCAGGTTATGCTGGCTTATTTTTGACTGCTACCTCTCTTAGTAGTGAATTCGTGTTCAGATTCAATTCAAATATTGTTTCCTTTTCTCAATTATAAGATGACTCAGTCATGTTTCAACAACCAGGTTTGGCTGAAATTAAACTCTGATGGCTCTTCGAAAGGAGGAGAAGGAGGAGGAGAATTTGTTGTTCAAGATTGTAGTGGCAAGGCTTTGGCAGCAGCATTCCTTTGAACTTATGATGTTTCTGTTCCTATGGTAGAGTTAAAGCCAGCACAGGAGAGGGCTTGAATTATTTTTGAGGATATAGTTTGTTGTATTGAAGGTGATTTCTAAGCGATTGTCATGCTTAGAAATGATTGCTGATGCTCAACAGTACGTATCATACATGTATTCATTGGGGGTAATCAAGTGGCAGATTGGCTAGCAAATTATGGTACTTCAATCTGACCCATCACTTTCCACTGCACCCTCTTCTTCATAGTTTGATCCCAGATGGGACTACTTTTGAGAAAATGCAATGGAGTGTTGGCCACTTTATTACCCAAAAAAAAAGAAAAGATTTTATATTTCCATGCAATCTTTATTGACATGTGTTTGAATACTTGATGTTGTTACCACTCTCTTCTTCTCTTTATATCATTAGATGTTAGCAATTACCTCATGAACTCTATTGATGGGTGCATTGAATATCCTACAAAGGATGTCATGTTGTTTAATATTTTGATTCGAGTGCACAAAATATATTTGTCCTTTATGAGGGCAAAAACAGTTCCAATTGTATTGCAAACTTATTTCTGTCTCATTTACTAAGTTAATATGAAGAGCATGCCTCTTCACATTCACAATTTTATCAGTTGTATATACACGCCTTGTGAATAGTTGCTAAGTTCGTTTCATTAGAAATGCAACGCATGCTTTCAACATGCTCCTTGTGCGTTTGGTTTGTGACTTATTCTATTGTTTTTCTCCTTTATTTTTGGTAGCCAAACTCATATGTTCAATAACTGTAGGCCTAAAAGTTAGCATGGTGTTGTGGAAGTGAGTGGATGCGTCAATAAATAGATTACAAAGAGTTTGCCGTAGAGAGTTAAGCTCATTCTCTCTACCACTCTGTTTCAACATTAGATGAAGGCTGCTTTGGAGACCCATCTGCCACCTGAACCTCAGCAACCATTGTTTGTGATGATGCCACGCTCCCGCTCTGCTCTCTACTTTTCTCTGTTTCATTGTTGCTGCTGAGAGGTTCGTGAATCTGCGTGGAGAGAAGTTTTTCTGGGTGTTGAAGTGTGCGGTGGGGGGTGTTTTTCCTCTGTAGCTAAAGGATGTTCTGTTTCTTGTGGCAGCTTGCTCTCCCATTTCTTTTGTATCCTTTCGTTAACCCAATGCAATGGTGGTAACCATGTCATCATCCAGCTCAAAAAAAGAGAAGCACGTATAGCAGAACAATAGAGGACAAGAGGAAAAAGATCAACATGTGGCTGTCCAAGGATTTATTTCCTTACATGAAGTCATCAACTCAGCAAAAGAGGACGAATTCTTGTTACGTTACAGAGTGTATTACAAGAATAATTTATTGTGTGTACATTATGCATGGTATATTTCCACCAATCTTTTTATTTGAGCCACTTTCTTATTAGATACAGACTTAGCTATATTCTAAAATAATCAAGCTTAGATTTAATCATCTTCTTCACCCTTAAATCCATAGTTTATAAATCTCAAAGATGAAAAAAAAAAAACAGAAAAAGAAAGTAACTTTAGAATCCGTGTTGATTCAAGAGCGAAGAAGATGATTAACTTCTGAACATGATTACATTTGAATATAGTTAAATTTATCTCTTTTTATTATATATATTTGACCGGGTGCAAAGTCGTGTGAAATCTTTGTACACTAAAAACGTTAGTCCTCCACGTTAATGACCAGATGAGAAGGGCTTTCCCCATCGGCCACCGGTGTAACGGTGGCCTTGTGAACCGGTTCGGGGCTCTTGAACCGGGCGAGCCGAGCCAACTCCTCCACCGAGCCGGCGATCTCCTCCGTCCGCACCACCAGCTCGGCGAGGAGCGTTGCGATGGTCGCCACGTGCAAGACATCCGCGACGTCCACATCCTCTGATAGCGTGGCCTTTAGTTCGTCGGTCGCTGCGATCGCCGCCGCCACATGGACGCTCGCAGGCGTGGGTGTCATCATGGTTCGGATCGCCGAGGAGAGCTCCCTGAGCGCCTTAGCAGATTCGGAGCTCATCTCTATGCAAGCGGTTCGGATCTTTAGCCGGAGCTCCGGCTCCTCGGTTGACTGTGGACGACGAAGAAGCTGGGCGTCAATTAGTTGGCTTGTTCTAATTTGAGTGGATTACTCGACGGTCATAAAGATTATGCGACATATTATTACCTTGGTCTGAGGAGAGGAGGTGATGCAGGCGGTGAGAGCCTCCATGGAAGAAGCACACCGGCGACTCAAAGCTCCAATCCTGGGGTACTGTTTCCATGGGTGCCGAAATCTGAAACGGCCATGACCCGGCTCCCATCTTGCAAAATTACACTGCATGCGTGTGAATATTGGTCAGATAAGCAACTGCACGTTGATTAAAATTCTGTACGTAGTGCAACAAAAAAAAGAGATGATGAAATGGGCAATAATACACAACTGCTATCCCATATAGCATAGATTGACTTTGGTACGTACATGGTTGAACGCTTGAAATTTGACACGTTTTCTCAGTAAGTTGTATTCTGTTTGACGAATGATAAATTAACTACTGCAATGTTCTGATTTGTTGGCTAAGAAGGTGGTCCGTCGCAACGAGTATTTTCATGAGAGATAGTTATGATATTATTAGATAATCCATGATAACAGCTTGTTTATATACGAGTATTTTTAAAGAGCAGACACTGCTTTCATTTTATAACGTAGGATTGCATCACCTACCCAGAAAGCTTGTCCATGCGAGATAGAGTGGGGAAAACTGGCCACCTTCAACCTGATGGGTCTCAAAACTAATAAATAAGGTTTAATTAGTGGGCAAACTAGTCAAGATTTAGATTAAAGGAGGAGGTATCTGAGCACCAGTTGATGATGGATCTTGGACCGTCATGCCGTATTGACCAAAAAAACCATCCAGATAATTTGTATTCTACCATGATTCTTCTTCTTATAAAGAGTAGTAGAGGAGGAAGACAACTGTGATCCACCAAGGTTTTTTTTTTTTTTTTTTTTTTTTTTTATCGATTTAGAAAGACAGTAGCCTTCATGTGACTCTCCACTTTCCAAACACTTAATCAAAGTTGGATTCCATCAGCCTCCAAATTTGGTTGGGAGTTGGAGACTCCAGGTCCATAGCTAAAGTGACACCAATCGAAATTCTTTCCACTAGTTCTTTCCTTATTGTATATGCCACATGCCTTCATCTAGCTCGTGCAAATGGATCTCCATGCCACACGCCTTCGTCTTGTTTATGTAACGCATGGTCCACGAGGCTTACGTATTAAGAGTGAGACAACAAAAGCACTTGCTATTAAATTAGTTTAAACGATTCTTAAAGACAGCAAACAATTCATCATGTTGGCGTAGCTGCACTAAGATGACGAGAACTTTCTAATCATGAATCACATTAACGTATAACTAATGCTTTCTTTGTTAAAGACGAGTATTTAGATCCCTTTTCATTCAGTGCGAACGTAGGTCAGAATAGAGTTTTATATTTCTTACCTAACTTCTTGAAATATGATAAAACAAGAAAGAAAACATAGAAGGAACAAAATCAAATAAGGTCATCAATGTTTGGATTACCAAAGAGTCCTCCGTTGGCTTTGAGTTGAGAACACTCTTGTGAACTTGCAGAAAGGATTTGCCCTCCAAACTCTCCCCACCCATCTTCTCTCCAAGGCACTCGGATCCCAATCCTGCAAAATTTCGTTCATCAAGAAGTATATATATATATATATATATATATATATATATATAACTCAAAGAAAATGAAAGAAATATGAGATATACTCTGTCTAAAAGTGATGGGAAATTACGAGGCTTCTTACCTATATATACATGGTCTTCCACTTCTTTTTTTTTTTTAATAAAAAAAAAACTCCTATATTGGTTAGGTCAGTGGGGGTGATTTATTTGTCTTAGCAACTATAAAATCCCAATTTTATTAACTATTGGTTGGAAAAATAGAAGAATGCATTATTGGTTGATGTCAAGTGTACTCTAAGTTTTCTTTCATGGCATGATTTATTCTAAAGCTTTGCATGGAAATAGCTGAGTATATAACTTTCTCACATATGCATGTTAATCGTATTTGGTTCTTGGAAAATCTGTTGAAAAAGAAAAAAATAAATTTTATTTAAAAAATTCTCAGTTGTGTCAATAAACTTTCTAAATTTGTTAACAATTTGCTTTTTACAGCCAAACATATATGATTCATCATAATTACCTTATCCATTAAGATAACGTCTCTTTCACATTTTAGGTTTTGCCACCTTAGTAGGCACACTCAACTTGTACGACAGCTGAAGCTGCCATTAGAGGTTCCTCATATTGGTGGTGGGCCTACTAAGTTTGATCCTTTTCCTCGGCTACTTTGATGGGTGCAATCCACGTTCCAAGATCACAGTAATGCGCATGCATTATAAATTTACTGTTGATGTTGTCTCTTCTCCAACCAAAAAAAAAAAAAAAAAAAAGCAATTCTTTATTTGTAGATCAACCTTTTTTTGTTTTTGGCAAGAGGGGGAAAAGAAAAAAAAGCTACTTGTATGGCACCCTGAACTACTGTCTAGCACAGCGACCGTGACATGACCGTATATTCTTAAAGCGAAACCCTAAATTGGATAGTGGGTCCATAGCATGATAATTTATCATCAAGAAAATTATCAGACGGGCTATGATTTTTTATCCTATTTAGTACTGCAAATGGATCGGATTGAGTTGGGTTTATGGAAGAAATTTTAAATCTAACGGATCATTTAGATCCAATCCAAAATATTAAGGCTTAGGATAGGATTGAATCAGATTATATTTGAATTTAAGTGAACCATCTAACTATTATTTTATAGTTAAAATCTAGTAATTAATAATTAAATATAAATCTATTAAAAAAATTTAAATAAGATTAAAAAGAATTATCTTAAACTTAATTTTTTATTTGAAAACTTCTAATTCTAGCTAAGTAAATGATTATCTTTAAGTTTATAAATTATGATATTTAAAATTTATCGATATACTTAAAGATATTATAAATAAGAATCCATCAAAATAAATAATATAATATAAATATTTAGATATAATTAGTAAAAAAAAGATGGGAGAAGATTTATTTGTTAAAATAAAAGGAAGAATTAGTTTGAATTAGAGCTTATACAATGAATTTATAAAAATAATTAGTATAAAAAAAATAAGATTTATATTTTATGAATTGGAACAAATCAGATCGGATTAAAAAAATACAAGACTTGAACATGACCCATAATTTAGTTCATGTCCAATTTTTAAATTCGATCTAACTCATGTGTTTTTAAATACGGATTGAATTAGATTATGGATTAATCTGATTCATTTGCAACCTTAATCTTAGTACTGCTAACATTTGAGTTATGGTCTCATTGGACCTTGCATATAGGCCCCCCAGATGGTACGGTACTTTGTTGCTCACTTTTATAGTGGTCTCAAAACATACCTTCCAGGAAGCTTGCAAGCTTGTCTAAATTGGTAGCAGCCAGCTTGTGGAGATCTTCTCCAGCCCACACAGGGATAACAAAGATTGAAGTACAGAGGCAGATGGCCACCCCAATGGCAACTGTAGAGAGCCTCTGATGAGCCAATTGTATCAACTCCTCAACTCGGTAGCTCGAGACTGCCACCAGGCTAAATGTCAGGATGAAAATGGTCACCCCGTAGTCATATCTAGCCTTGATCTCTGGTATGAACCGGGAGAAGGTGGCTGCTGCCGCTGAAACGTCATGAATCGATTCATTAATATATGATACGATCACCATACGCAAAAATATTATCAAGAAACATGCAGGCAAGCAGCAATGGCCAACCTAATAAGAACACAAAGAGAGCAAGCAGTATCGGTTCTCCTTTCTCCCCAAAGAGGATTGCAATTTGATGAGCTCCTACCCCGAGAAAACCAGCAATCAGTGTGGCAAAAGCTCTGTTCAGACCTTTGCTTAGTGTTCCACCTACAGAGTAATGCAAGCGATACGGCTTCAATGATAAAGAAAACATATGAATTTGGCTGAATGATGATAAGAATTGATGATAAGAGAGCATAAAAAAATATGGCGTACCAACTGTATATTCCATGACCACCACGACGGTGAGCACGGCCCACATGGCTGATATTCCGAAGCCATCGAAGAGCGGCGTGACATAGTAGAAGAAGGAGACTAGTGTGAGTGCCAGTCCTACTTTGCAAGAATGAGCTATTCGTCTTGGATCATCTTTCGCAATCTTCTTCACTTTGTTCAGGAATCCAGTCACCCGTGCTGTTAGCTTCTCCACCAATGAGCTGAAGAACGGCCACCATGGTGAGAATCCCACCTTCTCGCTGGTTCCAATCCCAACTTCCATGGCTAAAGAGGTGTATCGAGTGGTAATATGTAGTGAGAGGAGAATTTGGAGGAAAGCAGGAGGGAATGTTATTTTGGGGCCCTCTCTCTCTCTCTCTCTCTCTTTTTTTTTTTTTTTTTCTTTTAACCTCTCTAGAAGAGAAGTTATGCTATAGGTGAAGCAGAGGGAGAAAGGAGGGATGATGGCAGGGAAATGCCCACTGAAGGGTGCTTTATATAAGAAAGCAGACCTGTGAGCATAGGTTTAGAATATTATTATATTTACAAAACATGGGGAGAAAACTTTAGCTTGCCAGATGACAGGAGGATTTATTTAGAAGGATTTCTGAGGTGGCTATGTACCACGGCTGACTCTTTTTGAAATTTGAATGGACACTATAGAACGCACTGGTTTTCTGCAAGCACCATGGAAAAGTATGTTGGCCAGTTTCCTTGTAATGCTCAAGTTTATTTATTAATTTAATTAATTTATTAATGAATCAAAATTATATTATTTATAAAATTTAAGTAAAAATTAATTGATAATAGGTATTATAAGTATTTCAATTTTATTTTTATAATACGGTATTTTTGTTATGCATTATAATTTAGTTAGAATCTATTCTAAATTGATTTGTTGATGTTGCAGGCAGTTTAATTTTTTTTTTTTATTTGATGATGAATTATTTTTTTTAAATGAAGTATTACGCTCTTTGTGACCCTGTTGAGCACATCATTGAGAGCGACATCATTCCCCCAGCATACGGACCCATGAAACTTGACTTTTGAAAGCTTTTTGTTTCTACTCGCTCAAAAGCAGCGGACACAGGTTAGGTTCGGTCTTGGGTGGGGTGGGATGGGATGGGTTGTTTAGGAAATCACATTCCATACATTTCTCTCAATTTCTCAAATAAAGATACTTTGATTATTTAGTGGTTAATTATGCCGAACCTTTTCTAACGAATATGCTGAACAAAAATAGTTTTTTTTTTAATTATTTTTTTAAGGGGAACCTGCGAGGGAGGATCCTTCATGAGAATTTACAAGTGGAAGAAAAAAGATTATCAGATTTTTTATGAGATTCCAAGCATTTCGTAAGATAAAGGTAACCCCGCTTGGTGAAGCTAGTATGCTGAACAAAAATAGTTTGAGGGGTGGAATGAGCCCATACAATTAATCAAGATGCCAGATAGTGAGAAGATAAATTCAGAACCTATATATCTTTGAGGAGTAATTCAGAGTCTATACGAAAATTAAACCAATTGTACATCACATTTATCCTTTGACATTATTTGCTTTCTCATTTACAGCTTTTCATTGTTGCTGAGAATGTACAGCATGTAATTGTTTCTAAAGCCTACATGTCTGAGTCCTAACATACATTGATTCATGGCAAACCAATAAAACATTCTGCTTGCCAGAATTATTCTTTTTTCACAAGTTTTATAGTTGATTATTCAGAAATTTTCTAGACTAATTACAGAAACATGATGAACTGGAACTAACAGTCTTCACCAAAGATGCTGCGCCAGATCCTCAATCTGACAACATCTTAGGTTAAACTTCCAGATCCTCAATCTGACAACATCTTAGGTTAAACCTGCTTGTCAAAAACCAAAAGAACCATGGAATCTAATCGCCGACTCACATAATAAGTTAAAATTTAATTAAAACAGAATTTTTTTTTTTTTTTTTGGTGGTTGATAAAGAGACTTGCCGTATAAATAAATACCTGTCTACTTGATTCACCAACTAGATTGCTTAGCTATATTTATGTACTTCTGATAACGTATCCAAAGAAGTGGAGCTTATCCATCTATTTGATATGAGAGAAGGAAGCTCATCATTTTAATCAGGCAATTACATCTTTCTTTTTAATTGTGGCATCATATGTTACAACTGAAAAAATATGATGCATAACTAGAGGTTAATCTACATCCTTTTTGCACAAATTCCCCTTGACTTTTTGATATTTAGGCATGACAAGTTACTTTCATAGGACTACATATCCTGACTCTTGACAACCCACAATAGCAACTAATACAAAATTTACCTCCTTATCTATTCTTTTTCACATAATCTTTTAGATATATGTCATAACTTGAACATCTCTGTGCTTCATCCTTCTTTTTGTGGAGAATTGTGCTTGATCATTTGTTCAGTATTAAGCTTCTGAATTAAATTCTATGGGCTAATTTTTTCCTGAGGAGGGGGGGAAAAGCTACTGTGATTCCATTATAAGTTTGTTAGTGTCAAAGAAAGTAACATGCAAATTGTAGAATGCTCTGCTACCAAAAATTATAAAACATCAAAAGATAGATAGGCCTTTTTTTGAAGATCAATAGTTTTAAGGGGTCATCCTACATACTTGATAGCTCCGTCACAACTAGGCAATCCAGAAAACTAATTAAGAAACAAGAGCAAGCTAAAAACTTCCAGCTTTACAATGCACCACTCAACCAAAAAGCAAAGCTTGATGCTCACCCATGTCTTATCTAATTCTTTTGTTCCCACTTATTTTAAGATCACTCATTCCTTTTCTCTTACATTTGGATTTAGAGCAACAGGGGAGCAAGCCCACGAGGCCAACCGGAATCCCACTTGAGTTTCTATATTTTCCTTCTACGTTGCAGTGGACGCAAGGATCAGTATCACACAAGTTGGGGCAGGTGGCAAAGTGTGAGGGAAACAGCAGAGAACCAGCTATTCTTTCCCTCATTTAGCTATATTCCCTCTCCTCATTCAGGCCTTATCCACTGGTCTCTTTCTGCTGCCATCGCCAATACCTGATGACAGCATGGATGGTTTGGTGACCGTCCTCCAATGACTTCCATAACTGAACTAGATTGCGACTGATGAGAAACGAGGAGTCAGTTGCTTAAACTTCAGGAATATAAGAATATATGCTCCTTTGTTTGCATGCATTCACGTAACCTTTTCTTGTTTCTATCAATAAGAGAACAACATCCATGAGAACGGCCATGCGTTCTTAGGCTTCCGTAGAATCCTTTCTTTGCAAAAGGTGAAGTTGACAAGTAAATTGCTCCCTTCCTTTGATTTATACCTGCAATGTTCATTTTGTCGGGGATTTTTGCTAAGCATACTCATCAAAGATATGCTCAGTAAAAAAATATTCTTCAATGCAAGATCATGGTAGAGCTTTCTCTTGCTTTTCCTTAGAATGAAAACTGGGAGGTTATTATAGCTGGTTACTCAAGTGCTTGGCTAGGCATGTGCCTCTCCACTGCACACACTTGTCATAAAACAATTTTAGTCTTGAAAACTATTTAATGATCAGTGAGATAATATATTTTTTGAGAGGAAACATTAAGATAATATTGAACTTGAAGACATCCGTGCATTGTCGACTAAGATTCTTTTAATTTAATGGATTGCAAATCATGATCCCTCTTCACACCCTATACTCTCTGGATACTCCTATCCTTAGCATCTATGTGAACAAGCATTCTTATTATCAATCCAATTAGAGCACTCTCGATCACTAAATGGCTTTGCAAATTGAACCAGTCATCTTCATTGGTCCTGTGGATCAAATAATCACCTATCAGTATTTGATAACTTCTTGTTGAGTGGTGACCAAGTCATCACCATACTCTGTAGGCCGGTGCAATCCTGCCCTAGGCAATCTTTTGTTTAAAACCATGGATGCTATACGTTGAATTGGCACAAAGGAAAAGGACAACGTACTCATGGTATAATTTAAGGTAATGCAACTTTTCTTAGAGTCAGGAAAGGTCTAGATGAAGGAAGATAAGACAACTCTGAGCATAAGTTGATGCTTTTATCTTTGAGGTACAAATTATAGGTTGAAGGGCCAGTGCATTTAGTAGATGCTTTCCTGTGTGTGCTTCACCTGCAAACATTCGGATATCGCAAAGAAAGGGCTCAAAATGCACACTGAAGTCAAGAATGAGATGCCATTTTCTTTTTCTCTCTCTCTCTCTCTCTCTTTCTTTCTTTAACCAAACAGAGATCTCTGTTAAGTGATAATTATAATTGAGATCTGCTTTTCTGATGGAATTTTTGTCAGCAGATGGAATGACTATCGACTGGCAGGCAGTTCCAAATTAAAGTTCATAAATGGAAAGCTCCGTGAAAGTGAGCATCCTTAGTGGATTTACTAGTGGCCAAGCCATTAGTTCTCTTATCATTATTTTATCGTCTCTCTGTCGTCTGACTGAAGCTTGATTAGGACATTTTGCCTGTGCTCACCTTTACCTTGTCGAGCAATTAATCTTCATTTTTTGTACTTATAGGACTATAGTACACATTAACTTGATATGGACTTTCAAAGAAGTAGTGGCTTCTTTCTCAACCTGTAAACCTTCGCGTCATCTTCCTCCTATCAAACGTTTGGTTAGGTAGAGCTTTCAAGCGTCAACTAGGGTGCCAAACAAGGGTAAATGAGTTGCAAGATCATGTCATGAAACAGAGAGTTCAAGTCGGATGGTCAAATTTTAGTTCTTATTTAGGTAAATTAAATTTGATCAATCAACCATCATGCGCTCATTTCAGCTTGGTTTCTCATTGAGAAAGGGACATGCATTCTTCGTGAAGATTAAAATAAGATTTGAAGAAACGATACGGAAGTGGCTTGCTAGCCTTTTTGACCTCAAACTTGTTGCTATAAGCCACGGAAATTTAGTGGAGCATGAGAGAGTTCCACAACCTTGTTCTTACAGTCCTATCTGATAACCTACCAAGAACCAACATTGAACATTAGATTTGAATTTAATATTGCAAAACCTTGGATCATGAATTCATACCAACTGCACTGATCGAATATTCACACTATTGTGCTTTGAGAGCAAGAAATAACCTGAATCATCTATCATATCATGTCCTTCAGCTAGGTTTCTGAACCGGTGCAATACTCGAAGCATCTTGCTCGCGTTTGTCTCAGCCTTCTTTGGATGGCTAGCCGTGCCAATCCTCGTGAAAGTAGGAGGCATCTAACAAAATTTTTTGAAGTGCAAGGAGAGGAGACCATGGAGATGGTTGAAATCACCATTTACGTCAGGCTATAACATTACAAATATATCAAGCTAGCATGCAAGCACCAACCTTCCCATTAACCCATTGTTAGCAGGTTATTAATACAAAAAACCAGCACCAATTTCGTTTAACTTTTTCATGGGCCACTTTCAAGAAACGAGACCGATCATCTTCATTCTCTTGCTGAATTGATAGCCCTCCCTTGATACTTTCAAGATTTGCTAAATTGTGAACTTATTCTATAAATTTTTAAATTGTGAAGATTTGTTTTGACTATTTTATAAAGTTGTTTAGAAAGCAGAAATTCAGCTAAAACACAAAGTCTTCTTATGGCTAGCATCAAGGAATCAGCTGCACAATAGAAAAGTATTAGCTAAGAAGGAATGGCTAATGAGCAATGATTGTTCTCTTCGTGAAGTTATATACCTCTTAACCATTTATTCCTAAGGTATCCCTTTGCCAAGAGAGCATGACTTCCTATTAAAGTTAGTTTGAACCTTATAAGATGGCTAGTAAATATTAAAAAGTTATGGTAGAATTGGAGCATAAGGAATATTTATAAAAATTTCAAAAAAACTTGGAGTCAAGTACAGTTTGCAAACAAATATAGGTTAAAAAAAATTTAAAATATTCTTCCAAAAAAGATCCTTCCACACTTTTATCTTTTTAAGGCTCTAGATTTGTTTCTGACGTAGGCACATTTCTATTCTTCTAAAGTAGTTGCTTCGCATAGTCACTGTCTACTATCGCAATTTTTATCCTAAGTTTTGGGTGGGGCTCCTAAAGCTTAGTCTAGGTCATCTCTCTCCTTAGCTTCAGAAATTATATTATAAAGAATAACAAAGATTTCACTAATTGATGCTCCTCTTTCCATCATTTTAGTTCCCCTTCTTGACCCCCCCTCTTGTTCTCCCTTCATTTCTTCTATTTCTCTATAATTTTGTATTTTATATATAATTTTCTTCTGTATATATTACTTTCTAATAAATAAATTAGTGAGGATGTTTTTGGCTTCTCTATTTTTTCGTCCAAAAAAAGCATTTATTTTAATTTTATTGAGTGGATTAGAGATGTGATATACACTCCTAGTGCTCTACAAATAATTCAATGATGAACTACCATCAAATAAACCCTCTCTATATATCCTATTAGTTCTCATTTGATATTTTTTAATAAATAATTTTTTTTTAAAAAAAATTTCCTAAGACTCACTTTTTTTTGAGAAAATTTTTGTAAGAAAAAATAAATTTAATTATATTTGATTGAAAAAAAATTGGTATGAAAAAATAGCTCTGAAAATATTTTTCTATGCTTGACTAGGGTAATTTTACATGAAAAAAAAAGTACCGACTTGACTAGAATAAGGATTTCAAGTTATCACTCTTTTTATTTTTTTAAAATAAATTAAATGGATCATTGAAGATCCATTTTCATGATATTTTATTGACTTTATTTCATTGCTTATATGCAATTGCATAAATAAAAATATATAAAATAGATAATTCATTTGTCGTATTCTACAAAATAAATATTTCAATAACTAATGAATAATCATTACATCAATCGCCTTGCAAAAAGTAACAGAAGTTAGATATTCATCGATCAAGTACATGTGGGTTACCAATAGGACAAAAGAGAGAAATAAGAAAAACGATGAATGATAATTTTGTTATTTTGGTGCTAAAATATTTTTTAATTAAAAAATAAATACTACCTCTTCTATGGTATTTAATTTTTGTTGGAAGACCCTCCCCATGATAATGATCCAAGACTAGGATGAATCCACTGATCAGCCCTCGCACTGAGTAAGAACTAAAGGGAAGCATGGGTTGCAATCAAATTGGGGGACCTGAAAGAAGGCCAAATACTCCCTTGGAGTTGGAACCATTGGCCTTGGATCTAAAGGCACTGTAACGTGCCATGCCCAAAGATTTATTTCCTGCGTGCATGTGGTGCAAGGCTGTGGCTGGTCACATATTTGAATCACTTGAAATGGGGTGACCCACGTCCACCAACCCAGAGGCTGGTCGGTCAAATGGGAATGATATGTATCCTGGCATGCGGGTCACCAAGCCAAGTAGAAGACAGCAACATCTCATGGCCGCCGAGTGGTGGGAACTGGTAAGCAGCAAGTAGGTAAACAGCAACCAACCGCACACTTTGATTCAATAACTGGAATCCGGCACTTTGGGTGGCGACGTAGTGCGTCAGTCGGTCGTCGTGGATCATCCGCGAACCAGAGCACATACCACAAGATAATAACAGGAAGAAAATTACTTCCGAGAATAATGCTGAAAAAAATATTTCTAAAAAAATTCCTGCCGATATGTTTAAAAAAAAAAAAAGAAGAAAAAAAAAAAAATTCTAAGATAACCTGCGTGACATCCCACGTAACTTGTTCTATAATTTGTTTTAAAGGTCCATATACCCTGTTCCAGTTAAAAAATCTAAAAGAATTTATTAGGTTCGTGTAAACTTATGGACGAGAGAATCCATCAAGATATGTACAGTATTCTACTCTGGTTCGTAGTGAAAACCTTATCTCTACAAGGCAGCAGCTACTGGAACACCATGGAGTGCTTTGAAACAGAGTACTGAAGTTGGTGATCACAGTGGAATAAAGGCCTGGACCAGAGCACTGGCGATGCTCGCAACGCACTAGCCATTCATGTGCACTGGCTGGTCCCACCCCGTGAGGTGATGAAGCTCAACTTTGATGGTTCTGTAAAGGAGGAACTCATCAGCTGCTGGTTTTATCTTGCGAGATGGTGATGGGAACATGGTTTTGCGCTTGCGCCAAGAAACTTCCACCCTGCTCTGTAACAGAGGTGGAAACTAAGGGGACCATTAGAAGGAATTGGAGCCAAAAGACACGGATGGAGGGAGGCTGGAGCACAGTAATCCAATGGATAAATGGAAGTAAACAATCCTTATCCATTCAAGTCTCCAATGTGGATTCTTAGGAGCTCATCACGGACCTATGTCGAATAAACGGGTTCTGAGTTAGCCCAGGAGTGGCCCAAACAAAGGGAGAGCTGTGTTTCAACCAGCCATGAACGGACTCCCCCGGCCCATTGAAGAGTCTAAAGCTTTTTGCAATTTTAAACCTTATAGAATGCTCAAGACCATGCTTTTCTGAAACGGATTTAAGAGAACATGTAGGCTTTGCCATCTTGGCTTACATAATGGTAGACAATAAGCTGCCATTTGGAAGCTGCTGATCCCTATGATAAATGGGCACAACAGTAAAGTACCAGAGCCCATTATATGCATGCATGTGCTCTAGAGAGGGAGGACACAGTCATGATGTCCTCTCCTCGAATCACTCTTGGTTTTTCTCTTCATCCAATGATTCTCCATGCTCCAAAAAGAAATCAATCTGAGACCATTCAGTTATCCTAAAATTACATACAAATTTTACAATCTAATCAGAAATTATTCATGTATTACAAATTATAGTGATTTTTTTTCCCTCTATCACTCGTTATTTTTGCCTCTTCTATACTCATTTTTTAAAATAAATATAATTAATAATATATTTAAATAAATAAAATTACACCTTTGCTCTCCCAAGTCATGCATTACAAATCTATAATTCTAAATTCCTCGTAAATCTCTTATTTAGAACATATGATTGCTTACTTAAAATTCTAACTTTCAACTTCTGAGATGGCAGATGGAACTCTTGCCTACCCTTAACTAAGCAGAGCTACTTGCAGTTTTTCTAATATTTTCTGCTATTTGATATGGTGATCAAGATGACATTCTATATGGTCGGTTCGATTTTGACTTTGGTATTATATACAACTTTTACCCACCTCTATCTAGCACTATCATCTATATCTAGTTCTATATTTAAAGTTTCATAACCCTGGCTTGTGGATCTCTCCAGGCTTTCTGTTTCTTCTATTTTTTATATTTTTAGTGCACTAAACTTGTCAAATTGATTAAGTGAATGCATTTAGTAATGGGATAGTGGAGTAGTTCATTATACTCAAGGTCCTATTATGGATAGCAAGACCTGGAATAGCCACCCCTCTGGCTGAGTGTTCTTATGTGCAAGATAATTTTGATTATATTTCGTTGCTTTAAGATATGATAAGCAGACAATAAGATTTTGTTTTCCCCTTTCCGAGGAATAACTTATACCATCCATCCCCTGAAAGTAGTTTAACCACCGAAAGTTAAAGTAAGCTGGATTAAGGGGTATAAACCAAATTAATTTGATCCTATAAATTGGGATAAGGGATTGCTGTTTGGTTGGAGCACGGCCCATTTAGGTGCATAAACTAGGATAAGGGGTTGTTGTTTAAAATAGTGGCATTTTGCATATCATCACTTGATCATTTTACAAATTAAACTTAGTAAGAAGTTTTAAATTTTTTTTAAAATATTAATATAGTGATATATATATATATATATAAAGAGAGAGAGAGAGAGAGAGAGAGAGAGAGAGAGCGAGCGCTAAATTTGGTTACATTTGAATGTAGTTAAGTCTAAATCCAGTTACCTTCCCCATCCTTGAATCCACATAGTTCTTGAATTACAAAGATGAAAAAAATAGAAAAGGTGCAATGTCTGTGGGGTCCGTATATATTCAAGAATAAAAAAAATGATTAGATTTTGGATTTAGTTACATTCAAATATAGTCAAATCTACCTCTATAGCCAAATTCAAGATTCGGTTACCTTACTCCACTCTTGGATTTACACGAATCCCAAAGCAACCCTATCTTTTTCAATTTTAAGATCCGTGAATTGTGTGGATCAAAGGAGAGGGAATGATCGGTTTTAGGTTTGGCTACATTTAAATGTAGCTAAGTTCAGAATCTGATTATCTTCTTCACCCTTAGATCCACACGGATCCTAAGCCATCCACCTTTTTTATTTTTTTCATCTTTGTGATTCGTGAACTGCATGGATCAAAGGATGAAAAAGATGATTGGATCTAAATTTAGTTATATTCGAGTATAGCCAAGTTTACCTTATATGCATGCATGTAATGTTATCTTATGTATATGTATCTGTAAGTATAATTTTGGATAATTAAGCCTAAAGGGATCATTATGAAGTAGTAATCCACTTATTATTGATGTTTGCAAGATTAATAATATTTTACACTTTAAAATATTTCATTAAAATTATTTAAAATTATGTTAAAACAAATAATTGTAAATTAATCAATGCAATTTCATATTTGATTTTTTGAGTATTTTTTATTTTTATGAATTCAATTCTTGAATTTATAACTATAAAATTTATTTTGTAAATTATCTTCATTCATGATTATTTCATGTTACATCATGTCTCTTATTTCAGCACCATTTTTTTTGATAAATTGTTGCACAAATTATCCTTCTATTAAAAAAATGAATCAAGCAAATAAAGTATTAATTATTAAAAATCCTTTTGTAAATCAGACAGTATGCTTGGGATGTTGCAACTCATGTATATTTTGAAAATGTCAAACTTGTGAGAAAATTTTATTTTTAAAAATATTGAATTATTCTAAAAATTTAAAATATTCAAATTATTATTTTGACTTAGTTATATATGAATCACAAACTCTCGATCCCATTATATTATTCTTAACTTTGCTAATGAAAGTTTTACACATGCGCAGACACACATGCACTTAGGGATGTTTTGAATTAGTTTTATTTTAGTCTTATAATAAAGTATAAATGCGTCATTGAAGCTCTATCATAAAATATAAATATTATATTTCGACACCATGATATGTTGTCTCATGCCGCAGGTTGTTATTTTTTAAAACTTTTGTTATATTCATTTTTGATAAACTTTTCATATTTTTTCTAAATTTCGAATCATTACGGGCAGTAATCATACTTAAACATGGAATATTCTAGTGGAGTTGAACATCTTTTTCTCTTTTTTTTTTTTTTTATTGTTAAGAGAGAATAGGAAAGAGACCCCTTCACTCTAATTAACCAAACTTGAATACTTGGAGATGTATCATCTAAACTTTATACCTAAAACATATGGTTGCTAAGCAAGAGATGCAACCCTTAGAACAAGCCATTACAGCAAGCCTTAATTCATGATGTGAACTTTTATCTCTCATCAACTACCTATTTTTGTTTTTGTGAAATGCTCATTTTTGCCGTCGATATGCAGCATGATTGCATGTTTGTAACTATACTTTTCATTTTACTCCTAAATTTGGACTCTTTCTTTAGCAACCGTTTACATCTCTATATCTGCTCTCCGCATGGTGAATTCAAAAGAAGAGGTATGCATGCACCAATCGAAAATACGTAGACAACCACCGAATTTTAGCTGAGATGGTATCATATTTTGTCAGTAGGACAAGGGAGCATGGATTCGATTTTGAATGGCTTCAATTTATTATTAGCAAAGCTCCAGTTCGATGAGCTTTACCTTTGTTTGTCCGAAATCCTTATCTCTGTTTAGATAGCGTAGGGTGAGTATGAAGTGGTAGGTGGGGTTGAGTCTCCTGTGGTCTGAAAAAAGTCTTAGATATTTATGTTTTATAGTATTATAACCATCAGGTTTTCCTTCCTTCAAGTAAATCCTCAAAAAAAGAAGAAGAAGAAGAAGAAGAAGAAGAAGAAGAAGAAGAAGGAGTCCACTGAACACTCACTCTCCATTAATTTAAACAATCAAGTCTTTGTAACCATTTTGATTGGCATGGGAAACAGGGATTCCTCAACATCACTTCAAAGACTTCAACCACCGCAATCACTTTGTTCTTGTAAGCAAGTGAAAGGGAAGAAGGGATCAGTTAAATTATTATTACAGTCACCGACCATTGAACAGGGAATGTTTCACATTGCTTTACGAGTCTATTAAAGCTTTAAAAAACATCATCCTCTACTGATGCTTATCTAATAGATCCAAAAATAAATCAATACTTCCACGTTCTTTCTAATCTTGCGGCTTGTGGGAAGCAATTTGGATGAGGAACACAAGTTTTAACACGTGAAGAGAAAAAGAAATTAGAAGAGACAGTGGATGGAGACAACTGCTCACCCCAATGCCTAGGAAACCATGAAAACCTTCTCCCACCAAGGGGAAGTGAGACATGAAATATGAATGCAAATCTTAAAGAAGGAAACTCCTCTCTTTGGAACCAGGGTTTTCCTTTAGATCACTGCCACTTTTTGTCCATCTTTCTATCGACTTGCTTAACCTAACTTGGCTCCAAACAAAACAAAGAGAGACACATCATGATCAGCATCATCAAGCACAAACCTTTTGGTGGGGCTGTCATATATCATCTCGAAAGGGATGTGGGACTCATAGCCATTGGTGTGTCTGCGATCCATCTTTCCGCCTTTCTCTGCAGTTAATATTGCCACCCCAGTACTGGTGGGGCTGGGATCAAGTAACAAAAAAAATAAAAATAAAAAATAAAAATAAAAATAAAAATAAAAATAAAAATAAAGTCCCCTGCTTCAAATCAAAGACTTTTGCTTTTTGGGAGGATGCATAATTTTGGAGGTCAAGGTCAGGATTCTCATGCAGATTATGTCTTCTAGTGGGCCGCCCTATATCTTATATGTTCATGTTTTCCACCTTCTAGGCTCCAGTTGAAGCACTGGTCCAAAAATTAATCTCACCCATCACATCTCCATCATGAAGCATGATGGATGACCATCTCCCACCAATAACCCAGCCAACATTAACATCCACCGAGACTCGCTTGTTTCAAGATTCTCTTTCATTAGTTTTATTTAACCCACTATTTCCAACAGGTTGGTTTTACCTCATCCAAACAATTGGTATGGTAATTAAATAGAACTGCATGCTTATGCTGCTGCATCATGGGAATGCAAATGGAGCAGCAATCTTTTGCTTGGTATCCACCAAGAATATTTCGAGATTCTCAAACCGGAGACAAGAATTAGATTCAAAGACCTACTGAACAAAAAAAAAAGCCGAGTTATTTTTGATGGAGCTAGTTAAGAAAATGATCAAGCCTATCTTCACAAATTTATAGCCATGATATTATCTTTGAAAAAGAACGAAAAACTTATGAACAATCATTATTACATCTCATTGAATTTAATCTTATAGAATATTGTTCCTTTCATGATAATTTTTTTTTTTTTCTTTTTTTCTTTTAAATTCTTTGTTTCTTCTACTCCAATCCTTTTCCTTCTCCTCATTATATTTGCCTATGATCACCATCTAATAAGAATCACTATAATGTCTCCTAGGTGATTAAATAAACACCCCGGTGCAACATACCCTATTAGACCGCTAAAATTAAAAACGAAGTGAGTCTCATTAAACTAAACAAAGGCATCACAGTCGTCCTCAAAAGGATAAAGGGCAAGGGCTTTAAAAAAACCAATCCTATAATCCTACATTTCAGCTAATCCAATAATTTAAGCAAAAGGTGTCCACAGCCCCCTGGCGTGTCAGTCCCCATGGACCTTTTATCTTCCTCCAACACCCCCACCATCCCAATAAAAATTACACTCCCCACCATTAAAAGAATGCATGCCTAAATATAATATAAGAACGTCTTTCGAAAGCCTCAGTGGCATTTTCGTGATACAAAGAAAAAGATAGGGGTGAAAAAAGGAATAACACCCCTGAACCCCATCGAAGTGGAGCACGAAAATCCATCATTTCTTCTCTTAAGAATAAAATAAATCCTCCCACCACCACCACCACCACCACCACCGAGACGGAAGGCGACAAAGGGCAACGCTGTGCTCCGAACGTCCGTATAAAATGCTTTCGTGCGAGACTAAATCTAGTCGTTCGTTCTCCACCGAAGACATCCTATCCGCACGTTGTCTCCAAGTCAAGCTCGGCATCACGTGACGTCACTGTCTCAGAAAAAGGTACCCGCATAGGAATCTTGTACGCGTATGTCCGGAAAGGAGATCATCGCACTCGGCGAGGTCAGTGGCAGCCTCGGTAAATTTCTCTAAGGTTCTGGGTATTTTGCGAAACGCTTATGGTATCCGGGAGGCCTCCGCCTCTAAACCTTTCTTTTTCAGAGCTACGTGGCAAATTTCCATTGGCTGTTGACTGTAGTTCGCGTCCCAATGGATGCTTCACAGGATGTTCGCATCTGCCACGTGGACAATACAAGATTTGTCTTGCAAAGCGATAGATTAAAGATCAGTTTCTGTACCCGCCTGCCACGGGTATCTGTTTTCATCCGACGGTCCGGATCGTTCGTCAGAGCGGAGCAGCGGAACGGGGACTTCATTTTTCCCACCATTTTAAGGGTGGGGACCGATGAGGCCCAGCATGTCTTTTTAATTTTAATTTTTTTAAAAAACTTTATTTTCTCTCTCTAAAGCTTTCCCCTTTTTTTTTAAACTATTTTTGCTCCTCGATTTCCGGTTTTACCCCTGATGGAGGGAATGATGGTTGCCTACGGGACTCGGAGCCGTTGCCCTTTTAAGAACGGGTGTTCCCAGAAAGCGCCTCCCCTTCCCGTCAAATTTCGTCTCGCACTGAAGCGTCTCACGCTCTCTCTCGGCTTGGCTCGTCCATGGGTGGCCGGAGGCCGGTGGCGGCGGCGGCGGCGGCGGCGACGGAGACGGAGGTCGGGAGCGCGCAGCGGGGGAGGAAGAGGGGTGGCGAGGTCAGGACGAAGCAGGCCGGACGAGGCTCCTGCCGCGGGAGCTAGACTGGAATAGATCGCCGGACTCCGGCGGCCCGGACGTTTCCACTTCTTCTCTCCTTCCTTTTTCTCTCTAGTGCTATCTTTGCTCGGTTTCTCTCTTCGATTTCGGTGCCAAGTTAGGGTTTTACCGAGTGTTCTTGTTCACTGGTTCTTCCGGAACGATGGGGCTGATGCTCAGAGAAGGGCTGAAGCGTCTCTGCGTCGAGATCGGGTGGTCCTACGCGGTCTTCTGGAGGGCGATCGGCACCCGGAACCCGACGTAAGCTCAAAGTCTTCCTTTTTTTTTTTTTTTTTTTTTTTTCTTAACTCTCGTTTCCTTCTGGTTTTCTTGATTTATGTTTTTTTTTTTTTTTTTTTTTTTTTTTTTGAGGATCAGTATTTTTTTTCCCTCGCTCTCTTAAAGGGGTGGTTAGGGTTTTGCTTGGGGGGAGAGGGTTGAGATCTAGGTGTTGACTAGCTTTGATCAACCAAGGATTCGATTCCGAAAGAATCCACCTTTCTGTATATATATATTTTTTCTCTGAGTTAATAAATGGATAGTAGTTATTACTCTTCCTGGTCAAGTAGTTCGCTGTGATATGTGTGCTCTTTTTAGTTAACTTGTTAAAAAAAGGTATGCTTTGTGTGCCTTTATTCTCTGTTGCCTTAATTTACTTTGCCTTTCTCTTTTGGGTTTTTGGGGTAGTAAAGTTGTGACTCATTATATCCTTGTCGTAGTACTATGTTCTCTAGATTTATCTTAAAAGAGAGAGAGAAAAAAGTGATTTTGAGGTGAAATTTGGCCTCTGTTAAGTCATTAGATCTTGCAATAGGGTGGAGAGTATTTGTGTTTTAACCTTGATGTAGAAATTATGTATCCTTGTTGAATTTACTGTGCTCTTTATCCTTTTCCCCAAAAAAGAGAAAGGAACAAGGTGTTCTTGAGGAAGCTTTCTAAGTCTCGATCAGGCGTGCTTGTTGTCATGTTCAGCCGTAGAATAGGATTTGTGATTATTTGGAGCTGAATGTTTGGGAGTCTGGTTGGAAATTTGCAGGCATTTGGTTTGGGAGGATGGCTATTGTGAACAGATGCTGGGTGATTCAAGGTTCGAAGCTGCGAATTTATTACTCAAGGAACAGGGCTTGATTAGGAATCCTAACAATGATTGTGCTGCTGAGCTCCGTGGACGAACAGAGGACAGAGTGGGCATACTGGTTAACAAGATCATGGCATCGCAGGTCCATGTTGTAGGAGATGGGTGTGTTGATGTTCTTCTGTCACTTATTCTTGGAGTTTCCTCTCTCTCTCTCTCTCTCTCTCCCCCTCTCTCTCTCTCTCTCTCTCTGTTATAAGGTTTCTTGTTGAGGTTACTTAATGGATTTCCATATTTCAGGATAGTTGGGCGAGCTGCTTTGACAGGAAATCATCAATGGATTGTCCGAGATAACCTTAATGATTGTGGATCTGTATCTAAGGTATAGATTTTGATATGCTGGTTATTCAATAAGGTTCTAAATGAAGATTCATATTGCTTAGAAGATTTTCTGATGTTAGTGATTAATTTGAAGCACTTGTCTGACTGTATCTGGTAGACAGACCATGGTATGGGTGGAATGTTGATAGGAGATAATGTTCATTTGGATGGATGGTAATCCAACAACGTCATCATCTTCTCTAATTTTGCTTTGAAAAAAAATCATCTTGTGTAATGGACACAGATCCTAAACATCTGAATTTTGAATGGACATGATGTAAAGTGGTATGCATTATCTTTTATTCATGATGGACAATCTAAAATGTTTTACAGGCAAATTGCATACATGTTTGGAATGAAACTAATTTACATGTGCATGTATATATTTTACAATAGAACTAACTACCTAACTTTATTTTCCTTACCTGTTGACATTTTTATGCTGTTAGTGTGATTGTAAGCATTAGGTTGGAAGTTCCACTAGAATCTGCATTTTGCTATGTGATTATAACCTATATAAGTATCATCCTATCAATTTTTTATATTATAGCTTACTTTAGTGGGGCCATAGTGTCTAGGTTTCGGCAAGAAATTTTATATGGAAACTTTTTTTTTTCCATGACAGGGTTTGGCCGAGATTAACTGTCAATTCTTGGCAGACATTCAGGTTTGGAAGTTTGCCCTCTCATTATTTTGTAGATTTAGATACAAGTTCATTTCTTCTCATTTTACATTGATCATAGTTTTCCCTTGTTTTCACGTGCAAAATTTCTAAATTGTTATTTGTGTTTTACAGACAATTGCAATTATTCCTGTGTTTCCACATGGTGTCGTACAACTTGGTTCCACCCAAATGGTATGCTTACCTGTTTATTTTTTGTTATTGAATTTAATACTTGTTACTACATATCTAAATCTAAGTTTAAATGGAAGTATATTTCACCTTTTGGTACGTGTCCCACTTCCAACTAGTTTGAGAATAAATTGCCAGAAGGGCATGCAGAAATGCAGATCAGAACATATCTATTGCATGATATCACTTAACTAGTTCTGAGGAGTGGTTACATTGGAATACTATATAATATATCTAAAACTTTAGAGTGGTAGGAACAGATTTGGCAATAATTTTGCTCAAAAATTTAATGCACAAGATGGCATTCACGTGCATAACCAAATATTTTGTACAAATAGCATGATATGGTAGTATTGACATGTACACCACATGTACACCCATTTTTTTAAATTTTCTTTCTTTCTATTTTTTTGAAGGGATGATTAAGTATTTAAATTGCATCTTCTAACTGAAGTGGCTATATAGCTTAAAAATTATGTGTTATTTTTCTCCCCTTTCATAACAGGTCGTAGAAAATATTCAGCATGTAAACCTTGTGAGGAGTTTATTTGCCCAGCTAGGTCGCATGCCTGGAAATCTTTTTTCTGATACCACTTTAAGAACTTTAAGCCAGAGGAGTCAAGTACATTCTTCACTTGGCATGAAAATCCCTGATCGCCAATCTACAGATGTCTGCACTAAGGTACTTTCCTATTTTTACTGTTGAGTTCACTTGCCATTTGTTTAAATTTGGAATTCAAGATATGTTACTCAGCCTTCTTGTTGTTATATGGTTACAGTCAAGTGAGAATATTCCACCCATGGCTTCAGAAATGGCATCAACTAAACAGACCGTCACAAACAAAGCAATGCTGCTTACTGGCCAAATTCAACCAAATATGTATCCAAGAGCTAAATCTGTTCTTCATCCTAATAGCCAAATGGAAAGTAGAGCTGCAGGATCTCAGATTATACTCCCCAAGCTAGATGGGAGTATTGTTGAGCAGCTGCCCAGTGTTTCAGGTGTGGAAGGCCAAAATCATCCTTTAGTCATAACGTCAGGTGCATCTTATAGTACCTTAACATTTCTTGAAGAGCAGCTCATGTTAATGTCAACCATTCGATCTTCTAACAATACAGAATCTGCATTAGATAATGCGAAAATAGATCAGTTAAAATCCCATGAAGGCAATCTAGCTAGTTCTTTAAAAGATCCTGATATTGTTCACTTGTTCGGAACAAGTGGGTCATTGAAGAATGCAAATGATCTTGGAAACTTTGGTCCACTTCCAGATGGCACTACTGAAAGCATCAGAGTTTCATGTGCCGATTCTTCACTTTCTGGGGTGGCTCAAGCGTCGAACCAAAGAAATCACTCAAACAGTAGTCATGGGATTTCAGGTAATTCCCAGCAGAACCAGCCGTCTTTCATGAAAGATTCTCAAATTGTATCAACAACAGAAAAGCAGAAAATGGAAAACAATTTATTTCAAACTACTCATGCTCCACCCTCTGAATCTGATGCACATGGTTTGTGCCATAATTTGCTTGTTGGCTCTCTTCCAGCACACAGGTTGAGCAATTCAAATCATGTGCAGGATGATCAAAGATCTTCTAATTTTTCTTGTGAAGGAAACGTTACTTGCACCGCACATGGGCAGAATTTGAAAAATGTCAAGGTGTCTGAGCTCCCGCATACGTTAAATGGGAAAACCTCTTTCTTGCCTATGGAGCCTACATCAGGAAATGATCTGTTTGATATATTGGGTCTTGATTACAGAACAGATTATGCATGTGGCAGTTTGGATGATGTTTTATTTCAGAGGGATGATCTAGATGCTTGCAAATTGGGTGCCGATATTTCTAGTCTCTCAACTCAGCTGGATGTTTGTTCTACCTTTGACTTATTGAATGATGAGATTTCCTGTAGTGGGATATTTTCTTTTGCTGACTCTGACCAACTATTGGATGCTGTGGTCTCGAAGATCAACTCTGGTGCCAAACAGAGATCAGATGACAGCATGTCTTGTAGAACTTCAATAACAAAAATCCATAGTTCTCATCACGGTAGTTCTCCCAACCATGGCCAGGTGGATTTGTCAAAGCAGGCACCGGGTGGGATTTTTAGTCCTGTACCTGTGCTCGCAAAACCAGAGAGAGCTGGGTCAAGTTGCATGAAGCCTGCATGTAATCTAGACAAAAGCGAAGAGTGCTCCCAGAGAGTTGGGTATCATAAATCTCAAATTCATCTCTGGGTTGAAAGTGGTCAGAACATGAAGTCAGATAGTATGTCTGTTTCAAATGGTAAAAGAGTTGATGAAATGGTTAAACTGAATCGGAAGAGACCCAGACCTGGAGAGAGCCCTAGACCAAGGCCAAAAGATCGTCAGATGATTCAAGACCGTATCAAGGAACTTCGAGAAATTGTACCTAATGGGGCAAAGGTGATCTTGCAGATGCTTGGAGTCTTGAGCTTTTTATCATATTTTTCTGTCATTCTAATCCATTTTATGGTATAACATATAAGCTAATCTTATTTCTGTATTGTTGATTTGTGGAAGCAGTGTAGTATTGATGCTTTATTGGAGAAGACCATTAAGCACATGCTTTTCTTGCAAAGTGTGACAAAGCATGTGGACAAGCTCAAGGAAACCGGGGAGCCTAAGGTATGAGGTACTTTTCAGTTGTTGGTTCTAATTATGTGTTCAAACTTGAATTTGATTAATAGCAAGGTTTGTAGTACCAATGCATGATGTCCCATATCAGGCATACTACATCGTTTCAGTATTGAACTGATACTTGGTGCAAAGGCATGCCAAGCATAGGTATGCTGAGTTGACCCTATTGCTAATACTGGCATGGTATCGATGTAGAACCGGTACAAGATTTGATGCCGAGATTGTAAACCTTGGTAAATAGTGAAACTTGGTACAGTTTTTTTCCCCTTTTTCTTTCAGATTGAGAGAGACCCACATTATAATTACCTGGGTCCATATTTTTGGACCTATATCACCCAAGAATCAAATTCAAAACCTCTGGTTGCTAAGCAGAGGGGTATGAAAACGAAAACTGATGGCTAGGGCGAGCCCCAGGTCAGTTTTGGGCAGTGTAAAATATATATAAACTGATTGTCATGAAATTCTATGTGGAGAAGAGTTTGACAGTACAAGCCTTTGGTCCCATAGTCTATAAGCTAAAGATAACATGTAATCCTGTCAATTGGATCCTATGGTGACACTATCTGCTTGATGCATTCTATAGCAGGTAATCTGGAAACAAAACGTTACTGCTTAATATGCCAGATGTTTTCTCTAGTGATATATGAAACCTCCATCTAGGGCATGCTGTTTGCCTGCCAGCACAAAAGCTGTACCATGCCAAGAAAAAAGAAATTTAAAATTTTTTAATTAAAAAAATCATAGAAAGGAGATGAATGGGTGCTGTGCCAACCTGTGCTGGGTGATGCTACTGGATTGGTGTGGTATGTGCCATCAGCATGGACCAACATGGGTGGCACTTCAAACCATGTGTAAAACCAGATACTGGTGTTAGGAGAACCTGACATAATATCATTCTTCGGAAATTTTGTCTGATTCTTGCAATAGAGGTGTTTCCAGGCTTGGTTTTGGTTTATGAAACTTCACAAACTTTGTTGACTTCTTAATGGTGTATATGGTACAAGCACTTGAATGAAAGTATTGATTTCATATACACAAACAGATCATGAGTAAGGATGGTGGTCTGCTCTTGAAAGACAACTTCGATGGTGGGGCAACATGGGCATTTGAAGTCGGTACTCAGTCCATGATCTGCCCAATTATAGTTGAAGATCTGAACCCGCCTCGTCAACTGCTGGTGGAGGTAATTTTCTTCCATTGCTACAATTAAGTCTGCTTGACGCATCTTGTTGCCATTGCCTTCCTTCAGAGCATCATTAGCCGAGAAAGAGGATTAGATATTTATGGTATTCTCCACAGATGCTTTGTGAGGAGCGAGGTTTCTTTCTGGAGATTGCTGACTTCATTAGAGGACTAGGATTGACCATCTTAAAGGGGGTGATGGAAGCTCGGAAGAACAAAGTTTGGGCGCGATTTGCAGTCGAGGTACAATCACTTGTGATATTGAAAGCTGTGCATTTTGTATGGTTATGCATTCACTCAAGATGATTTTATCTACTTTGTGTGCAGGCAAACAGGGATGTGACAAGGATAGAAATATTCCTATCACTTGTGCGTCTGTTGGAACCAACCGCTGGAAGCAGCATGGCTCCTCAAATTGTTGACAATGTCAGCAGGGCACATACCATGCTGCACCAACCCATAATTCCTGCAACTGGGTCGTCTGAACGCCTTCAATAAGCAATCTAAACCTTCACAGACACAGCCAATGCTAAGAGGGGGGCCGGCATCTCCTGCCATGACTAGCATTCTGATGTTCGTGAGGGTCTTTCGAGTACTGGATTAGATGTTTTATCGAGGGGGCTCGCTGCTCAAGTTCAGGAAGTTGCTTCAAATCTTACGAGCTGTGCATTTTGATAAAGCTAATCGTTGATCTTGCACAGGTTTTCCAAGCAAGCTTATCTGTCTGTCCTTTGGGGATCCTTTTCTTTTGGTGGTGTGGTGGTAGGGTTGGTTGTAATTTCTTGTGGGGATAAGCTCCTACAGGTGAGCAAACTAAAGATGTAAAAAAAATTGTAGGCACGAGAAGCAGTGTGTCGTGTGCTAGTGCTTTTAACATGAAGTCTATATATATTTTTTTTAAGTGAGAAAGAGCTTTCAGCATCGGTTTGGTTTTCCTTCAATCCTGCCAACTTTTAGCCTCCTTAAATGCATGGTTCCAGTTGTTCATTATGCGGATGCCCGATCCTTCTCCATCAAAACCAAAAGCCGTGGTTTGGTTTGAGGCTTGAGGCTTTCTGTTTTATATGGTGGTCTCAAAGATTTTAATGTCACCATCAAACCCATCTCCTTGACATTTTCCGGTAGCCCAATGCAACCAGACTCTGAAATGTGTAGTGAGCTCAAGAAAATGGAACTTGTGTATCACCGATAAAGAATTTTAATCCCCTCTTACGAAATAATCAAGGCTGTATCACATTTTCCTTGCTTTCAAAGCCATAGAGTATGGTCCCGTGCAACCCATACTTGTAATCCAGTGTTTCAGCAATTAGAGAGAGAGAGAGAGAGAGAGTCTTCCTTATGTGATATTGATGAGGTCGAACATAGTTTGAAGGCTGCATGATCATCTTGATGTGAGACGCTAGTGTTTGAGCAATTAGAGAGAGAGAGAGAGAGAGAGAGAGAGAGAGGTTCCAAAATACAGCTACAGGGTGGCCAATAAATGTGATGTTAATGTGCTTTAATAACTATTATTTCTAGTAGCTACAGCTATTATAACAGTGTACGTGTAAAGGAAGCTCCAGATTTATTCAGGCCCACACCCAATGTGACAAGACTGCGGTCAGACCTTGATATACTTGTCGATTTCCTTGCACCCTATTATTTTTCTCTTGAAAACTTGCACTGTTATCATCAGGCATGCACAAAAAGCTATATCAAAGTCTTTTAGCTTGTCGTTGTTGTAGCTGCAGTCGTAGCTTGAGACTTCACCCATCACTGGCTCTAACAGTTGCAGTATAACTTTCTAGAATTATATGAGCCAAGTATTTTGGATGCATTTCTCAGAGGTTCAAACATAATTTTTTATCTCCAGTACTGTTTGTTAGCTACTTTGCTTCTTGAATATGTGATCGACATGATAGTTTTTGTAACCATGAAATTTTTGTCGGCAGCGAGCCACATCAACCTCTAATTTATATTGGGGTTTGAGGATGGAGTTAAGATTGTTACCACTATGATAGGATCTAATTCCAACCTTACCTTAAAGGTATAGTTTATTGACTCATCAATTTGTCTTTTGCCTTTTGAACATGCGATCAACATTAACAATGGGCCACATCAGCCTTTAATTTGTATCGGGGTGAGAGGATTAAGCTTGGCTTGACACCACTATGTTGGGATCTAATTCCAAGCGTACCTTAAAGACACATTTATTCACTCATGAATTTATCTTCCTTTCAAGATGTGCCAAACTATATCTTGTTTATGATAATAGATTTTTTTAAAAAAAAATAATTTTGTCATATGATAATATACATCTTTTTTTAATGGGTAAATATGATATAGATCATGTTTCCAACTTAAGTTTGTTGGCATATCTAAATCTCTGCTAGAAGCACCCACCAGCTCAAGCCATTATATAGATTGAAAGTTGGGTGTGTGAATCAACGTGTCATTTTCATGCATTGGATGCCATCATAGGAATATTGCTATCCATTCATCTAACGATTAACAACATGTGATAATTTATCAATCATCAACCACCATGGAAAGACAAGATATAGTTGTAACGTATGCCATCACTTTGATAATAACACATGCTACATGTTGGTCTTTTCCCATCAACTACCGTTTGTCTAGTGCAAATGCATAATTGATCTTAAATCAAACAATTGAGCAGTGGTCCAATCTTGGAATTGATCAAGGTTGCAAACTTCTATAAATAGATTTTTTTTTAAAAAAAATATAAATTAAATGAAGTTTTAGTACCAAAGGATTAGGAATTTGAAGTGCATTAAATGATTTATGGTTGATTAAAACCCTAGTACCCTCTCTTCCTTATTGTTGTAGGTGTTGGAGAACTCTCTAAAACCTTAGTAAGGGAGAAAAGCCCAAATAATTGAGAGAGTTATATCTCTATAATTTATGTCGCCGCATCTCGTGATCTACTGCTTATTTCTATTCTTTCTTCGGATATTATTCTCTCATTTTATTTTGTGATATATGGATCCCATGTTCAAACCATCAAAACTTTTAAATAATACAATAAATGAGGTGGTGAATCCTCTCGCTTACAAGGCTGAGGGAGTCCTTTGCATGTGACTGTAGAACTGTTCTCCCATCCTCAACTTAGAAAAGGAAACAGTGTCACGCACATCAATCAAGAGGACCCCCAACTTTTCCGCAGTACATCCCCACACTTCCATCACCCTTCCCCTCATGTTTCCTTTCCCTGGGACAAAATCAACCATTCCAAATAACACACATAAGCTTGGAGGGCTCATGGCTGGCTTTACCACCCTCAATCACAAACTCTCCTGCCCCCACACTCCCTCCATCCATAGTACATTAAATATTGTCACACTTGCACCAAGCTCCAAATGCTATGACATGCACAGATGATGCAGTAATTTTACCCTACCGTTGAGACAACTACAGTGAATCTGGCTCTTCATGCAACTCAATTTGCAATGACACATCGCTATCAGCATCATTCAAGTCTTTTTCCATTAAATATGACCCAGTTGTACAGCTCCAAGCTGGAGAAGTTTCCATGAAAAAATGGGCAGGTTTTATAATTTGCTATCAGCCTGATGTCCAACATTGATGCTTAATTCTTAAAATAAAATTTAAAAAAAAAAAAAAAACATGTACATGCTACTTGATTTGATCTATTTAATTCTTGTGAATTAGTAAACCCCCATAATATATGACTCAATGTAATTTATTATCACACAAGGGCAAACTAGTTGAAGTCCCAACGCTTCAAGACCCACACAAGTGCATGTGAACAGAGATAAGTATATCTACCCTATATATTGTATAAAAATTGCATACTGATGATTGGTATGTAAGTTCCAAAGGAGTGAAACAATATACATTCCTTGGCTTGATGGACTCAAACTGCTAATCTACTCCAATCCCATACACAAATGGCTCTGTGGAGTATAAAAACCTTTGATCTGAAGCTATGGAGTTCCATACGCTGGTTCTTCACCTCTCCTATCAGCACTAGGCATAGGTTTCTCTTTCCCCAGACCCAAACTACTTCTACTTGACAAGCAAACTGACCCACTCGTTCAAATTTAAAGCAGATATACTTCAAGCTACAAAGTCTGGTAGTAATTGAGCAGCAAACCTTTTTCTGTTCTGGATGTCGATGCTGTCGTAGGAATTTGAAGGATGAGCAACACTTGGGTTGTTGTTGAAGGATGCCATGCTCTCATTGGAGAGGAAAGATGGCTGTGCTCCCGAAAGGGAGAGGTTCTCACAGTGTGGGAGCCCAAGAGTGAGGGAAACACCATTGCCAGAAAACCTTGGTGCGTATTGCTCAGAGTCAAACCTTCCAATGTCTGCGAGTGGGTAAGTCCCAAAATTGCCTCCATGGCTCGTGTTGCCTGCTATGAAGGAGAAGCCTTGGTCCCCAGCCCTCTGCCGGCCATCCATAAACTTCATTAAAAGCTCTTGGTTGCTCGTCTCGTCTGACTTTATATTGAAACTGATGGAATGCGGCATGGTGTTGGGCTGCAGCGATTCATCACTCCTTGCCTTCTTGAGCTTCGCTCGCATGGCTGCTTCATTGTCGTAGTAGCTAGCATGGTTCTGATCATTTCCGAAGGATGACGGTGGCATCGCGACCAAAGAAGGTTTTGGATCGTTGGAGAAGTCCTGCGATGTTTTGAGACTGTCGACCTGCCCTGTTCTTGTCGGGCTGTTCTCGTGGTTTGCGCTGGACTTAGAGACTGAGTTCTCGTTAGCATCACTCTTGCTAGCTTTGTCATCGGTGTTGTTCTGTTCCTGGTCCTTCATTTCCTCCAAGTACATTTCCTCCACCATCGGCTTCCATAGTCGGACCCTCGCGTTTATGAACCAGTTGGAGACCTATGGCAGCAAAAACCGTAAAAGTTCTCCATTGAATGAATACTCACGACAAAGATGTGAGAAGAGATGAGTCATTCCTATATTTCGAGTACCTGATTCCTACTGAGCCCTGTTTGTTTCGCAAGCATGGCTTTGTCTGAATCCTTCGGGTAGCTGCCATCCATGCAATAGACTTTATGTGAGTGGTTAAATTCTAAGGCAAGAGATTGCTAACGCTGATACGTGTATGAATTGATTCTGTGAAATTAAAATCTGGGTAGGTTGTTCGAGATAATTCTCGCGGCCGAGCACTTACGGGTGGAGGAAGTGTTCGAAGAGCCAAGCCCGAAGAATGGAAACAGAGCGTTCGGGCAATCCTCTCTGGGGTCTCCAAGCGTTGTGCTGGATCATTCCAAGCTGTTGAAGGGCCCGCTGCTGCCTCAGGTGATGGTCGACGAACCGAAGCCTTGAGCCCCCACACTTGGTGTCCTCCTCCCCCAGGCTCTTACTTGTAGCCCGGATTTGGCCGGTGATGGCGTCTCGGAGGCACCGGAATTGCTTCGATATGGTCTGCAAAGCGAGGGCGGTGTATGTTCTTGCCGAACCGATCCCAGCCACATCTTCAAAAAAGGAGACCACGATTTGCATCTGGTGGTGGTACTGCCTGTACCTCTGTTCCACCTTCAAAACAAGGGAGAGAGAGAGAGAGAAAGAGAGAGAGAGTTTAATTCAGATGTGAACAGTTTAACAGCATGCTGAAAATTTATTGATGGACTTTGAAACATGGGTACTAAAAAGCAGATCGCCTTTTGATAAAGTGAACGAGGAAATGAAAATTTTGTCACTAGGATGGCATAAATCGGTGGGAAATAAAAGAGATAAACCAGAAAATGTTTAGACTCCACCGTAGCTTTTGTAATTTTCCATTTTAATAAATTTTAGTAGACGAAGTCCTTGTTCCCTCACTCCTACTTCGGCTAAAAAAAAAAAAAAAAGACACACACACACACATAAACAAAACGCATGGTTCATACTTTTAGATCGAGTTTGTGAAACACAAAATATAGAATAATTTTACCTAACGAGCTTCCATGGGTCTCGACGTCTAAAATTCCTTGTTCCCTCACTTCTACGGCAAAAAAAAAAAAAAAAAAAAACACACACACACACATAAACAAAACGCATGGTTCATACTTTTAGATCGAGTTTTCATAAAGTGAAACACAAAATATAGAATAATTTTACCTAACTAGCTTCCATGGGTCTGAACGTCTAAAATTCCTTACCATGCGAGATAATTCAAGGAACTGGATGCACTTTTATTAGATCAAAATTGATTCTTGGACAAGATTGAAGCCAAACTCAAACTACTGTAATAAATAAATTCCTTTGTTCTGAGTACGATATCAAAATTATTTCAGTCTGAAATAGTTGATGTGAAACGACGTAGACTCTTACCTCGTCCAGCATGTTGACAAGCTTTGCCTTCTTCATCTGGAGCTCCTGCCTCTCCGCTGTGGTGAGATCGGCCCCTCGCTTGGCGCTCGTGTCCTCCTCCCCCGTCCCAGCGCCCGTACCTTCCGACTCTCTATTGCTCTTCATCGGACTCTTGGAATTAGTCCCCTTGGCCGAATCACCTTTGATTCCCTTCCCGACGTTCACCACCTCGTCGAGCAACTGTTGGGCTGCCTTCAAGTACTTAGACCCCATCAAGAAGCTCTGCAAGCCCGAGACCCCGTTCGAAACACCCGGCGCCGAGGACGAAGACCCCAGGATCTTCACTTCCTCGGTGCCTGCCGGAGTTATTTCCGACACCGGCGCCACCATTTCCCGTGGAGAGAGGCTGAGGGACAGCCCTTGCTGAGGCTGAGCCACGGCGGAGGTGCGCCGGGGACCCAGCGGCGATGCCATGTCGATGGAATCGTTGGGCGCCGCCGTGGTCCAGAGGTTGCAGTGGAGGCGGGGGACGGCTGAGACGTCGTGGGAGGCTTGGATGGAAGGCGGGCGGGCGAGCGCTGGTTGGAGAGGGATCCCGGCGAAGTGCTGCTGGTGGTGGTGGTGGTTCGGCTGCGCCATGGCGATGCTGTGGCTGAGGTTCACCGGATTCAGCGAATTCATCGAGGGATTCAGGAGGAGCATGTTGGCCGGGGCGGCGGTGTCGGAGTAACCGACATAGCTGGGGTTCATGAGGTAGAGTGTCTGCAGTCCATCGGCTTGGATTTCGGGGGCGCCATGGAAGTACGTAGCCATAGATAATTGCCTTGCTTGTTTTTCTAGGGAATTACGTACTATTATCAAATAGATGAGCAACTCCCTTAGCTCGAAAAATTTAAGATCACTCGTTGTTAAGCCCCACTAGGATGCGTAGGGTTGCTGCCTGATCGTCTTGGTGTAAAATTCTCCTGAAATATTTGGATGGCAAACATTGAAGATAAGTAGAGAGAGGTAAGGAATACTACATGGAATTTAGATAAAACTCAACTAGACTGCGAAAATTAAACACTTGATTTGGCTTCACGCTAGAAAGAATTTATGTGAAAGAGAAGAGTTTACTCGGATCTCTTGTACTAAAATCAAAGTTTCGATCAAAGAACTCCAGGAAAGAGGAGGCCAAGGAGAAGCCTCGATGGCTTAGCTCATGAAAAAGAAAATCATACATGAAGGAAGCCACTAGAATTGTGGTCCAACCATCGACACAGGAGGAACCCATTCTATAGAAATTCTACTGGTCTTGAGAGAGAGATGATAAGAGGAGAAGAAAGGGAGAGAGAGATGAAGAGGGGTATAAATTAAAAGAAAGGCAGCCATCTTCATCAAGTGATATAACTAAGTATATTTCATTGGCAATACCTGAGGGATGCAATCCCATGAGCACGTGGGATGTGATATAAGAAAGGTTATAGAATTCTCTCTCCCCTTTTCTTGGGAGTGATCTCTCCCTCCCTCCCTCCCTCCCCTCCTCTCTCTCTCTCTCTCTCTCGCACAGAGACAGACTCTAGATATATTATGAGTTAAAAAAGGGAAATGGAGGCTCTCTCAGACTCATGCCGGAGTCTTATTCCTCCCACCTTCTCTTCATTGGAAAAGGAAAGGAAATAAAGACGCCGGTTAAGAAGAGTCAGCTAAATGGAAAAGAAAAATAGAGAAAAGATACCCATCTTTCGCTACCATTATCCACACGCCCTGATATTTCTTTCCATTACCCTTTCCAAATATTTTATTATAGAATAGCTAATTTTTTGGTTATATATATGAAGGTGCAACCTAAGCTATGCTGCACCCAGGGAAGCGGATTGGGGTGCGGTGTGGTACCTGGGAGGGGATCAAAGCAGGGCAGGTTCCTGTTGATTTGACCCTCCTTTCCTCATCATTAGTTGCAGGAGCGTTTGATGATGGAAGAAGACCTCATTGGCGTCCGAGAGAGAGATAAAAATATAGTCATGGATAAACATAGATATATTATTCTACACATGTAGAGAGACTGTTAGAGAACTGACAGGGGTGTCAGAGGGAACAATCAGCTGAAAAACGAGGAAACGTCCACTTCCACAGCTGATTTAATATTTGTGCGAGTGTGGGGAAAAGATGGGGGCAGGAAAGAGTGGAGAGCTTCCCCCGGCTCCTTTTCCAATTCTCTCGTTTGGCACTCAAAAAAAATAAACATATATTTCCTTGCGAACCGTGTATCTTCCGTGTCATCTTCCTTATTTGTTTGGCCAGCCTTCTCCTTGTTTCATTTTACCATTATCTTATTTTTTATGTTTTTTGTGGTCGGATGCTGGGGTTGATAGATAATGCAATTGAAAGCAATGGCACGCTACCAACCAACCACCACCGTAACACCAACTGAGAGAGATATTATTAGTTCTTTTCTATGTAACAGTTCGAAGAAAAAAAAAAAAAAGAAGGTTAGATTTGGAATTGGATTGATACACTGCTGAGTCCTCCATCAGGTGCTTGCTTATTTGTGTTTTGTACTGTGGAGCTCAACTGCTCAAGGGATCAAGAGAGCATCCTTATGCCACCTTTTCAAAGTGGAGCGGAATGGCATGACTCTATTAAATGGTCCTATCAGCCACTAGAATACTGCGCTGCTTTATTTTTTTTCCCTTTTTTTTTTTTTTTTCTCTAAATGTGCTGTGTGACAAATGAATTTAATCTCAAGTTTGTGTGGAGTGTTTCACCATGATGGCTAATCACTCTACAACTAAGGAAAGAGATCATATCCTAGCTAGATCCGTATCCCATTGCACTCGGTCTACCATGAAGGGTGATTGACGTGGTTCAGTCGCCAATCACCATACGAATTGTTGGTGTACTGGAGACAACTAGGGGTCCAACGATCCATTTTGATGTGGCCCTCTTTTCAACACATTCGCCGTTTTGCTAGGGTTGGGCAGCTGCACTAGTAAAAATATCTTGGGTCCTTCACCCATATACGGCTCTGTCCTATCATTCTATTCTTTAGTACCATTCCTCTTGGAACGCTACTCAGATACCACGGGCTGAGAGACCAAACCAAAGCTTGAGCCATGGTCCTTGCAGTTGAAACTTTTCATGCAATATGTAAGAAGTTATCAGGCAACAAAAACAACAGGTGAGCATATATCTCTATTTCAGGATCATCACATGTTGCCAAGAACAAATAAACTATCGGTATCCAATCATGTGACAAAACCATGTCTTAAGAAGGAAGTGAAACAGAAGAAGGGGGGCTAAGGGAGTTCAGGATTAGATATCGTGACACGAGAAATGTTCTCCTCTGGTTTATTGAGTTGTTCTCTTGGGAGGCTCAAGTCGTTGTTTTGTTTTTGACTCGTAACGCTTGTGAAGAAAAGGAAGTGCTTAGGTAATAACGGAGGATCTTAGATCTTAAACTCTAGCCATTCCTTAATTAAAATAACTATGGTGCATTAATCTTCTAGCCAGCAGGCAATCAGTAAGGACTCATTTTTATATATCTTTCACATGGCTTATAAAGTTTTAAGATATTTCCATCTAAGCTTGCTGCTCTTTGCAATCTTGAAACTTGCACATAAATCTTGAATGGAACATGTTCTCTATCTTTACTGAATATATATATATATATATATATATATATAGAGAGAGAGAGAGAGAGAGAGAGAGAGAGAGAGAGGGGATATATATCTTAATCCAGTCCCCTGTTCTTCTCAGGAAAAAAAAGAAAATGAAAAAGAAAAAGAGTTCATAGTATGATTCAAACAATTGTGGTCCATTCTTGGAAACAATCTTAGTACAATGAAGTATCACAGTAAAATAATCTCCATTCATGAAAACAGTGAAAATACAACGTAACATAAGCCACTTGGCTTCTGAACTAAAGTATGAGTCCTTGTCTTTGGCGCGAGTTTAATTTTTCCTGGCCATAAATAATATTTATTCTTGTCATCTACTAACCCAGAGGAAAGGACGTTATCATAGTTCAAGTGACATTGTGGTTCCTAGCTAGCTTGCAATAAAGTCAGCCACTTGATCGATGCTTCCAGTACTGTGGATAAGGAAGAACTTAGAACCCCCCCCCCACCCCCCCGGGGATCGTACGGATGGTTGTTGACGATTCCATCTTTCTTTTCTACAGCAGTCCTCTGAGTAGTAGTTCGCTTCTCATGCTTTTGACAGCCGATCAGGTTTCCCTGGTACTCTCAAACGAGGACATCTCCGGTCCATTTTAACTGTTCGAACCAAAGGCCACTGCTCTAAAACTGTTTCTGTAGCAAAAATTTCGAGAACTGGAGAAAGAGAAAAAAAAGAAATGCTATTAGGTGCAATAATACAGAAGTTGGCTGTTGGTGGAGCCCTCAACTGTCTTCAGCTGATTGAGACTATACCTGTGAAGAAGCTTTCAAGGGCCTCCTTTGTTGTTTTGTTTTGAAATTTCGAAGTTGGAAGATATCCTTTTTAAATGAGAGGTTAGAAATGAAGAGTGTGGGAATCAAAGCGGGGTATAATGTCATGTCCTTATGCGACCCATTTTTTTTTTTTCTTTAAAGAAGTCCCCTCCTATACGCAATCCCCATCTCCGGATATTTTTCTTTTGTGCTGCAACAGCCACAGAACAAAACCCTAACACTACCTTCCCACTTGAAGTAGTGTAGTGTTGCACCACCTGATCAATTCCCCACAACCTAACCTTTTTCTGTGTTCCTTTATATCTATGCCTTTCCTTTTGATCTCTTTCTTTCATTATTCTCTTTTCTATCATCTCTATTGATTATAATGGCCACCACCTTAATTATAATACCCTCGAGCCTGTGTCCATAGGCACCCTATCCACACTCACTTACGCATGGCACATGATCATGCATGATGGTCCTATGGCTTCATCACCATGCAAAATCTATCATTCAATCGCAATTGCCTATCAACGTAGCATGTTGCAATTTATCGATTATGTTGTACCATGAATATCCTTCGTCGCAATGCAATTCAACCCATCAAGATAAAAATTTGCTATGGTATCAATCCTAATTCAAATCTTTTCATGAACAACAGAAAATAAACACATCATCAACAACTTAATCATTATTATTAATTATTAAAACTATTAAAATTGAACTTGCATTTCTTTGCAAGTATTATTATTATTATTTTTTCTCTGTCAAAGACATTTATTGTTAAAGAATGCAGCTTCAACCAACCTTAGATTTACCTTAATAATGAATTAGAGCAATAAGGCCTGTGCTAAACAAACCATCCCTTTTTTACAGGTAAAAAAAAAAAAAAAAAAAAGTAGAAATCCCAAAAGCATTTGCATGCTTTTGCTGATAGCTCCACTGTAACTGTCAACTTTGAAACCACCTCATCTGGCCTATAAATCAGTCTTAAATCCCAATAAAAAGGCATCTCACAGGGTAATAATACAATATAGTTCATGACCATTTCATGTACCTTTGGTGAGAGAGAGAGAACTGGAGGTTAGAAGAAGAAATTTGGCTAGGATACAAAAATTAACAGTAGTTTTGTAAAGACCAAAATTACATTCCGGGGCTCGCAGAGAACAATGAATCCAGACACGGGTGGATGGTTGCAGCGGCGACACGTGGCTCCATTGGAAGCGCACTTATTGGGCGTCGCTGGACTCCGCTCCCTCCAACCCCCCGAAAAAGGACGAGGTGGGCCCCCTCCCACCGTGCTGTTCCCACGTGCCATCGGCTGCCGTAACCCACTCCCCCTCCCGTTGGACTTTCGATCCCCCGGTCCCACAACCGCACACGTGGAAACCCTCCCAACGCGACACGTTTCGTAGCAGAGCGGGCGCCACGTCGGGCGTCGCAGCGATTTCGGTACGACGGGGGGTTGGAACGAAGCCTGGCTCCAGGGGGCGGGGATTCGGTGAGGAAGGGCGGGGCCCACGGCGGTCGCAATCGGAGCCCGTCACCATCCGCAAGTGTGGGTCCCGCGGTAGGCGGGAAAGGTCAAGGGGGCGGCCAATGAGCGACGAGCTGCGTCGCCGTCGCGGGGCCCACCACGACGCGCGCCTCACAGCCACATAAAATTATGAAATCATTTAATCCAATCCAAGTTAAATGAAGAGCTTAAAAGGTCATTAAGAGCCTTTTAAACCGCCATCGCTAATTAGAGGTCATGGCCCCTGGGGGAAGAAGCGGAGCGCGACACGCATTAAGGTTACGTCCATTTGGGACTAAAAGTAGAGGAGAGACCATAAAAGGTGACTCGCTCGCTTGTGGATTCTGGCTTTACTGATTTATCAAACATCAGCTGCTGATAATGATGTGAGAATGGGATCAGTGTGGTCTCATTGTTTTCAAGTTCTTCGTGGAGAACACCAGTTTAGTAGTTAGGAGCCGTGGATGACTGACAATGGCTGATTTTGATATACATAATGTGTGATAACTTGCACAAGCAAGTTAGAAGGTTTGTGTTGCCACCAGCCTTGCTTACATTAGTTATTGTTTCTTCAGTTTATGCAGTTTTTTTTTTCTTTTTTTTAAAAAAAAAATCTTCTTAAAACTTTCATTTCAGTGTAACTCGATGATTAGTAGTTAATCATAAATAAATTTTTTTTTAATTTTTTTTTTTAAAAAAAAATGGTTTGGGGTTGCATCATTCAACTTATAGAAGGGACGTAATACCTTTTGCCTATGGATCCATAATTTCAATAAGATATGATTGAACAATGAGGTCAAGCTTACAATATATTACGATAGATGCATTTTTCTTTTGGATTCATGGAACATCCAAATTTGATAAAATCTCAATCATAGCAATTATGAAATAATAAATGCACATAGTCAACATTTAGTCCACATCTCAAAATTTAAATTCCAAGTCATTTTCAAACATGGTAGGACAAGTCATGCTGGCTTGTTGAAAGAGATAAAATAAACTATTTATGATGTATTTTTTTATATGTTTGGAATAGAATATATAAATGTAGCTTTGAATGTTATTCAACGAAGCTAACATCAGATAATCCTAGAAAATAATAACATAACGAAGCTCTTATAGCTGGTCCAAGTATGCATGCTTAGCCATTCAAACATGAAGTAGTTTAGGGTGGTTGAGGGGGTGACCAAGAGTAAGGTATTATGCAACACATGGAGGGGCCGGGAGCAGTAAGTGGACATGAATGATTGGAAGTACTGCTCCCAAAGTCTAAAATGAAACGTGGTTTCTTCTACCATTGTAGGACCAAGAGACTCTAAAGGAGGACAAAGCCTCCATGTGTCCTCATCTTGGAGAGTGAGAGGAGAGGGGCCTTTTTGTGGAGGCTAGCACAAGTTGGAGGAGGAATCAGAAACTACAGTATAGTCATAGTTGGAGGCATATGGTTTCTAGGAATTTGATGTTATGTTCGTGGCCCCAAACATTGCCCGGCACGCAGGAATGTGTGCGCTATACTTGCTTGCTTTTCTCTACCTGTTATCCTTGCCTGAGATCCATTCCTTTCACCTTGTGTTTGATATTGATTAAATCCCAAGCTACATTAATTAATCCTCTTATTATTGTTGGTTTGAATAGAGCAAAATTGCACCTCAACTGATCTAAATAAAGAAGCTAGGATGGTTCAACAAAAGTTAGATTTAACCTATGAAATTGGTAATTGATCATTTCTTATTGAGTAAATGATTGGGCATGATTATTAAGTGATAGATTTTAGATCATTGCATATTGGTTCCGATCAGACTGAGCTGTTTCTCTACTTGAGATGACTTGAATTGCTTTAAATTCTACCCCTATCCCTACTTGCCTAGCAAGGTTTGTCAAAATTTAAACCTTAATAGTTTTCCTTCGATTTGAATCTAAGACTTGATAGTGAATTAGGTTTTGGTCATGTCAGGGTCTATTCAATTTGCTACACCCCCTGCACTACCATTCAAAACACTAGAAACACATTGAGTTGAAAGGTATGGGTATACTCCCTTCTACAACTTCGGTTATGCTTGATCATAAAATGTTCATGAACACAAGCTTATCGTGATATTTCTTCAACTTTTGAAACTAGCTGAAATCATACATTCAAAATCTAGGTCACACTCATGTTCGCTTTAGATAATATTTAGATGGGATAGGACTCCCATAAAGAAGTTCACTTTAATGATGAGTAAAGAATATTATATATATATATATATATATATATATAAAAGGAAAGCCATCTAGTTAGTTTAGAAATATGTGCACATAGTTGTATCCTTAGACTTGTCATCAAGGCTTAGAAATTTCTTTGATTGAATTTGATTGTCGTGTTTGCACTGCTAACCAATACTTTTAACCAGTATTGACACCTTTTAATCAATGCCCAATCAATTTGATAATAAACTAAATTAGTTAGCATTCGTCATCTAATGTGAGTCATAAGAAGGGATGAGCAAGATTTGAAATGGCCAACTCCAATATTCTAATTGTATTGGCCTTTGTCAAGAGGGTCCACCACTATTACTTTTTTTTTAAGCCTAGCATTCAATCCCCATGTTGAAGCATCAACTAAAGGTCAAAACCCTAGCCAGCATAAAATGTCACCCGACATTCAGTAGGAGCATACGACAAGTTTGCAAAGATTCTTATCGAAAGGACATGAGAAGCTCGACAACACATGTTTACAATTTTGTTGAGCTAAAATCTACGTCACTTTCACAATTATCAGTAGTCAAAAACGTCATGCGATGCGTCATCATCGATGTGCCACTTTGATAATTTCATGCTACCATCCATCTACGAGAACTCTTGGCTTTCATAGAAACCCATTCAACTTCTACGTGCTATGAATGTATTCTATATGCTTTGAATTGAATTATATTTCCTTTCAATTAGTGCTAGAATGCAATGAATGTATTTTCTATGTTCTGAATTTGAAAAATATTTCCTTTTGATTAGCACTAGGGAACAACATAACATGCGACCTAATATTGATTAGACAAAAGCAATTCTCTTATTTGCATCAAGTAATTTCTCAATTAGCTTGTCTATGGCGGCAATGGAGTCGCAATTGACATCCTCGAACGTTTCCCTTCTTAGGACTATCTATTTTATCGAAATGAAGGATGATCCCATCAACTAAAGGAATATGATACGACCTTTAGTTCAGTATGCCAAAGAATATGCTGACAGGTTCAACCATAGACTGATCATATGTTCCAAGCTTTCACTAGTGATGACTTGGAGCATAGGTATATAAGATCACAACCGATCGATTAGACCATTCCCCTTGCTAGATCTCCAAAAGAAGCGGATGTGACCTTGTGGTTGGAGGTTTTCCACCAGCAACTGCAGTCGTCCAAACCCTCCATACACAAAAGCATATATTATTTATTATAAGGTGGAGTGATCAAAGCCGTGCCCTTCTTCTATTTTTACACGCCATTGGCTTTGGAATCTCAAGTGGCTTCTTTTAGGTGGGAATCGATGCCTGTGAGGAGGTCAGATGCCTTGGAAAGTTGTGACAATGCCTGAAGGTGTGAAAGGTATGGAAAAGGATGTAGCGATCGGTTTCTTTAAGGGTTGGGCAGTGCGGCCCTCTCTCCATTTGATACGCGACTCTCCTCTGAGAACGATGTGTTTGCGATTATTTTATAAGACGAGGTGCCCTGGCTTCTTGCGTCGCCGTCTTCGATCCCTCTGCTTCTTTGATGGGATACTCCTAAAAGACTTACTTCATTCCAGGGCGGTACGTAATCGATTGGGTTTTCCGATACTTAATAGCCCTCCGTGCGCTTCTCGATGACGAAGCTTGTGAGCTTCGGCGGACGTACGCGCGCACGTGCGCGCTTCAATAATAATTAAAAAAAAAAAAAAAAAAGTTACCTGTTCAACATTGCAGTGCTTGCGATATCACATGAAATTATTTTTGTTAAAAATTTATTTTTCATCCTCAAACTTTTACTTAAAATTCATTTCTAACCCTTAAACTTTCAATTATAAACATTTAATTTTTTTTAATATATTTTAAAAATATTATTTTTTAAAAAATATTTTATTATATTAAATTTATTACTGATCAAATATCTGATGATGTATCGTTTTATAAGTACTACGTTAGAATTGTATATAATAAAGCATCAAAGAGATATTATTTTTTTAATATAATGATTAAATTGTAATGAATAAAAGTTTAAAAATTAAAATAAATTTTAAGTGAAAAATTTGTTGAAATCCGTTTCTAGTAGTCCAATATGCCCTCACAAGCCCAAAAGGCCCTACTGGGCCCTTAGATAGCCGGGCCATGAGGCGACCCAAAGAAAGTCCTGGCTACCCAACCACTAGCTCTATTAACCCTGTGATGTGACAAGTAGAAGCGACGCGGCGATGGACGGTGGCGGAGATGGGTGGAGCGAGGCGGTGGAGGACCTGGTGGACGGGGGCGACGTAGAGGGAGCGATCTCAGTCCTCGAGTCCGTCGTCGCCAAGCTTGAAACCAGCTCCACGCCGTCCAACGACCTCCGCCTCGCCTCCGCTCTTGGCGACCTCGCCGACCTCGCCGACCTCCACTCCTCTCGTGGCTTCTCCCTCAAAGCCGACGAGCTCCGCTCCCGCGCCCTCGCCCTCCGCGCCCACCCGAGATCAGGGTCAGTCAAACGCTCTCGGCGGCCAGATTAGGACTGGGGTTTCTGTCATTTGATCAGAATTTGTTCTTGATTCGTTTTCCTTGATCTTTTCTTGTGGATTCAAGGGAGTATAAGCCGGCGAAGGAGAAAGAACCACCGAAAGAAGAAATTAGGGTTTCCAGTCCCTCAAACAACCAATATGAAGACGAAGATGGTATCTTTTCTCGCTCATTGGCTCCCATTTGGAATTCTGGGTAGCACATATGATCTAATGCTGGGAAATTCGTTTTTCTTTTTCGGTAAATGAGAAGACTGGGAGGCTATTGTCGACCGTGGGGCACCAGGCGATGTGTTGCTCTCGTTGCGGAATGAGGCAGCTTCGAGTCCTTCAAGGGATGATCCTGAACCTATCGTAGCTCCTAAACGGCGAGGAAGGGGGTCGTTTTTGTACAAAAAGAGCTATATGCACAGTGACCAGCTAGACATTGAGACCGCCTTAGAAAACGATGCTGCGTTGGAGAATGCAACAGAGGCTCGTGGGGTTGACTCGACCGGAACTGGAAACTGTGAGTGTTTTACTTGCTTAGATTCATGTTTGATTTTTACTAAGAAAGAACAAGAAAGTCATTGTGATCTTTACTGTGCTCGCAGCAAGATTTGGTACCAGCCATATTCTTGTTCTATATGATTTTCCTCCTAGTACTCGAACAGTGGATCTAGAGAAGCACTTTGAGAAATTCAAAGATCGCGGGGTTGCTATTCGCTGGGTTAATGATACGGTTGCGCTCGCAGTCTTTCGAACACCTGCCATAGGTAAGCTGTATGATCTGATTTCTTCCTTTTATTGTTTGTGAAGCATTCTTTCTGAATGTAGAATTTAACAATAACCATCTGGACTAGGAGGTCTTATGATGCATTGGTTTAGTGTCATATCTGAAGCAAATGGTGGGAAATTAGGATTTCATAATTGAACCAGAAATTGATGTTAGCAAATTATGCGATTAACTCGGTGCGTGGATGAATTTTCTATCGTGGATTCGAACTGAGTATCGAGTTACCCTTCACAAGACTGATATTCATGGTTAATGATCGTTTAGTATTCCATTCATCTTAGAGATTTAAAAGGTTCACCATTGTTGATATTCTTCCTTACCTGTGTCCTTCTCCAACTAGCAGAAGAAATTGCTCATAACTAAGTAGGGAGCTCTTTTGAAACCTTCGGTTGTGTCTATCATTCGCCAACCCAATCTAACCTATCTCATATCTCATTGACTGGATTTGATTAGGTGGGGCTACTTTGTCGCGTCATGTTCTTACACCTCTGTTGTTCTTAATACATGGTTCTTTGTGTTGTTTTGAGGGAAAAAATTTAAAGTGTGTTTGCTTATAAATGGGGAATGTAGAGAATTGACTTGGTTATTTTTTCCTTGAACAATTTTCATGAGAAGTTTATCATTGTGGTCACATATTGACTTCAGGGAGCATGAGAATAATTAAAGATATGTTTTAGAGTAATTTAAGCTGGTTTTATAGGACTTGAGTGTCTTTGAATGACTTGGAAAAAATAAAACTAGTGGTGACTCCATTCAATTTAGCCCTTTTTTTATGTAAACATAATCAAATATAATATTTTAATGCGATTGATACTTTCAATGAATGTAAACTACCACCACACCACCCACCTTTTCAAATGGGTGTCCTTAATGTGCTGTTGGAATTAAAAGGATTGAAGAGAAGGGAAAAAGAGAAGAAAGTTTGTCAAGCTCAACTTCAACAAAACTTTCTATCACGACACCTCGCATGATGGTGCTAGTTTTATCTCGAGGAATGAAGTGGGAACCAACTTGAAGGAATGACATCTGAGCTGCTTGGGAAGGCATTGAAGTTGGTAGTGCGAAGTCTACTGCCTTGTTGATTGCCTCTCCAAAGTGATTGAAGGGGACACCAAGGTGGTTGTCAATCTTTTTCCAACAGTCAAATGGTTCCACATGTACAGGGAAGCCTACTGCCTTGTTGATTGCCTCTCCAAAGTGATCATCTTAACCCGCCTGCTTCTATTTGGATCATGACTACTCACGACCCCTCATGGTTGCCATGGATTGTAATGTTTTTTAGTTCATTGAAAATGAGAGTAGTAATATATAGGCCTAAAGCCTAAATGTCAACAGGAAAAAAATCTTGTATATTTAATGGAGATGGTTATCTTCCCAACTTATGTAGATGAAATCAAGGTCGATTTTATTTTGAAGTTGTATGAATTTTGTAGTGTTACATATTTATTGAGAGACAAACTAGAAAGATCATGTTGGTTGGGTATTTGTTGGGTTTGGAAAGACCATAGGAGATATTATATTATGTTTTGCAGCTCTGTCATATCTTGGAGCAGTGATATTGACATTTTTGCACATCTTAAAGGAACAAAGTTATTTTACTCAAGTTACTTGGATTTACCTTAAAGAAGATTGTGCCTAGGTCAAATGGTAATCATGATGCTAATCCTTTGTTCAAACATTACAAGGGAGATTTGACTCCTTAACAAGTAGGACTACGTGACGGCTTTCACAATCCTTGTTTGCACAATCTTTGCTCCATGCCTACCTTGAGGTGAGGCAACTTCATTAAGGTGCTTGTAAAGGATGCCTTGCATGAGCCTCACTAAGATGCCAAGGTCCTAGTAGGGTACCATCATATAAACTCTCTATTTTGTGTGTATGTGATTATGGAAGGCTGTGAGCATATTTTGCATGTGTCATGTGCTTTGATGTCTGCTTGTGTGTTCAAGCAAGTTGTGTTTTCTAGTATGATATTTCTTGTCAAATACATTTAATATCATTAATTTATTATATAACACATGATAAATAATGCGCACATGCATGTATGTAAGTACATACATATATGCATGTATGTACATATGTATGTACATATTTGTGTTTGTGCTTGTACATATTGTGCCTGGCTTCGCGAAGGCACATGCCTCACCTTGTGCTTAGATTCCAAGTGACCTCACTAACCGGTGCTACTTGAACCTTTAATAACTTTGGCTTCCTTAGCAAAATAAGCACGTGATGTTTTTGTGACCCATTGCCTGATCTTATGAGCAACTTCCCTTCAAAATAAATCAACTCAAACATACATAATCATGTCCCAGCATTTCTGTTTCTATTTAACTACTTTTTGTTTTTCCATATTTCTAAAGGTTTCATGTTGGTTTTATTGAAGAGAATGTGAAGACTTGGTCTTTGACATACTGTAGCTCTTTGCCACATAAGACATACTGATATGTTGTGCTATATTACCTAGACTTTTGGATTTAACCTGAACTACTCATGCTTGATGCTTAAACATGCGTATGACTGGAGATGGCTCTGTGAGAAGAAATTCTTACATACATACACCCTTTTCCGGTATTGAATCATGAATCCATGTAACGTACCTATGTATTTCTTTTCTCCATCCCCTTTTCCTCATGCTATCCATAATTCTATCATTGATGCTAATCTAGTTGAAGATTTTTAGGTTTTATATTGCTGAATTAATCAGCTTGTGCTCTGTCTAATGACAAGACAGAGCATAAGTTAGTGGCTAATGACAAGACAGAGCATCTCTTGAAACCTAAATCATCTGTCAGTCTTTATCATCTGACAGCCCCTTTCCAACTGGTCTCCATTCAGCTGATAAAGATATCTTGGACACCACTACCATTGCCCTTTATGTGTGAATCCAGCTTAGGCGTTACATCGGTGGTGTTTCATTTTGCCAGGCTGTTCTGAGAATCTTATATGTTTGACTGCAAGAATACTATCTCCTAATCATAAACCAGACCAAAATTAAGTTAGCTTTCCATTTTTAATCGAAAACATAAATACGTATTGTGGACAGCTCAGCAGAGAAGTAGCCACTCTTTTTCAGAGAGGAAAAAAAAAAAAAAACACGCTAATTGATACATCATAGACACAATTAAGAAGTATCCACTTCTGATGTCAGTTTGAGAGCTAGTTAGGTCATTGGTTTAGGTGCTGTATCAATACTCCCTTTCTTTAGAAGCTTCTTTCCAAGCTTGTCACTTTTATTGATAATTTTGATGAGTAGTGCATTATCTAGGATCAGAAGGCAGAACTAGATTTGTCATTCTTAATTTTATATAATTAAATAGGCTTTCTTAGGATAATTATACATTGCTACTAGTTGCAAGTCTGTAAAGGCTCTTATGGATGTTTTATATCTTTTTTTTTTTTTTTTTGAGGGAATTTTGGATGTCTTATGTCAAATTTATTGGCTTGATGGTTGGCATTATGTATATGTTTGAGGATCAAAGACTCTCTTTACTATCTTGTATTTTGTATACATCTTTGAGATTTTGTATGAATATTTCTCTTAACCTTCTGTTGCCTTTCACCAGTAGTTTCATGTTTGACATATCTTATTTCTTCCCTTCTGTCTGCACATTATATTTTTATGATTTGCCAAACATATTATTAGGTTCTTTCTTATAGGTACTTCAATATATAAATGTCATAATCTTGTTAAAAGGATACAAATACGTTCTTTGCTAAATTGTTTAACTGTACCATTCTATTGGCAGTCATGCATCCATGACACCGTTTTCTCTTGCAGCACATGAGGCCCAGAGGAACCTTAATTGCCCATTCAAAATACGTTCACTTTCTGAGGATGACAACTTGTTGACCCAGCTCACCACCAGGGGTATGACCTCTTGAAAATGCATTCGATTACCATTTTGCTTTCCATGGCACTGCACTTTTGTTTCTTGTATTTGCAAGCACATGTTGGTATCCCTTGGAATCTGTTTCTAATCATAGACGAAATGCTTCAGATCTGGAGCCTCCTTATCCAAGGCTGAAAACATCAGCAAGAACAGCAGAAAGATTGATTGCCCAAGGAATGGGAATAAAGGCCCCCTCTACAACATTTGGGTCTAATGAGTTGAGGAAGCAAGAAAGAATCGTATACATGCTCGTCAAACCTTGCGTGATGACGCATGGGGGTTCTGATAAACCATTATGCTCCTTATTATATATTCAACCGCATATGCATCACCCTTCTGCGTTTACTCCACTACCACACATTTGTCATTTTGATGGGGTTCTTAAATGACCAGTGAAGTGGAGGCAACGTCCTCTGAGTTCCTGGGGTCTTATTGTCCGAGTCATCTATTGCTGTCGGGTTGTTTTTTTTATCGATTTAATTTATTCATGGTGAGCACTATTGGTGGAAGGATGTCGCATGCAGAGGGCAAATTTCTATTTGTATTTACTCTTCATCATGCGTGCTGAACTTAGGAAATTACTGCATAACAAGTGTTAAAAATCTTGCCCTCTCTTATCATAATAAGAGGAGGTATGGAAAGAATATTTATAATTTTTCCACTGTTGTACCTGTGATAGAGTGAAAATAGTGCTGCAAACTTTCTTGGCAAGGTCCAAAATAGTCCACAAGCCGAACAGCTGAGCTGTTTAGATGGCCGATGTTCAACAGAATTGGCTTTTCTTTGTACTGAAATTGTCTTTGTTATAAGCAAGATCCGAGGCAAGGCCTGTCGTGAGGAGGCTTTTGTTAAGCATTTTGACTGGACTCAGAATCCTCCTCGGGTTTGGGTGCTGATGTGTGATGAGTCTGAAAGATCTGAGGCAAACAATTCTTGCTTCTTGTTGGAACTACGAAACTACGAAGGCTAAAATGGTACTACTGAAAGTGAGGTGAAGAGAACTAAGGGGTGCGATATTGGAACTCGGTCTTTTAAATTCTTTTATTCTTTTTGTTTCTTATCCGAATTTTTTTACGACTAAAACTGTTCGATCCATCTCATTTGAAGCCCTCAAAAATCGTATAATTGGACTCAGGAAGTGGCCTCCCTCTCGCCGCCAATTCATGATGTGCGGCTGCACTCATCAATCCAAAGGGCGATGGGTCGGATTTTGTGCACCCATCATGCTTCAATGAATGCCCCCTATCCCAATTTAATTAATAGCTTGAACACCCGGACGCCCTCTCACTCTCAAGCGAGGAGGCCAACAACATCGCGCACCTTGGGTTCGGGTCAATATGTGGACGCAAACTGGTTGTATTGCTTTACCTGACGGAAAGAAAACAATCCATTAAAGACACCGTCTGCTGTGTAACTTCCTCTCTTGCGGCAGTCCAAGTGGAAGGGACGCGACAGAGAGGCTACCTTGGTGTCCCATGATGCCACTAGTTTAGAATAAACCGAAAATCCAGCGAAATCGGCGTCGTTTCACATGAACAGATAGAAGGCCTTTCTGGAACGAGGAAAAAATAAAAAAAAAAAGACGACAATGGATTATGCAACCACCACATGGTTCCTCCTTCCTTTTATCCGTTGCACATGTAGCATGACTTAAGCTCGTATAAATTATGTAGCTTCAAAGAAAATAAAAGAAAAGATAGGTTTTAAATATAATCAAATAAAATATTTGATCAATTTTTTTATCTTTTAATATGCATGGATTTTAAAGTTATTCATCTTTTCTATTTTTAAAATTTTTAAATTTTATAAATTTAAAATAAAAATGATCATCAAATATAGGCTATATTTTAATATAGTTAAGTTTACCCCCTTTCTCTCTCTCTTTCTGTATATATATATATATATATATATATAATTTTTTAAAAAATAATAGCTATATATGTATTTCTCTCTTTCAGAAAAATAATAATTTTTTTTTATATATAAAAAGATTTGATCAACTTTTTCATTTCTGCATTCATACGGATTTCAGAGTTATTATTTTTTTTATTTTTTTATTTTTAAAATTCATAAATTATATGAATTCAAAATTAAAAAGTTGATTAGAACTAAATTTAAAAAATATTCTACTATATATATATATATATATATATATATATAACTTTCAAAATAAACAATAGTTATCAGCAAAGTTATATGCCACTCTTCAGACGTTGTGGGACAGCTCAAACGTGGTCAACCATTGTTTAAAAAAAGAAAAATTAAGAAGCTCCGAGACAACTTGAAGAGGGAAAAAATAAACACATCACCATACCTCAAGAGGGGAATAAAAAATCAAGTCTATGATAAATTACAGGTCTCGGAACTTCTCACGAAGATTCCCAAATCCCAAACCCCGTCAACTCTGTTACAATGGTAGATGCGTCTCTATCCCGGGGTTCCTCCGCAGACACCTCCATCACTGGCTTGCTTTGACTTTATAAATATATATATATATATATATATATACATACATATTTTTAATGCATAACTTTATCCTTTTTTTTTCTTTTCTTTTGAGGGAAATCCTAAGGAGAAAGGAATCCCCACGAAACTTTATTAGAATCATAATTATTTACAAGAGAGATTGCAGTGTGTTAGGAGATAGAAGGATACAGAGTCAACTCTACTCCCTTTTCAACACCGTCCTTGGGCCGCCACGAGGGTTCGTATTGTCTGCAGCGATTGTGAAAGAACTAATAACAAAAGGGGAGAGATTAGGAAAACCGGATGCACAAGAAAGTAGTAAGAAAGAAAGAAGCAACCTGACTGAGACCAGATTTTAAAAAAAGCCTTCATCGACATAAATTAACAACCATCTAGACGCAACTCATTGCGTCAAATGAAGGCCAAGTCCCACCCTCATTCATTTACTGAGAGAGAGAGAGAGAGCGATTATGACATGACTTTTTTTTTTTTTTGCATGATTTGGGGGGAGTGACCCCCAATTTATTGACCTTATCTTTGTTCAAAATGCATTGCATTGCATTTCAGAGAGGACCGAAAAAAGACTCTATCCAATATGATGGTTAAAAGAGGTAAAAAACTGTTCTTAGTAAGACTGACATAGACTGCACTTCTATCAGAAAACACTCGCATCATTAGATTCTGGCATCCAGTACAATTAGTGCTGCATCCATTAGCATATAACCTTTACATTCGGAGGAATCACCTCACCTGATACATGGTCAAGATTCAAGATCATAGAAGCAAATTTCTGTGCCAATGCGTAGGAAACCTTTGGCTAAAAGCCCATAGAAACTATACATGTCAACGGTTTATGAGACCACTTGATATTAGCTGAGTTGGGAACGAGGAAGAAAGGAACCACCAGCTCTTCTGACGAGGTCATCGCCTTAGCTTCTGGTCAACCCAAAAATTCTTTCATTTCTCACTGAAACATCCAATCCCCTGCCTTCCTTTCCATGACCTCAAACATAGCACACAAATAAATTGAGAGAATACAGGATCTTGGCAGCTCCTTCCAATCCTTTCTTTATCATCCTCTCCAATGGCTTCCGCAATATCCTGCATGCTTTTCCTCTCGATGTTAGCATTGAAATGTCCACCAGGTGCAGCTCAGCTACGGCAGGCCAACATAAGCTTGGACTCCTCACTGCGTCCCACTACCAACCCTCCCGCATGGTTCTCCCCTTCTGGGAATTTTGCCCTTGGATTCTACCCAGAAGGCAGAGGCTTCTTTGTCGGGATATGGCTCGCGACATCTGATGGAAACGCCACCATTATTTGGACAGCAGAGCGAGACGGTCCGTCAGTTTCCAAAGATGCTGTGTTAAAGCTAACGTTGAACGGACTTAAGCTAGAAGACAGGTCCATCTCCCAGTTTACCAAGGATGCCTATGCTTCCTCTGCCTCCATGCTCGACTCAGGGAACTTCGTCATCTATGGTTCCAACCCCGATATCATCATATGGCAAACTTTTGATATTCCAACTGATACAATCATGCCAGGTTAGATACTGTCACTTCATCATATCTATGGTTCCAACTTCGATATCATATGGCAGACTTTTGATATTCCAACCAATGCAATCATGCCAGGTCAGATACTGTCAGCTGAAACTGAGCTCATCTCCAGCATCTCTGATACAAACCACTCTAGTGGAAAGTTTCGGCTCAAGATGCAGAATGACGAGAACCTCGTTATGTATCCTGTGGAAACCTTAGATGTTGGTGAAGATGCTTACTGGGCCTCTGGAACAGTTGGATATCGCAACCTGAGCCTAAATTTCGACAATGATGGTAGGCTTTACCTGTTCAGCTCCAATTTCACGAAGAACATAACAACTGCCTACCAAAGCCAGCCAACGCTGATCTATCGTGCAACATTAGACATGGATGGGAGATTCAGGTTATATGCTCATGATTTGAAGTCAAAGACGATGGAGGTTTTAAAGGTACTCCCAGATTCGACAGATCAGTGCGATGTCAAGGGCACCTGTGGCTTGAACAGCTACTGCACTTCCACAGCTGGGCCAGTGGTATGCTCATGTTTGCCTGGCTTTGATTACGTTGATGCTAACAGAACAGCAATTGGATGCACGAGGATCTTCACCAGCAACGGTTGCTACCTGAAAAATGATAGTGTGATGCAAAACATGTCTACTTTGGAGAATGTAGCGTGGGTAAATGATCCCTACGCTGCACCATTCTCTGTTACGAGCAAGGAAGATTGCAAAAACAAATGTTTGGAAGACTGCAATTGCGATGCCGCTTTCTTTCAAGACAACAAATGCAGTAAACAGAAATTTCCACTGAAATATGGGCGGGGAGATGGAAAAGGCTTGACCACGACATTCATTAAGGTGGTCACCATGAGCCCTGCAGCAGTTCCAAACATGATGATTAATAAAGAGTTCCGCACTAAGATCTTAATTGTGTCTCTGGCTGTTATTGCAGGCTTAGCATGCACCATTGCTGTTTTAACTTTCTTTATTTGTAGGCAACGAGCTGGAAGCTACACAAGGATGGGGAGAAGCAGAGAGCTTGGTTTGGTTGATGAAATAGCACCCAGATGTTTTTCATACCCTGAGTTGAGGGAAGCAACAGATGGTTTCAAGGAAGAGCTAGGTAAGGGGGCCTTTGGAACTGTATTTAAGGGGACCTTGTCAAATGGTGAAAGAGCAATTGCGGTAAAAAGGCTTGAGAGGGTGGTGGAAGAGGGCGAAAGAGAGTTCCACACAGAGATGAGGGCGATTGGAAGAACTCACCATAAGAACTTGGTAAGACTGCTTGGTTTTTGTGATGAAGGCTCCAACAGGCTCCTAGTCTATGAGTACATGAGCAATGGTTCACTTGCAGACCTTATCTTCAAGACTGAAAGACGCCCTTGCTGGGATGAACGGGTAAGAATTGCACTGGATGTAGCCAGAGGGATTCATTATCTGCATGAAGAGTGTGACACACGCATCATACATTGCGACATAAAGCCTCAAAACATACTGATGGATGACAATTGGACAGCAAAGATATCAGATTTTGGATTAGCAAAATTACTAACACTGAGTCAGACAAGAACATTTACATGCATTAGAGGTACAAGGGGGTACCTAGCACCAGAATGGCACAAGAATGCACCGATATCAGTCAAGGCAGATGTTTACAGTTTTGGGATTGTGTTGTTAGAGATCGTATGCTGCAGAAAAAGTTTGGATTTGGAAGCTGAAGTGGATGCAATCGTTCTTCTGGACTGGGTTTATAAATGCTTTGAAGCTGGAGAGTTGGAGAAGCTGATATCTGATGAAGTAGATATGACAGAGTTGAATAGGCTTGTGAAAGTGGGGTTATGGTGCACTCAGTCTGAACCAGCTTTTCGGCCTGCTATGAAGAATGTGGTGATGATGCTGGAAGGAAATATTGACACATCCCTTCCTCCAGCACCTAATTCTAGCTCTTGATCAGCAAATGTCATCAAGCTAGTTCCCTCGTAGCATGCGTAGTGGTTTCTGTTTCTGATAAGCAATGTGTACTCTTTTTCTGTTTAAGAAAGCATGTTTTTCCTTTTGTTAGCTTTGTATTCAGGGAACCTAATAATGCAAAATAATCATTGTATCTTATGTCAAAGATGAGTAGTATTTTTAATGAGAGCAAATATGATTATATGAAGATATATGTTATAAAGTTAGAGGTGCATCTAGAATGTTATGTAGTTGGCATTTACCTTGGAGATTTCAGGCAACATTTTATAGCACAACAGCACAGCCTCCCATGTTGTATGAGTCAAAGAGCTAAGCAATAAAGCAAGCCAATGAAAACAACTTGAATGTAGCAATGAGAATGTAAAAATGGATGTATAGTAAAACTAAAAAGGTTGAAATGAAAAAATAAGTATATTAGAGGATTTGGAGAAGCTATACAAATGAAGGATTCAGTGATAGAAAATTGACTAAGATGGTAAGGTCATGAACAATTAAGATTTAAGAAGGCTCTAGTAAGAGGAGATATTTTAGTTTATATTGAAGATGGTAAGAAAAAAATGGGACAATATTAGTTCGTTAACTGAGGTTTCAATTAGTCCTTTAACTGAGACAATATTCCATGAGATCCCAACATTAGGCCACAAACTACCTTTATCCTTTGTCATCAATTTAAGACAAATTCAAGTGACAAATATAACAGGTTATCCACAAGAAGAAAATATAGCACAAAGCAAAAAGGCAAGAAGGATGCAACATTGAACAAGAAAGATAAGTAGGGTTCAATTAATATATAAGGAAGTTCTTTCGCACTAGTTTCATGGCCTAGAATATCAATGAAGATATCAATCATTAGAGTGCAATTGGACACCACTATCAATCAAAACATAAGATTTTCATTTTTTTTATTAATAGCTTTCTGACTTATGTATTAGAAAAAAACAAACCACTGATACAAAGACAATCAATCAATTTGGCCACAGCCTTCATTCAGAAAGAATAGTGTCTAAGTCATCATTCTGTCCAAACAAACTTAAATACTCTGTCGTGCATTCCGTCGAACATTCCGCATGCACAACAGAATTTACAACACTAGGACGCTGCTTTACGAAAAAAAAAACCCCCTTCATTAGCAGTTATTATAAGAAGACTAAAAGCATAACCTAGAAAGGATACAAATAATTTTTTTAAAAAAATCATACATATAACGGATGCATATCTATAAAACCCATACAAGCGTGAAGCACGCGGGAGTGCGATGGAAGGAAGGAAGGAAGGAAGGAAGGAAGGAAGGAGGGACGAGGCGGGTGTAGGAGTCAAGGTAGGGTTTGTGAGTTTCACATTCTGGAAACGGTGCCATTTGTAGGTAACGAAAGCTTGAATCTTGGCCTTTGGCTCTTCGGGAACTGTTTGCAAGGGTGTGCAACGAAGACTCAAAAGCTTCCAACTAATGCTGACAAGAGCCGTCTTTGTTCTCCAGAATGCAGGGCAAGGTCTAAAACTAAGAGTACTCCCAGGCGCACTCCTTACACAGAGTAGATTTGGGGGAGAGGCTTTGAGGGGGAAAAGGAGAGGCAAGGAGAATGGGGCTTGGGATGGTACTTTTTATTGTTCCAAACCTCTTTAACAATAATAATTTTTATCCTTCTAAACTCTTTTAACCTTCTAAACTAAGGATTTGAAAGGAAAAGGAAAAATAGGTTCTCATTATTTTTAATTATTTTTATTTTATTTTTAAATATTATTAAAATTTATAAATTATCTAGCTATAACAAAATTCTCTCACTCACACTCTCTCTCTCTACTTATAGCCACACAAACTTCCTTGTGTAACACTTCTCACTCTCTCTCTCTCTCTCTCTACTTATAGCCACACAAACTCCCTTGTGTGACACCTCTCTCTCTCTCATGTGGTTAGTAAATATAATATTGTAACGCCCCAAGCCCACCCATTAGCCTAATTAACTTCTAGCGGACCGAAACCCCCGAAAACTCGAGTGAAAATTAATGGATTGCATGAACTTGAGTTATAAGTACATAGCACATTTCTCTCCCACTAAACTTGGGGTATCACAATCTCCCCACCTTATAATGCGACGTTCTCGTCGCACGCACGCTACAATCTAGCCAGAATCTATCCCGAGAGTCCTTTCCTCATGCCCACTCAAGTCGGGTCGTTAGTGTTGCAAGGGTGACTCCACCTCATGGCGGGACTTCATCACCACCCCATGGGTGGGCATGGGGTGGTCCGTTCTTTCCTCATGCCCACCCGAGTCAGGTCGTTAGTGTTGCAAGGGTGACTCCACCTTATGGCGAGACTTCACCACCGCCCTATGGGTGGGCATAGGGTGGTCCTTTCCTCATGCCCACCCGAGTCGGGTCGTTAGTGTTGCAAGGGTGACTCCACCTTATGGCGGGACTTCACCACCGCCCCATGGGTAGCCTTTCCTCATGCCCACTCCACCTTATGGCGGGACTTCACCACCACCCCATGGGTAGCCCTTTCCTCATGTCCACCAACTTTCACAGACTCGGATCGACTCTTAACGCCCCAAGCCCACCCACTAGCCCAATTAACTTTTAGTGGGCCGAAACCACGTGGCCCAAAAACTCGAGTGGGAGTTAATGGGTAGCAAATGAACTTGAGTTATAAGTATACATTTCTCTTCCATCCAATGTGGGACTAAACTTGGGGTATCACAAATATCAAGCAGCCAACATATTTGAACTAATGTAAAGTTGGCAATGGCTTTATGTACTTGGATGGACAATAAAATTTTTTTTTTCATTCATCTTTATTTTTATATTTTAAAAATAAATTAAGATATAATAAAAAATAATTTTAACAAATGGTATATTTGTCATATTAAATTTATAAGTCATTTATTTACCTTACTTTTCTCCATTTAATCAAATAAAGGTAGGATATAAAGCTTTTTCTTTCCTTCATTTATTTTATAAAACTTCAAAATAAGAAAAGAAATTCAACCTCATCTTTACTTTACTTTAAAACTTTTTCTTTCCTTTCTTTTTCTTCTTTGTCTCCCAAACACTATTAATGTCCTTATAATATATTGTTTAAAATTATAGCAATTTATTATATTATATTTAAAATTATAGCAATTTTATATTATAACAATTATTTCTATTTATGCATTTTGAAATAGAACACTTTTTCTAAAATACAAATTTTTTAACCAACTTTTTTTCCAAGCGAATATAAATGATTTAAAAAATATTTTTTATTCAATAAATAATTATTTGAAAAATAATGCCAAGCTAGGCTTGAGTCAAGACTATATAAAGGGAGCTAAGTTCGTTGCTCATGTTCAAGTTTAGCTCAACTATCAGGTTTATATTTTTTATCAAATTTGGTCTAACCCACAAAGCCAATCGCAGACTAGTTCATCAAGATCTGAATTTTTCTTTTTTTCTTTCTTATTATAACCTATTTAAGATTTTTTAGTATCCAAGCTCGCAAAAGTTTAGGTTGAAATGGATGGACTAAGTATGCCATCAGACTCGTGACCATCTCTAACATATATTGACAAATCATAATACATTATTTTTTAATTTTTACATACCATTATTTGTTATTCAGCCTCAGAGGCCTTATACATGTATCTGAGTAGAACATGTTTTTAATTGAAAGAAATACAAAAATTTCTTAAGTGTTTTAGTTCAGTTTTTAGGCTTGGGATATTTCCAGGTCGACTATTTGAATAGCTCGAAGTAATTTATGTGGACAAGACTTCCCAACCAAACTATTTAAACACATGTCCATATACGATATTTATTTAGACCGATGTAAGCTAGTCCTTAGCTTAGGGCCATGTCGGCCTCTATGCTAGCTAATCAGTTTTTGCTTAACATATTAGTTTTTTAGTTTTTTTTGACTCGCCTAATGCCTCTGTAACTACTTTTATAATAATATTAGCCGTCTTTTCTCATATAATATTAATCTCTTCATTTATACTTCATTTTTCTTCCTTTATCACTTTATCTTTAAAAGTTATTAGTTTTTCTTTTTTCAAATTCCATCACTTAATCCTTGGATTCTTATACCTTATAGTCTTTTTTCTCTATTTTAGAATATATACATCTATAACCATTAATTTATGGTATGTAGTTAGATCCTTACCCAGTATAACCTTGTAATCTTTACAAAACACTCGATCAATCTTTCTAGTAAGGAAGAAATCTATTTAATTAGCATTATATCCATCTTTAAAAGTTATCAAATAAGTATCCCTCTTTTTAAAATATGTACCAGCTAATACTAAATCATAAACCATCACAAATTCTAAAATGATATTTCTTTTATCATTTTTATCTTCAAATCTATAACTTTTATGTACTCTTTCAAAACCTATATTATATTTTTCTATATATCCATTTAAATCTCCTCCAATAAATATTTTTTCTTTAATAGCCTTCAAAAAATTTTGCTTTGTCACACTATCTAAATCTGCTTGAGGAATATAAACACTAATAATATATCTTAGAATTCATATTATGTGCCAACTAGTTTGATTATATATATATATATATATATATATATATATATATATATATATTTAATAATTAGAACATAGCTTTAAATATAATGATTTCAGGTTATCAGAATAAAGATCTCTGCTCATTTAAAATCATCATTATGATTTTATTTTGATCACCACACACACACTCCTTTAAGAGTATGGATAGTTTTTATTTTTATTTTTATTTTTTGTTGCTGTAACTTGTAACATGTTATGTTTTGAATAAAGATTTAACTATGATTGGCAGTTGCTATGTTTTGGATTAAAAATGAACTAAGATCGGACGAGAGCCAAACCGAACCAAGTGCAACCCCGGGCGTCGTACCAAAACTCCTCGCCTTCACGAGACGCGCCCGGTTGCGTCTTTTCATGGCCACACGTCACTTAATAAACAAAGAAAAAGAGGGAGAAAACTTTAGATCCACTATTTAAGGTGAATATTTTGATTGAAGGCTAAACTATTTGACAGGACAACCAGAAGCAACGTATCCAACCCTAAGTCAAAAAGTCAATCTTAGCGACAAGGAAAGTCTGACTTGATAACAGGCAGTTGCCAGATGGGAAACTATGGACCACGAACATTTAGCTCCGATTCTTATCCATGAATTCGGACAACTTCCAGCTGAACATTAAAACCCCAAACCAACCACATGCCTCATGGGCAGCTAAGGCAAAACTTGGGCTTAGTTAATAATATTTCAACGATTTAGAAAAAGCTTGATCCTCCCAAAGTCATCCATCTATAATGGACGGCGTTTCTTTTCCAGAACGCTCCATTCCATTCGTTTTCCTCCTCTCAAATCTAATAACACAGTTTGAGTCCATTCCATTAAGCGCTGGCATGCATTGAAAATAACAAGGGACCTTAAGTTCTTATGCATAGAAAAAAAAAAAAGAAAAAAAAAGTTCGGCCATGTGGCATGAAGGAATTCGTATGGCTCTTGAAAATTAGCAAGAATGGTAGCATCTTGAGTCGCCAAATAATCAATGGTGGGCACAAGAAACTTTCGACATGGACGTGACAGGTGCCCAACAGCACCTTCTCTTTGGATAAGGGTTAAGTGCTGGTTCCATGGATCAGCTGTTGAAGGTTTGGAGGCTATGATCTCTTTTTCATCGCACTGAGCTGTGACATACGCACATTTGAAATCCAAGAAGTTGTTCTGATCTAAAAAAATTAAAAATGTAGGAACGTGAGGATAATAAAATTAGAAGATTTTCTTGTTTAGTATATAATTCGATTTCTCTAAAGCTCATATTTAGTTGAACAACTTAAATTCTTAGATTTAAACAAAATTTCAACTTTATTTCTAATATTCAAATTTTTGCAACTATAATTTTGATTCAATTAAAAAAATAACATTCAAAAAAGAGCAATTACTATATGATAAAAAAAAAAAACTAAGAGATCAAAAAAAAAAAAAAGTGACTAAAGAAAAAGAGAAACTTTGTCTTAAAAAAAGAAATGAAAATGATAAACTCTAGCTATGAGACTATATACATATAAATGACAGAATAAAGAAGGTAGTTTTTATATGGGGACATGGATTGGATTTTTAATTAGGTTAGAAGGTAATTTTAAAATAATATAGATTTGGTAAGGAATTTTAACGTGGATTTTCATCAAAACTCATCTCCAATATGGGATTTCAAAACCATTATTTTTTAAAAAATTTAATATCTTATATAATGGTCAAATGTCTCTCTTTCTTTCTTTTTTTTTTTTTTGTATTGATAATACTAAATGAAGAAATTTAATAAAATTTTAAGACCACCTAAATTTGTTCCTCCAAATGTTCTCATCCCACGCGTGGCGTTATTTCCTTTCTAAGTTCACATAGCCTTCTACCATTGTCTTGGATGAGCACAAGAGCAAGCCGTTGCAATAAGATTCTTTTTAGTTGGCAAGTAAAGAAGAAACAAGCCAGCGTGTTGATGGTTATAACTTTTTTACGTGGAAAACCCACGGCACGCAGTAGACTCCGTGTGGTGCATTCCTTATCGTTCAAGCAAGCTACGTTGTTCCGTCGGATCCATTTAAGATTAAATATACTAAAAACGGACCCTTAAACGAAGCGCCTGGTTGGTTGGATGGCAGGGGATGGTGTAGGATAAGGTAGACAGGGGATATGGAGGAAGTTTAGGAGATGGTGTTTGACTGGTCAAAGTAAAGGTTGGGCCGAGCGGCAACACCGTCGTCTGAAATCAAATAGCGGGCGCGGAGAGCCAAGACTTTGACGACAACAAGCTTGGAGAAGAGAAAGTGGACGAGCCGCCGACAGCCATCCCTTCGACTTTAATCCCAATGCGGAAAAAAAATGCAGCACGTGAAGCTCATATCTCTCTCTAGAGTATACCGACGCTACGGCGTTATTACGATATTTTGACATTTTCTAGAATTTAACTTCATCTTTTACTCCTCCCAATTTTTTCCCGAGAACATAGCATTATATCTTCTCTTACTATTGGCAAATTGCGTCGAAACCGTAGGTTTCACCCCGTTAATGCTCTAATATTGAGTATGGCATGAGCTATACTTAAAGTACTTCCCAATCGTTTGTTTGGTTGAGGATTACCTGCCAATTTATCTCTCGGATTAAATTTATTATTACAAGATAGTTTAAGATTTATTTTAAACAACATTTTAGTCGGATATTATATTGGCAGCCGGAGCAGAGAATAAAGCGAACTATCGAACACTGGTTGGTATAACAACCGAGGCTAGGCTAGAAAAGTTAGTTGAGTTGACGAAATATTCTCGTAACTGAAGGGCTTTGTCCCGCTTCCATAGCTCATCAATTTCTCACCATTGAGAACGGACGAGAAATTAAAAAGGAGTAGTAGTTTGAACTCCACTGCTGACCAAGAAAACGGTGGAATTTTCTCTGCTCTCTTCTTTATTGCCAATCTCGTCAGACAACCATACATATATATATATATATATATAAGCACATCCTTCGCTCTTCCCTTATCGCTTTTCCCATCAATCACCAGTGCTAGCTAAGAAAGGAGAGCCAAGAAAACAAGAAGAGACCATTGCATTGCCTTCCACCCCATGAGCAGCAGCTCTTCTGAGCATCACCCTATACCCCCATTGTTCCATCCTCCTATGTCTTCCATGGATTCAGTTGAAGTCCCTCAGTATTTCATCTGTCCCATCTCTCTCCAAATAATGAAGGATCCCGTCATCGTCATCACCGGCATCACCTACGACCGGGAGAGCATCGAGCGGTGGCTCTTCCTTGACAACAAAACGACGTGCCCCGTCACGAAGCAGCGCCTCCCAAAGGACTCCGACCTCACCCCCAACCACTCCCTTCGTCGCCTGATCCAAGCCTGGTGCACCGCCAACGCCTCCAATGGCGTCGACCGCATTCCCACCCCACGAGCCCCCATCGACAAGCCTGGCGTCCTCGAGCTCCTCGGCAACCTCTCGGAACCTCATCTCCAACTCAACTCCCTTAAATTGATTGCCTCTCTCGCCTCGGAGAGCGAATCCAACCGTCGCTGCATGGTGAAATCAGGCGCGGCTAACTCGTTGATCCAAGTGATCGTTTCATGCTCTAACAAGAACCAAATCAACCATATTGAGGTGGCTTTAAGTGTCCTTCAGTCCCTTCGAGTCCCTCCCGATGACTTGAAGCCCCTTGTCGCCGATAACCACGAGCTCATCGAGTCACTAACATGGCTCTTGCAACATGACTCTAGTAACCATTCCAACATTAGATCAGCCGCTACTCTAGTTTTGAAGTCTGTAATCGAAGTAGCGAGCTCTAGTCTAGTGGAGCGACTAAAGCTCAGTTTTTTCCAAGCTGTGACACTCGCCATTCGTGACCGGATATCTCAGCAAGCAACAAAGGCAGCGTTGCGTGTGTTATTGGATGCCTGTCCGCGGGGAAGGAATCGAACAAAGATCATCGAAGCCGGTGCGTTGTCGGAGATCGTTGAACTCGAGCTAAGCGTCCCTGATAAGAGGACCACCGAGCTGAACTTGGCAATATTGGATCACCTTTGTGCATGCGCCGACGGGAGAGCTGGGCTCGTGGGGCATGCTGCGGGGATAGCGGTGGTCTCCAAGAGGATTCTTAGGGTTTCGCCGGTGGCAGATGATCGGGCTGTCAGGATCCTATCATCGGTATGCAAACACTCGGCGACGAAGGAGGTGCTTCAGGAGATGCTGAGGGTGGGGGCTGTGTCTAAGCTTTGCTTTGTCCTTCAGGCGGATTGTTCAAGCTCAGTGAAGGAGAAGGCTAGATGGGTGCTTAGGTTGCATTCTAGGGTGTGGAAGGACTCTCCTTGCATCAATTGCCAGTTGTTATCAAGGTAACCTTGACATGATTCAAGTCGTTTGGTTAGAGTATTTACTTGATCGAAAGAAGTCGAAATGCATGAAGTTTTTTTTTTGGAAGTAATAGTGAGGGAACAAGGACTTCCCCACAAAAATTTTATGAAGTTATTTGTAATTTAAAACATATATGCAGTGGTCTTGGATATTTATGTACCACAAAAATGGCCTAAAATTCTCGATGTGTTACTCTTTGGAAATTGAAATTGTACTCACAGTTTGCAATTATGACAGGCTTTATCAAGTCATCATGTCTCCATTGCTTTCATATGTGTATGTATATATATATATATATATATATCAGAGAGAGAGAGAGAGAGAGAAAGAAAGAGAGAGAGAGAGAGAGAGAGAGAGAGAGAGAGAGAGAGATTGTTATGTCTCCATGACTGATCAATTCGTCTCTGGTTTATGAGCACCTGTTCATCCTTTGCATTTGTCTCTTCTTCCGCCTTCTCTTCTTAATTGATCCATATTTACGTTATAGGGAATAGGGATACAGCACGGTTCTTATTAAGAATTTTGGGATGTTGTTTCCTCATCACAAGGATGTCCAATAGAAAACGCTTTAATTCCCATATATGGCTATCTGGAGTTATTTGCTTGCATGAACAGCCTGAAAATGGAAAAGTATTCTAAGTAGGCAGGAGCCACCAAGGCAGTCTCTTCCTCGATGGCGAGTCTCTTAGAATTGAAGACAATTGCAGGTTTTAATTCGACAGAAGTCTTTTCTTTTCTTTTTTCTTTTTTTTTTTTTTTTTTTGAGGTGTACTTTAACTAATGATCATGCTATCTGCATTTTGTAATAAGGTGAAGTAGAGAGGTAGCTTAATTGCTTTGGGATGGGAAAATGGGCTGGTTCGAATGGCTTTCGTGCCATGGTGGGTGACCCTTAATCTTCTTTTTGGCCATGTTTGAGATGGGAATACTGGAAAGAGAAAATTTAGAAATTTCTAGAATTTTGCTAAATTTCATCATTTGATATATTATTAGTCAAATGAGGGAGAGGAACGTTTGACCATTTCATAGGGCATTGAAATCTTTCAAAAATAATTGTTTTAAGAACTCACATGAAAGATAGATTTTGCTGAAAATCCATGATGAAATTCCTCACTAACTCTATTTTATTTCAAATTTATATTTATCCTCGAACTTAATTAAATCTTTAATAAAAACTCACGTTGAAAACCCATAAGGGATTGTATATTAAATAAGAAAATCTTTCAATTTCATGGTTTTCACATTCCTAAGTTTTTGATTATCTAGATTTGAACAATTCTGTGGACTTTAGGAAACCTTCATCCCAACCTTTAGGTCTTTTTTGGAGGTTATGGATGGTAACAAGTCATAACGTGGAATATAGATGTTGAAATATTATAGTAGCTAATTATTATTATGCTTTAAGACAACAGAAAAGGATTTTTGACCCATCCAAGTTATAGGCATGCTCAACTTTTTGGAAAGTTAGGCAAAGATGTGGTATTAATATAACATGTATATTTATAATCATACAATATAATTATGATTTTAAGATGAATTAGATTGAATAACATAGAAATGAGGTATAGCTAAAATTATTATACAAAAGTGAAAGAAACTATAATTATGATTGTGATACAAATATCAAAAAAAATCAAGATATTTAGAGAAATAAATATCATTTATGTTGTGGTAGCCTTTTCATATCGTGATGTTAGATTACATTAGGGTTAAAAGTGGGCTCAAGCTAGTCTAAGGCCCATCAAGTCGGATTAGCTTTGAGTTAGACCATGGGTTAGGTTATCATATATTCGAGTTGGGTTTGACTACAAAATTGAGGCATGTAAGAATTTTGAGTCAGGCTTGGATAGAGCATTGGTTTGATCTAAGCTTAGTCCAAACCTAAGCTCGAACCAGCTAAGATCCGAACTAACTAGACCCTAGCCTAAAACATCCTAGCCCTAAACACCATCTTAGCCCCTAGCGACTTAGTCTCACCACTTCAAACCCAATTTTATTAGCTTGAATCGGCCTCCAACTCCACCAGCAAAGCCCTATCCTTCTCTTCTCCAAGCCCCCTAGTCCTCCTCCACCATATCCATCATCTTCTTGAAGTAGTTATAGGCCTTCCCCTTCCTCCTCTTCATCTTTATCGAGGAAAGATAATGAGGCTTCAGGATCGAAGGAGCAAAAAGGATCTCAGATAAATCAAATCGGAGCAAGAGGAGGAGAGGTGAGCGGATGCTATATGGGAGCAATTCAGATCCATCCAATTGCCAAAGTCCTCTTTGCTTCCGCCACCATTACAGGGTTTTGGTCTTCTTGCTTATATCGATAGCTTTCAGCTATCGAAGCCCTCTTCGCTTAATCCTCCTCCAAATCAAGTCTTCTCATCTTCTTTTCTTCCTTAGAGCAGCCATCATCAGTAGCAACATCAGAAGAGTTTCCCAAGCAAGGTCATAAGAACTCTATCGGTTCTCTTCCCAAATCAATAGAGATTAGAGACATGGCTTACCAACCTTGTCACCATGGTCTAGGAGGCTAACATCCATGGTAAGTGCTCCCAATCAAGATTTTCTTCTCATTTTTTTGATGTTTTCTATTGTTAGATTTGATTTGGGACCCACCATTCGACCCCTTGTTTAAAGCCGTGACATTGCTTGTCATCTGTATCTCCTCTAAAACCCTTATTCTAACCCTTTACTTTCCCTCTTCTTAAACCCTAATTTTCTTAAGTTGTGCCCTTCCCATAAATCCTAGTCTCTTCGATCACGCCATGATAAATTGGACCAAAAAATCATACCAATTTAAGACCGCCCATTGTTTTAGTTGAAATGGACTAATTCGGATTAGCTTGATGGGTTTCATACTAGACTCAACTCAGATCTAGGCTCAGACCTGAGCTAAAATAATTTTTAAGCCTCGCCTCAGCTTGAAACCCTAAAAAAAAATTTCCTTGCCCTAACCGAGTTCGTCCCACTTCCAACCCTATATCACATGCTATTCATTCCATGTTATGGTAGTACATCCCTTTTGTTGTCATTTTATATCATATTAACCATCTAATATCATAATAGCTATTTCATGATAAAGATTAGCATCCAATAATAAATCAATTTTAAAATTTAAATTTAAATTCAAAGTCAGCCATAATTTTCAACGACGGAACCGGTTAACTAGTTGGCACCAACCTGAACCGATTTTTTTTTTTTTTTTAATAAGTTGCTTATTTTCGCATGACTTTCATGATTTATATTTGGGGTCACACGAAAACAGACGGACTCGACAGATTGCCAGATGTTGCAGCATAAACAAATGGAATCTGACTGCATTCCTCCTCTCCTTTACCTAAGATCTGGCTTTCGCAGGTGCTAATGGCTGTATTTAATTACTTGATGAGGCCTCAGCCCCTTGTTTATAAATAAATAAATACAGAGAAAAGATTAATCAGCAGTGCAGGTCTGGCACGTAACCGAGCGATGACCGACAGCCGACAAACCTTTGTCCCATCCTCGCCATCTTTCTTCTACTTTGGTAGTCTGATGGATTCTCCTACCGTGCGACGCCATGAAACAATGCACCGCTCGATCCCTCTTGACTTTTTCTCAGGTTCGGCCCCCCATGCAACCCAGACGCATGAACTCGCCCTGTTGGAAAAGTCATCCATTTTGTCTGCCACCCATGTTGATGTTTCAAGCAAGAACTTTGTGGTTGTAGTGCAGGCTACTTTGCACCTGGTGGTTAACTGACATCAGTATTTTTTTAAAAGAAAAATTAATAAATTGATATATGTTGGCTAACTTAATGACAAACAGTTCTCACGCAGCTCTCTCTTCTTGTAGGATAATAAAAAAAAAAAAAAAAATTTGCTGAAGCATCTCGAATTTAAAAATTTACATACTTGATGTGTAACTTCTTCATTTATCATATCACTGATAAATTAAATTATGCCAGGCCAACGTTACCATATATAACATTATGGAATAAAAAAAAAAAAAAGAAAGAAAGAAAGAAAGAAAGAAGAAGACCAGCTTCGCACTTGTGGATGGGACTAATTAACAAGCGTACCATGCTGTTGCTCAGGTGAAGAAATTAGTGAGGATTTTGTGTTATGGTTATCAGAATATATCGTTTCTTGTCGAAAATTGTACGTCTATAGTTGATGGCCTTAAGGCACAGAGCATGTGGTGGTACAACAAAACAGCTGTCATTTGAAACTACTCTTTGCAACACATGCATGTCATTAATGGTAGATTTGTTCATGTGTAGTAGGTGCAGTGCATATGTATCTGCAAATTAAAATAATTTTGATCAGTATTCAACGCCTGCAACACTCTCTAGAACTGCTGCACTATTGACTCAAGGTTGCTCCCACAGAATTAATGTAAGAATATTGTAGGGAGTCACATTTTGTTCACTGTTTTCAGGAAGTTTTTACGACTTCAGCAGATGTGACTTATGTTTTTAATACAATTTGATGGTTCAATTACACGCAAAAATGAAACACAAACAATTCAGCTCCAATGTAATGGCAATATGAAGGCACAAGAGCTTATGATTCAATAGACTCTCTCTCTCTCTCTCTCTCTCTCTCTCTCTAAAACAAAAAAGCTGCGACTTGTATTAGTCGGTCTGCATTGTCTCAATAGTGTTTACCAATGGCTTTTTTTGACTTTTTAGAAATGCTATATATATATACCAGAAGAAATATAGCATTCAAGAAAAAGGAAGTTTCAAAACGTAAAAATATATAAATTTCCATTTGACTAACTCAGGTTCTCAGAATCAAGAATAACATCATTTTTTTTTCTCGAAAATGAAAATGAAGTTAGTATAGATGAGAATTCTTTCCCTGATAATATCTTCAAGCATGAAGAAATCATCACTGACTAAAACTTTCCTTGTCAAAAGTCAAAACTTCCAGAAACGAGGAATTTAGGACTAGTTATTTCAAAAACTCTCCTTTATGCGCCGTATTTAAGCAGACTGGCACCATCCACCCGTCTATTTTTTTCCTCGTCTTTTGGTAAAAATTCACAAAATTACAAATACAAACTGAATGGAGTTGATTTTGCTTTTTCAAGTAACAGACAGATTTGGTTGGGTTCCACTTTTGCTCCTTGAATGGAGTAGCTGACTTCCAGCTTGCATGAGGACACGTCTGACCCATATATTTTGCACCTAACCTCTGTCATTTAGGTTCAAATTAAATAGCTTGGCATCTTATAATACAAAATATGAGCCATTAGTCGCACTGCCTAGGTCTCCCAATCTAGGTTTCACAGCCTGCAATGAAGAAAGATCATTGTCTATTTTCTAAGAAAAATCCATGTTTCAAATCCTCTCGGATTATGGAATGAGATTCGTTGGAACCTACGACAGGTTGGCATGCCAGTTATGTCATGGGCTTACAGCCTGTATTTAATGTATTATTTGCCAGTCTCTTCGAAGGATTATTGAACAGTATATTAACTCATCATCATTTGACAATCTATTATGGTATCTCAACTGCTTGCCCAAGTCAGAAACATTGGGACGTAAGACACTGGAGCAACATAACAAACGTCCATTTCGAAGTCGTGCCTTCCTTAGGAAAAGGAGCACAGGGTTAGCTTTATATTAGGTGTGCTAACAGCATATTATACGGTTGTCAACGAGGACTTATGGGAGCGTCGCTAAGTCATTGATCCATAATTCAAAGTAATCAACCATGTGCTTGATTATTGGACTACCCAACTCCAATCGGGCAGCGTACCTAGTTTTTAAATGCACGGTTGGTCATGGCACCACATATATATATATTAACAGGCTTTGTGGACGCTCCTTTGAATTCCAATTCCGAGGCTGGCTTTATGGCCGCAAACGAGGTGGGAATCATCTAGAGAATCATGGATCGAGGTAGGCAGAAGAAATTTGTTTTATTAGAGTGTTGACCCATTAGACAAGCGTTTATCAGAGTTAACCATGGAAAAAAGAGTTGATGCTGACTGATTCTGGGTTCTGCCAATTAGTTATGCGTTAAGAAGGATGTAATCTAACCTTTGAACCTTGATCACCTTTAGGGCTTGTAACCTTTAAACCTTGATCACCTCTAAAGCTTGTTTGGTTAACTTTAAACCTTGATCACCTCTAAAGCTTGTTTGGTTAATAGGAAGTGACTTTCAGATATAAATAAAATATCTAAAAATTAAATTTATAAGCATAAAATGTCTGAACTATAATGTTTGATTGACCATGAAAAACAAGCATTTTTCTGAGAAAGAATGAAACTATCACGTTTGATTGAACAGTTTTTTTTCTAAGAAAGTAGTGCAGAATACCAATTATATCCTTTAGTTTTTAATTTTTTTTTTACCATCTAATTTTTTTAATTTATATATGAGGTTATAAAAAATAGTCAAGAAATCAAGATACTAAAATTTCAAATCAAGACAAAAGTTTTAGATCTAAAGCGAAGAGTTTTTTTCTCTCCTTCTCTCACCCGCTGATTTGGAAAAAAAAATATACAACGGAAAAGAAGGGTATGTTGGGAAGAAAAAGGAAACACGCTACGATAAGAAAGTAAATCCTATATTACCGATGAGATTTTATTTTTTAAAATTTAAATCAATGTGGAAATAGAGTATTCCCACGAAGAGGTTCTAAAAGCGCGAAACAAAATTTCACAATCTCTTTTACTGTGAACCAAATGAGCCCCTAAGAAATAATCCTAGGAATCGACTTACGGTCCATCACAATACATTCACCTACAGGTCCTTCACCTAACTTAACTTGGACTTGGTTCAATTTTTCAAAACGATAGAAGAGAAAAAAGAAAAAAATAAAAAAAGTATGTTATAATTACTCATATGATAATGTATCTTTCCTCTATTAACTGTGGTAACCTGCGCCGGCAATGCTCGATGATGCCGTCCATCATCAACCACGGACGGATTTCTTTTACAAGTCATGAGTTTTGGTGGCAACTTCCCTCTCTAGAACTTTGACATGATCAAGTGTCTTCTATTTTAGATATGGTTGATCCTATAGAGATTGATGTCTGCCTCTAGAAGAAGATACCTAAGTGATAGCCATACACTTTCCGAGACAAAACGAAAAGAGAATACATATCTTTTGACATTAGAACAGAGATTTTCATATTCATTATTTTGGTGATTTCAAGTAATGCATTTTGTTATTAGCGAGAGAGAGAGAGAGAGAGAGAGAGAGAGAGAGAGAGAGAGAGAGAGAGAGAGAGAGAGAGAGAGACAATGACGAGCTTGGATTATTTTCTGAATCATTGGTTAACAAATTGATTAAATTCAATAATTATTCTAACCCAGCTCACATCAATCATAACATACTTTATTGTAGAGGTGGCAAATAGCCAATGTCATGCATGCCGGCGCAAATTGTATAAGTATGGCTTTGCTATGCTATCATATCGTGTCAGCATAGTACTATCATTGTTACAGGCTAAGTTATGCTATCTCAAACCTAGTATAACTATTTTTAAAATTTTTAAATATTTTTAAATATTAAGAATTTTGATATTAATAATTAAATTTTTTTTTAAAAAAAAAGCTGTGTCACCGCCGCAATTTGGGCCCGGTCAAGGTATGCTATAGGCCGCTCAGCTCATTTGCCATCATTATTTCATTGCAAGCATTGTTAGTGTAGAGATATAAAAGAATATTTGTAATACACATGGTAAAGGTCAATGCATTGAAATACGCACTAGATGGCTCCCAGTTCATGATGTGATCTACCTTATTTAGGCAAAAACGGATTAAATACAAATTAAATACTAATATATTCATATTTATATCTATATTTTTTCAAGAAATATGAATATAATTATCGATATTGAATAGATACCGAAACTAATTCCATATTTATTATAAATCAATATGAATATAAGTCAGATATTAATAATATTTATATTTTTCTATCCAAATTCAAATATGACTCATATTATATAGATATAAATCATATTTTTATTGAAATTAATTATTAATAAAACTAACATTAATTATATGATAGCAAATGATGGGAACATAATCTATTATTTAGATCATGTATGACTCACAAATAACTAAAAATTTAAGATGTAGTTATTAATTTGACTGAATTTGTATTAAAAATATTAAAAGTCAAAATTATTTAAATCAAATACAATATCAAAACTATTAATAAATTTTCTTTGTGAAGTAACACCATTACCCTTTAATTGCAGTATAAATAAAAACTAATCATGACTTACCTATATTTTACAGAGATTGTAAGAGAAATTACATGTAAATGTAGAAATTTATGGAAATTATTAATATTTTTAAATATTTTTAACATAATATAACAAATAAAGTATATTCATTGTTCATTTCTTTTATTAAAGAGAAAAGGATTTACATAAAAATATTGATTAAATTTGAATTCATTATATATATATATATATAGACTTTTTAATAACCTGAATAGATATGAATTGAATTGAACCGCCTATTAAAATTGAATTGAACGGTGTACTTTGGTGGTTGAACACTTCTCGTCCAAGTAAAAGCTACAATTCATCATAAATCAAAGTCATGGTTGCTTTTTTTTGTTAAGCTTTTTACATGGGCTTCCTTGGTTAGAGCTGACATATTTTGTGCTAAATATGCTGCAAAGGAAGCCTATAGAATTTATTTGAATCACTCAAAAGTGAGATTTTCATTCTTCACTTGATCTAGGTGATATATTATGATATAGCTTTTAGTATTTTGAGAAAATCCATACAGCGTAATATGCGCTAGCACATGACATCTTTATGAGAAACAAACCAGCTGATGACCAACAGCTGTTATGCTTCCATCTCTTTGACAATAATAAACAGAGTTCCCTCAAAAAAGCATTAATACATAAAGCACATTATTTTCAAAAGGAATGAGTGGGCCATCTAATCAAGTTGAAGACAAGATTTGAGAATGGAGATGTGTTGAGATTAAAAATAATAAAAAAGGTCTAATCTCGGCCTTTGTGGGCATATGCCAAAATTTGGGTGCCCTCCAAATCAATGGTAATAATGTACACCACTACACTCTAATCAATTATAATGTACACTAGTAGCCAAATTTCTCTCTCTCTCTCTCTCTCTCTCTCTAACAAGGATACGAAGCCAGCAATTGAGGAGCTAAACAAGGAGAATTCCTCCAAATCTCTGAGTGAAGCTTAAGTATCTCCTTGGCCTTCCCCTTTGCCTTCTCCCCACAGTCCATCTGAAGCACCATGCAAAGCTTATTTCCCACCCCCACCTGGACCATCTCCTGCAACACGGCAGGCGTCAGCGAGAACCTGAAGAGCGAGTATAGGATGCTCACTGCCCTCTCACTAGCCACCTGCGAAACCATGAGCATATTATTTGACACCACCACAAGCCCTGCCGCATGCCCCGCCATCTCCGCCCGCCCTTCTGCGCACGCACACAGCTGGTCGAGAACCACCAGCATCATCTCGCATGCCCTCCTCTCGGTCTCGTCGAGAAGCAACTCGATCATCACCGCCACTGCACCAGCTTCCACCGCCCTAACCCTGTTCCTTCCCCATTGGCTGAGCCTGACCAGGACTTGCAGTGCTGCCTTCGTGGCTCGGTATGATATCTGGTCTCGTAACACCTTCACCACCTCTTCGAATAATTCCCGACCCAAACCCATCAATCGGGCCGGAGCGATCACCGAGAGTAGGGCTTTAAGCAGTAGGATAGCATGCTCCCGTGACTGAGAGTTTGATCGACCTAAAATGGTCGTCAACGACTCGATGAAGTCGTCATCCCTTTCGATGAGACGGAGAAGGCTTCGTTTCGAGATTTGGAGAGAGTAGAGGATGTTCAGAGCTTCATCGCTAGCACTTGTGGACTCCATTCCATCATCGAATCCTTCTTGTTCATTCTCTCTTGAGTTGGATTTGCTTTTCTTGATGACTGATGCCAAGAAGTCCACTGCACCAGAGGCCTCGACGCAGCGTTTGTTGCGCTCGCTCTCGGAGACGATGGCTCTGAGCTTGTGAAGGGCGCTCATCCGGGAGTGGGTGAGCTTGGCCTCATCGAGGAGGGCCGCGATCTGGGCCTTGTCGATCGGAGGGCGAGGAGTCGGGAACCTTTCGATGCCGTGCGAGGCATTGACGGTGCACCAGGCCTGGATGAGTCTTCGGAGGGTGTGGTTGGGAGTGAGCTCGAGGTCAGGCAATGGTTGTTTGGTGACCGGACATGTCTCCTGGTTCCCGGAGAACATCCATCGCTCGATGCTCTCGCGGTCGTAGGTGATGCCGGTGGCGAGGGTCACCGGATCTCTCATGATCTGAAGAGATATGGGACATAGGAAATAAGATGGGATCTCAACTTCTTCCATCAAAATCAATCAAAAAGAACGAAGTTCTGGCTAGGAGAACGGTAGCAAGATATATAGCCAAGGCTTTGCCAGAGACTAGGAAGAGAAACAAAGAGCTTAGGAGATCGATCTTGCTATCAAAGAACATGCGAAAATCGCTAGATTAGGAGAGATGGAAGAATATTTGGAGCACTTGGTTATAGAAGTCAGAATATGCCGTTGGGTGATGAAGAGGTGGAAGATGGACTGCTGCTCTTTTTTATAGGGAAGGGGAGAAGATTAGGGGGAGATTCAAAGGCGAAGAAGTCCACGGAAGGGGGCTTTTTAGGAAGGAAGTTTATTTATTGTAATATTTTGATGCGTCTTTTTTATAACTTTCTCCCGTTCTGGATGGTGGTGAGGGCCGGAATTGCTCGAAGAACGGCGTCGTTCTTTACGTTTCTTAGGCACAGGTGGCCGCCATGAAATTTTTTTTTTTTTTTTACCAATTTCCGTTTGTTTATTTTGAGCTATATGCACCGACGGTGAGTGTATATCTTCTTTGACCATTGTTAATGGAGACGAGGGAAGGTGGCCAGATCCAGGGTAGCTTGCATGTTTCTGTAGCCAACTCAGCATCCGATTGGATCCCGCCCCTCCACACTTGTATGACCGCTACGTCAACAAGGGTTGGTTTTGACCCATTAGACACGTTATTAACGCATGCGAAAGAGTTATCGTGTGACCCACCTGGCCACCAAACAGCATTGAAGGCCTCATGGAAGGAAGACCGCCACCCTCTTTGGATGATGATGACACAACTCCCTTAATGTAAAAGAGGAATCAACCATCGGACGACGGTGGTTAGGCCATCAGCTCAGCCAATCTTTCTACATGGGGTCCTACAGTGGATGGTGGGGATTTCCCACGCGATACAACGTAGTAGCGATAATAAAATAACCTCAGGGTTTCCAACGTCGGTGGGAGTCAACAAGAGCGGCGGAAACGCACGGAGCGTGGCGTGTGGAGGCGATGCGGCGACGTATCGCGTGAGAGCAGCGTCAAAACGGCGGAGGGAGAGGGATAATAATAATAATAATAATAAAAACATTCGATTATAGAGTGAAGGTTTTGTTTTACTATTTACCTTGACGTCCAGTGGTTTGATAATTTGTTTGTACATCACACTTGCACCCACATTATATGCGAGAGAATAGGATATAAAGGGACGAAGATGATGGACTTGAGAGGAGGAAATAAAAGCAGGTGGTGGCAAGTGGACCACGAAGTAGATCGGAAAGCAAGTTGTCATGCTTTGAAAATAAGGTGCAAAATGATCAAATATTCATGGGTGACAGCAAAGTAAGATAGGCAAAGGGGCTTAATACATTCTCCTGCTCTTTTGAGACACTGCCAATTATACAGAATAGGGTTCCGTTGTGCGATGCATCCTCATTCTTTCTTAGAAGAGATAGTATATGGCTTTGTCTAAAAAGTAGCAGAAGACTGCTAGCTCACAGTTAAGATTCTGATTAAGAGTGTGCGTATATATGTATGTATATGTGCGTATACAGTTAAGAGAGAGAGAGAGAGGAAGAATTTTTATTCAAATACAATTTGATTTATGTTGGATGATTGAGATCCCACTTTAATGATCCATATCGTTGAACATGGTTTACTACTTTCAGAATATTTACATATTAAAAAATTATCTAATTTGAAATCTACTATTTAATGCATCAAGAAGTGTAAAAAACATATATATTCTTTGGTATTATTTATACTATCATTTTTTTGAATATTTTAAAGATGATAAATTACATCTAATGACTCGAATGATTTACGATTTCAATTATAATTTAAATTTAGAATTAATTGAATTTAAATAGATATCATTTCTAAGTGTAGCCAAAGGCAGCATAGGCTTTCTCTATACAAATAAGAAAGTTAATGTAAAAGAGCACAAAAAAATTTCAACAAAATAACTTTCGCTGGGATTAGAGTAAGAAAGTAATTAATTATGATCGTTCACTTAAATCCACTTAAATGACATTATTAACTTTCGCTGGGATTAGAGTAAAAAAGTAATTAATTATGATCGACCACTTAAATGACATTATTAACCAAACCCTTAAGAATAAGAACAACCACTAATTGGTTGGCCTCCCCATCCAGTTGAATAGGTATAATTACTTAACTAGAAAGTTGAAGGAAGTGATAATAGCCACTTGCTCACAAATGTTTTCTTGTCTTTTCCTTTCTTTCCTTCTCTTAATTGAAATCCTAGAGAGCCCTCACAGTCCACGGACAGATTCTAATCGACCATGGCAAGATGAAATGTCAAAAAGGCAAAAAGAAAAGTCCAAAGCTCAAGATTAATTTAGACATGCCGTCACCGACCAAAACCTCTCTTTCTTGCGTATTTTTGAAAGCTTTGTCACGTAACTTCATGGATGCATATTAATAATATGAGAAGGAAAAATTTTGACCTCCGACGTGCGGATGGGATCTGGAGGTATATTCCTCTCACGGACGTTTTCATGTCGTTTGTGTCAAAAATGGGCTGCATAACTTTCCTACGTCGGTTACTGCTCGTGGATTGTCATGACGTTGCATTAGATTTTGGGTACACCCTCCTCCATCGCATGAAGCACTCCATTGACCAACTCTTAGGAACAAAGGGGGTCCCATGAGTCCAACTTTCCAGGTTGGAGGCTCGTCATTACCTCACAATTTGAATCTCCAGAGCCTAATATACCCACAAATTGAAGACTCTCTCTAGTCTGATTGATTTATAACCTCAAAAAATAAAATAATTTTTTTTAAAAAAAAAAAAACTAATGAAATCATAAGGATTTTATTTCTGTTTGGACTTTGAAGATAAAGACTACGAATAACCTTAATATTATTCAAAAAATTTGCTATGATGTGATTATCATATGCCAACATCCGATGAGACTTGTGGGTTGGGGTTTAAGGTCTTTAAAAATTTTCTATTTTAGGGTTAATGTGTGAAATGGTCAGACTTGTGGGTGTCTCGCTGTAATTTAAACGAGCCAAGTGCAAGCGAGCCAAGGCGAGACTCGTCTAATTTGGTGGATGATCTACGTCAATGAGAGCGGTGCGCGAAACAACGCCACCCTCCCTTGTCTTATGGTCACGTTCAACCCTGTTCAAACCAAGCGATCGGCAACAAAAAAAAAAAAAAGAAAAAAAAAGAAAAATTTTGTAGTTAGAGCATCAAAGCAGAATGAAGAAGACATTTGATTCTCAGCACGGCATTGGTAGGTGAAGCGCACGCGCTACTGGAGCTATCGACTTGGTCAACTTTTAGGAACAGTCCAAATTGTTGCACCTATGAAAACAGGACAGTCTCCACGTCTGCTCGACCTTATTGGGAACTAAAATTAGTGACAGTTACCAAGAAGGGTTTTTTTTGGATGCTCAAGCCTCAAAGATCATGACCTACCGGGAAGCATGACGGGCAGCGTTGAGATTACGAGCAGGACAATGTAAGCAAGCCTAATAAACGAGGTATCGCCGCTATTCGCTACTGATAAGCAGAAACATTTAGCAGATTACTAAATCACATCAAAGATCAAGAACAACCACCATTGCCACACAAGAAAGAATTCTTCACGCAACGCTATGATGAGCGACCGTTCGCTGCAGATGCAAACAAACTCATCTCCAGAGGATGTTCGATCATACATATGAAAAACAGAGGAGATGCAGAGTGGCGCTCCCTGGGTATGATTCTTTTGGTGGAAACTTACATTCATGGCAACCTCTCCCCTCCCTTGCCAAATTATTGCTTTAGCCCATCGTTTACCACGCCAGCATCATTTATACTAGCGTTTGGATCGTGAAGAAGAAGAAGAAGAAGAAGAAGAAGCATCATTTATACTAGCGTTTGGATCGTGAAGAAGAAGAAGAAGAAGCGCTGCTTGTCATCTTTGAATGTCCATTTGGAAGAACTGCTTGGGGCTTCATTACTGCTTCTACCCGTCGAGTTTTGGATTGTATATCACTGGATGATATGTTGCAGCTCATGTGGTCCCTCCTTGATGAAGATTCGTCAAGGAAGCTTTCTGTTATGCAGGTTCGCTGCCATGGTGTACAAGAAATGAGAGGGTCCTTCCTAGAAAGGATATGTCTGCTGCTGCTGCTGCTGCTGCTGCTCATGATTCTGATAAAGCTATCCGAATGGCTTTAGAATTCAAACGAGCCATCACAAAAGAAGATTCACTGGTTTCATCAGGGCACTGCAGTACCTCTGGCCTAGCCAGGCCATCTTCAATTCAATTGTTCCAGTTAAAAGTTAACCCCCCAATCCCTTGGTAAGTTAAAATTTAATTTTGATGGGGCTGCAGCTAATCATAGGGCAGGCAGGGATGGGTTTTATCATCAGAGATCCCCATAGACGTTCTCCATGCTGCTTCAAAATATCCTACATCGGAGATCCTACATCTCTCGGTCCTCTCCCACCCTCCCAACTGATTGGACTCCACCGATTTCCGTTGAATCCTTCCATCTGATTTTGGACACCTCAACATGTTAGTTATCCTTGTACAACATGGCAGCGCATCCCAACATTCGCTTATGGTCCTACCCCACTCATTTAACCAGTAGAAATTGCTCGGTAACATCAGACGCAGACTAATATCCAGTGTTTGATCGTAATTTGAGAATCTATTGACAGCTGTCTAATGTAATGTAAAGGTCGGATTTAATAGACAAAAACATGTCAGTCAGCTTTCTCAAATGCACTAGGAAAAAATTCTTAATCAAATCGATTGGAGATCATGATACAAAATCCATGCAAGTATTATGCTCAAATAAGGGCACTGTTTGTTGTACAATCATAATGGGATTAAGGGATTTGAAACCTGGAGGAAGAGCAGAATATCCAAGGCAGGCATGCAGGCAGGCAGGCAGGCAGGCAGGCATAAACTTTCACTCTTCGTACTTACAGGTGGAACACCAAGAAATAAAGGCAAATGAAAAGAATTACATAAAACCTTATCCCCATAAAAGCTAACCCCTTCACTAAAGTAGCTAGTGCCTTGTGTAAAGATTTGTATAACTACTCTCATTCATTTGGTTAAACTTCGGTAATAAATATACATGCTTTCGATGCGTACAGCTGTACATTTTGAATGGAACATACAAAACCACTCCCAAATCCAAGACTTCTTCAAAATCAAACTCCAACAGAATAGTGACCTCGCAGAAAAGACGAACCAGATGGGAGAGCTAAAAGTGCTACTGCTTCACTTTGAAGATCCTAGCAGGTTTAAACTCATGACCATGGGAAGGAAGTGCAAATTATGTCACATGGTGACGACTTGCCATGATAAGTTCCTTACACTGGCTGATTACGAGCCTTCTGATGTATATCTAGTACTAGATCACGTAATTCCGGGAACACTGAAACAAGCACTAGTTCCAACATACCATATGCAAGCTGCTTAACACAGACAGTAGACTGCAGATGAAAACAGATAAGTTTTCAGATATCAGAAAACAGTTCTTTGATTCACATTGACTCACATGACAATGTTATCAGATGAGCTCACCTGGATAAAGTAATAAACGTCCTCTGCACAACGTTTGTATTGACTATGCCCAATTAAGCTGACTAATGCGGTTGGAGCTCCACCTGACAAAACCATTCCAATGGATCAATTAAAAATTCTAACATATATTGTTTAGTACTTTGTATTCTCCCAGTGTCAAACTGCCACACAATACATTTAAACATTTGCAGTTTTAAACAATAACTCGTTTATTTTCTAGCCATTTTTAATTCTTTCCTTAGGTTTGGCCTTTTTCTATGAGTTTGAAACGAAATCACCTGAGAACCACCAAAATTATGGACTGTTGAAACTGCAGAAACTGAAACCCATTTGGTCCATCAAAATCCAGAACAGAAACTGAGTAACAAACTGCATCATGAGGTCAATTATGTCCCCAGGAGTACAAATATTATGCATTTGATGTAGTAACCTACACATTATATGGTGAAGGCTCCAAACATCCGTATTGTGAAACAAATGCAGGTACTGCACAACAGGTCCAGAATCTCTCAGAAGGGACTCTGATATTGTCGGTCTAAAAATAGATGTTAATGCTGCATTCCTACAAATAACATCTTCAAGAGTTGCTCTGATTGAAATTCTGGTTTTGTCTATTCAAACATGGAAACAAAGAATGACTTGGCAGCAGAAATTGCAAAACAAGTAACTCATGGCTAGTATCACTGCAACAAGACATGCTTTAACCACAGTTTCTGGGGGGTTGCTCTTTGGGCTTTTTATCAGTTATATATGAACTAGGCACCATATGCTTACAGAATGAATGTACAGAAACAAGATCAGTGCCAAAAAACTATTAGGGCCACGTAGATAGGTCAGATCAGAAAATATGTGAAACTTATTATATGCTAACTAAGAAACAATGAAACTGATAGAAAGAGAACATTAACCCACGTTCAGAATCTATGAAAAACGCTGTCTCACCTAGCATCATTTTCTTAACATCACTTGCTCTACGAGCTGCCTCAAGCTGGAGCTCAAAAGAGCTTAGTCTGGTTACCTTATCACCATATATATGACTGGTACTTTGAGTTGGTTTCTGACTAGAATCTTCCATATTATCTTGACTGCTCTCCAACTTCATAAAGAATGTACCATTAGGCCAGAGAACCTGCTTGGAGTAAAAGCAATTACATGTAAAAATCTGAATGATTCATTATTTACTAAGGATATAATGAAACTTCAGAGAAATGTAGATTATCCAGGCATATAGCAAATTTGTAAGTTTCTTCCAATGGTTCATTATTAAACTTTCACCACTTCGCATTTAGGCCCTGTTTGGAGGAGCTTTTGGATAGCCTAAACGCACTTTTGGAGGGATAAAAGTGCTTGTCCGTATTTTTAAGATGTTTGACAAAAATTCTAAAAGTAGTTTTAAGGTAATGTAAAAGCTGTTAAACGCTCTACTTGGGAAAGTTCAAATTTAGAGCTTTTCCAAAAAGCTCTACTTAGAACAACTATTTTCATTAGACTTGAAGGTCATAAATTTGAACCAGAAGAACAACCACATTTAACAATATGATAAAATAATAACATAATATGACTATAATAATACAATATAATATATTAAAATATTATTATATTATAATCTCATGAAAATATTATTATAGCTATAATATATTATGTTTTGCAGATAATATAATAACATTATAATATTATAAAATACTATAACACTATGTACTAATGTAATATTATTTTATTATATAATGCTATAATTTTGTAATATTATTACAATAATAAATCATAATATTTCTATATTATATTATTCGATAATAATTATCATAATTTTAATAATATATTATAATATCATTATTCAATAATAGTAAAATAATATATTGTAATAATTTTATGTTATAATTATTATTATTACATTAGAATATTATAATATCTTTTTATGTTATATTATAATACTATAATATGATATATGTTGATATTATTATAAGAGTTGGACTTGGCTACATTCCTCTGTAGCTAAGTCCAAATCCGATCGCTGTCTCTACCGATAGATTTGCATGAATCTCAAAGCCAAGAAGCCAATCATTAACCATTGTTAGCTTTTTTTTTTAAAAAAAAAAAAATCCCATGAAATAAACAGAAACAAATAAAAAATTAATAGGGATGGGTAAACAATAAACACAAACAGTGGAAATAAATGCTAACTATTTCAAGAGCGATGATAAACACTTATCCCATAGAATAAACACTAACATGTTCAGAGCAAACAATTAGCTTAAATCAATAAACACTTAGTCTGAATGATAAATAAAAATATTAAGGAATAAACAGAAATTATAAAGAACGAAGCGCATTTATGGAGATAGGATAGACAAAATGTGGAGCCAACGCCACATATCCGGCCTCCATGTGTCTCATTCTTTGAGGCGTGACACGTATCTTCGATCCAATAGTTTTTGTTTATTCTTGTAGTGTTTCTGTTTACCATTTAAACTAGATATTTATTGATTCAGGCTATCTATTTATGATAAATATATTAGTATTTATTCTGTGAGATAAGTGTTTACCATCGCCCTTGAAAGAATTAATGTTCACTTTCATCATATTTGCATTTATTTTTTTTACCTGTTTCTATTTATTTCATCAAAATTTTTTTAAGCAGCTAACGCCAATTAATGCATAGCTTTTTGGCTTTGAAATCCGTATAAATCTAATGGCAAGAGCAACAACCAAATTTGAGCTTGGCTACGCATGAATGTAGCCAAGTCTTATTCATTATAATATGATATTATTATATTATAATATTGTTATAATAATCTATAAATTAAAAATGATTATAATAATGATTTTTAATAATACAAATGGTTATACAGTTAAAAGTATTATACAATATCGTTTATCATTTTTATTCTAAAAGCACTTTCGTAGTTTAGTTATCCTAACATATGTTAAAGGCTCAACACTTGCAATTGCTAAACAACAAATAGCTTTTCTAAAAGCTCTATTGCCAAGAGCTTAACTTTGAAAAGCTTTATTGCCAACAGCTTTGCCAAATAGGGCCTTAGGCAAGCTTTTTTTTTTTTTTTTTTTTTTAATTCCGTAAGAAGCCACACTAGAAAAGCTAGTTGCCCAAGAGGAAATGATGAAGACATTGAAGAAAATAAGAGAGATGTAAAAATGGACTGATAGTAAGGAAAAAAGCCAATCAAAAAGGGATGTTGTAGAGCATACAATACCGTATAGGAAAATGTACCATAGAAACAAAATCAGTAGAAATCAATAACAATAATGTTGTCAAGGATGACTTTCATTTCTTCATTGTTATCCAGGGAAACCAAAATCATAAACAATTAAAGAATTCATTACATGGCTCAACTATTGTATCTAATAATCCATGAGATAGATTTTATTGAACTTTGTGTTATATGATCACACAAAATTGATGGCATGCACTCACAATCACTTACTAATAAGATCACCAAAATCTGTATAACTAAACCTCAGAACTAAGTGCACTTGTTAAAAGAATTGGAAAGATAATAAGCAAAAACATAAAACCTTTTGAGTCACTTGGTTCGCAAGTCGACAAATCCTCAACTAGTAACAAGTTGACAAGGCAATAGCCATAGGCAGCCAACAGGTTTACGCAGGTGGTGCCATTGGTTGGCATGAGACTGGTACAGTGATCCATCTTGTATGCTATGAAACAAGAGCAATATCATGTTCTAAATGACATGACATGACTAAGCAGTTTGATGTCACATCTACACTGTATTGCATATAACGTTTGTACTGTGTTGAGAGATATGATGCTACCATTTCACTTAATGAAAGATCATCTTGTCACAAGATGATTAGACATGTTTTAATTCCTTCATGAACACCAATCACAATAAAAACTCATGGGCAGCTTATTCAGCATTGCCTTGCATATATAGCAGCAAGACGCCCTTAATGCATAGGTATAATTGCATTTAAGCTAAAAAAGGATAAGATATAAAAATATGAATCAAGCACATCAGAGCTTCATGTCACATAAGCATTTTCTACTTCACTGAAAACAAGTTCCATGTGATCCAAAAACATCTCTATTGCAATAGAAATGTATTCCAGATAGCCACCAATCCATTGCCAAAATCAATAAAAAGCATCACATTATTTCTAGGAACTTTTATTTATGAGACTGGAACAAAGGGCTTAGGCATGCCTCGGGGAAAGCATTGTTAAAAGATGATAAAGTTACTACTGCAATAAATGAATCCTATTGGCAGACATGGTATTTACATCCTGAACCCAATGAATCCCTTTTGCAATAACATCATCCCTCCGAAGCCAAGAAATTTGCCTTAGAATCCAATCATCAATTGCATCTTCCATCACTAACTGCAAAATCTGTTTTGAAATCCAAAAGACCTGTCTTCTGCAGAAGATAGGAAATGAAACTCCAAGTGAATACCATGTTGTAGTAGTTCTAAATGATAAAACTGAAAATTTTATCCTATCTGTTCAAGAATGATGTTGAAAACATTGAAGAATTGAATTCCTGCCAAATGCTAACATTATTACTTAGATAACATAGTAGTTGAAAGTTCTATTGAACACAATAGCAATGCGCAAGGTGCAGAATGCAGGAACAAATTGCAAAAAGTTATTTTAAGGATGTTTACTAAAAGAAACAAATGACAATTACAACACACCTCAGCCAACCTCTCCGTTGCAGTTGGAATACCTTATCAACTAGATTCAACAGTGGCACACTAACGTTTGGTGGCGTCCACTGCAAAATAGCCACAGGTAGGCATAATGTAAAATGTCAAAACAACTAAATCTTCATGGTATAAAAGTAAATAGAATAAGTAAATCCATAAAATTATGAAATATTGAAATTTGTTATTGACACCAAGTGGATGTAGTTTTACAAAAGTTTATGTTTGGTCGGCCGGTTATCAAACAATCCTTAAATCAGACATACCAGGAATTATTGTAATCTTCCTGGGATTCTGATAAAAAGATGAGCCAATCCAAACTCCATTGATATAATTGTTGGATCCCATTTTATGCAACTGGTCCATGGAATGCTTAGAAACAATTTAAGGCTACAGAACTATGGTCTTTTCCATAATTTCAAGATGGTTGTGGAAGAATTCAATGAGATTGGAAGCCATGAATAGAATCATGAGAAAGGGCCCTAAATAGCACAGCAAAATATTACTCAATTTAAGGGGTTTTTTTTTTGTGAGAACTGAAGCGGTGAACCACTAAATATATCATTAGGGAGGTGAAATGAGAAAGATTTTAAATATCTTTGAATACCATGCAGAAAAATCCATCCAACTTCTCAAAATGTATAACACATCCAAAGAGAATAAAAATTGCAAATGCTTAACTTCTGCCAGCAAATCCAATTTTCAGGACATAGGAGCATGGTTAAAATTCATCATAGACTTCTCGAGCATTTGAATTAAAACAATCCATATGATGAATTTATTTTCAATCAATGCCTTACAAAATAAGAAATCATAACATTAAGAAAATACTTCACTTGAATGGTCAAGTAGCTCTAATTATTGCATTAAAAAGGTTAAATGAGCATTTTTAAGGATTATTACCATAGTGTCTATAGCCAAGTGACATAAATCAGGAAACGTAAGAACAAAGAAATAATATGTCAAAATAGATTGCAAGTAGTACCTCGGGCGGGATTCCAGCTGGATCCTCAAAAAGCTCAGATGCTACTGAAGTTTTTGAGGCATTCAAAGCAAATCTGTCAAATTTATCAGACTGCCGGCTTCTATGGGAATCCAAATTTGAAGATTCTTCAATGTGCTTGACAACACGAGGTGGAAAACCTTTGGAGTTTAATTCATTGTCTGAGTGCCATCCAATATTTACTGCAGAAGATTGGTCTTCATCATGGGCTTCATCATCGGATAGACTATGGGAAGCACCCAGATTACTATAGCATGGACTTGACTTGTTTGTTTCTTCTTCATTCCATGGTAATGCCATGCTCTTTTCGGCTCTTAAGGGAGGAGGAGCTGCATGAGATGATGATGAGCCAACAACACGCCGCAGACCATCTGAAACCCCTTTAAATTGACGAACAATATCATCCACAGCATCATCCACGTTGACTGCCAAAATGAAACCAGCTGGTTAACTATGAACATGGCAATTAGACAGGACGTGTCATCCAATTAAAGACATACCATACATACAGCCAAATTTTGTCAAATAAGAATTAGAAACATGAAAGGTAGCTTCTGAAGCATACAGGAGATGATCTCAGATGAAGCTAGAAAATATCTATGGCTCTGAAGGATATGACTGGAGAACCATTTCTGGCTTAATGGGCTACCGTGCAGAAAGATGTTTATCAATCTTATCTACTTTAAACCTGCAGATAAGAATGCTATAATGCCTGTAGTAATCGTTTTTTTGATGCTAGCATCTACTGACCACTAAAGTATGAATGCATCCAAGCATGCCCACATGTAACTCCATACATGTCAACAACAGCAGGAGACTGTCACTCCAGAGAACAACTAGGCAAATGTAAATAGGAGAATAGAACATAACCAATACAGGCCAAAAAATAAAAACAACCATAATCTCACTTCATATATAGGAAACAAAATGAATAAAACTGGAGTAGGAATTATTGTGGATGAGAGTTTGAAAGATCAGGTTGTAATTATCAAAAGAGTAGGAGATAGAACAATTAAATTGATATTAGGAATGGAGTCTATTCATATTATTAGTGTTTATGCTCCTTAAGTAACCTTAGATGAATAATACTTTTAAGAAGATATGAACAAAATATAATGTAGGTTTTGAAAAGTGTATATAGGTGGTTTTAGAAATAGAAATCAAGAAGGAGATGTTAATTTAAAGTTTACAATAGCATATGATTTAATATTAGCTAATATATGTTTTAAAAAGAAGGATTCTTACTTAATAACTTTTAAAAGATTTTTTTTCCTTACTAAAAAGATCGATCGAGTTTTGTAAAGATTATAAGATTATACCTGGTAAGAGTTTAACTACCCAATATAGATTGATGATTATAAATGTATGCATTTGAAAATGGATGAGAAGAACTAAAGAATATATGAATTTAAAAATTAGATGATAGAATTTAAAAGAAGAAAAACTAATAGTTTTTAAAGATAGAAAGAAGAATTAAGAAAAATAGCATTTACATGAGAAATTCAATACTATATGAAGAGAGATGGCTAACAGCATTAAGATAGTAATTACAAAGGTATTAAGAGAATCAAAAGAAAAAGGGTTATATAATAAGAAAATTAGATAGAATGAGAAATTCAGTCAGCAATTAAGGATAAAAGATAATGCTACAGAAAACTACTTAAATATAAAAATAAAAACAGCATGCGAAAGCTACAAGATGATGAAGTTAAACAAGTAGTACAAAAGGTTAGATTCGTGGTATATGAAGAGTTATATCTAAGAATGAAAAAAATATCAATAAGATTACGAGATTTAGAGAAAGAAAAACTAGAAATATGTTTCAAGTTAAATGTATCAAAGATAAAGATTAAAAAAAAAAAAATTAGTTCAAAAGTATGGGATCAAAAAAAATGAAGATGTTATTTTAATAAATTATTAAATAAAAATCAAGTGCGTGATTTAAGATGCCTTACTACTGCTATTTACAATAAGAATATTAAATATACTAATAGAATTAGGATATTTAAAATAAAAGAAGATATGAAAAAGATAAAAATAGGAAAAATAATAAGACCTGACAAAATTTCTATGAAGGCTTGAAAGTATCAAGATGATGTAGGAATAACTTAGCAAATGTTTAATAAGATCCTAGAAATCAAGAAGATGCATGATGGATGAAGGAAGAGCATTGTAGCATCGATTTTTAAGAATAAAGATAATATTTAAAACTATTCTAATTGTCATGATATTTAACTCATGAGCTATACTATGAAACTTTGAAAAAGAGTGATTGAGCATAAACTGAGTATGATACAAAAATATTAGATAATCAATTTAATTTTGATAGGAAGGTCAACTATTAGAGTTATTTTTTTTAGTAGATTAATAGAGAAGCATAGAGAAAAAAGATAAGATTTTCATTTGATTTTTATTGATTTTGAGAAAGCATATGATAATATTCCTATAAAGTCTTATAGTGAGTGTTAGAAAAGAAGAAAGTAGAAAAGAAGAAAGTACCATTAAATATACTAACATAATCAATAGCATAAACAATGAAAAGTTTACTAGTATAAAAACTTTTAGTGATGACACCAGTGAGTTTCTAGTTATAATAGGTTTAAAGTAGAGATTTGCTCTAAGTTCTTACATTTTTTGCATTAGCTATGGATATGTTTACTAGACTTATTTTGAATAATATCCTTTAGTGTATGCTATTTACATATGTAGTATTAGTAGATGAAACCAAAGTTAAAATTAATTATAAATTGGAATTATGAAGAAGTGTATTAGAATTTAAAGGTTTTAGATCAACTAGGATAAAGACAAAACATATGAAATACAATTTTAATAAAAATAGAAATAAAGATGAAGGTAAAGTAAAAATTGAGGATCATGAAATTTTCAAGTGTAATCATTTTCAATATTTAAAATTTGATTATTCACAAAGAGGAAGAGATTGAGGAGAATATTATTCATAGGATTAAAGCAAAGTGAAAAAAATAGAGAAGTATAATTAGAATATTATGTGATCGTAGGATACATGCCAAGTTGAGAAAAAATTTTACAAGACGGTCATATAACCAACTATGCTTTATGGTACAAAATATTAAATGATTTAAAAATAACATATACGTAAGATGAGTGTATGATAATATAAGAAAAGATAGGATTAAAAAATTAAGCCATCAATAAAAAGGTGGGGATAGCGCCAATCGAGGATAAATCAAAAGAAGGATGGCTTAAATAATTTGAATATTTACAACATAGACCTATGGATGTACTGATATAAAAGAGAGATTTAATAATGTGTAGAAGAAAAAAAATAAAGGTAGATAAAAAATTATATGAAAAAAAATAATATAGAAAGTCTAGATATTTTTGCATCTTACAAAAAGTATGGCTTTACGCTAAGTGGAAAGGAGAAAAAGAATTCATGTAGCCAACACCAATTAGTTTGGGATTAAGGCAGCATTGTTGTTCTTGTACAATCTCACTTAGATTCTTGGTGGACTAAAGCAGTTGTGAGTGGTCTTTCACAATTCTTTCTCAAAAAAAAAAATAAAAAATAAAAAAAGCATGAATAGATATTGATCAAATAATCTATTGATCTACTTAAGTATCTGGGCACTAACCACAAGCATATCGGGCTGTGGGAACACAATTGTCTCGAAAAGGATTAATCAGAGTAATGTTACCAAAGAATTTTATCTGAAGCAAGTCCTAAGCGACGCTATCAATATGGCTTCTCGATTAGGTCATTAAACCAAACAATAATATTGCAATTCTTTAGGATGCAGATAATACAATCCTAGTCAACAATTTAGCATCAATTGAGATGAATGATTTTTGAGGCAAGTGTCCATATGCTTAACTTCCAGGTTTAGGACAATGCAAAGATTTCAAAATTATCAATCTGATTGTTAGTAAAACTTGAGGAGCAAATCTTAGAAAGGTAGCAATCAAGCAATTTACTTTTCAGGATATTAGCCCAATAAATACAAATACTCATGCTGTATTTTTCACATGTAACATATGAATATGGTGCATGACCTACTAATATATCTGCATATTATTTTTGTTTAAAAGAGTATCATGTAATATGACAACACATCATTCCTTCTCAAGCTGATAGTGAATCAAAAATGAAAAGCATGCTGGCAAATACAAAAAATTAAATGTAATATGAATCTTTACAAAGAAGTTAGCAAGATCTTTGGTATGATTAGGTTTGAGTGATAGAGTTGAAGAATAGGAGTCTCAGACGAAGCAGTAATCAATTAATATTGATTTATACAATGCCCCACAAGACTAATCTAGGGTATCATACCAGTGAGACATCATCGTTAAGTAGTGTATGACGCTGCAATACGACAAGCTACTTAAAACTATAGTCAAAGAACTAGACTTACATGATTTGATTGCATTTAAGAAAAATCTTCTAGCCAAAATTGTTTATAAATCCTTGGATATTGCACCATCATAATGACCATGCAATCGTCGAGAAAGTGAAGCATCCCCAGGATCCATCCTTTTGTTTTAGAACTTTAGTAGGATGCTAGAAGAATTGATTACTAAAATAGTTGTAGATAATGAGGACTCAAAAGTAATATGATATATGTGGGAGGGAGAAAATTGATGGAATCAACTTAAGATCCAGAGGAAGGAGATTTGCTGTTCTTAACAAACACTTTTACAAGGAAGGACCTATACGGATCACATTAAGCCGCCAGTGATGATTTGCCATATCCATGTTGAATGTTTCTATAGAAAATTAGCCAAAATCAATACATGCTTGCAAGAGAGTCACTTTACAAACATTCAATAGCATATATGGACTCTAAAATTCAACAGAGCTATTACTGATTCATCATATAGGAACACAGTGCCAGATCAACATGTTACAATAACACTATAGTGAGCAAAAACCCACTTGACCATCCAATTTTCTCACAGTTCAGTGACAGAAGTAATTTATCAATCAAGTAAACGTCACATCTCACCTTTCAACTAATAAGTCAATTTCCAACTTATTAAATAAGCCTGCTTTACATTTCGAAAAGCCAGTGCCAACTACCAGCCATAGCAGAAGTCATACCTGACTAACGTTCAGATCAGCTTAACAGCAAATCATGAAATAAATCGTCCTCAATTTATCAACAAAAAGCTATTGCATCTAGTTATGACACATGAAAAGGACAAAGAAACACCCATCATGATGTTGATCACCCATCATGATGTTGCACATGGTAAATAGAACATTCTCAAAATGGTGCACTTAGCATCAAAATAAGCATCAAAGAGTTACAACATTAAAGAGTGTTTTGTACATAATGCAAGAACAAAACAGCTGGGCAAATACAAGATGTTGAAACTACAGGCAATCATATTCTGTGGTCAGAGTTCAGTCTCTACCATCACAACATATGAAAAAATTGAAATAAAGAAATAAATAAAGTTGATCTTATTTTGGGAATATGGTGAAAGCAAAATCAAATTTTTGTATTGTAAGCTGTTAGAACTAAGAGAGTTTGAGATTTATGTACCTGCTAATGTTTTCATCACTGAGGTTGATTTTCCAAAAGAGTAATTCTTCAAAAAAAACAAAACAAAAAAGTGAATCAACTTCTCAGAGAATCTGAAAGTGTCTATAGATGACTCCTATCTTCCACTAACAGGAATGAACTTTCCTCAGTAATGAATCGAGAAAATTTATACCTTCGAAGAAGCACTTAAAAAGTCCCAAACTTCATGTTGCTCTGCAACATTAGCAATTGACAGAAGATCCTGGCCAGATGAACTAGAAAGATGTCAAACTGGCAGATCAAATACCAAGTAAAAGAGTTGCAAACTAGAGCAGAAAACAATACTTGCAAATATTTGTCAAGAAGAATGCACCGCTGATGCACAAAACAATCATCGATGCTGGATGAAAGAAACCTCTTTGGGGGCAAATGTAATGTATAATTAGGTATATCCTTTAGATGCCTGTGCAACCGCTCAAAATTTCGGTATCTGCAATCCAATAGTGAATATTATAAATATAGAAAATCCAATAGTCATAGCAATACATGACTAGTAATGGTTTCTGCTTTTAATAGATCTTGTATAAGAAATTTCTTCAAAGCAACAATACAGACGATTCATTTGTGATCACATTCCCCCAAAATATGTCATGAACAAGATAAAGTCTACATAAATGAATAGTGCAACTTCATAAAGAGGCCCTTTTTTTTGATACCACGATTAGTATGAAGCAAGATTTTGGAACAATAATGCTAAGAAAATAAACTGTAAATAACCTCCTTTTTAACTTCATGGAAACTATTGAACACAACCAATGAAAAGGGTGAAGCGTAGGCATCAGGCAGACCATAGATATGAAGAGATTTAATATAAGCAAAGTCTCAAAACATCTACACATTCAGAGATTTCAGCCGTCAAAAACAATAGAGAATACATAAATTAGCATCCATATATCACGAATGCCTCTTTTTTTATGGTGACTGATGCACATATATCTAAAACCTAAAGGGATGTCTAGATTAAAGCATGCCTTCTTTTCACAAAGCAGGTCTTGCTCTCTGCATCTGTTACAGCAATTGAATAAACCGCAAAAGATTTAGATCCAAGCTTTTCAAAATATGCACCCACAACCTGCAAAAACATTTTAAGACAAAAATATAGAATTATGAACATATAATTTAAAGTTTGGCAAAGAAAAGAAAATAGAAAGATTACAAAAACATTTTCTACTTTGACCATCATTTCCACTATATGATTCCATATTGTGTTCCCTTTTGCAAGCAGGAATAACTAACAAATACCATAGAAAGCATGTCATGGTTAAGCATTTTTAATCATGAAGGTGTGAAACACGGCCAATGTATAAAATTTTATAGCCGGTGTTAAATCCAGATAAAGGAGGAAGGCTGTAATAGGTCAACAGCCAGCATAAAACTATAGTCACACCCTTTAAACATAAAAAAGTATGAGTTCTCCAAAGTGAAATGTCGCTGCACCTATATACTTAACTGTATCTTTAAACATGAGGGATTCAGATATTAAATTATTCAACCACTAAACAGCAGGATGGCTGTATTTATGAAATTATGTGACTAGATAAGCATAGAGAATACTCTAACATACTATACATGTTAATAAAATAAAAATCCAGAAGATTAAATTTGGCATAGAGCAAATAAAGCCTCATTAAATCTCATGCAAGCAAAGAGATACATGAATATATAATACATGTATATGTCAGTAAATACATGCATACATATATACATAATCATATACATGTAAAGCATAACATCATACGTGCATGAAAGTGAACAACAATAGGAACCAGAAGAAGAGTTAACAATTTAAGTGTCTGCAAAGAGGTATAAAGTATAAACTTAACAGCAAGACAAAATTACCAAAAGAAAGGAAAGGTGGTGAGGGGAGGGGTGCGGGTTTCTGAAGTTATACTGTCGACGCAACTCTACTGGGAACTCATAGAGATTAGTGCAGCACACGAAGCAGACATTTCAAGGGTTATGGTGGTGCCTTATGGATATGAAACTTGGACGGCACAAAAGAATACATGGATTACGCCTGCATATAGAGGGGGCAAATGCAAAAGAAAGGTGACCAAAATTCAGAATTCAGCTTTAGGATTTTAAGCACAATTTATCCTACTACTTGAAAAGAAGGCCAAACATAGTCATTTGCTCCCCCACCACACCAGTCCCCTGGAGTTGATTCAGAGCTCATGGTAATTCAAATGATTTCAAGTTGATGATGCTACAAAGAAGGCAGAATTATTAAATGCCATCAAAGTTAGCAAACATATACTTGCTAGAGAGCAGATGAGAGCACAAGACTCTTGAGAACTTTCCAGCTCTCCCCTGAAGCAACATGTTTAATGAGATTCAACACATAAATCAGCAGCAGAACATTGGAGCATAGTTAAAAACCACTAGATATCTAGTATATGAGAGACCAAAAGATAAAAACAAATACATGGCAGATCTGTCACAACTAAGATCCACCGTACTGGAACCAGTACCATTTCAATACCAAACCGATTATGGTGCATACTGCACCGAATCAATAGCATATCGATCAGATAGATCAAGAGGCCACAACCCATGAACCACCTTGAATCAAACAAACCAAACGGTTCGGTTTGGTTTGGTATGTCCATATGGGATTAGTGCAGATGGTTTACGATAAGTCCATGAAATAAGCACCACAAAACATGAAGGACTATATGTGTCATATGATAAGCACCACAAAACATTCAAGATTAAGCAACTTAAACTATTTTATACAGGATCAGTTGCCTACTATATGGATAACAGAAGAATCAAGTCCATAAGAAGCAACAAAGTTGCACAATTTACACATATCAATGCAACAAATTCTCACCCGGCACCTGATCTTTGGAACATGCAAGGATCCTTCACTCTTGGAAACCAATTCAGAGCTTTTCTCTTCCTTATGCTTGCTCAAGTTTAGACTACAATTCACCTTGAAATCACTAGTTTCACCACTTTTGCCTGTGAATGTCGTCTCAATATCAGGTGTGCTACTAGATCGTTTTAGCTGACCTTCGTTATTTTTAACAGTTTTCCTGGCATTTTCATCATGTCCATCACCAAAATAACTCAGCTCTTTAGATTGCACACTAACCAGCTCTTGGGAAACATGCGCCTCATTTTTTGTTGCTACACTTGATCGGCTATTATTATTGAGTTTTTGCATTAGGTCAACCATATATTTATCATCTATGGTTATAGTATTTTCATTCTTATTGGTCAATAATCCCTTCCCTATGTTTTCTGCATGAACAGCACTGCTAACATTTCCTGGTGCAGTGTTTATAAATCCCAATGAAGTTCCTGCCTTCATAAGATCAGCCGTCTTCTTTCTGTAGTTCCTGCCTTTTGTCCACATGTTCTCAAGATTCTCAGGGGCAAGTACCTGAGATCTTCTTAGTGTCGCAGCATCCAGTATCATTGCCCATTCTGCTGCCCTAGGCAGTAGGTGTTGCTTTGTACTTTCCTGAAATGTTTTTGGACGACCATGCTCAGAACTAGCAAGTGATTTATCCCCACCACTTTTAGCCATTATCAAATCACCTGATTGAGTAGAAGCTGTAGTTCTTGACTCAGGCTGAGCAGTCTGAGCATTCCCCCGAGAAACATTACAATCATATGAAAGAATAGCTTCATTGGGTGACCTACCAGAGTCCGCCTCCCCATTTATGTTATCTTGATTGGTGAGGAATACGTACTCAATCAACTCATTGATATACCTGAGGAAAAAAATAGCAATTAACTTAGATTGTTTTGTAAAGGCATCCATAATAAAAGGTTAGCTCATATGTCAGGACATTAGACTTTTATTGCTAAAGATACTGCGGTATATAACACAATGCACCTATATACAACATATATTCTTGAATTGGATAAGAACATTATATCTTCTTCTATATATTGGGCCTTTGACCCCAGTTATTATATCATTGAGCTATTACAACCTGATGTAGGAGCAATTTCTCTCAATCAAAATGTGCATAGCGGCCAAGATAAATAAGAGAAGAAAGAACCTAGGAATTCTATATGGTTTGAAAATCAAAGAACTCTAAGGAGATACTTGGCCATGTTTGAGAGTTGTCATTTCGAAAAGAGTCCATCATTGAGTGTGCTTCCATACTAAGTCAAAGATCTTGCATCAAAGAGGACTGTTATAAGAACTTACAATACCTTCTTAAAGAGTTCTAAAGGTAACAAGAAAGCATATATATTCAGTCCATGTGTGCCTTCTAAAGCCTCTTCATTTTGGTGAGAAGAATATAAAAGAAAATAAAGTTAACCAACCTTCTATAGGGCCAACAAGCAGCCAGTCCTTCAATGAATCCTGGCCATCCATCACCTGAAGTGATGAGAGGTCTAGGTTAGATATAATTTTTATTTCCTTTTCTAATTTATTCTCTCATGTAACTAACAGCTCTAGAAGTCTACAAATAGTGTTGGTCTTGGATTTATTTTTAGTTGGATTGTTGATTAATAAGAAATGATGATTTAAATGGTAGGTTATTAGGCCATTAGGTATCATTTTATTTGCTTGCTTTTATTCTTTTCCTAAGTTCTGATTTTCACAAGAAAATTCCATCAAAGTTGATTTTGACTGTTTAATCACATAACCCCTTTTAGAAAACAGTTTAGGCCATAGAATCCTAAATTCTGGGTTGGATAATAGTCATCCATTATTTTTTTCCTTCAAAAACATTGACTTTCTAGTTTAGTGTTACCGAAAATTCAGGTCTAGATCTAAAATTACTGGAACAGTCCTAGTATCCCCAACCTAAATAGGTCCCAATATCTAGACAGTCCTATATCACAGCCTTTCCAACAGTGTACAAGGTATTGATGTTGGCTTTCATTTTCCTAAGCAGTAGCCAATAATTTAAATGACCCGCCATACCAATCTTCCTGGCATCTCCATTATTGGCAAGCAAAATTACATTTCCTTGTTTGAATGTGCCCTTGTTGTTGCTGGCTTACTGGACCTTTTTCATGAAAATGGGCATAGCCTACTAGATGCTCACATTATTTTACCACAGGCCCACACCTTAATGCTTCAATCTTTTCTGGAAGGCTTTTGGTGCTAGTAAAGCTTTCATCCACCTTTAGGGTGATTGCATCAACATGCTCTATTTTAGACTATTAAATAGTGCCTGAAAGGGTAGTTTTCACTCACTCTCTCCATGAGAAAAGCTTTCTTGATAACCACAACCTTCCATCAAGCCTAGCTCTCAACTAGTTGGGTTTAACTTCTCGAATCATCATTTGCTAATCATTTACTAATAAGGGCTACCTACAGCTATAGTGTGACATCTACACAGATGCCATACGTGCTAGCTTAGGTCTTCCCTTCTCTAGCTAAACTATTTAATATGGATTAGAGCACCTTGCCTTACTAGAGCCTCCTCAGATCTTCAACTCACATTTCCATACTCTCATTTCAACCCCAAAGGGTGCAATTAAAGTCTTAGGACCAGTTGAGACCTTAGTAGCAGGTAACGTCTGCCTAGGGTAATTTACCTCCATTCTCCCAAAAAAATTAAAAAAAAAAATCACTGGACGCTCAAAACTTCACCCACTTCCTAAGTGCTTCCTTACTAAAAGTGTTTCTAAGATATCCACTCCTTGCACCCCATGCCCAGTTCCAATTCTGACCATTCCAATTACAATAGATTTCTTTATTTTCATTAATAATTTTACTATCATAAGTGACAGGGTCAAATGTGCAAACAATTCAATAACTATTCCTTTGGCAAATCTAATTAAGTCTCGGCAGGACGGGCTGAGATGGATGTCTCGTCTTGTCCTAGAGAAATTTCGGGATCGGTCTCGGTCATAATATAGTATAATATCAATTTTAAATAGATCTAATTTATCATAAAAATGTGTTTAAAAATCAAATAAAATACTAGAGCTTCACAAATTTTTTTTTCAAAAAAAAAAGCATCCCAAGGAAGCACTAGAACGCCTGACTGGATCGGAAAGCGAAACATGATAGGACACAAAGTGTCTCGTTCTAAGAAAAAACTGGGACACCTCTATCCCATGAGATTTAAAACCTTATTTAAAAGGCATAAATACTATGCCATCAGTTCATAGTAGGAGATATATTTGCTTGTCTTTTTAACTCCTTTCTTCCTCAATTTCTATTCATTTAGTATGAAAGTATATCAAACAACCTTTACTGCTTATAATTTACACCTTATCTGATCAAAATGGTAAAAAGACACAATTTTTTGCAATTTTGATAATATTAATTACATCACCAATGAGTTATCTTAAGATATTGCAAAATTTTTTAGGAAATGATTCAGAACAAGATTACTAAACTATGAATGAGTTGTCTGGTTAGTAAAAAAGCTTACCCAGGGCTGGCAAGGTTCATGACAGATTGCAAAACCAAGCAGGTCAACAGCTCTCTACTGAAACAGCGTAGTAATGGGCATTGAGCTTCTTGAGGCCCCAAGACTATTGCCAGAATTCCTCCAACAATACGTTGAAGAACCTGGATTGTACAACACATAAACCTACAATGCTATAAAGACATCAATATAAGAATACAAGAGATCGCTTTACTCAATTTTGCACCTTGTGTTCACACTCCGGAGATAACAGAGCAGGGTGAAGTTCCTTGGAAGCTATTAGATGGTGTTTTAACGTTTCATCCCTTTCCTCAAAAGAAAGAGTTCCCATAACAGCGACACCTATCTCTGATTGATATTTTCTGTATAGGTCTAGCTGGTCTCCTATCAAGTCAACCATGTCCCTGAAATAAAAAGAATTTGTTTCCAACATAAGATCTCAGCCCTGTTAATAAGGTATGGAAAGCTTGTTGATGACTTACAAAAGTAATTCAAGAGCACCTTGTTAACAAGTCGACAAGGTTGATCTGTTTGACTCTTCCTGATATTTCACCAAGTGCATCTAGTATGATAGTGTGTATTAGTTCTGGAGCCTCCTTGTCAGGAGTAATAGATGAATACCAGAGATCTACGATGAAATCCTGCAAGATCTTATTAATGAATTCCTCAATGGCAGCCTCCAAGGTGGGAGAATCAATTTTCCTCCTCCATTTTGAAGTAGGCAGCACAGTAGAAAGACGAAAATCATCTAGAGATAACTGCTTCTTTTCCAAATGAGATAGATATGTCTGCTTACGGGCAGGATGCACCTTCCAGTGGAGCTCCACCTCATAAGATAGAAAGCGGAAAACTGAAAGTATAAGAACTGATATTGGGATGTTTGTCCACATTGATTTACTTGTATCTGTGAAAACCAAGAGATAATGGCCAATGATGAAAATGGTACCAAAAACTTTTCTGTGGCGTGTTCTATAAAGAGACAGTAGTAAAGAGAGAAAAGAGGAATATGCAGTTGTCCTAGATAATAGCAATTGCAAATGATAAAATAGAATAAACAGGGCTGCACATCATTATTTGGTTGTTTTGTGGACAAAATATATCCACTTGCACACAAAATAGAATAAACAAGGCCACACATCATTATTTGGTTGTTTTATGGACAGAATATATCCATTTGCATGCACGCACACATGCAGACACCCACACAGATATGCACGCAGCGACACGTATGTGCAAGTGCATGCACCACTCTAGTGAAGTTGACAATGTCTCCTTTAGAGTCTGCAAGCTTGATTCCAGCATCAACGTCTGGTTTCAGAATATGTCTAGTAAATTTGTTGTGGTCGATAAGAGAAAACCAGGCTTCGATGCCTTAAACACCACTGGAGTGTTATAGCAATATACAAATTCGCCGCATGCCAACGTTTCCAAGAATTTACTAAAGAAGTTTCTAAAACATACATAAACACATACACATTATACTACTTGTCCAAATATACACATACATTTATACTACTTGTACATAAACATACATATTACATATGATACTTTCATGTATACATGTTATGCATACAATGCTTAAATTTACTGCGTTCTTATAATAACTTTAGCACATAAGAACTAATCAGATCTAAAATATTAGATGAGCTTGCTGGAATATATACATATGTAGCCATAGCTCACTTGATAAAGTTAGATCCCCAGTGGATGAAACCTGAATATAATTATAATGCCACAAAATGTAAAGAAAATATTTTATATCATGAGGATGCAACACATGAAAGACTTTAGACGAAACAAACAAGTTCATCTGATCAAGCAGTCTGCTCAAATGATGAACTATTTGAATGAGGAAAGAAAGAATTTAGGCTTGCATACCATTGAAACTACATAGAAATTATGTTTCAAATCAGCCCTGTTAATAGAAACACTTATGCATACCTTCAAGTAGGTTTCATGATTACCAAATTTACTGAATGCCAAGCATACTAGGTTGTTTCCATTTGATCAATAATGCAATGCATACTCTTCTTCATAAGTCTCCATACTTCCATTAATTTATCTCAAGTGCTATTTAAACTGCATGGTTTTGAGTAAAGTTTTAAATCTCCTAGAATAGGGGTGCCCCAATTTCTCTATTAAATGAGATGCCCTGCTATCCTATCCCGTCTCGATGGCCATCTTAGTTGAGCATCCTGGTAGGTACGCTATCTCTCTTTCCTTCTTTTTTTCTAAATTTCTTTTTTTCTTTGTTTAATTATTTTTTCTTCATTTTCTTTCTTCCTTCTTTTCTTTCTTTCTTTCTTTTTCTTCTTGCTTCTTTTTTTCTTTCTTTTTCTTTTCTCTTCCTTCATTTCTTTTCTACTTTCCTTCCTTTCTTTCTTCTTTCTTCTTCTTTCCTTGCATGGATGGGCTTCAAAGTCTCACTCCCGTCCTAATATCTTTTTCCCATAGAAATGGGACAAGATGGTTGGGACACCCCTCATCCTGCTCGGACTTAAAAATTTGGTTTTAAATCAAACACATGTAGGCACATATGTATATACAATGAGGAAAGGAGGGGAGAGAGAATGAGGAATGACACTATAGAGCTATGGAAGTTGCCTAGTTTTTGTACAATTACTTTTCTTTTTATTTTTTTGGCAAGACAAAGTCCATAATACCTAGGCAAGAAGCCACCAAGATGCTCCAAACTTGATTTACCTTACATATTGGGTCCTAGTCTCATTGGTCATTGCTAAGCAATCCTTGGTTAGATCATTCTTCATTCTACAAGATGAAGTAAATTTTTTTGCCAAAACAACAAGTATCTACTCCAAAGAATGATGGAATGACTTATATGAGCAGTGAATTTCAAATAAAACATACTAAAGGAAGTTTGACATAAACAATTTTAATTTATTGTTGAAGGTCTCTCTCTCTCTCTCTCTCTCTCTCTCTCTCTCTCTCTCTCTCTCTCCCATCCTTCCCCCCTTGGTCATTGCTTCTCCTTTAACTGGCAAACAACTTGCATGCCTCTAAAACTTACTTTGCAGAAAAGGAATGTAAATAAAGAATACCGCTACCTTTCTACCTTTTCTTATTCCTTTTGAGATGCTACCCTCCTTCCCAACAAAATCTTAATGCATACGTTACCTCAACATCACGTTTTTCCTTTTTTTCCCTTTTCTTTTTGTGAGAGAGAGATGGATTTGAATTACCTGTGACTAGTACAGTGCAAATTCATATCGAATTCCCAAGAAACACATTCTCTAATGCACGTTAAAGAAGCATTCTTGCAATTATTTCCAACTCGTGACAATGCAGCTTCGATTATGACCTTTCTGTACCACTATTTCATAGTATAATTCCTTGCATTCATTTATTTTCGAATTTTGATCAGGAAGGAAGCTTTGCATAAAATTGATTTCATGTCATTCACAAAGTAGTCAGGGGGCAAAACGAAAAGAAAAGAAAAAAAAAGAAGAAAAGCTCAACCTTTTTCCCTTCAAATTCCAGAGCTAGCTCTATAAAACATACAAAACCTAGAGACGGACTAGGTCCAGTCCCGGCCAACCCAGCAAATCCTTGTTCCAAAACGCATCAAGAACAAAAACTTCACGGAATCAAGGAGAACAAGATAACCACTTACGCGACAAGAAGTAGGTGATCGCAAAGACGCAGATGGCCCAGCAAACGGTTCGAACCTTGGCCTCCTCGATCAGATCTTGCAGCGTCTCCATCGCCCTCATGGTGTCGATCCCTCTCTCCGCTCTTCCACCCTTTCCCCCCGACCCAAAAGACGCGAAATACGCTCCGCGATTAGCGTTCTCCGCCGAGATCAGAACGATCGATCGACGCTTAGAAGGAAGAAAGAATCCAGAGATCGGACAAAGGCTCGCAATCTTTCTTGAAACCCTAGAGAGAGGAGACTAGGCTTCGATGGAGGGGCGGTTCCGATCACCGCCAGGAAGACTATTCTCTCGTCATATCGCAGCTCGGAAAGGCAACGGGAGGAAAGGAGGAGAGAAGACGAGCTCGTCGGTCTTCACCCGGACCTAATGACGAAAATACCCCTGAGAGCGGAGATGTCGCCCGACGGTATGTGACACGGAGGCGAGGAAGAGATCGTTTCAAGGTGGTGGTGGGTCCTGAGGCGTAGAGAATTTCAGCTTAGATAAAAATAAATCAAGGTGTGGGAGAGCATCGCAGCCGTCCAACTGGTGTTCCCCATGCTTTTGGACACGGCGAAGTATTTACATTCCCGTTAGACCAATCAAAAAGAAAAAAAAGGAAAATAAAGAGGAAGGAACCTTAGAACAACGACAGAGCAAACGATCAAAGGCTGGTGCGCTTGGACCAACGTGTGTGAAGATTCGTGCTCCGGTGAGATGACGAGGATAAGCGAACGGCCATGCGCCTAAAACTTTTCCACCACCCTCGCTCGCATGAGTTGCCGGCACGCTGGTGACTTGTCTTGGGACTGGAAGTTTCTCTGGATTGCATGCATGATGCCTCTATAGGGAGTCAATAATAAGCTCTGCATCTGGGTCAGCTAGCTCACCCCTAGTACCTTCTTCACTTGAAAGTCTCCACCTTTTAGTTTTAGCAAGATAAACTTTTAATGGCAGCGAGGTCAATGATGGAGCTTGTGGAGGGGCAAGTTTTGTCATCCAATTCGCTGCTATGGGTTTTCATTTATTTGATATCACACTACTCTTGGCTAAGCTGCGTACATGGGATCTAGAAGGGCTTCATCTATGTTACTTTGGTCCTTCGAGCAATTCATGCTACCTTGGAGGGTGACTTTGAAATGGTGATCAAATAGGTAACAAACCTGATAACTTGCATGAATAGTTCTCACTTGCTACTGCATGATCTCTGATGGTTGGCTGAGTCAAAATGCTGCACTTGAGCCTACTCTGTAACTCGAGTTAAGGCAAACATGCTAGGGTCCCAGCCGAGATATAACAAAACAGATAGGCCTTAAGATCAGGACAAAGTAATTGTTCTTAATTCCATCTATACATGAAAAGGAAAGGAAAATAAAACAAAAAGAAAAGATGAGAAGAAGGCTGGCAGCCTCCAGGAGAAAGAAAAGAACATCAGTGACGCTCGCGTCGCTGCCATTGGTGATAGTTGGACAACGTCCCCAAACGGATCTCAGGTCTACAAGCAACATATATAATGCCTCAACCTGCCTTTAAAATAAATTCTTTCATTCATCAAAAAAAAAAAAAAAAAATGTTGTACATATAATTGTATCAATATCGTATATCTTTTCACCACACTACACAGCACAGATCATTATATATATATATATATATGAAGCAGGAAGAGGACTGCTTGGTACCCATCCTCCGCTTTGGCGCTAACATAAGTTGCACTTTAAAATATATAGAACTGATCTAATGAGCACAAATCATCAAGCATAAGATCTTGGTGGTGAATCACATCATCCTCCATTGCTCGTTGGGATCCTTGACACGTTGGTGGGGCAACGCAGCAATCCGAGAGAATAAAGTCATTACCGGTAACAACTCCTCCTGAGAAGGATGTCGCCAACTCGGAGCAGCCTGAATCTAGAGAGAAGTCGCCGTCTTCTGTATATATTTGGTTCTCAAATGGAGTTTCTGTTATCTCTCCGCCTCCAAGCCGATCCAATCCTTGGCTGGCCATTTGATTCATTGCTGAATTCCATGCACCATCCATAGCATTGAAAGTCTCCTCCATGACCTCTCCTCGCAGCTCGGGCACAGCAGGATCGGAGTTTAGCTCGGAGGAATGATTCACAAACTTGGTGTAAATTAGCGCGAGGTCAATTGCGGATCCCTCAGCAGGGGCGAGATCGATCTTTTTGGACACGCCATCTTGGTGTGCATGATTGGATCGATAAGAATCGGGCAGTTCATGACTGTAGCTAAAATGAGCATGGGACATGGGATGAATTGCTTGCCTTGGTGACTTCCCTCGCCGGTTCTTGCGGCAGCCACCGCCGCCGACGGGGACATTCCGAAGGGTCCCCCCTTTGGTCCAATACCTTCTGCAACCTTTGCAAAAGTAGCGAGGCTGTGTTAAGCTGTAGTTGTTGTAGTAGCAGAACTTGGTGTTGGAGGAATAACATCGGGGGCAAGTCGGTGCTAGCTCGATGTTGGGCTTCCAGCTGTGGTACGCCATTATTGACCTCTGAGGAGGGTAAGAGTAAAACCTAGCTAAGAGTCTATGAGGAGCTCTATCGGTGGTGGTGGTGGTGGTGGTGGCGGCGGCGGCGGCGGCGGCAGCGGCGGCGGTGGCAGAGGAGGAGGAGGAGGAGGAGGAGGAGATGGCAGAAAGAAGTTAAGAACAGAGAGAGAGAGAGAGAGATAAGGAGGAAGTTTCCACTTTTCATGCGTACATTCTCAACCTGTCGGTATGCGCTGCTCTCCCCCATGTGCACGCGTAGTTGTAGAAAACGGCCTCACGGAATTTTCTGTACGAGTGCATGATCCAGCGTTCATCCTTTGCGATGCGAAGTTCTGGCGGGAGATTTTGCACCCGCATACGAAGATATACGCGGGGACCAGATGCGGATTGGGAGGAGAACCGGTGAGGCCCAGGGGAGCCGGTTAAGCTCTCAGCGTTCGAGTCGGCGGGTAAGTCGTGTCCTTGTTGAGGACACGTGGGAGCATTTCGTTGGTTGTCTGGGCGAGAAATATCGGGACTACGGTGAGCTATCGGGGGGGGGGCAAAGTCCTCGGATCGCCAAAACCCGATCTCTCCTCCTCCGGAACACCGGAAACGAGACGAAAGAGAAAGGCAACAGAACTTAGATAAAAAGACCAAAACGCCCTTGCAGGAAGAGGCAAAGCCGCATGGTACAAAGTAGTGCTAGCGGACCACCATCATCCAACGGCTAGTCACGCTCCATGAGGTGGGGTCCACGATTGGGACACGAGGACACGGGTGGACGGTTGTCATTAATATGACAAGTCTTTCGGCCATCAAGATGGCACAACGTGGCACCGCAGCATTTCCAGGACGTGGGAAGCGGTGAAAGGGGTAATTTGGGGAATCAGAGCGGGAGCAGGAGTGCGAGTCCACCGGAGGGATGATGTCACATGGATCATTGCGGTGTACGAGACAGAGAGAGAGAGAGAGAGAGAGAGAGAGAGGGTGGGGGAGAGATCACGTGGGCCTTGCGGATATCACGGCGCCAACGTTATCGTGTATATCCGAGCCATGGAATAGAGGATAAAGCAAGCTTTGAAGAAGAATGATGACAAGGGCTGCTTTTTTTTTTTTTTTTTTTTTTTTTTTGATCGAAAAAAATTGCGTTTGATGAGGAAGACAACAACTAGAAGAAAATAGCTGGATGGGATCCATGTCAACAAAATAAATGTGTGACGGCTGAATCAAATCTAAGATAACTTTTATAAATTACAATATTAGTTGGCAATTGTAAGATGGGAGCCAGGTTCGTGAGCTGTTCTAGAGAACATCCTGGCATTGAATGCCTAGCGCAATGAAGAGCTGATTCAGATGATTCGTATGCTCGTTTGCATTGCGAGGTTAGGAACAAGTGTAAAGTTGAGAAATTTGTGTTCCATGGGAGGCCATAAAAGGGGTGAAAAAGGACACATTTTGACTACTAATCAAGCTATCAGTGTATCAAAATGCTATCATCGTCATTATTAAGGAGGCAGTGCTTGATTCTCATACGCCATCGCCGAGGTAGAAGAATATAGACAGAGCTATAAAAACATCACCTCAAACAATGTTGGATGCAACTATAAAGATGATGATGTGATTTTACGGTGTACCATTTAAGCATATAGCCTAATGAGTCCCTCCTAGTTATAATGTTTTTGTGAAAACTTATATTTATGAGTATTTAGCCCTATACTTATTGTATACTACATTACATTTTATATATTTATATTTGATCAATAAGCCAAAAAATATATATATATTTTTATGGCTAATCTATGTGAATGAGGTTATAGATTAAGATAAAGAGTATTAAAACGGACCTAACCCATAATTCATGCCGGATTGAATGATCGGTGGAGATGGCACATGCATCATGTGATTGATAAAGACAGGATGTACAAACCTCGTACATCATGGGCCGGCCATGTGCCTCCTATTTGTACCAGGACGGAGGTGCAGCTCAAGTCCACAGCCTTTGCATGATGCCAATAATTCACAGTGGGAGGAGCTGGCTGAAATTTAATGGTGTCTTGCTATTTTTCTTGGGAGGGGGGAGTGCAGTCCTATCATATATGAAACTCAAGGAGTCTTGTCTCATTCACGTTCTTTATTGTCCAAACTCTATTTTGATCAAGACCATTTTGGACTAGCTCATCTTGCCTTAACGTTTCAGTATTGGTAATGAAAGTTAGCAAGCACTTCGAACGTACTCCGTTTGGCTACATGAGCATTTAGGATACCGAAAAAAGAAGAAAGCTAACCGATGTTCTCGTAGAATTCCAACACCCTCCGATAACATTCCGGGCAAGGTTCCCCAGTGTGCAAGGTAGCGAAATCCAGATTAAAGAGAAGGCTGTCATTTGGGTTAGAGGGACCAAGGGCAATGGGGAAAGTGAGGATGGTTGTGGACTACATTCATCCACATGAATTGGCTGCCCAATCTCCTCTTTTGCTCCAAATCACATGAACTGCATGTTGGGACACACTTCACCTCAAAAATGTCTCCATGACTCAAGTCCATAACCACTTCTTTACAATGCCTAATAATGGGTTAAGATTCTAGCCAACCCACATGGCAACCAGGCCAACCTCATAGCACCTATTGAAAATCAAAGAGATTTGCACCTTGTATGGGACTAGTAGGTTCGGAGCTTCCTTCCGGTAGTAGTTATTCTCTTCAGGCAGTTGAAGATAAACAGAGTTAAATACGAAAGATGATTGTTCTCTCACCTCAAAGACTAAGAATCATCACTAATTATCAAACAGAGCCAAGGCAAGCATGCGCAACAAGTGGTTTAGCTTCTTTTAGATCCACATTTCAAAGGTATCTATCAAAATATATGCACCCACACACTCTTTCAGTAGAACCTATCAAAAGCTTCTACAGTTCTTATGAAGGCAGAAAGTCTAGCAAGTAACAGATATGGACCCAGGCAACATTGTTGAGCGGACTCTGGTGAAGAAGTGACGCAGAGTTTTTTTTCTTCTTAAGCACAAAACTCTTAACCGGTGATAACACTACCTTTCGAAGCTCCACAAACCTTTGTAAAGGCCATCTCAAGTAACCAAACAAATTGTTGCTCATTGAGTGTAAGAATAGTCGTTCAAAATATGCTTGAAGTTGTCATTTCTGAACTTCATTGCCCCTCCTGTAAAACCACCTCTAGCAACCAAACTAATTCAATTAAGATGCAAGAAATTAATCATTTTGATTGTTTACTCGTTACTTTCACCTCATTTGAAAAATCAAAAATTGACAAATTAGTTCCTACGAGCCGCCGCATCTAGTTTGGGCAAGCATCCTGAGAATTGAAAAACTAACTGAGTTTTAACTCTTGGGCCTGCTTCAACTGCATGTAACTTACCCCAGTATAAATTTTGAGATGGCTGGCCCTATCACCTTATCGTCCAAATTACAAAAATGACTTGTCAGCAATAGACCGTCTGGTTGTACTCGAAACCATCCAAGTTTTGAAGGTTTGTCATCTTAAAATGAACCTTCAAATGAGCTTTTCCAGCCTCACTGTAAAAGATTTTAAGCTTTGCCTTTCTGCAGCAACAAATTACCCCAGCTCTAGCCTTGATTAGATATGGAAAATCGATAGATCTCTCTCTCTCTCTCTCTCTCTCTCTCTCTCTCTCTCTGTGTGAGAGTTTGAAATTTCAGCTGTTTATTCAAAAAAAGAAAAGGGCAGTCATGTGCAATCAATCTCAATAACCGAAGCATCCCTCTTCTGCTAATAATCAATCATCTAATTATTCCCAAAAAAAGGCATCGCTCTCTTCTCCTAGATATTTGCTTCAAAAGACGGTTCAGAGAGACCAATTAAGCAGGCTAATAGATTCACAAATCCATCAATGCTCTACCTTCCTACCATGTATGTCTCCATTCATGCAACTTTCTTCTCCATACAGAATGCATTCGCTTTTTGCTGATTAGATAGATAAAAAAACCAATCCAATTTACAGCGAGTAGAATGCTAGAAGTTATAGGATGATCATGTACCCATGCAATTCAACCGGCAGAAGTTCCAGTCCAATTTTTGAATATCCCACTCTGGTCAATCTTAGACCTGCCTCCTTTGCTATCACATTAAATTTGACAATTTGTAAGGCTGTATGTTGACAGCACCATAAAGGAACATTACTAACAACAGGTAACCGTATTATAGGAACATGACTTGTATATGCAGGATTACCCCAAGCGACACCGAACAGCCTTTTCCAACAATTTAAAAAGGTCCAACCTGATGGATAAAATATGACACCACAGACAGTAGAAAGCAATATGGAGACATAAAATACATTTTATTAGTCAGTCATTTTTCTCCCCAGATGCATAGTCTGATCAAATCAATATTCCCTAAGAAGATGCCAGCTGGCCTGTCAGTAAAGCCTTGACGATTGTATCAGAGATAATTCTAAACATAATTTTACAACAAATTCAGCAAGCATTTTAACATATGAGTCAATTAAAGCTCCACCGGAGCACTTAATGTGAGATTATAGCTACAAAACCATCAATCTAACAATCACAAGAAAAACATAAAATAGAAACTAGAAAGTTGCTGTTCTTTATAAATTTCAAAGAAACATAAAGATCTGTAACAAAAATGTATACCAAATTGACATCAAGGTCCAAAAATCTGTCATTCAAGATCTCTCTGCTATGAATTATAGTCACCTTATAACCAATTGAATGTTGAAACCCATATAAACCCATCAATTAAAAAATGGGCCAGTACTACAATTGTCAAAATTTGAAGCCAGAGGACTTGCTAATGAAAGAATCCATAATTATCTATGTCAGAAATGATCCCTTCTGGCCCCATTTTTTTCTTTTTCCAGCAACGGGTTAGATAATTGTTACTGGAAATTCAGATAAAATGCTGAGTTGGATATTCCTGCTCATAACCATTGTAATCATAATAAAGCCTTTCTCCACAAGCTATATCACGGCAAGCAACCAATAAGGCCCGGCATTCACCATCAACATCATACCTGACACATTTAATGTTCTGCTTCTTCTTACTCTCCCTGCAACAACAGGGTAGTTTCAAGTATAACAGACTTCAAGATTACCTTTCATTTATATTCACAGTTGAAACTAAAAGTATTCACGTGGATAAGTTGCATCTGAGCAACAGCTCAATGCAGAATTACATGCTGTTACATAGAAGCTAACTTTAAGCAGTGTTGTCAAAGGCACGCTTTAGGTGCACCTAAGGTATAAGGCTCAAGGTGCCAAGAGTTAGAGACTTTTTATACTCTAAGATGCACTTAAGATGTGAGACACACCCAAAGCGTGAGGTGTAAGGTGTCAAGAATTAGCCACTTCTTATACCCTAAGTAAGACGCCTTCATCTAAGTGCGCATGAGATAAAAAAAAGCCTGCATTTTTTATTTAATTTGAGACGTAAAAAAAGTACATCTTTCTTCATAAGTTATAAACGCAAAAAAAGTGCATCTTTCTTCATAAGTTATATTTGTTACATATTTTTTTTAAAGTTTATCATATTTATTAGACTATATTGACTTTATGATGCACCTTCCCATAAACAATAGTTTTCTTTATCCTATAAAAAAGCTAAAATTGAAAAACAAAGAGATGGAATATTTAAAATTATGTTATCATCTGAGAAAAAGAAGGAAATACGTTATGAGACTATAAATTTCAGCTGAGAAAGAGAAGGCTTTTCATTGAGTTATTAGGCTAAATATATTACTATTATGATTTTTTTACCTTTTTTTTATTATATGTTATAAATCTTGTCTATATAAATCATCTTGCTATTTATTTCCAAAACGTGTACCTTACTCCACTTAGGCGTACGTCTGCGCTTTGTGTCTTGCGCCTAAGCTCCAAAAGCCCTTTGCGCTCAAGTGCGTCTAACGCTTTTTATAACACTGACTTTAAGTTGCCTATACCAATAAATACCTAGAAGCAATGATGAAGATAAAGGAGATAAGATATGAACTTACTGATTGTGGTTGTTAATGCCATTGATGAAGCGAGCAATATTTCCACATTTATCGGGATAGATAACTAAACTATCAGATGGGTTTGTTGCAGATAAAAGGGTCATTATGCTGTCGCAATCATCATGTTCCCGGTTTAGTAAGTAATCCACATCCCCAGTGTACTCAGCGATAAAAGTCATATCCTTTATATGTCCATCAGCCTGTACAGTGAATCTGCATTGACCAAATTGTTAACAAATTGTCATCTATGAAATAATTGATAACTGGCCATTAAACTAGATCAGCACCAAATCAAGAGAAAATACCCTTCTTGTGAATCATAAACCACTTTAAGTGGAGGACATTCTCCTCTTTTGTACATGGCCCTACAGAGCTCTAGTGTTTCTTTATCTTCTCTTGAAAGGACCTTGAAGAATGTGCAGAATAAAATAATATCAAGGGAGAGGAAGTAAGAGAAAATTTTCAAAAATTTAAGGAAGATTCCCGAACCTGCATGCCACCTTTTTCCAAAATTGCCTTATTAGCAGATCTAGGGGCCATTCCAGGCATGTAAGTTAGCTCATTACTGAATTTCATCTGCAGTGCTGTTAAGGCAGTGGCAAGAGAACCCATTTGTTCAAGTCTTCGTGCTGGATCTCCAGTTGGATTAAATGGCAACATTCTTCTCCTCTTCTTATGCATAACTAATGGCATGGAACGTCTCCTGCGTTTCCTTGCATCTAAACCAAAAGAGTTTCAGAAAATGTAGCTAGTCTCATAGCATTTTATGCAAGATAGACAAGATTGTAGATGATATATTTGTAATTTGGACAGAGATGGTGCCTTACCAAAAGCAATATGTAAACAAGCAAGTTAACAACTAGAATTAGGATAAAATATAAAACAACTGAAATGCTGGCAAATAAGTTTCATTTCCTGAGTATATCTGGAAATATTAAATCATTGTATTTGCATCATATGGTGTTGGTGATCTGAGTTAAACTAGGAGCCAGAGAGAACCTGGTGGTTTGCCTCCACATTTAAAAGCATATAATGGAATTAGGAAACTTTCTTGACACATAGACAACGTGATAAGGCCGAGGAAGATGACTAGATGCTTTGGCACGTAAATACTCATTACTATTTTACTCCCATAATCATGCAAATCGCGCAAACCGCGCACCTAAAAGATTCTGTTTTGATAGAGTTGACTCTGAATGAAGGTCATATACATAGCTGAGTTATGATGTATAATGTAAAGGTAATGAAGGTAAGAGCATTAGAGGAGGTAAAGGCCATCATATTATTTATGGAAGTAGAGGTGGAAGTCAAGATTCAGAAGGGAAGTCTTTAAAGCGGCCTTCGTGATAACACGTATATGCATCCTGCAATAAATGAGAACACTCCCATGACTTGCTGGGATTTCTGTTTTAGGGTTGCACCAACAAAACCAAACTATGTTGCCCATAATAGTGGCTACTCTCATAATTCACGCATCATATCCATCATCATTATCTCATCTAGAGACAACTACTCAATGGAGGAAAAGAAATTCACCAAATTTCAAGCCTTGCAGCGAAACCAACCATCCCCATCAATATTCCTCACACTAGTTGCCACCTTGGAACTTTCAAGGACTTAACACTTTTATTATCTTAGATATAAGGGACATCAACTAATGTGCATCATATCCAACACTTTTATCAGAATTAATAAATGGTTTTTAAACTCATTAGGTACTTTAAATCGCTACCAGGCAGGTCATCTGCCAAATCTATAGGAGCAAAATTTGGTAATCCATGTCATGCATTCTCTATTATCAACTAAAGATATTGAAATTTTCAGTTACTGAAAGTAAAATTTATCAAGAAAGATAGAAGCATAACAAGCAAGCTCAAAACTTTGATATATAGTAATTATTGGTATGAAAATAATTGGAAATACACTAAATCAAATAGGATGAGAATCTCTGCTACTACAATTATGATTGCTTCATCAGTCTCATAGAATCCTCCCATTCTTGTGTCCGTCCACGCAGCTAGAAATCATGAAAGACCGGCATACAGTGGCCTCACAGCTAAAATGTAGCAAACTCTCGCGCCGCTGGCTTCTTCCTTCTAGCAGAGTACCTCAAAAGAGAAGTTAAGAGAGAAAAGACAAGAAAGCATAGCGTATGTAAAAACTGATTCATGTTAGAATCTCCTTTCATTTGCATAGACCATCTTCGTGCTCAAGATAGCTTTCACTGATTTTAGACTCATTTACACTTCTCTTTGCAGCCAGTTATATCCAGCTTTCTTTTTCTTCTTCTTCTTCTTTCTTTAAAACAACGACGAAGGAACTTTATTCTTCCTTATTTTCCGCCTTCTTAACGTATGATCTCTTAAAATTCAAGTAAAAACACTTTTACTTTTTTTCCCATTGTATCCTTTTGCTTCCAATTCTCACATTGTTTTCTATACTTGGTTTTGTGAATTTTTGACAAGACAACTTATCCATTTTTGGCACCTTGCTTCCTTGAACCCAGCCAAATTCCTTTCCTCAGTTTCTATCATATGCTTTATTTACTTCAATATCAAACATTTTGCCAATCACGAATAGTACTTCATCATTCATCCTAAATAATCTGAACAATCATGCTTCTTCTAATTCATGTAAATCATCGATGCATTGCCGCTTAAATTTACTTTAACAAGAGGACTGATGCAAGTTTTTGATTTTTTTGGAGCCATATTTAAAGTCCCCAAGCGATCGAGACCTTTGTGGCTATTTTGAACTTCCATGGTTTGCATTGCCTCATAAATGACCACAGACGAATCCTGACTGCAACATGCTATGCCTTGCATGAAGACTCAAAAGGACTGATTGAGGAATTTCTTACTCTACAGACAGATGCATTTCAGTACATCATTTATTCCGCATTCCCCTCTCATAAATTGATATCATATCATCTAAGGATACAGTTATTATGAGGCCCAGATATCCCCTTCATGCCGCATTTTGGTACAGGACATGTTACTGGTTCTTGTCTCATAAATTAACATGTACCTCCAAAATGTAACATACATTACGAGACCTAGAGATATCCTTCGAGTGATAATGCACACTCATCACAAATAGAAACTCACTGTTTTCGCTAGGCTCTTTTCAAACTTGTTGGAAATCTAAAAATTCCAGAAACAAATAAAGAATGAGCTTCAATGTCAACAAATTTTAAAAGGATTTTCACAAATATCGCTACTGCAAAACAGCTGAACAGGGATAATCAAGAAAGAAGAATAAAATTTCAAATTACGATAAAATGGAAAGAAAACCTAAATATATCATCCTTGATTACAAAAAAGAGAAAAATAATTAAAAAAAAAAGGGGCGGCAAAGGGATGACATGCAGATTGATCATCCAGCTCCAAGTAATCTACTCGATAAATTAAAATAAATAATCTGACATACTACAAGAAATCATCATCAAGAAACCAATAAAACAATCTGCTCAAGAGCAGAGAATAATTCGAGCTTTTTCGACAGAGATCACCTTGTGAGGGCCTACATTTCTCCTCCGCAGCAGTAATGGAGCACCTCTGAATCTGGAAAAAGTCTACGATCTTGGTCTGCATCAATGGAAACCCTAACAGTCCCCAAACCACCGATCAAATTACCTCACTCATCCGTTACACGAAATTTATCAAAGAAATAGATCAAAAATCACAAAAAGAACAAAAAGGAAATGTTCTTTTCTATACTTTTCAACGGCCGCTCTCCGGCGCAGCTAGGGCACAGCCAGGGGCCGGTGGGAACCCTGACGAGGATGGGGCGGACGCAGAAGGTATGATACCCTTTATCGCAGCAGTCGCATAGGAGCATCTCGTCCTCGCATTCGCCGGAACGGCACTGCTCGCACCGGACGTCGGCGTAGTACTCGCCGCTGTAGGGTGGCGCGGGCTTCGCCCTGCGCATTATATCCGCCATGGAGCGGTACTTCAGCGGTGGCGGAGGGGGCGGCGCCTCCGTCCTCTTCCGGACGGACCCGTTAGTGGGGGAGGGGCTCTCCGCCTCGGGTCCCTTGGGCGCCATGGCTGGCGAGCAGGCGGGTGGAGGGGGTGGGGACGGCGACGGAGGGGTCCTTCCGGCGGCGGCGCCGCCGCCGCGATTCCGAACGTCGGCGTACGGTATCGTAGGAGTTTCGATCGGAGCTCGGCCAAGAGGAAACAGAAGAAAGAAGAAGAATCCCCGGCCGTGTGGAAGGCCTTTTGGTCCGCGGGAATTCGAGACAACGGAGATGGCGCACGGTATTATGCTGACCTGTCAGAATTTCATTGGACGAACTAATGTACGCTTACCCTTGTACTGTAAAAAGACGAAAACACACCCTTGGAACGACGGATGCGTCGATGTCCTAAAAATCAACAGTGAAGCCAGCGCGAGTGGGATAAATAGAATGTATATGAGGGTAATTTGGTCATTCTGGGTCCAGGTGGGTCTCGCCTGAGATGAGTGAGAAGCACGTGTGGTAGCCAGCAAGGTTTTGTAACGTCTCTTTTTTTAACCCCTTTTTTTTAAAAAAAAAATAAAAAAAATAAAAAAATAAAAAAAAAATAATTTACTGCCAATCCGTTTCTATGAATGGCTCCGTGGTTGTTACACAGAGAAGGTTTTCTTTTTATGGAAAGCTATGGCAGATTTTGGAAAGCCCCCTCCTTTTTCTTTTCCTTTATTGTCCTTTGGGCTTTGTGGTATTATTCTTTTGCCGTCATTTGAGGAGAGGATTTTTTATTTTTATTTTTATTTTTCTTTTTTTTATTATAAAAAAAAAAAAAAACACAGAGAAATGGAAAGAACCTTACCATCAGATAACAACATCAAATTTAAGAGAATGGATGCAGGTTATGAGAAATTTGAGATCCACTGAACATGGCTAAAAGATTATCTGCCATCTATTTAGGGTTAGATACATGGATTACTAATGGATTGTTACGTATTTGACTGATACAATGAATATTTGATTTAAGAGGAGAGAGTTTTGAAGATTACAATATCAGTTGTGAATGCACTGTATCTTCTTTTCAAATAAGCATTTATCACTCTACATTACACTACATTTAATAGTCAAATGTAATTACGAATAAAGATATGACCAAAATATTTGTTAGGATTGGTATATGTAAGGATGGCTTTAGAAATTCTTTTTTATTTTAGAATTAAAATTAAATTGAATCGTGATGCATATGAGATGAGATGCGGATGGTTGTGCCTCATCTCCAATGTGAACAGTTAAAAAAAAAAAAAAAGAAATATAATAGAGAGAAGTTGAATAAAATATAAATAATGACAAATATGAAAGATAAATATGCCTCCATAGAGTTCAACCAATAGAAAAAATTATGCGAAATTATGGAATAGCTGGATTACATTAGTAGAGATGGTGATATTTTCTTTTACAAATTTAATATTTTTTATAAAATAAATAAATAAATAAATTATTACTGAGGATAAAATGATGCGGGAATAATCAAGGGTTGAGAAACTTTCTAATAGCTCTGTATATAGTAATCTAATATAAGCAAGTTAAATTGAATTAAATTAAATTTATAAGGTCCTTTTCCAACCAAATGCTATTATTGTGGTAATTATGTAAAGATAAATGCCTTTATATAATGTATTTATTTTATATTTTTGATGTCCAACCATAAATTCTTTTTTAAGCCTTTCTAATTATACTTCATGACATTATTATTTGATATATAACTAGTGGAGAATTTGGAGACTATTTTAATTGTTTTGGTTGTTATTTATAGATAAAAGGCTGAATAAGATGTATAAAAAATTAATACTTACATGGAAACCCTAATACTCATCATGAAAAAGGAAAAAAAAATCGTATTTTATCATATTATTTTTATATAGAATGATAATATACTTAACTTTAATATACTTTTGTTTGAAGTGATACTTGGTATCTTTTTAATTGATAAATCATACTCTTTATATGATAATTTTGATGTCATTAAAGACTCTGATGATAAATATAACTCTCTTTTTTTTTAAGTACAAAGCAAGGCCTTTTTACAATCAAGGAGAAAAAAAAAAATTATATTAGTCGAGAGCAAATAATTCAATTGAGAAATGATGAAATCACCTGCATACATCTATCTTCGAACTATATGATATCAGGATGCAATCCAACCAGTCGCTTGTTTGCCTTCTCTTAGAATATGAGTAGCCAAAAAAGATTTAACTATTTTATTCAATTATAAATATCATTCAAAAAGTTTAATTTTAAAATTCCTTAAAAAATAGTAGTTAAAAACAATCTGGAGTAGAAGCTTTTTATGATTGCATACTTCTAACAATCTCTTCAACTTCATCCTTCATAACATCATATATTAATTTTTCATTCTAATTTTTATTCAATTTTCTCTAGATGAGTGACAATCAAATTTTAATACTACAAGTATCTACTATCCGTTTTTGCTTCATACCATTCAAAATAATTCTATGAATCTCCTCCTCTCCGTCAACTAATTGGCCCTCAGGCGTCCTTATTTCTATAATTCTATTTTTTTCTTCAAATGATAGTAGGTCTGCAAAAAAACTTTATATTAGTGTTATTCTCTTTTAGCCATTGAATTTAAGATTTTTGTCTACGAATTTGTCTACAAAAAATCTCTTATATTCGAACATTCTTATTATAGAACCTCATCAATTCCATCAATTTATTGAACTCTATAAGATTCAAGCTTCCATTGAAAGCTTCATTCTCCTAAAGTTTAAGAATCTCCTTATTCAACTGCATCCTCTTTTGAAAATATTACCTACATTATCCTAGTTCTTCTTCTAAGCACTTTAATCTTCTTTAGCATGAGGGATAATCAAACACAAGCTGAATGATGTCCATACTACGTTCAAGCTCGATACATCGCCTCTTATACTCCCTCGCATGATAGCCAAAATTTTTTAAATTAAAATGGATATTTTACAACATTAAACTTATCAAAGATATTGAGTGAAATATGATGGTGATTAGATGCATATCTCACAAGATGCAACACTTTTGATTCAAGAAATAGATACATTCATAAGTCAGTAGCAAAAGCTCAATCCAATCTTTCCTATACTCTTGCATTACCTAATCTATTAGTACACTAAGTAAATTTTGGTTAAGAGAAATTCAAATCTATGAGGCTCAAAGAACGAAAGATCTTAAATTTCCTCATATCCCTATCCTCTGAAATGATTTTTCTCTTTTCTTGTTAGCATTACATGTGATGCAATTAAAATCTTCAACAATCATCGATGCAATGGTAAGCCAATAGTCATCGCATTTGATATAAATCTTCATATGACCCTTCTTTGGCTGCTACTAGTACTAGCATACACATCCTCTAACAATAAAAAAGAGGTCCAAGGTTGACAAACTTCTCCATAAACAACTAACTTATCAATATGGATAAAGTCTATCTCCCTTAAATCCCTCCTATAAATAACGATAATTCCACCAAATAAACCTTCCTAAGAAACACCATAACGATACCATTGATTACCAAGAAATCTTTGGCTTTTAACAAATGAATCCATTGAAATTCTTGTTTCAAGAAAACAACAAAGGAATGGATCACACAGTTTATAAGATTCTTTACATAATTATAGAAGGAGGGTTTAGATGCTCCCTATAATTTCGTACTAAAAGCTTAATTATATTCAATTTAGAGAAGGACATACTCTCATTTATGAACCATTCACCACCTTAAAATCATCAAATTTGATGCCTTCGGACATCATAGAGAAAATATTAACAAAACCCCCACCATGAATTAGATGCTCCGAGCCTTTAAAAGAAGATTCTTCATTTAAAGTACACTGAGAGATAATAGATCTTAGTTTGCTGAATATTAAAATGCAGTGCAATGAAGAGTTCCCTGGCACTGAATATTGATCGAGACTTTTCAAAAGATTTGTCCTAGTTTGGAGGCCTTCTTCCTTCGAGCAACTTCCCAACTTCTCATACAACTTTAAAACCTACTTAGTTTTATCTCTTTAACCTTTCTGGTTCATTATTTCAGCATTAACAATTTTAACAACCAAGACCTTCAATTGAAGTGGGAGAGATAGATCCATTTGATCTATTTAAAGCTTGATCCATAGGAGACCACTTCCTTTTTTTTCTTTAAAAGTTGAACTTGAGCTTGATGGATCCATAGATGAAGAAGAGCTTATTATATTTTCTATTGCTTGATATTCAACTTGGGTCTCTCTCGGTTATCCTTCCTTAAAAGAGAAAGATACTTAAGAGCCCACAATAATTTTCGATAGGAAACCATTCCTTCCAATAGTATTCAGACTTGGGATTCTTTTAAATATTATTTTAATCATAACTCACTCTTGCACCAGTTGTTTTCTAGATTGTAATTCGCAACAGATTTCTCCTTTCCAGGATGACCTCTTGTTTTCATCGGCATCCTAACTACCCTTATATATGGCCCAGAAAATAGGATTCGCTGGGCATAGCTCTTCTTCCCACTTCTTACAAACTTCTTTCAAATGCCCAAGATTTCCACACATACATAACACAAATTAGGTAACACTTTATATACAAACTCTTGCCATACAGTCGGATTCTTAATCTAAGATTGGTTTCCAAATAAATCCAACCAGTGACATTAATTTGAAGGCAGGTTTGAATAAAATTAGTTTTTGATATGGTTTCTATCCATTCATCAATGAATATAAGCTTACCGGGCCATTAAAACTATTTTAAATTTTTTTCCCTTTACCATAGTTCTATTAGAAGGTCTAGCAACTGAATCCATACATTAGCAAAATGGATAAGAGTCTCTTCTCGGCCTAAAATTAAAGCCTCTATCTCTCCAGTGCAAGCAATTGACCCTCTAAAGATTAAGGGCTTTTAGCTAAAACCCTCTCTTTGCTTTTCATTAAAGGAAAATTAAAGAACAAAATGGAAGAACTTGGAACTTATCTTCCACATTCTAGTAAGTTTTCATCTCTTTAATCACAAAATCAAGAGAGAAACCTTGGCCTAGAAACTTATCTGAAAGAGCAGTAAGTTCACTGACTATATACAACATCCATTTCATCATTATCAAAGGTCATGATCTATGTGAACCTCCATTAAAGAGCTACAATTTCATCATTAATAGCTTTAAATATTTTTCATCTGAATCACCTACTGCCCTGCATCATTTGCGCTTAGGATCTATCGCAACCCCATCGTTTCACCACTATGACCAAAATATCCCTGTCTACCAAACCACACGCCCCTATGAACTCCATTTTAGCCTTAACTTGCCTTCCCTGTGCTTGGTTTCTCTCTTATTGGATGAATGGATCGGTTAAAGGTCTCTCCTAACCTTTCTAGCAACCGGAATCTATAGACATCAGTTGCTTTGGGGATAGTCTTTGGGCAGAGTCACTGGGTGGCAGATATGATAAATATAACATTGAAATAAGGGGCTAACACTTATTATGAGATACATAAAATGTAACTTAAATTATAGAAAATTAGAATTATAAAGTCAAGCATAATCAATAATATGGGTCTTTCTTTGACACCTTTTATTTTTTTTCTAAGCAATTTCTCACTCTTGATCCAAAAGGGTTAACAACAAAAACAAAAATCTATCAATACTCATTATTAACTAGAGGTACCATCTTGAAATTAGCCTTCCAACATAAATAGATGGGAAATAAATACCCATCTTTCTTGTATTCCCACAAACAAAGAAATATGGTTTAATCTTATATAACATGGAATCCTTGTTTATTACATGACTAATTGATGAATATACTTAGAAAGGGGCTATAATTTTTTTCTAATAAAATATAAAATTTTAATATAACAATTTTTTTTTTTTGACATTGTTTAAAAAAATCTAACAACTTTAGAATTTTTTTTTTCTTGTAGATAATAGCGGGAAACCTTTTGTGCCTCGCCTTCTATATGCTCTTCTCTATTTATGCATCTTTATCTATTCTTTTTTTAATGATCTCTCTTAAGAATATATATATCCTTATTATCTATATCCTTATTCTTATTCTTTTCTTTAAAAATTGATAATTGATTTAAATGTTTTTTCTCTTCATTTCTTTGATCGGAAACCAACCCCTCCACTTACCTCTTTGTCATGCTTTCCTCCAATCTCTTTATTTTTATTTTTTACTCTAAAATTGAAAGTTAACAAACAAATTATCATTGGATAATAATGAAAGAAATATTAATAAAATATAGATGAAGAGAGTACAAAAATAAGGAGATTATGTAAAATATTTTAATTTTTGTCTCAAAAATTAATGGACATATATCATGACGCTCTAATAGGCCTGTTGTATTATGGGATTAAAGAAACTATTCATATGAATCCATAGTAACTAAATTATTGATTTATAAGAAAAAATAGATTACTTTTTTTTTTTGTAAAAATAAATATTTAGGATCCCTCCCAAACAATGTTATACATGGATTTAGTTATAAGAATTGCAGCAATATAAACACATATGTATCAAATATTTAATAAATATTTATATTGATGGAGGATAACAAAATATATATTGTTATAAAATAAAAATTAATATAATTTTATATACCAAATCAATATTAAGTAGATTATTTGCATAACACTCACTAAAACAGGTGAGCATCATTTATAGGCATTAAAAGAATGTTCTTCATTGAAAGGAAAAGAAAATTAAATATTTTATTTTTCATTTATTAGAATAAGAGAGGGAGATCTTCTTACATTATAATTACCCATATAAATTACCAACGTGCAACTTGTTAGGGGATGAAGCTATTAATTTATATGCTAATAGGTAATTCATAGAATTATAGGGTCCAATGTGTGAAGTGCAAAAACATAAAAAATTTCCTCTGCTGGCCGCTTGGACATCCTCATTTCAACCCTCTTAATTCAAAGCCTTGCTCATAAAATCAAAGGCACGTGTAACTTTATCTTGACATTAGCCACTTCAGCTCTCTAACCCATGCTTTAAGTTATTGACGTCAACCTTTCTTTCTTTTTTTTTTTTTTCTTTTTCTTTGACTTGATCCTCTATCATCAACTTATAAAGTGGTTATTATCATTGCTTTTTTTTTTTTCTTTTTCTTTTTCTTTGCCTGCTTTGGCTTTTCAAACTACACCTCCACGTTGACTATTTTTACTTCAGATACCGTTTCAATCATTTAATTTAATTGATATATAAATTTCCTTTACATGTTATAAATGTTTGGTAGTAGAAAAGATGGATTTAATTTGACATTTCCCCTTGCTAACCAATATCTGCCCTCTATGAAGTTCTGGAAGAACCATAAATAAGAAAACAAAGCAATAAAAAAGATGGCAAATGTCTGTGAGATGAAGACATTGTCTCCTCATAACTTAGGACTCTATGCTGATCTGTATATTTTTAAAATTACTGCTTTAACTTCAATTTAGTCTTAAATTAGGGTATAGAAATTCAGGAATAATTTCATGAGATAATATGACTTTTAAAGTGAATTGAAGGCAAATTCCACAGCACAGTATGCAAGGGTGTTATCACCTCCTGCCTCTTGGCCAAGAGCATAGGAATTTAATTTTAAATGATACCAGCCCTCACTTTAAATACTTGATTAGTAAATCCTTGCAAGCTCTAACTTGGCCTGCCAAGGAGCTTAGACACTCCAACATTAAAGAAAAAATAATATAATATAGAAACAAGGGAAAAGAATACGACTAGTAAGCAAGAATGGGTCAAGTCAAGCAAGAAATGCCAGAACTTTTCTTTACACATCAATTGTGGTCCAATAAGCCTCATGGTGCCATGCTATAAAAAAGCAAGTCAAATTGATTTCCTTGTACCAAGAGTTCACGTTTAGAAAATCGCCATTGCATCCAAAAATAACTGGAATCTTGGAGTGACAAATCCTGATATCCACCCATCAACACGCATGGACCTACTTGAAATAAATAAATTCAAATTGAATATTTTTAAATATCAAATGAAATCCGGTCAATCCAAGATTAGCTTATTTTATAAATGAGCAGGTATGGGTTGGAATGATTCTTTTCTTTTTCTTTTCTTTTCTTTTTTTTTTTTTGGTTATTATTATTATAATCCAAACGTATTTTGATCTCGTCCAAATCCGATTTCTTGTCACTCCTACTTGCCTGGACCTGCCAACTTGCATGAACTCAGCCGAAATAAAATAACTTAACTATTTTTACAGTTAGGTTAGAAATAGTTCAACCTAAAACCAACTTATTTGTAAATGAATAATTATGAGTTGAAACTTATTTTGTTTATTTGTTTTTTAATGCACTATTCTAACCTGATTCTGATCAGACTTGAGTCATTGCATCTAATGTCTCAACAGTCATTTGTTGTAGCTTTCTCTTGGCAAGCCATCGTCAAATGTAATACTAATTATTAATTATAAAGGTCAGATGACGTGCTGTACTTCTGTAAACAATTGTATGATGGACCCCCAATTGCTACAAATTGCCCTTAACTTTATAGGGTATTTATTATAGGTTTGGAAGCAGGGCCCTCACAGAACATTTGTTTGGGTGATAAGTGTAACTAGGCCAACCTCCGAGGAATCACATAAAGAATAAGGCTACAAAATCTATACAATACATGCAAGAACATATCTGGTGAAGTATCTTCTGGGACAAGTAGAAGAGACAAAATGGAAGAGTAATTTTTAAGTATTTCAGAATATATTAACCACAAGAAAAAAAAAAAAAAAATTCATCATTAGAACATTGCCTCATTGTTCAACATTCTTTTCCGTTACTTTCTTTCATTTGGGCTAACGAGCATTCAAGGTTCTGCGGCAAACTTTTTGCACCGAGATTAATCTTTAATACTGTTTAATCTGTACGCAATATATTTACGATAACTTTACAACTTAATTGATGTTTGGGTCCTATTAAATGGCTTCTTAACGTCCCCCGTATACAATATGAAGTTTTTTTGATTTTTAATTTTTTTTTACTATATGATAATTATTATGTGCAAACTTATATTTATTATTGTAAAATAAGAAGATAACTTTGTATATAGAAGCTAGACATTATGTAGCTAGTCATAGGAGTTAAATGTTAAAGTTTGACTCATTAAAGAATTGGACATCAATTTATTTAAATAATAATAATAATAATAATAATTAGAAAAATCATTTGGCAAAGAGAATGGTTATAGACCACCGCTTCTTATCCATGGTTAGTCCATTCCAATTCGAGGCTGGGTGGAGAGGGGGCCTGAGTAACGTAACGAATCCGACAGTGTTTGGCATCAATTATTGGCTAACAGAGGTTCATTAAAGAGCACTTGCCTCAGAATGATCCCTTGAATCTCTTCAGGACTGAGACCTCCTGTCGCCAATCTTGGCTGACGATCTGAACGCATCACCACCTCATAGCGATACCAGTTTGGTCACCCTCTTGCATCCATCCCATCCCCTCGAAGGGGCATCAATACATGAATCCAACTCGGTCTTTTGGCTACCCTCTCCCTCCCATCCCAATCTAACCAACCTCTATTCTTATATATATATAATAAAAAGGGGGGAAGCAAACGAACGGACACCCACTCATAACTTACCCCCTCGTGTAATACACGCGCGAGTCCAATCCAACGGCCCACAGACTGGCCTGGCCTCGCCCTCTCCGTCCTCTCCTCCTTGTACTCTCCTCTTCCACCTCGGCCACCTTTTGTTTTTATTAAGCGGTCCATTGACTCGGCCGTTAAAATATTTCACGCGTACTCTTAAATTCCTCCCCCTCCCAACTCCTTTTTCTAATGTTGTGCAACGCGATGGTCCCAGCTTCCCCTCCTCTTCCTCCATAATTCCCATCCCACCACCACCCGTCCTCTTCCTCCATAATTCCCCTTCCATGGATCCCTCCGACGTGCCGAGGCCCTCTCAGCGCCGCGAGCTCCTTGGCCGACGGCCCACCCCCCTCAAAGTAAGGAAAGATTCCCACAAGATCAGGAAGCCCCCGCAAGACCCATCCCAGCCGGCACCGGCGGCGCCGCCGCCCCAGCACCGCCCTCCGGTGATCATCTACACCGTCTCCCCCAAAATCATCCACACCAACCCCAGCGACTTCATGACCCTCGTCCAACGCCTCACTGGGCCGGACTCCTCAGCCGGCCCATCCACCGACGCCGCCCTCCCTTCCCCGTCCTACGCTGGCGGCACGCTCTCCCCCGCGGCCCGGCTTGCCACGATCGAGAAGTCAGCTCATTTGTCTAACAGCGACCGGGCCCGGAACTCCGGCCTCGACGCCGTGGAGCAGTTCGACGTGGGTGATGATGTTGGGCCGGTGGTGGACCGGGCCGGTTCCTTCCCGGGGATTCTCTCGCCGGTGCCGGCGTCCCTCCCGCCGATATCGCCCAATTTCTTCTCGCCGATAACGTCGTTCGACACGGATTCTTTGAGCTTCTTGCAAGACCTGAGCCCAATTTTTTCAGGCAACAAGAGCTTCATGGATGGTGGTGGAACCGCCATCTTGCCCAGTCCTAACAATTTCTTATCAACTCCTACCGTCCCTTCTCCAGGCTCTTGCTGGGATCTCCTCAGCCAACTCCCAGATTTCTAGTCCAAGAGGAGAGGAGAGGAGAGGAGAAGAAAAATGTGATTGGAATCAGAAGACGAAGAGGCGGCGGTGCAGTTGAGAAGGCAACGATCGGCCTTTAGTGTGGTGGGCCTTGTGATGGCTACTCCCCTCCCAACGGCCGGCCAACCAACCTTGGCTTCTAAATTCTTATCTCTTTCACTACAGAGGCAGGTAACCATTGTAGAAACTCTTCATCTTTCTAGACTTGTTACGGGATCTGATTTGATTGCCTGACCACCGTTAGATGAGTGTTGGATGGTGGTCAGTCCTTGGACCGTCCATAGGCCAGTCCAAGTAAAAATACAGGCTTGTTCTCTTTGCAATCTATTTATTTATTCTTTCTCCAAAAGAAAATGTGCTGCTCTACCATCCCAGATAACCATTTAAGAATTGATGGCAAGCAGGAGGGTTGGATCAACGATGGAATATGACAACAGAGGATACGATACTTCTGGTTGATGTGCACATGTGGTTGCTTTTTTTTTGATGGAGAAGTGGTCATGCCGTGGGTTGGAGGTATTCAATGAATCTTTATGGGTGACTTTACCCATTACCCTGTTAATTTGTTCCTTAACGCTAGCGGAATGGATGGTTCAGTGTTTCGATACTTATCCATAAAATTTTAACACAACATCATCGTCGATACATTCGTATTGCTTGGTATAAGAATCATACTAAGTATTGATACGTTCTACATACCAATATCAATACAGCACAATTCATTCAATTCGATGGCATGCCAGATCGATGTGATGCAGAATGATAAAATTTATATTATTGCTGTATGTTATAACATGAGAACCTCAATCAGTTCTTCAAAGGTCTCCGCAAACAATTATGTGCGATTTGAGTTCATGACTTGGATCAATACCAGAGCTAGATAGCAAAAATATGGGTGATGATGCCATCAAGCGAAGAGTAACAAGAAATCGAAGCGGGCAATGCTTCATTTAGCTGAAAAAAGTTTATTGGAATTCTTGGAACTGTTGGTGCTTTATGACAATAGACGCATCTTGGGTCATGGTTGACAAATTGTGGCACAATAGGGTAGGTAGGTTTATTCGTTTTGGCCAGAGGACTGAGCCAATGCCGGCTTTGTGTTAAATAATCTAACTAAACCACAAACATCAAGTCGAGTTCCCATTGTTTAGGTTAAATGATCTAGAAACAAAGAATATATATATATATATATATATATATATATTAAAGCTTTGACAAGTCAATCTGGCTTCTCTGGTTATGGTATTTCAGAATTTTAAAATAGGTGCCGGCCAAAAAGAAAAAAAAAAAAAAAAATTTCAATTAACCAGGTGGAAGTCCCAAGATGCAATCAGAAGTTATATTCCACTTCAAGGACCAGGCAATGGATCATGAAAAGGGTACGATGGGAAAATTCATATTTGTAGTTAAAGATACGGCACCTTTAAAGAAGGTTCAACTGTCGGGGAAAAAGTCAAGATTCTATAAAAAAAAACGTAGAATTTCCACCAGATGGTTGGTAAATGATTGAAATGATTAATAAAAATTATATACAGATGGATTGAATGGATATAAGATGGTTGCAGTCTTATCTCAATCATGCAAAATTAAGCAACATGAGGCATGTGAATACCAACAGGGGAGGCAGCAGATAATGTTATTAATCTACGACAACTGTTCCAAATGGGCAATTGATTAGATTCGGGAATTATTGAATAGTTTGCAAATAATCCAATCTTTCGGAAATAATTCGTAAATGAATGGATCTATTATCATTGATTCAGACAATAATGACCAAACGATAGCCATGAGTTGCTAAAGTCAACGCAGAGCAGTTATACTGTGGCCCGGCAAAAGGTCAACATTGGATTCGACCACAGAATTTATTAATTTATTTATTTTTGGAGAAATAATCTTGCATACTTTTGAATTATCCAAGGCAACTGAATCCAATGTGCAGTTGAATCACAAAAATTGACCAAATGACAGATCACCACTCTTTTCTGTTGCCTTGCATTTGGAAATCAATGCGAGTCACATGAAGAACGAGGAGAAAGGATCACAACGGGACTAAAGCAGCGCTGGCCTTCGTTTTAGTTTTCCTTCACAACTGGGTCAAGGAGCAGCAGCTGTTTTTCCTCCGCACCCTTGCTTTGTAGAATCAACATGTGATCTAGTTGAATGCACAACCATTCACTCAAGAAACAAGACAAATAAACAGATACTGCAAATCGACAACCTCATCTTCAAGCGACCAGATCACAGCTACCCGGCTAAAGAAAATAATTCTAGGAGTTGGAGAAGACGGAGAGAATATATCGAATCTAATTGTCTTCTTTCTAAAAGAATTGCGAGGGAATCAAACTTTTTCTATGAGTAAATTTTATTAAAATTATAAAATATTACTGAAGAATATAAAATCTTTTATGAAAGCTTAACCGCTGGATGAGACAAAGGTTGCCATAAAAGATGAAGAAGGCTACGGTCTTATCAAGGATCAAAGGCTGAGAGAATTTTTTTTTGACGAAAATCCTCGAGTTCCTTCCATTTCATAAATGATATATGAATGATATAATTAGTTGATTTCAGAATTTCTTTACAGTTGCCAGCAACATCTTCCTTCTTCATGCTGACCAAAGTTTTGAAACACTAGAGGGTAGACCTCTTAATTTCACTGCATTGGTAAGTAACACCAAGATTAGTTTTAAGCAGAACATACGATAAATAAATAGGTGATTTGCTGGTTCTTGACTACCTCCACAGAATATACAATCATAGGAATGATAATTTTAATCGATAATGTAACGATCCATTTTATCCCACCCTCATTCAAGGTGGGGATTCTTCGCCCTTAGTAAGGACAGGGATGAGGATTATCTTTGTCTCCGTCAGCAACAATGGGATGAGGATGAGGATAAGTATATATGTTAGTAGGCGAGGGGTGGAGCAAAGGTGGAGATTTATTTTTTTCCATGGGATGGAGATGGAGATAAAAAAAAAAAAAAAAAATCTGTTTATGGAAACAAAGATTATTTTCTTTAATAGAGATAGAGATAGAAATTAGGGTCACTAACTTTGCACAATTAAAACTTACTAATCATCCTTTCTTGGCAAGGTTGTCACCTTATGTACAGCTTATTGTGAAGGGCTAAAAAGAGGAATATTTTTACTTTCTTTAAAGCACTAGCTTTTCGCATTATATTATAGAAAGGTTAAGTAGTTTCTTGATAGCTAATGAATTTATGCTAGGAGTCCACACTAATGCCATCAGAACTATGAAGTTTCCATGTAGGGACATCAAAGGATGATGATGGCCTAATATTAGATGGAAGGTTCTGGTGTTATTGGAACTGAAGATGCTGAGAAGATGAAATTGATCCACATAGTTTTATTCTCCATTGATGCTCTGCACCGCTCCAATTTGAAGCCACTGACTTGGAACTTTTTAGTCACCCTCTCGTGGCAGATCATCAAAGAGATATGATAAGGGTATTGGAGCTACCCAACCACTCTTTCAAGAGACGATCCTCTCATCATCCTCAAATCTAAAGGCTATGCAGTCAAAAAAAGCTTCCAAGTCCTTGCAAATATTCCTCAATTTAACAAGCAAAGTGGTCAACAGAGGAGGCAAGCACTGCCGGAATCATGAAGTAACGAAGGGAAGAACTTAGGAACATATAATCTGAAGGCAATCAGTTTCTCGAAGTCCAACAGTTAAGAAGGGCTATTATAACACGACTGGTTTCTGAAGCTCAAAAGGCCGATGGGCTAGCAAAGGTTGGAGCCATCGCATTAAACATATCATCAATGGATTATGCAATTCAGTGAGGAACAAAACGGAACATTCATACATCTGATGCCATCTCATCACACGCTTGCTGCCTAAAGTTTGGACCAATCTTCTTCGAGTATCTTGCATAATATATATTACGGGGCTTGTGGTTTTCGAATCAGAAAACCTAATTTACTAGTATGATCCCATTGCCTAAGAAAATCATGCATGAGGACAACATCAACAATATTGATGGATACTGAGGCAAGATAATTTAAAAAATTAGAAGTTCTTAGGAATCGTAATGCAAATTTGCATTCCCACCTTTGGATTGACATTTTGTGTGAAATTTCCAACAGGTGCTTCCCTGCTTGCATTAAGCAATGTCCTGTGCCATGGAACTTTCCTCGGTGATCACAGCAAAGGGTGCCTGCCATACCTGCTGCACAAGGGCCTGTATGTTAAAAATGTAAACTTATTAATACAAGCAATCCAGATAGAATGAATTTGCCGTTCAATATGCAATTTAAAAAGCCACTAGAAAGGGTATTATAACAGAAGAGCAAAGTCACAAATGATGACAGATGGCGTTCTAAAGTAATGAAATCAAAGCAGGAACCCCATGTCAATGGCACAGTAACATGTCACAGTTTTTCAACTACAAATGAAATAGAGTGAATATATACTTGATAGCACGAATGAACGTATAAGAAGATGAGAATTTATTAATGGTCCAATTCATTAAACATCATAATGCATATGACCAGAAAATAAAATTAAAAAAAAAAAAAAAAAAAGCCCTCACAACCAAATGAGGAAGAGAATAGAGTAAGATATTAGAATGAGTACGAGGCATTAGTCTCTAGTAAACTAGCAAAAAACCTTCATAATTAGTACGATGGTCAAGCATCATTAATCACGTAGGATGAGATGAATTTGGGTTTTAAAGAAGTTGATTCTTCTAACTGGGTTTTTTCTGTTATCCAACATTAATGAAATCAATGGAATTGTCACTATAGAAACAGAAGTTTCCTGTAAATCCATTGAAAGGAAGAGGAAAAATAATAATAGAATCAGAATCAGAATCAGAATCAGAATCATGAAGAGAAAATCAACTAGATTATAAAGGCAATGTAAAAGAAAGATTGTTGCATTCCTCCTTCCCTGCGGCTTCTACCATAAAATTTAAATTTAAAAAAAAAAAAAAAAATTGTGCTCTCCTTCTCAGTCGCCTAAACTTTGCTTCGCTCTTCATCAAAATCTCAATATCACTTAGTCCAAATTATCCTGCCCTTTAATTACTCGTAGCACTAACGCAAAGACCTAGAGCTAAAAGGCATGGAATGAATCTTTTTCATTTTTACTTTTCCGAAAAGATAATGTAAGGGCAAAAGATAACAAACCTAATCCCGTTTCTCAAATTCAGACCGACCCCAAAAGAGCACAATCTCCAACTCGTACCGCACCGTCCGCCGTCTCTCGTCGGTAAAATCATGCCCCAATTGGGAAGAGGGGTTGAGAAGTACGCACCATTGCTATCGAGAGAATGAGAATGGGTAGGAAGAAGGAGAAATTAGTCACGAGGGGGGAAGAGAGGTTGAGAAGTACCCACTATTGCTATTGACCGAAGCTATCGAGAGAATGGGCAGGAAGGAGGAGAAATTATTAGTCACGAGGGAAAAATTAAAAATCATTAGGGGCATTCCGAGAATTGAACTCGGGACCTCTCGCACCCTAAGCGAGAATCATACCACTAGACCAAATGCCCCGTACGATAAAGGCAAAAAGATAAGACTTGTTGACGACCAAGGCAAACCCCCTATGGATTCCCGTATAAACAGGGAGAAATAGCTTATGGCGGAACGATTGCACCTACCTAAAATGCCTTGTTCTAAATTGGGTCGCATTCTTATAAAGCTTTTTCCACATCTTTTGTAAAATTTAACCAAACAACTTTCGGCAGCAAATAAACCTAGAATTTTTATCTCTGGAAAATAATTTTTTTTAAAAAAAAATCCACGCCTACTTATAATGAATTTAACATCAAATTAAATATACTAATGAGACATTAATAAGACCATTCGTTTTTACCCTAGAATCAGATAAATAATTATTTATTTTCTCATATGGATAACAATTCGGCTGTTAGCTGGATGATAGAATTTGAATCAGAGGAGGATCGTCCTGTCCTAGCAATTGATCAGCAACATCACGTGCCTGCCAGCTCAATGAACTTATCATCCGATGAGTCAGATAAATCAGCAAAATTCCTGTTAGAGCAACTTCACCGAACACACTGCATCAAGGATTTACAAACCATATTGGCGGCGTTCGTTCGTTACCAAAAAAAATTTTTTTAAAAAAAAACAAAAAAAAAAAAAACTTTACAGCTTTCCCTCCATGCGCGCACAAAGAAACGCTTTGTCAACCACTCAAAATCGGAACTCTATTTTCTTATCCAAGAAAAGCAACGGACTAGACGAGCATTCCACCCTGTATGCGAGCCTTCAATTGCAACAACCCAGAAAGCAAGGCGTACGGAAGACGGACACAGAAAGCAAAGTCGCACCAAAACAATGTTATGGTAACACGACTAAAAGCTCTCTCTCTCTATATCCAAGAATATCATATCGGTTATGCCTTTGCCATGCCTGTCACCTGCAGAAAAGCCAAGCCCGAGCTCAAGATCTAATGCAGCGCCTCCGCCAACTCTAGATTTGATGGCCATGTCCTCCACTCGTAATGGAAACAACGATAAGCACTTGTAGGTGGAGTCATAATGAAACTGCTCTTCCCCACCCTCCTTGGTATGTTCCCAGCTTCCCATCTTTTGATCACTAGGGCACGACTCAGCTAATGCACCGGTGGCTGGAATCTTCTTCCCCAAAATCACCAAATGGTTAGACAAGCTGGTATCATCAACATCATCTGTGACGTTGGACGAGCTCTCATCATGAGCTTCAACCTTATGACTCCCTTCTGCAGGATGATAATCAGAGCCATCCACCTTTTGCTTCTCTTCTTCAAGTTTCTTGTTTTGGACTACTACATTAGGAGTTTCCACATTTTCCTTCTTTCCTGAGGGTTCCGAATCATCTGCTCTTTGCTCCTCTTCTGCAACCGTGTCATTCCTCAGGACAACAGCGGATTTCTCACAACAAGAACTGATCTCTTCTTCTACATGTTCCAAGTCCTGCGTCTTTTTTTCCCCTGCTGGGAGTTCACCAACCTTGGAGGAGCAACTTGCTGGTACACTCTCGGTTGGAACTTCCCTTCCCTTAAAAGTCCCCCACAAATAGTGATTACCTTTGAATCCTACAACAGAATGTAATATGGCTAGCTAATTTGAAAATGGTTGGGTTAAAACATACATAGACATCAGGAAATCAATCCTATATTGCTACCTAATTTGAAAGCAGTTGGCCGTAGAAATCAAGTATAAAGCAAGCCTAGGAACTCATGACGCGGACTTTGCTTGCCTACATCTATCTATTTGACTGCTGGATAAAGTTAACATGATCACCAAGTGAGTAAGCTGTTTACAGGTAACTTAAATATAAAAAATACAACAATATCAAATAAATCATAAATGCATATTTTTAAAAAAATAAAAATTACTTTCTCAAAAAGATGGAATAAACAGTCGACAACTTATGATGTTTTCTTTACAACTAGACAAAAGAAGTATTTTGTTAGATCATTCTGACTTTCAGTGAACTGCAATGTCAAGGTCTTAAATTTCCTCAGTAAGAAAGCATCTGACCATTTTAAAGCTATGAAGGCAAATCCTCTTTCAAATAAACTGGCCGTATTTCAAAACAATGAGAAGTAACCAAAAGTATTACCACTTAAAATGAAATAATGACAAGCAAACTGATATTATAGATGCAATTACAAGCCGAGTCCATCATGTACAAAAGTTTCAAGAAAGATGAGGTGGCCAAAAGCCAATTAATAATGTATATCATAGCTATACATACCATGTGAATGCATTACTGATATGCAGTAACATAGAATGATTAAATAATTTAATAAAATCAATTTCCAGAAAATTACAAGAAGATGGTATTTCATACTTGCTTTGGAGAGTTTCTTAGTTTAGCTTAACTTGTTTAAGTTAAGAAAAAAGATATCTAACCATTTGTTTAGAATTCGACAACATAAATCAGATGAGTGTTTTGTTTTAAGTCATCTGAGTAACAATAGCTCAACCAACTCATTTATTTTCAAAAGCTAGCCAAGTTGCATGGAATTTTGACCTGGTAGCATTGGAAAACGAATTAACCAAGTCACAAGTCAACTTGCTGAGTTTTGTAGCCTTTGTATTAGATTATAAAAACTAGGCAAGAAAGTCCGTTGTGCAGACATGGAAAATACAAGAAATTAATAAAAGAAATCAAATTACAATTGCTAGAGATGACCAGCAACATAGGCTATTTGCTCACCTAATCAGGAGGAACAATTTGAAGATAAGATATGCACGTGGTTATTTTCATCAAACACAAACTAAACTTCTTCATTTTTATTGTTTTTCCCAAAAGAAATAAATTACACTTTAAAGTCTTTGCTCCTGATAAGAAAAGCAACATTGTCTTATAAGAATATTTATTATTCCTACATAACTGTGCAGGATTTTCGTAAGAACTATTCACAATGATATTTTTTCTATATTTTTCAATTTCTTACTTCACCAGGAAAAATCTAAAATGTGCATATTAGGCAGAATAATATTATATGAAATTAACAAGCAGGAAAGAGTTAAAACTTACTATGGTAAACTTCTGGCAATACAATAGATGGGAAGACAAGCAGCTCAGCTTCATCAAGTACAACTTTGAGCATAAGATCCTTGCTGATGACTTCACCCAGTAAAAGATCAAGCACTGATTTTGACCTGAAATACATAGCAAGGAAAACCAGATTTCAGAACATTAAATTGCATCATCCTTTTGCGTGAAAGCAGATCCTAGTACCTTGTACCATCTGGGAAAAAAAAAAGAGCAATATTGTCACCAGCAGGTGGTGATTTCTTGAAACTTCTTGGCCATGCATCCAACTTTGACAGCTTTACCATCTGAAGAACCGGTGGCAATTTTGTTGCAGCGATGCAAACTTTCCCACATGCTCTGTTTGATAAGTGTGCCTTGATAGGACCATATGCTTCATTGCAAATCTCAAAGCATCCACTGTCAATAAGTAAAAAAATAACATTAAAACTCTATCTCTCTCTCTCCCCCTCCCCCCCCCCCCCCCCTCCAAATCCTTAAGGTTGCAGATACATGAAAAGATAAATAAATCATTCAGCAGACAGCTCTGATATCTATTAGCATTTCAGAATGTCACTAAACCTCCAAACATAGTAGATAACAGGTCGTGCAAGTTCATAAAGTTGATGATCAATAACTGTCTGGTGGCCTGAAATATTCCTTTCAACATGATGAGTTTCTGCCTGCATCATTGCTTCAGATTTGGATGCATCCAGAGAACAATTCTGTAATTTGTTCACAGCTTGATCAGCAGCACTGATTTGTAATTTTGATTTAACAGCCATATCTGGAGCATTTTCTGATGATGGCACAGGTTCATCCTGGTCCTTCGTGATGATCAATTGTCTATGCCATGGTTTTGGCTTCTCATCTTCAATAACTTTACTAGATGAATGCCTATAATCCTCACCATCTACTTCATCCTCCTCGGCTAGGATCAATCGTCGTCTCTGTGTTTTTGACTTGTCATCCCTGACACACTTGCCTGATGAATGCAAAAGGTTTTGAATTTCCTTCTGCGGCAAACCAGCACATGGCTGGTCAATTTTTGATGTATTTGCTACAATGGAACTGGAAGGACGTCTGATGCAGTCATGAGACCCACTTCTTTCTGTATCCTGCAAGCCACAAAAGTTTTCATTCTGAGATTTCAAACTTAAAGGATATCTTACAGCACATGGGTTCCCCTGATATTTGTATTTGTTTGTACAAATATCACTATGGTTGATTTTCCTAAGTTTATGTCTCAATATCCTTCCACTTCTTTGTTTAAGCTTGCTATGAGAAGTTAATTTGCGAACCCTAGCTTTGCAGTGCTCACACAACCAATGCATCAGCAGTTCATCATTGTCTGGTATTTTGTCCAGGCAATATCTGCAACACCATCAGTGGTTCATATTACAAAATATATAAATAAGATACATCACATAAATCAAATGTTATGCAAAGATATAGAAATGACAGCACACCGGTGCTCAGCAGCAATCTTGCAAGAACTGCAGTGAACTAAAAGCTCTGAGTAACCTGGGACACCACATGTCTGGCAAACAGTTTCCTATAATCAAGGCAGAGACCAGAACATTATTAATTCCAGCATTCACAATATTAATTCCTTTTAACAAATTGTCGAGAAAATATCTAATACATGAGAATAAATATGAACTTTAAGGCAGACACTAGAATATTGTCACCCTTATTCGAGGGCTGAGCAGAAAACCAAATAATGCATTTCTAAGATATAACTGCCATGCAAGTATGGTTACAATATGCAACAGAAACAGGGATTTACACATTTAATTCCCCCCCCCCCCCCCAACCCCAAAAAAAAAAAGAAAAGAAAAAAACTCACCATATGTTTCAAATTATCCATTGCCAGATTTCCAAAAGGTATGATTCATCAAAGGCGCTTGTAGAAAACAGAATCTCACATAATATATACAACCAAGGTTTCAGCCAGAAGCATTGGCACAATAATTGAGCTTTTCTACATGTCTCCAGGTACATTAACCAAAATCACAATAATTAATAGAAAACAACATCAACATATTGCAGCCAGTACAATATTTTTTTTTTTAAAAAAAAAACAAGTGAGAAACACCACACAATGAATGAAACAAAACCTTGATTTTATCTCTACAAATAATATTCACAACCTGCTCTTTGTACGGGTTTGTGCCCGAACCAATGCAAACCAGTCCTTACCAGGCTAAACCACTTGGAACGACTCTATACTGAGTAGTTCAACCCCATAAGGACCTTGTACTAGTTAGGTGCCTCGCATATTAAGGGACAGAGGGCCTGGCTCCCTTTTCTCCTGATGTTTGAAGGTAAGAGAGAAAGAGAGGGAAAGAGAAGAGAGGAGAAAGATAGGAAGAGAGTGGAAGGGAAAGCAGGAAGCCTGATCTGGTCTCTCCTTTTTCTCTTTTCCTTATTACATCACATTAATGGACAGAACTTTAAAAATATAAAAAATCATATCAAAATTTTATATTTTGATAATGTCACATATCTTACGCAATAACATATTTTTTATTTTTTGATATTTATTTTACAATTCATTAAAATATATATTTTAAAATTAATAAAAAAATGTGAGTTGAAATGCTAGTACCATGATTGGGGTCTAGTATGCTATTTGCTATCTTTTTCTACAGCAATTTGATTAATTTTTAGCTTATTAATTGCTTCTTGAACAAAAGCCCACCTTTAAAGTAATTCCTAGATTAAATAGGCTATAAGTGCTTAAGACATCCACTCAAGCAAAGCAAAAAAAAAAAAAAAAAAGGGGGGGGGGGGGGGGGGGAGAGAAGACAGATCATTAGGTAGAGTGGATGATGAGTTCACAATGAATCTGAGACTACTGATTTTTTTTTTTTTTAATGACATTGTCCAGGTCATTTTGCGGTACAAGCAATGATGACAACTCTTCAAGTGATGGCCGATCTGATGTTAAGGGTGAGGGTGATATAGTGGGAGATGGCACACAATTCCTTTTGACTATAATCACCGTAGTTTACGATGTGAAATAGGGACCACAAGCATGGATTTATGGAGGGCACCATAACATATAGGATGGAATGTAGTAGGCAGGGGACATGCCCCTCATCTAGATAGCTATCCGGTGCAGACAAACTGCGAAGATCCTCAGTGGGCACAATAACAAGACTGGACTAAAGTCCTAGAACCCGACTATGAGAGACTTGGCATAGAACAAATGCATGCATACTGCATTTCTATTTTTGAATAAGAATTTCACATTTTCAATAGAGGGTGAGCCATGACATAACAATAAGATTGCTCTATTGTAACTTAGGTGTCATAAGTTTGAAATATGGAAAAAGCCTATTTACACATTGAGATAAACCTTGCAGTGGTGATAGTCTCAAGTATTAAGATGCTTTTTCAAGTATTTTTACTGTTAAGATTAGACTTAGTTAATATAACACAATATATTTTGAACATATAACACAAAAATTAAAGTATATTTCAATTAAACATCAAAAACAAAGTCACAAAGCCTTATTTTCCACTCAAACTAAATAAAGGAAGCTTAAAATTTTTAAAACAAAAAACCAAAAATAGTTTTTGGTGGGTCGGCATAGTTTAATACAATATGATATGGTACTAGTATCATATCATATTGGTCTCCTGCCGATATATACTAACAATATATACCAAGACTAAAAACATTAAAAAGAATGGAAAAAACTAATGATATGCAAAGGTACAATCAATGCACACTAATACAAACAATACGGACCAATATGGCTAGCACATATCAAGTAAATGATTTTAGTATCATATAAGACATACTTGTCTTGATTTCATGTTCGAGTGCATGATGCTCTACCCACTACGAAATCTATGGAAAATCAAACATACATAGCCTTACGCCCTCATGCGAAGAGGCTATTTTTGTGTTTCAAACCCATGACACCCAAGCTATAATGGAGTAAACTTATTGTTTTGCGAAGGCCTAACCTTTCAAATTTATCCAACATTATTGCCAACTAATGATGCACAACTAAGTTAATCTCTTCTAATTTGTTGCTTTGAGTCATAAAACAAATTTCTAAAGTCCCATAAGAGTCTTGGAGCATTACAATCTACTTTCTCACTAAAACTATCAAGATACTTCTTTTTGGTTATACACTATGGCAAAAAGCCGTACAATCTTAAGTGATTCAATATCTAACTTTAATCAAGAAGTGTTAATGCAATGCCAATAATGTTCAAGAAAAATCTTTAATATCATATACTTTTACAAACCATTTGATTTTTAGGAATGGCCTTCTAAAATCAGAATCAAAGTTACCTAGGCTTCATTTGGCAGTAGTCCTTTTCAAGGTAGAGCTTTTTTAAATTAGAGCTTACTACTTGCTATTTGATAACTACATTTTTAAAATGCTGCGACACTTCAATATCTGTTTGGTAACCAAACCAAGAAAATACTTTTAGAATCAAAATAATAAGACATTGCATAATACTTTCAGTTATCTAACCTATTAAAAATCATTACAAATTACCATAATAATATTATAATATAATAATATCATTTCATAATAATATTAAATATATTATATTATAATATTATAATATAGTATAAAAAATATAGTGATATTATATTGACTAAACTACAGTATTAACCCTCGAACTTAGGAGGCTATGTCACTTTGTTCCTTAAACTTCAAAAAGTTACAAGATCCTGAACTTTTCTTTTTGTTTCACTTTAATCCCTACCATTAAATAGGAAAGACGCCATTTAATTTTATTCTATGTGGCAGCACACGTGACATTGAGGTTGCAAAATCAAATTTAAAATTCATGATCAACCCATTAACCTAATATCCAATAATCCTTAAATAAAAAAAAAAAAAAAAACTAACTTTAAACCCTTCGTCCATCCTCCTCCCCCCTGCCGTGGCCTCCTCCGTCCCTCACCCGTGGCCTCCTTCGTCTCACCCGTGGCCTCCTTCGTCCCACCCCCACTTCCGCCGCAGTCCCCTCCCTCCACCCCCCTTTGCCACAACCTCCTTCGTTCCCTCGAGGTGAGGGACGAAGGGGGAACGGGAGCTTGCGGCCTCCTCCGTCCCTCCCCTTCTCCTTCGTCCCCCCACTTCCGCCGCAGTCCCCTCCATCCACCCCCCTTTGCCACAACCTCCCCCTTCTCCTTCGGCCCCCCACTTCCGCCTCAGTCCCCTCCATCCACCCCCCTTTGCCACAACCTCCTTCGTTCCCTCGAGGAACGGGAGCCCGCGGCCTCCTCCGTCACTCCCCTTCTCCTTCGGCCCTCACTCGTGGTCTCCTCCCCCCCCCAAGCCCCCGACCCCCTCTATCCTCCATGTAAGGGAGGCCCGAGGGGGCCGCGTTCTCTTCCATCCTCCATGTGAGGGAAGAGGTCGTGGTCGCAGGGGGAGGGTGGACGAAGGGGGCCGCAACGGGAAGAAGGTTAATTTTTTTTTAAGGATTATTGAATATTGGATTAACGGGTTAATAGGTTGATTATAGGTTTTAAATTTGATTTTGCCATGTGTGCTGCCACGTAGGACAAAATCAAACTCTCTCTCTCCCGTTTTGAAGTTCAGGAATAAAAATAATACAACCCCCTAAATTCGAGGGTCAATACTGTAGTTTAGCCTATTATATTTGTATGCTATGTCATAGTATTTTATAATATTATTATATTATCTTATTTTACATTACGTAGTATATTAAAATTATAATAATATTTGAATATAATATAGTATATTATATTACATTACATTATTATTATATTATAATATTAAATATTGTTGTTCTTCTCATTCGAATATGTAACCTTCGAGTCTAATGAAAACGGTTTCCCAACAAGTGAAGCTTTTGAGGAAGCTAAAAAGCACTTTTACAAAATTTATCAAATATTATAAAATCACTCAAAAGTACTTTTGAAGAATCCAAAGGCTTATAGGCAAACTCCAAGCTTTTGTTTGGACAAAATTGAAATTCGATTTCAATTCCACTCGAAATTAGAATGATGCATTGAAGGCTTTGAGATCCAACCTCATCCAAAATTACAAATTCATTCCAACTATTCAAAAATAAAATCAAAATACCCCTCAACTCTAACTTGAACACCCCCCCCCCCAAACAACAAAAGAAAAAAAAAAAAAAACCTCTCAGGCATAGCACCAATTAAAGTGAGTCGGTCCTTGTATTAGTATTCCAACGGATAGTGGACGAATCTACCTAATATTTCTAGCAAAATTTTTATCCTTTTTCTCATAGTTGATTTGATTTTATAGTTATCCTCCTTTAATTTTCAATGCATTTCCAGCATAACCATCTGAAATTTGTCCTATTTTGCTTCTGATTTTGATTTCGATTTACGTATTAAACCAAACGGACAAGGGAATTGGCAATTTCAATTTCGATTCCAATGAAGCTTGTTTTGATTCTGAATCCAATTATGGCTTCCAACTAAATGAATCCTTAGGTCGATCAAGAGAAGTGTAACTCCTTTATCATTCCTTACATTTCCTTCTGATTCATTAATTCCCTTGAGATTCATTGTTATTGTTTTCACTTCCCCTTCATGTTGAAGGGCATGTTCCTTGCCTACAACATTCTAAAGTAACGAAATGATATAAACCCAACAAATAACCTCTAAATTGTGAAATGACTACAGCCTACAAGTCTTGCGGACTAGGTAGAATCCCTTGGATTACTTAAAAGAGAGTTAATGTTGGATAAATTTAATTTTCAAGAATTTTAAGGCTGCATAAACCTACATTAAAACTAATCTGTTTCAGCAAGGTTTGTCGTCTTGATATTGAACCCCGTATTGTTATCACACTAATACAATATTGATACACTTGGTATACGGGTTGGTTCTCGATACGCATCGATATTGAGTCTCGATTCAGTACTATGATACAGTACAGAACGATACACACCAACACAGCATATTATGATTATTAGTAAATTTAGATATAATATGATTCTCCATCATATCTAAATATACTCAAGTAAACCATATTGCAAACTAGTTGAAGTTTAGGGCCCATTTATTGAGAAATATTGAGATATCAAGTACATCAAGTACTTCTTTACGACTTCATCTCATGTGATTTTCAATCTACCACTCTCTTTCCTTTTACATGCATCACTCCTTTGTATTAATGCATCCCTAAACCTATATTATACATTTCCAAACCGTCCATAAGTCATACCATCCATAAGTCATCTTTTCTTAATTTGTACATGTCCAAATCATCTATCATGTTTAAATATGATTCTTCTTAAAATGGATAATAGGCATGGTTTTGAAATTTTATAACTTTTTAGCATTTTGAACATCTTCATAATGTTGGTCAACAAAAGTGAAATTACCTATAACGTTCAAGACACTAGACACTCCAACCAATGAGACTCAAACCCAAGCTATACCATGATCAAGACTCAAGAAATATGCAAATATTTGAGTTCAACGGGCCTCGTGCCAAAACCTTGCCTCACACAAGAGAAGTCTTAAAAAGAAAGATAACATAAACTTGCTTTGAAGGGCCTCAACTCAAGCTCACAGCACACAAGGAAAACTCAAAAAGAAAGATAACTTCTTTATTACATTAACTCTAAATCATCATCATTACATTACTAGGAGTTGACTATTATTTGTAGGGGATAAAAGGCTTGTGACTAAAGTGCCCCTTCACTTGCAATCTAATTGGAAATCAACTATTATTCTATTCCTAAGTAACTTATTGGCTAAGTACAACAACAACAAAGCCTTAATCTCAAACTAATTAGGATCAGCTACAAAATCTTTTTTCACAATTTTGCTTGGTTTTGAGTCATATTTCTATCACTTCCTCCTATGTAATTTTCAACCTACCTCGACCTCTTTTTCGGATCACATGTATTAAATCATTCCTTTACATGAATGCATCTTTGATCTATATTGCATACGTTCAAACCATTTAAATCGCCCTTTCTTCAATTTGTCCTCAATTAGTGCTACCTCCACCTCTTTACGAATGACTCCATTTCATCTCAACATTTTCATTTCAACCATATTCATCTTCTAACTGCTCAATATTCTATGCCATAAAACAGTCAATCTTACGATTGTTTTATAAAATTTTTCTTTCAATTTAGTAGCTAATCTTCACATAGTAATTCCATTGCCTTTCTTCATTTCATCCAACCTACTTTTAATCATCCCCAATCCTAAATATCGAAAATAATTACTTTTAAAAACTTCATAGTTCTCAAGTTTTACTATTTTATGTATTCTATCTTTATCCTATTTCATCTAAAACCTTTAGATTCAAATTCATTTATTCGTAACTCTAACTTATAACTAATCCCGACCTTAGTTTCATCTACTAATATTATATCATTTACAAATAACATGCAATCATCCTAAATATGTTTTGTAAGCTTATCGATAACTACAGCTAAATAGTAAGGACTAAGAGAAAAAACCTTATGTAATAAAAAATTCACTAGTATTACTATCAGTATCCCATCATTCATTAGTTATCAAATAACAATGAGATATTGTCACCACTTCATGCCCAAATAAGTGACTTTATGACTAAGCAACATAATAAAAATTAAAACATTTTAAATCACATGGACCCAATTAATGACTTGAAAAATAAAGCTTAGGAGCTAAGACTTAGTTGGCTTAACTAACCAAGATTAGAATGACTCAACTAATGCTCACAATCAACGCTTGAGGCTTTTTGTCAACTAGTCATTCACAAGCTTGTCTATGATGAAAACATCACCTAATAGTCAATATTTTTTGAACCTTATTAAGGGTTCTACAAGGCCAATGGGTTGAACTAACACACCATATGTTACACGTGAATAAGGATGCATATACCAAATAGCAAACTCACTAGCATAGCCAAAAATTCCAGCCTCCAATGTACAAGTCTGTCAAAAGAAAGCCTAAAAGCTGAGTCTAAACTTACTAAAAAGTGGTAGGATGCCGCCCAAAAAAAAGTATATAAAAATTGAGGCAAAATCCTTGCCCATCAACTCCTACATAATGAAATTACATTGTGCTCAACAAAAACCAAGAGACTCAACAAACGATGAAATGCAGATTCTCATCTTGATCATCATTACATGCTAGCTATAATTTTGATTGGGGATCAATGTGGGTTCAACTCCCCACATTACAGTAACAAAAAACTCGTAAGATATACAATTAAAGTGGATCACCATTCTCCATTCAACAAGTCTACCTTCTAATGTTCTTATTCTGCAACCAAAACATTAATGTCCATCCTCTAGCACAATCAACTAGATAATCCCATAAAATCATGACCCATGGGACAAATATTAGAAAAGACCTTACAATTCAATGTGGAAAGGCCAAGTCAAGTGTTTCTAATATACAATTATAGAGCATATTAGTTATACTTCTACGGCTTTCAACCATCATCACTGCAAGGAAGACTTAAGGCTCGACTAAGGAGACTGTAACTTCATTCTTAAGATATACAAGTCAAGTGAACAGGATCGAATACATGCACATTCAATATTAATAACAATGCTGTATTGTCAAAAATGAATATGAATATGCAACATGCAAATATTGATTATTACACCCTCCCCTTCATAACCCACATTAAAATGAAATAATTCTACAAAAATTTTACAACAACAACATTACAAAGAATGTGCAATATAACCACAATTATACTCATCATTATCAAACCTTCTTAACTAGTTAGTCAAATTTCTAAATCCTTATTCATGAATCTTTCCTATTTAAGACTCTTGATGCCATTTAAGCTTTTTAAGATCCTTCTTCAAAACTTCTAAACATATTACCTCACATGTTTTTCTGGCAAGGATTAAAAAATCCCTCATTATTGCAACTCCTTTTAGTCCATGTTTCACATCTTAATATCGTCTCCATCAATTCTTCATCAATTTATCATAAAACACAAAATTATACATAAATCCTTCACCATACATTTTATAATTCTTGTCCTTGTCCCCACTACTTATTATTGAACTTACAAATCTTCCTTTGCCTGTTTCTCAACAATTTTTCCCAAATTGTTTTAATCTCTCAACCATGTAATATCTTGCCTCCTTTCTTCCCACTTGTCTACACCATTCGATTCCTAACACTTCAACAAATCAACAAATACGATCTCCATATAATTCCCAACACTTTGTCCCCAATAGACAAAACTCCACCTCTTATGTGATATATGATATATCCTATCAAAACAACAAAAAAACCTACCCAATGTTGACCAATTACCTTTGCTAATACAAATTCAAAAGTCCATACCATTTCAGCCAATCTATCTCAAATATATTTACAACAATACACAATCTTGCACATCTCGTACACTCTAAATTGATTCCCTACCACTTAATCCTTGATTGATATAGCTTCATATTTCCAAAGCTAAATTTTCCTTGAAACCATAAAACACCATGGACAGGTTATTACTACCACAAAGAATCTATAAATCTTAACTAATCCATGTCAAATGTATCCTCAATGACCTTGACAATCATATGCATTGCCATACAATCTTTCAATTCCCCAAAGCTTTGCCCTTGAACAATAAAACTCACATATCCTGATCTCGAATCTTGTTGGAACTATAATGATCCTAAATGCTCATTTGATTCATTGTAGACCAATCTATCAGGTAAATTTGAACAAATTTCAGGACATATTTAAAATTCAATCGAGAACCAAAATTTCTAAAAAGCTTCTAATTCAAGGAAAAAAAATTGATAATGCGACTGAAAGCGAAAATGATGTAGATGTACACATCAATATTTAACTTCTAAGTATTTAAAATTTTTAAAATATTTGTATTACTTTTGTAATTTGTATCCTTATAATTTCTTTAAATTAGGAGAAGAATCTAACCCATAGAAAGTAAAGTTCTCGTCCTCTTTAAACTAGATAATAATCTAACTTAAATAGAATAAACATTTTAATACTAAATTGTAATTTCTATTTTTTTTTATCTCAGAAGAATTTGAAAGACCATAAAACTCTACTTAATAAAGAACACAAATATGTTCGGTTACATTGTTTTTATTTTTTTATTTTTATAAGTAATTTTCATTATTTAATGAAAAATTAGAAGTGAAATATTTTTTAATTTCACTTTTTTTTAAAAGTAATTTTTTTTGAAAACTATTTAAATGCATCTCCTGCTATAAAAAATTAATAATAATAATAGGTACCAGACATATTTCTATAATCAGAATTGTAAAAAATAAAAAGCAATGGTAATCGTATTTCTATTGTCAAAAATGTTAAAAAAAAATAAAAAACAAAATGTTTGTTTCAAAATTTTTTCTTAAAAAAGTGACAACAATTCCACACGTAGCTTTAGAATCCTAGTTTCCAAAATTTTATGGTTTTTTATTTTTTCAATATCTTTGAGTTGAGTGAAAAATTCAATCACATAAAAGCTCTCGTTCATCAACATACTACTTTCACTTGTATACACCGCAAAAAAATAATAAAAATATAATATAATAACATCAACAACAAGACTTAATCCCAAACTAGCTGTGGTATAAATATATGATACAGAAAAGCACTTTCTTTCTTTTCCAACCATCAGGCAAACGCCAAAAAAGAGTACAAAATAAAAATAAAAAAAGGAAATCAAAACAGCAAACACTATCCAGATTTGAAAAGGTTAAAAAAAAAAAAAATACACATCACAACTTCAACGAAGTGAACGACAACTTAACCCAAAAGAAAAAAGGAAAAAATCATGGAGGAGAAACATACCATCTCTTAGAACTCGTTGTTCTGGCGCGTAAGACAAAGTGTTAGAAAGAAGATGAAGACCCTAACGCCTAAAACAAGAAACAAGAGCACGGATTCAAGAACCAAGAAAACAAACTCAAAAGAAAGGAACAAATGGTACAGAATCAAGCGGAGTAAAGCCTCGAACAGATTTCAGTACAATCAAGACTTACATTCGCCAAGGGAAAAAGGACCGAACGAAGCAAAACCCACGAGAAGTCGAAGCAACCGATAGGGCACAAGGACGAGAGAGAGAGAAAGAGAGAGAGAGAGAGAGAGAGGAGGGAATGAGGCTTTTGGAAAGCCCTCCACAAGCGCGCGAGAGAGAGAGAGAGAGACAGAGCGCGCTTCGGCGAAACCCATCACCCCCCGCACGGCGTATTTAATGACGCCCGGGAGCACGGCAGGGGGCCTTCCTTTAGACGAGAGACAGAGCGGCGATGAGTGGGAAACCAAGGCGACGTATCCTCCTGGCGTAGAGGTTTCCGAAGCTTTGAGAAACGCATGGGAAACGACCCGCTTTAATTACGCTGTGAAACGTCATTTCGAGCCATAACCGCCATCACGTCGCATGATGCCACGCCGCCACGAAAGGAAATTGATGTGCTTCCCCGGTTTAGCCCCCAATGATCATAAACCAGCTCACAAATCCTTGTTTGCGTAGATTTCTATTCGGTTTCGGGAGACTCGGGGTTCCGCGGGGATCCTCCAATGGAACTCCGATTATTTTCTTTGCCCCACGTGGCTCTGGTGGGGTCCGCAGTCGTTGCAGGCACCAACGTAGCTTCGGTGACCAGGAAAAACGTTGAATAGTTTTTGAATCGCGTATTGAAACCGTCAAGAAGATTTGAGAGACCAAACCGCCTCCTCCTGACAGTTCATTCAGCTATTAATGGATATGTATGCATGCATGATGCATGCATGTACATGCATATTTTTCTATTTTTTTTTTTTCAAAAAAAAATAGAAGTTTGGGATTTCTTCTTGCGGGTCGAACTTCGGTGTAGCTTTACATGGGATGGCAGGATGAGCCTTTGGATCAGTGGAAGGAAGTAGAGTTAGTGAATTAAAAATAAAACAAAGTTATTCTAATTAACACTATGCATGATTAATTATAATAATGAAGGCGGTTCATGTTATCGTTTTCTTACCCATAATGTTGGTGGTTTAATATAAATAAATTAGGTTATAATTAAAATGATAAGGGCTTGCATTTTATGATCATGGGACAAATATGACTTGAAAGATGAGCTAGCGTGGTAACAATCCGTGCACCCTTAGATCTTAAGGGTGTAGATGACTTCTTTTTCTCCCTCTTGACTCACCATTTCTGCTAATGATGTGAGGAATGAAATATTTGAATGTCCGAGGTGAGTTTTTTTTTTTTTTTTTCTTTTCCTCCATTTATTCAAAAGAACAGGGGCAACTTGTTTTACAGGGGAACAACTCATCCTTTCCGATAATGGTGAGAGTCCATTGGACTTTAAGCTTGCCTACAGAAGGGGAGTGGGCCAGTGGGGATAAAGTTTTGGATGCAAAGAAGTCACCCAGGAAATATCCTGGATGCTAGTGGTTCTAGATTTCAAAGATTCACACGGCCATTCCTCACCATCTTGAGCATGGCTTTCCATTAGATAACTATGAACAAATTTGTTTCTGAAATCACACTGCTTGAATGAGGCAGGACACTGAGCCTACTCTTTTCCTCAAGAAGAATATATGACCGTTCAACGATCCTGAAGGGAGTCCCACTACTACACAAGTTGAGAATAGCCATGAACAAATATAATGTTCTCTGAACCTCATTTTATTTATTGCATGATAACCGGAAGAATGGAAGAGAAAAAAAAAAAAAAAAAAAGCTAGTGCTTCCATTAGTGTGATCTTGTCCCTGCTATTTGATGCTGAAATGGCGTCCGTGATTTTTTTTTTTTTTTTTTTTTTCAAATCATATCAATCACCTTTGGCCCTTGAGCAGGTAAAGTAGTGATTTTGTTTGGTAGAATTGATCTTTGAACGTCAATCACTCTCAAGTACTTGGAATAGGGAAGGGCTTTACTGGAACGGTCCATCCCACCATGCTAGTAATAGTTAAGGAAACAGACACCCTCTGAATTCCACAGGCGCAAGGTTTAGCAGCTGTTGACCACTCTCTCTCTCTCTCTCTCTCTGTCCCAGTGTTATGAAGAATGAGCCTCTCTATGAACTAAAAGAGAACTTTGGACCAAAGACTGAACTGCCAACTGATGTATAGTTTTGATCTTCAAAACTTTTACTCAAAATTCATTTTAGTTCTAAAATTTATGCTGTCACAGTTTTATTCCTTATATTTAAGAATATTAGATTCTTCATGTTTCGTTACATGAAATCAATTGAAATTAACTGAATAGCTGATACATCATCCTGATTTAAACTTATGAAGTAGCATTTAAGTTTTTGATGACTTATCTTGTAGGATAAATGATAGTTCATATATTTGCATTATGATGATTTATCAGTCATTTCATCATTTTTTAGCTTGTTTCATGTAGCAAAAAGAGAGGATTAGTGAAAGGATGCAACCATTTGAACTATTTCTATGGAAATCTCACTCCCATCATTCCCCGTTTCCCATCGTTTTCCATTTTCAACATCTTTTTAAAATAAAATGCAACCATCCATGCCATCTTTTCACATGCATTACCTACAACTCAAAGGTCTACTAGTTAAATCCTTTTATGATCTTAATAAGGGATTTCTTCAAGAAATCCCTTGTTGATTGAATCCCTCACCTTTTATTTATAAAAATTATATGACTAAATCTAATTTTCTAAGGTAATTTGACGTCGCATAACATTTAGTCATTCTAAACATATTTTATCTTGTTATTCAAACACATTCAAACACAGTCGAGAGAAACTAAAAATTAACAAAGCTTATTATTGTGGATCAGGTATTGACTGAGTAGTCAATGGAGATAAAGGTTTAAGTTTGATCTATTAAAGGGGGACGCCAATTAAGTTAAATTTTTATTTATCACTCTTCTTCTAATTAAGGACCAGGCATGGACCTGGGGCACAAATTTTAAATTTAGATGGCCATCGCATCCTTGACTGGGGTGCCTTGACTTGACTGGGGTGCCTTGACTACAAGTCGGGGAAGACGGGGAAAAAATGATAGAGTTTTCCAACGCTTTTTTTGGACGGAGGATGAGGTATGAGGGCCCGACTCCGAGCCTTTTGTGCAGATGGCAGCCATGGAAAAGTGACCTCCGAGGACGAAAGTAAAAAGCTCCGGACCACGTCGCAGGCTAAAGTCTGGCGCTCGCAGCACCCGCAGGATCCGATTCTCGTCGTGGGTCCTCTTGGCGCACGTTTGCCATCCCTTTGGCACGCTTCACTTTGAGCCCGCCTTCAACTTTGTACAAACCACCGCTACTTGAGTCTTGATGTGTTATAAGATGAGCCGGATTAATATATGATAAATTATCTAAAGTAAAAAATAAAATAAAATTTATTAAAAACCATTTATATTAATAAAAAAAATTAAATTAAATAATTTGTTTTAGTGCTCTTTAATTTAAGTATCGGGTTTATAGCACTTCCAAAAGCAAATAAGTATTTTGATTATAATGAAAGTTTTGGTTGTATCAAGAATTCTGATCATGCCTTTAAAAATGTCTAAATTTTGCTTAGCATCTATTTGTCCTACCAAAGTCTATTTCTTCATTCTTTCTCTCTTATTTAGTTAAAAAATAAAATAATTATTACTTTAAAGCGTCTTTAATTTTTCTTTAGCATCTCCTCTCCCTACCTTTCTTTTCTTATCTTCTCTGTACTCTGCCATATGTTTTGTTCTCAAAAATAAAGTGATATAGTTTTTAGTAAAATCTTCTCGCTCTTACCATTATATATTTTATTGATTGGTGCAACTGTTTTATTCATTATTAGTTAAGGTTTTAGTAAAATCTCCTCACTCTTACCATTACCTATTTTATTGATTGGTGCAACTGTTCATTCATTATTAGTTAGGGTATGCGTTTAAGTGTAACATTCTAAATTCTTTCTCATGGCCATCTTCATTGCCCCCTTCTCTTCTATGTTCCTTACTCATCCTATCTTCCTATTTTTTATTGTCTTCTAAAATAAAACTGTTGGCTGGTGTGAAAGATTGGAAGAATTGGATGACAAAAGGTGGATCAAGGAGGCAAGTAAATCGATTTTCTATGCTATTATCATAATATGCATATCATTTGTTATTTATATTCAAAATGATTTTTTCTCCCTTATATATCCAGTTTGTAGGTAAATTTCTACGATACCATTAGATCTATTTAAGTTTTGTTCATTATTTTAGATATTTACCATTAAAAAAATAATATTTTTTTATAAAAAAATAATTTAAATCAAACATTCAAATCAAATCAAATCAAACCAAATCTGTAGTGTATACTAAGGATAAAATAACAACTATACACTCAGTAAAGAATGTGAATCCCTTCCTTGTTACACATCATTGATATAGTTTGATTTGATCTGAATTCCTTCCCTATTATATATGATACAGTTGTTTTGATTTGATTCCCTTCCTTACTACACGCTACTGATGTGATTTGATATGATTTGGATCCTTGCCTTATTACACACCATAGATTTAATCTAATTTTCCTACTCAATATCAAAAAAATCATATAAATTAAAGTTGGTGTCTTTAAACAAATGCAAACCATAATCTAAAATACCTTTGACAAGTCTTAGTATTTGTTTTACCAATTGAAAGTGCCCAACAACTGGAGAATGCATAAAATGGCATACAATGTTGACTATAAAGGAAAGTTTTGATCTTGTGATTGTCAAACACTGCAATGCTCCGATTAAGCTTTGAAATAAAGAGGGATCTAAAAAAGATTCTGTGTGAGAAGGTATAAAAGACTTAACAACTATTGGTATGGCTATAGGCTTGCAATCAGTTATATCAGCACGTTCAAGAAGATCATGAGCAAATTTTTGTTGGGATAAAAATAGTTTATAACAAATATAAAACACTTGAATACCAAGGAAATAAGAGAGAATATCCAAATCTTTTATTACAAATTCTTTGCTGATAAAAGCACTAAGAAAATTTGAATCCTTTCATTATTATGAAGCATTGGTATGGTTTGATTTGATTTGGATCCTTTCCCTATTACAAATCATAGAATCAATTTGATTTGAATCCCTTCCTTATTACACAAATCATTTCCTTATTATCTTTTTCCTCTTTCCTCCTAACCACAAAACAAAAGCCCTCCATTTTCAACTAAGAAAATAATAAGAATTACTGCCTCAACCATGACAGTACTATATCGCCATATTCAGGAGAGGCAAAAGTCGGAGAGATACTCATAGTATAAAGCCTTGACCAGAGAAATAAGCTCAAGTTATAATAGGAGAAGCCGATTGAAGACTTGTTCTTAGTTCCCCTAATCAATGAAGATCCTGAAAAGGTACTTCATGTTGGATCTACATTTCTTAAAGAAGAAACAAATAAGCTAGTGACCTTCCCATAGATGTGTCAAGGATCAACCATAGGGTCATCTCATACAAGCCCAATATAAATTTGACCTACAAGCCTTTGTAGCAGAAGAAGAGGAGCTTCACTTTGAAGAGATAGAAGGCTATCTAGAAAGAGGTAGACAAACTCCTCAATGTTGGATTCATTAAGAAAGTTGACTACAAAAGAAAAGGCCAACAACAAATGGTGGATGGATGTTAACTTTACCAACCTCATTAAATTCTATCCCAAGGATAGCTTCCCACTACCTCAAAGTCTTAAGCAAAAATTCCTAAAGTAAAAGACCATTAGTGACCAGCACCCAAGCTTAGTAATAAGTTGGTCTCTAGAGGACCCAACCCATGAGACTAACTTATGGCTAGGCAAATGCCCATGGCTGCGGCTTTGAGCATCGAGTCCTCGCCAACACGTTTGGTGACCGTGATATCATTGGTTGCAACTAAGGTAACACCTTCACCTACCTCTTCTTCCTCATACTCCTCAATGATGCTCGTGAAAGAAAGGTTGAGGTTGGGGCGCTTAGCCGAGATCTCCCTTTATGACTTTCTTCCAAGCTTTAAAGTAAGCTTTAGTTGAAAAGTCTAGCAAGGCCACCTCAAACTCATCCAACACCTTCAACTCCTTAATCGCCTTATCTACACTCCACTCGGTGTAGGTTCACTACTCTTCAATTAGAGCTGCATCCGACTCCGCTAGAGTGGCTCTTGCCTTGGCCACTTGGGCCTTTACCTTAGTTGCAGAAGCCCTAACCTCCACCTCGACGACCTTGCCTTGATCTCGGCAACCTTTCACCTCAGCCAAAGTGGCCCTCGCATCGATCCTGGTAGCCCTCGCATCGATCTTGGTAGCCAATGCATTGCTATCTCCTTGGCCTTTGACTCAGCACTAGAAAACTTCTCCCTTAGCCTCTTTGTCTAGAGCTCGAATTCCATCCTTATTCTTTCCACCTCAGTGTGGGAGGTTGCCACACTCCTCTCCATCTTCTCCATCTAACTCGAGATCTCATGGAGGGCAAAGTGGACCAAGCGAATCTCTTAGCCACAGCCTACATGCAAACGTAGATTGCATAAGAAAACATAGATGGTTAGAAGCATGGCAAAGGAGAAATAGAAGGAAAAAATAAAGACCTACTCATAACATGCAACAGGAAAACATAAAAGACATTAGCCTTCTATCATTGATGCTCCTGAGGTACTCTTAGTTTTTGGGTAGCATAATCCTCTGGCTAATGCACTAAGCCATGCCACCAAATTATGTGGAGTGTCCTATGGTAACATCCCACTCAAGGACGTACTACACTCTCTCTAGATGCCTCCACTTCGGGCTTCCACTCATGATCTAGGGGTGAGGCCTAGGGATGAATCTAAACCTTCCCCTTGAAGACTCAAGGGGAGTAGATTGAAGCTAAATCCTGAACCAAAGAAGAGGAAGGAGTTAGGGCTGAAGAAGGGGAAGGAGTCGGGATCGGCTGGGTTAAGGAAGAAGAAGTTGGAACTAGCTGAACCTAGAGGTGTCAAACGAACTGATCCAGCTTGACCTGACCCGTTACAGGAGTTGGCCTGGCATGGCTTTTGTAGTGGGTCATGCCAGCACGGCTTGCCACATCGGGGGGTTCGGCCCAGCATGGCCCACTGTATAAGCCATGCTGGCCCACGAGCTAGGCCCGCATGCCGATCCACATACCAGCCCATGTGCTGACCCATGTAAATTTTTTTAATCTTATTTAAATAAAATAATATATATATATATATATATATCTTTGTTTATGGGTGGGCAAGTGGCTTATCGTCATAATCACATCATTTTATTACTCTCTTACTCGGTGACACCGATAGCAATAGTAGACTTAAGGACATTCATTGGGTTCAATCTATGACTAGTATGCCCCATACTCCATCACGTTGACATCAAACTCAAACTCTTGGCCATGAAATGGATGAGAGTTATCAACAAGAGACATTATCGATTGTAGAGGATAGAAAAAGAGTAGAAACTAGAGAGAGATTAGGACAATTAACGAAAAACTAAAAAGAAATTAAGACAGCATAGGAGGATTAAGAGGGCTTGTAGGAAAATGAGAAGAGCTTAAGAGAGCCTGTGTTTAGTGTGGGATGAGGGAGAAGACTTAAAGTCTATTTATAGAGGTTCAAGATTTTAAGAACTTCCAAATGACCCAAATAATATTGAAAACTAGCCATTTATGACTGTTCAAAAAAGCAAACAGGTATTCTTGATCAGACCAAAAAATTAAAATACCCTTACTATTTATGGTGGTTGAAAAGAAGTATTTTAGAAATTAGACAAAAATACCTCCTAAACAAGCATTTTTGACCTTTTTGGAGGATATTTTAGGAAAATACTTGCCGGGCCCAGGCATACTGTGCCTAGCATGCTGGGCTCAACACGTCGAGCCCAACGTGCCTAATGGGTCAGCTTGTTAGTGCCGATCGTGCCCATATGAGGGCCAGCAACTGTGGCGAGCCATCGTGCAAGCATGACCCATGGGCTTGGGAGTGGCTCAACAAGACTTAAAAGAGGAACCACCTCATGGACCTCAGGAGGCGCTTCTATTTGAAGCACCAGCCTCTTCAGCACCAAGGGTATTGGGCTAGATCATGTGGCAGTCTCTACGATTAGTCTCTTCTTGATTGGTTCTTTCTTCATCTATTGTCTTTATTGCATGGCATGCTTCTTCAACTTCACCAAGTCAACCCAAGAAGGAAACCATGCAATAAGCGTGATTTAGCATAAAGCTATAGGGGAAAATAAGCTAGAGGCCTTTACCATGAGTCTCCTTGGGCTACGAAGACTATTCAGGTATGGAAGAAGCTAGGCTATATCAGGCCAAAATTGATTTCTTGAAGAGCTCACAAAAACTCTCGGCATCCTTCCTCATGCTATTTGTTTGCCATCACAGGTTACCTCAGCTCTTACTATTAGACTTATTGATGATCTTATTTTCATATCAAAATTCTCATCACCTATCTTGCTGGTACATGAAGTCCCATTCTAAATTCCAGCATCACCATAAACATTTTAAATAACAAAGATCCTCTTGAGTGTAGCCAAATCCAGTTCTCTCTCTATAACGACCGAAGCCCATATGTTAACCCAATTAACTAATTAGTAGGTCGAAACAACGTGATCCTAAAACTCGAGTGGAAGTTAATGGGTAGCAGATAAACTTGAGTTATAAGCACATAACACATTTCTTTTCCATTAGATGTGGGACTATTTTTGAGGTATTATAATCTTCCCCCTTATAATGCGACGTTCTCATCGCACATCACAAGCTAGTTAAAATCTATTCCGAGCTGGATCGTTGGTACTGCAAAGGTGGCCCACGCCATAGCGGGACTCTACCACCATCCCATGGGTAGCCCAAAAACTTTTATGTAATCCAATTATGCATACTTGGATCGGGTATGATACCATTTGTAATGCCCAAAGCCCACTTGCCGGTCCAATTAATTTGTTAATGGACCAAAACCACGTAGCCCAAAAACTCGAGTAGAAGTTAATTGGTAGCAGGTGAACTTGAGTTATAAGCACATAATACATTTCTTTTCCATCCGATGTTGAACTATTTTTGGGATATTATAATCTTCCTTCCTTATAATGCGATGTTTAGAAATTGGGCCAATAGGTGGGCTTAAGCATTATAAATGATATCAGAGCCGATCCAAGTATGCATAAGTTGATGGGCATAAAGAAAGAGCTACTCATAGAATAATGGTAGAGTTCCGTTATATCGTGAAGCCACCCTTGCAGCATCAACGATTAGGCTCGAGGTAGCTTATTTCGTGCAACGAGGATGTCGTATTATAAGAAAAGGAGATTGTAACATCTCAAAAATAATCCTACATTGTATGGGAAAAAAAGTATTATGTGCTTATAACTCAAGTCCACTTGTTACCTATTAACTTCCACTCAAGTTTTTGAGCCACGTGGTTTCGGTCCGCTAACGAAGTTAATTGAACCAACAAGTGAACTTGGAGCGTTATACTCTCTTTATATACATGCATATGTACATATATAAATATGCACATATATATATATATATATATATATGTGTGTATGTATATATATGTATATGTACGTATGTACGAGTTTGATCTAATTATACTTAATGGAACATCCACTCAAATTGCTCATATCTATATGACACTATACCAGTTCTATGTTAATAATTCAAACCATTAAATATGATTTATCATCTTAAAAAACGCTTATAGATAAACTATACGGTTTAACTTCATCCCGTTGCCTCAAGTGCAAAGCCAAAAATTTGAATATCATTATTGCTATTGGCAATTCCATAATGGGAATAGGGATATAGACAAAACTAAGCCAATTCCTTCAGCCAAATCCTGCCAACTTTCCTTATCATGTTCTCTTTAACTACAATTTTAGTTATATCATGGTTAATTCATATAGCACGGTGATGGAAAACGGAAATTGCATGCTTGGTCCCTGAAACTTCCGAAGAGGTTTGGCTTTGGCTTGCCGTGCGGCGGCAGCCAGGGCCATCACTCCCTGTCGTGGCCAGATAGCTTGCAAGCATTTATGCAAGGCCGCAAAACAGTGAGACAAAGGGAGGGATTAAAAAATAAAACAAAGCATCTGGCAAGTTTGGTTGATTTCAGGTTTATAAAAATTAAGTATGCTAATAACGATTAACTTGAATATATATAAAGAGAGATAGATTTGATTACATTTAAATATAATCAAACATAAATCTAATCATTTTTTTCATCTTTGAATTCATGGATTCATATAGTTCACAAATCTCAAAAATTAAAAAAAATAAAAAAAATAAAATAATTTTAAAATCCGTATAGATCCATGAATGAATGAAATGATCAAATTCATATAGCTAACTTTAGCTTTTTATATATATATATATATATATATATATATATATATATATATATATATATATATATATATATATATATATATGTGCGTGCATGCACGCGTGTAAACCTTTGGTGCTTCTAGAATCTTTGCATACCGATCCTGTTAAAAGTGCTGCACCATTGACTCCGTTATATGTGACATCCCAAAGCCTTTCTGACATTCTTCATTGTGGATGGGCATCACCTCTTTCAAACTATCTGCTTTCTGCTTCCACATACTGGTGCAAAGTTTAAGTTCTACCTTCACTAAATTGTCTCTAAAAGAGCACATATGCTCTACTTCAAAATAGATCACCTAATTCTTTGACATCTTCCGAGACCGGAGTCACCTCTTCCAGTACTCAATGCCATATTTCTCAAATATGATATTGATGCAGTGTAGTCTTTTAAGATCCCATTTCACTTCAGTTATCCTACGAGTGATTCCATTACTTTACCTTTCAGATATTAATTGCTTCTTAGACACCACCTTTCCCGCACATGCCCCCATAACATTTAGTGTAGTTCATTAGTCATATTGTAACCAGGATAACTTTGCAATCTTGGCATAAAAGTATATCTTTCTTTTCTTTCTGTGACAATCTGTATTCACTCTTAAGGACACAACTTATTTCTCTTTGTAGAAATGCCAAAGTCAAGAATCATATATTCATCTCTAAATCCTTGTCCTTCCATGGATCCTATAAAAAATCACCAAACATCAATTCAAAACATCAATTCCCACACAAGTGTCACCACGTACTTGCATCCTCTGCATGAGGAGCACCCATCTAATAAAAAGTGGCCATTCCATGAAGTGAACTAATCTTACAACAAGTGCATATGTAGTGATGGAATATATTCTCCTCTAACACCAAAAAATCTACCAATTCAAAGGAGCTTTAATTATAATTAGGATTTTGTTAATGGTCTATAGACAACCAAGTAATGTAACATTTATCAAAAAATAACACGAGTATAATGTGCAAGAGAGGTTATATACTAAAAAAAGAACATAAAACATTACATTTTTAAAAAAGATGAAAAAGAAATTCTAAGAACCTAAGGGGATAAGCTAAATAGTTTCTCTTTCTGATGCTCTCACTGGCAAAAATACCCAACTCCTACAAAATCCACTTATGTATGACTAGAAGTTAAGAACAGGTGGGGAATAGAAAGAAAACCAGACTGATGTTAGATCCATGCTTCTAAGATATGTAATCTTCGAGCAAAATATTGATCTAGATTTCTCTTCCTTGATGATGAAGAATACAAGTCTATTGTCTACTCCATCCTGATGTTCTCCCACGCATTCAATTATGGGGAGAGGCAGTGTTGAGATGTTCACAACAAAAACAAACAAGATAATGGAAATTACTCACCACATACAGGGGTTGACTATTACTAGGTAAACTTTGATGGCTTGAAGGGGCATATCAATTTTGAGCCCACAATATGACCTTTACAAGTCAAAGCACATGCACCAAGCTTGAACAAATGTGATTTAAACTTTGAATCTAATTAAACTTGGTACACAGAAATATAAGATCATTTGTCCTTCACAACCATCTCCTAAAGTAAAAAACAATGGCTGCATAGTCACGGCTTGTCAAAGAGTTCGTCAAGCAGTGCACATATCTATATTCATCTACATGAACCAATTTCCTTAAACTGTTGCACAAATTTGCTGGCCTTGTCACTTTTGCATCATTAGTGGAAATAATAATATAATCTTGACCTAATTTAAAAATCTGACAAACTTAATTCTATCGACAATTCTTCCAGGGTAAGGTAACAAGCTATAACAATCCTAATTTCTTTCAGATTCAGATTATTGGCTTTCCTTATGGTAATATTTACATTAGAAGTTGGTATGTTCATCGAGCTCTCTCTTTTTGCAATATTGGTCCATATAACCAACAGAGCTAAGAGAATCTAATGCCTTGCTGGAAACTATTTTTTCATCAGCCAATAGGTTCCATCTAAAGTTGAAAGAGGCGCAAAAGCACAAAAGGTAAAAAGGAATCCATCATGGATACAGGAAACAAAGACATAAAAGTATCCACAAGAAACAATCCCTAAAATGTGGAACCACTACTAAGCCTCTTTGCCATTTTGCTAAGTCTAATGTTCCTCAGGACACCATCAAAGGTCAGCCTTTTTGCCTCTCCAGACTTCCCAGCATGCCCTATGCAGCATCTGTATTGCCTTTCTTTGCCCCAACATCCAGTGACAAAGGGTTCCCAGCAAGCTGCCAGGGATATGTCATCAGTCACTACAGTAGAAATTGTCTCAAAGCGTCATAACTAGAAGTCATTAAGCACATTGACAGTCCAGCTTGATACCCCTTTGCTCAAGTCCTCCTATGTGAATCAACTACCAGATGGCAGTCTTGACAAGAGCTTGCACTATGTTTGACATCAAAAGCTTCAAAACCTTCATAATATACAAATCACTTTTAATATTCAAAGACACAGCCAACGGTCTAACAGCACCAATTTATAGAATCTCAATTGTCCCTATCAATGGAAATCACATCTAACAACATTCAAATTACAAGCTTTTGTAATTTCTCACCATGGCTCACTTAAAATTACAGTTCCAGCCCACCCCACTCTCCCTACCATTTGACTAGTCATGGTGAGCTTGCGGCTATGCTCAGCAACTTGGGAAACAAGAACCTGAATACTCCCTGCCACAGGATCTGTGACATTATAATATTCTAAGAAGCATTTATTCTGAAACACAAAGACTCCCTTATATCACCTATCAGATTACCTGCATAGTAGCACATCATTCATGAGTTTCAGAAATACCCTTTCTAATGTTTTAGAGCTCTAGCTGACCATAAGCCATACCAGCAAACTAACTCTTTTGATAAATAATAAAATCTAGTGATGGATAATCTGGAGAGCAAATCTTTATTTAATATCACCATGGCCATACTGTCTTCGGCTCATTCCAAATAAACAGCAACATAGAAAGAGAAGACAGCATGTAAGGCCTAACATTCAACCTATAAATAACTTTATATCAGCCTACAGCCTACAGATTTATGCATCATAATTCGCATAAAACAAAAGGAACAGAAAAAAATAAATAAATAAATAAACATTTAACATCGTGTAAAAACATTTCAACAGCAATGGAATCATGTAAACGGCCAAGTAAAAAGCTTAAACAAAGGAAACTTTCCAATCCCCAAAACTTCGTTATCTTTTAAGTATATGCAGAAATTAAGGATATCACCATTTTTTGTCAAACAAAGCTAAGAACTCAAGCCGCCTCTTTATCGACCACCACCTCATTCCTTCGCTGGATATACTGATGCAATATTGCCAATCTTGCCGTCTCAAATGCAAAGTACCCCAATGCAGCGAAGCATGCACTGTGAAGAACCCGTGGACCAATCCCTCGGGCCAGCCCAACCCATCCTTCCTCCATCACAATTAGCCTCACGGTCTCTGAAATCTTCTTGGTAGCCTCCCCATGAGTCTGTGTCATCAACCGAGTCTTCACCACATCAAGAGGGGTAGTCAGGGACGCCGAGATCGCCCCCGCCAATGCCCCACAACACACACTCTGAGCTGGCTCAAGGTAAGCCTTTCCAGTCCTACTCAACACAAAGCTCTTCAAGTACTCGAAGGAGGAGTAGCTGAGAATCCCCGCCGGCAAATTACGGAGCAGCGTGGCAGAGTAGCCGGCATAGAGCCCCAAGATGCCATCTTTTTCAAGAATTCTAAGCAGCACCTCCCAGGACCGGCCAGCGGCGCCGGCCTGCATTCTCTGGGTGATGAGCTCCTTGGGGACCATGATGGCGGACGAGACGATGTTGCCCATGGCGCCGGCGGTGGGGGGGATGAAGAGGGGAGGAAAAGGAGGGATTTTGGAGAGGAGGGACTTGCCGAGCTCGCAGGTGCCGAAGTAGACGGCGGAGGAGGAGGCGGAGCCGACGAGGACGGCGGAGACGCCGCGGTAGAAGCCGAGGATGCCCTCGGAGCGGAAGGTGTGGATGGCGACGTCGATGGCGGAGGAATAGAGCCGAGCGGCGCCGCGCGTCTGGAGCTTGGTCTTGACGGCGTCAATGGGGAGGAGGCAGACGTAGGTGAAGGCTCCGGCGATCCCGCCGGCGGCGGCGCCGACAAGGGTGCGCTCAAGAACGGAGAGGGAGGCGAGGAGGGATCGGGAGGGGGCCACGGGAGGGGAATTAGGGCATCGGGGGAGGACAAAGGTGGGAGCTTTGGGGGTTTGGGGGGGTTGGGAATAGGAGGAGGAGAGAGACGTGGAGGAGAAGAGAGGAAGGGAGGAGGGAGTAGGGGGAGAGGAGAGGAGGAGGGAGTTGAGGCTGGAGAAGAAAGCGGGGAAGTCTTCAGGGGAGGAGGGATGGGGGAGAGAAGGAAGAAATTTGGCCTCCATTGCCTGAATTTGTTTCGATTTGCCGAAAGAAAAGAGAGTCAAAAGGATCTATTTTATCATCAGAAGGGTGTTTGGCCTCAGACTTTGGTGGATGGGGTAGATCGACAGATGGAGATTCACTTGCGCTCGACTCATGTCGCCTTCCCAATACTCGGCAGGATAAACTCGTTTCAGGAGAAGGATTTGCAATGCAAGATTTGTTTTTTTAAACCAAATGCTGTAGAAAATTCACTGAGGCAAGAAAATGATTGTGTAATTTTCGAAAGATGAATATAAGGCCATTTGGTTCAGAGTATCATCACTTGAATTGAAGTCGGTGTTGAATTTTATTATGATTGGAATTGAAATCGTTTGTTCCTCCGACCGAAATCGGAGTATCATTTCTAAATCTTGCTATTGATATATATTAAAATATATATATATATATATATATATATATATATATAATGTTATATATTTTTATATATAATAAATATATAAGATATTATATAAGATATTTTATATAATATATAAAATATAATATTATGTTATAATTTAGAATACCTTACTAATTTTATTAAGGATAAAATTATGGTATATACTCGTAGAATTAAGATATTTAAAGTAAAAAAATACTATAAAAAGATTAAAGTAGGAAAAACTATAGGATTTGATAAGATTTCTATAAAAAGTTTAGAAATGTTTAAGGGATATTGAAGTAAATTGGATAATAAATTTATTTAATAAGATTTTAAAAACTAAAAAGATACTTGATGAATGGAGGAAGAGCATTATATTACTAATTTATAAGAATAAATGATATATTCAAAACTATTCTAATTATCGTGATATTACACTTATGAACCATATTATGAAACTTTAGGAGAAAGTAATTAAACATAAGTTAAAATGTACTACAAAAATATCAGATAATAAATTTGGTTTTATGTAAGAAAGATAGCTATTTTTCTTCTTACGAGACTAATGAAGAAATATAAAGAAAAGAAATAGAATCTTTATATGAATTTTATTGATTTAAAGAAAGCATAGGATAGAGTTCTAAAAAAATCTTATAAAGGGTGCTATATATATAAAAAAAAAAGTATCCGTTAGATATATTAACATAATAAAAGATATATATGATGAAGCGACTAATAAATTTTTTATTATAGTAAGTTTACATCAGGGATCCGTTCTTAGTCTCTATTCTTTTGCTTTAGTTATAGATGAGTTTACTAGATATATTCAGGATAATACTTCAAGGTGTATATTATTTGCAGATGATATTGTACTAGCAGATAAAACTGAGGTTAGAGTTAATTATAAGTTAAAATTATAACGAAATGAATTAGAATCTAAAAGTTTTAGGTTAAGTATAATGAACACTAAATATATGGAATGTAATTTTAGTATAGTTAAAAATAAAGATGAATGTAGAGTAAAAAATTGGATACCATAAAATTATAAAAAATGATTATTTTTGGTGTTTAGGATCAATCATTCGTAAGGAAGGAGAGATTAAGAATGATGTTGTTCACAGAATTAAAGTAGATTAGATAAAATAAAGAAATGTAACTGGAATATTATGTGATCGTAGAGCATCTGTCAAATTGAAGAAAAAGTTTTATAGGACAGTCATAAGACCAGCTATATTTTATGACATAAAATATTGAACAGTTAGAAAAATACACATACATAAGATGAATGTGGCAAAACTAAAAATGTTAAGATGAATTTATAATAATATAAGAAAAGATAGAATAAGAAATGAAATCATTTATAGAAAGGTAGAGGTAGTTCTAATCGATAATAAATTAAGGGAAGGACGACTTAAATGGTTTAAACATATACAATATAAACCTAAAAATGTATATGTTCGAAAGAGTGAATATAGAAAGAAAAAGATAGAAATAAATCGAAAATTCATATGAGAGAAAATAATAAAGAAAGGCTTACAATCTTTACATCTTACATAAAATCTATATAACTAAGAACATAACTGAACGAAAAAAAAAAAAAAAAAATCATGTAACCGATTCTAATTAATTTAAAATTAAAGCAAGGCTTTATTGTTATTGTTTATAATATAATATATTATATATTATTATAATATAAAAATATTATATTTTATTTATAAAATGAAGTTATTTGAATTTCAAATACCTCTAATACGAAATTTGGATTTCAGAACCGTATTCTAAATCATTTCAAATAAACATTTCAAATCAGAACCAGAAACTCTAATTCCGGTACCATAAGTTCATTCTCACAAATGAAACGGGCTCACAACCATCCGTTAAGCTGATATCCTTCCAAGTTCAAACCCTGAAGGGAATTACAACCGTATTTCTCTGAAAGAAAAACAAAATAACTTAAGTCGTCGTTTTAAAATTTCAATCACTTGTATTCTTTTTTTTTTATTAACTATTTAAGAAGTTAAAGCCCTGTCACCACTTCCAACCGGATAAGTTGGGCAACACAATCTCAAGACAACATAGACTATGACAAGCCTGCTCATAAAAATATGTTAAATTGAGAGCTTGAATTAATAGAGAGAGATGGAGATAAGTGAGAGAGATGGAGATAAGTGAGAGTAATTGAATTGTTGAGGCAAAATGACTTTGATTCTTTATTTCTGCACAAAAATGAAAGCCGCTTGTTGCAGCCAAATACAGTTCTGACAACATAAACAAAAACACTGACAAAATTCCTAGGTCTGTTCTCTCTTTCTTTTCTGTAATGTGTTCCTCTGCCAATTTGCTTCTTTCTACCAACAATAGGCCAAGAATGACAATATTCTGCAACCATAATGGATGTTATAGAACATATTGGTACTGTGGCTGCCTGCCATAGCAACACTAACTTCAACAGCACCACTAGGTGAGAAGGGAAAACTAAGAACTCCAGCCGTGTGCACTAAAGAATCTTCCCACAAAGGGTGCTACGTGACACACCAACTCAGATCAAGGCAAAACCGGGGCAACATCAACTTCTAGTGATCCTGGAATACACCAAGCCTCTCCTTACACTCTAACAGGCAATCCATAATTGTGGAAAGACCTGATAGTTCCATCATGGCTGGCTGTTACAATCACCAGACCCCACATAGATGCTGCAGAAGTGAGAGAATGATGATGATGAAGGAGATGATTTCTGTGATGATGACAACTCTCATCCTGCAGCGAAGGCTCCGGTGTCGAAGAAAGTTTTTCCTCAGGCCATGTTGCAGATCCCCTTGAACCATCAGAAAAGAGCCATGCACCAAGGGAAAAGCAGTCTGGATCCCTGGGGCAAGCGGATGCATCCAAAATTTTCTGCTGAAGGGAGCTAGCATCCATGCCACAAGCAACAGGCCATGGAACAGCAACGGATGCACCCTCAGAAAAGAAGAGTTCACATGCACGCATTGATTTGGATCCTTTTGATGATAGGTTGCCAGAGTTGTCATGGTTCCAGATGTAGACATGGGAATCCTCACCTACAGAGACAATGTGTCTCCCATCTGAAGTAAACGATGCAGATAACTGACTCTTCGCTCGCCGGAGACCTGCATCTCATGTCAAAGAGAAAGGAGTTCATAATAAGATAATCGGGCTTCAGAAGACAAGATGAAGACATAAGCCCACTTAAATAATGTTCACTTCTAAGTTCTGTACAAAGAACAAATGTTAAGGCATCATGTCTACAGAACTGGACAGGCAGAACTCGGAACCAGAAATCAGTAGAAATTATGAATTATAAACACTTCATCTTGCCATAAATCAACATGTAACAAGTTTCCCTATGGAAAGAGTGACTTTGGAGTATCTTGAAACAACATATAGACAAGGAAATCAGTGCTGAAATCAGGCAGGAAAAAACATGACATATTATAGGAAAATCCATATTTTGATGCCCCAGCTGCCAAAATCAAAGCAGTGCAGAGGTTATCTGTTCAACAAAGTGCAGCATGAGCCTCAAAGAATGAAGCACACAAGAAGAATACTAGTACAATATAAAATTTTGCTCTTCATAAATTTTACTTTAATAAAGTTATTGCATATCAAATACCATTACAGTTAATGAAAAGATTTATAGAGAAATCAGCAAAGTATTTACCAAACTATCATAATTCAAGTACATGGCAATCATGTTTTACAATTAAATAAATGTTATGATGACCTAGGATGCTCTGAAGGAAACTAAACAGATGATAGGTCAGCATAATAGATCATACATTAATATTCAGTGATCATATTAGATGGGTTGTTTCATATCAATAAAGAGGCATAGCTGTTGTAATTTTTTATCTTTTCTCAAAACAAATCCACCCCTTCACCTTTTTTCTACTCTTCTTAGCTTTTGCTTCATTCTTCGTGCAAGAATTTTAGCCTGTGGCTGTCAGATAGTTCTATGTCATCAATTTTCAGCAGAAAACAAGGAAAAAATTTAGGTTTTCCAGATCGCTTTCAGAGTTTAAAAACCAGAAAAAAAAAGAGGCATGCTTGATTATTGTTCCCACAATATTTGATATCAAGCTATGCTATTTTGGTTTTATAAAAAGAAAATGTAGCTATCAACATCCAACATTCTGCATCCATCTTTTGATCAAGGATTAGATGCTTGCAAATGACAGATATTTAGATCCATCTCATGATATAAAAATCAAAATCATAGGCCTGTGGAAGGCTATATACCATCAGCTTTCTGACACATCAAAGCACACATTCAAATCATATATAATGTTTAAACTATGTTCAGTTATTTGTTAGAAAAAAGAACCCTAGTTTACATTTCTGAAGTCAAATTCTCCATTTGAAGAATAAGGATCTACCAGCATCCAATCCTTCTCTCTGATTATCATGGCCCCTACCGTATAGCTGCAGGCATCTAACTACTTGTCATGGTATCAAAGGTTTCCCCTTTGTGCTGTCAAAACTAAAACCCCAACTGCACCAACACCCCCCCCCCCAACCCACCACAAAACTAAAACGCCCGTGTGCACGATCACACACAGAGAGAGAAGGAAATATTATGGTAATGATGATGATGACATGTAAATGAATCTGTTAAATGTTTGCTACTCTTGATGTTCATGCAACTTTAATTAACCTTTCATTCAAAGACCTGTAGCTGGCTATAGCCTACACATTTAATTGAGCGGCATCATATTTTGTCCTTGAAATCTTCTAAGGAATTGGGCATCCCTTAAGGCATTTTAACAATTCAAACAGAAGTCAGCATTTGAATTACCATATTCTTAAAAGACTGCAAATTGTGGAAAATATGACCAGGTGCTGGAGGTAACTTTGTAGTCACTCCAAAAGACTGAGAAATTAATAAGTCATTTTTTGTTTGAATAAATCTAATTCGATATTCTATGCAACACAGGACATGACAAATGGTCAAAAAATGAATCCTTGCTGAATCTATAGAAAATTTTCCTCATTATGATCATTGACCCTGAAAAAAAAAAACTACACCTTTTTTTTAAAAAATTTGAGATAGGTTGAATGGTCACTACTCAGATGTGAAAGCTTTCATTTAAGATAACAGCATAGTTTCTCAAACCCACAGGTACAAGTTTTCCACATTCCAGTGTTTTGCATTTGCCACCAGAATATATACTATTCTGTGTGAAGTTATGATAATTGCATACACAGATTCAAATAACAACCTGCAGGTTGTCCTTTAAACAGGAAATCAAAGTGGCTGCAAAAGAAATATGTCTAAAAACCTTAAATTCTGTATCAAAAATAATATAATTGATGCAGAACATCTTGCTGGTTGAAAAAAGTGACACACTTGTAACAATCTGAATCCATATGGTCATGACTCATGATCGAGCATCTGCTGCTTTTTGGAAAAAAACTGGTGAAGTAAGAATAATGAAGCCAACCCCGAATAATGCTTGCTTTCTATTTCATATCATATTTTCCATTCTACTCTAGTCAAGTATTCATTTAAAAACCAGGCAACATTAAGCCATTAAATAAGTTGTATATATTAGGCTATAAATATAACCAAACAATTTAGTAAACTACAAATAAAACTTTTAAATTAGAGAAACTCAGACCATGCTCCACCTTGGAACTTACGGATGACATCAAACCCATCAACAATTCGAACTTTGGCATCTGCTGCAGCGACTATGACCCTCCAAGAATCTTCAGGGGAAAACTGCAAGGACAGTATATAAAGCTCATACGAGTAACAATGCTATAATATCGCAAAACATCATCAGATGGTTGCCATCATGATAACCACAGCTTCAGATACCAACTAACCTGCAAGCTCGTAATTCGTTTGCCAGCAGATTTCTTCTTACCCTGAATACATAATTGTGAGTCCAGCTGCATATTTTGACCTATATCCAAACAACAAGAGAATGCATATAAAAAGTGCATAGGAGGTTCAAATGGCTAATTAAAGAATCCCCTTTCTGTAGAAACAAGCAAAGAAAAGGCAAAATATGCAACGAACAGGCAGGCTGCCATGCTTGACAATTTACTGAAAAAATGGCAAGGGAACAAATTGCCACTCACAGAAGTACCTGAGTAGTTATAGAAGCGGCAATTTCCAGTGATACAGCCAACAACAAATCCCTGTTCCCCAAGAGGTAAAAGAATGTTAATATATGACCATGTTGTTATTGACAAACAAATAGCTATAGCAAATTCATGAGTGACTGCTGAAATCAGAGAAAAACCTTTCCATCTGGACGATAAGAGACAGCGGTTACAAGATCACGTAAATCAACCCAATCAACCACCCGATTCTCTGGAATTCCCCAGATACGAACTTTGCCATCTATGGAGCCACTGATGAAGTAGTTATCGTCAATGGGATTGAACTGAACGCATGTAACTGCTTTCCATGGAAATAAAGGAAAAATAAACAATTTGTTCCTGGAAAGCAAAAGCAGAAGTTCTACAAATGAATGTGACTTGCAATTGATCGATAAGCACAACAATCCAACTACTATGCCTGGTTTCTAACCAAGGCTTCTGATATGGGAAATTTCCTCATCAACTACACCTAAGGCCTGTGTACACATGTCAGTACTAAAAGAAAATCAAGTGCAAACAAATTATGACCTTAGTCTTCTTTAATATTAGCAAATAACATCCATCATGTTGTGATCCACATGTCAAAGTATTGTGGACAAAGAATAATATAGTTCCTTGTTAGGGCTCACCATAATCATTGTGTTGAAAAACTTTAAGGCAGCCATTGCAGCCAACTTTCCACATGCGTACAGTTTTGTCTTTAGAAGAAGTCAGCAGATACTGCGTCCAAAATATTCAAGCATAGATATCAAAAAAATCATAAGTGATATGATTAACTGCAACACTAGGTGATGAATTAGATCTTTGCATGATAAGCCTGCCTTCACTATAATTGCCGTAATAAAAAGAACATATGGATGCGTGAAATCATGAATTGATGCTGTTCTAGGCTAGTAAGGTCCAAATGTCACAACTGAAGAGCTGAGGCCGTTGATACTTACATCAGATTTTGACCAAGACAGGTCTAAGATGTCACCAGTATGCCCATAAAATTCTTGTAGTGGTGCCTCCTCAATCTTGAAAACCTTTTTTGGAATGATGATAGGAGCAGAATTGCTACGTTTTTTACTATAGTGAAGCTTAATATCCTTAACTTCATCGGCAATTTTAGAGGACCCATCTGTATTAGAACATTTGCAAGAGGTTTCTACTTCTCTAATCTGCCATACGAGTACAACACAATCTTCACCACCACTAGCTAAGTAGCACCCAGATGGACTGAATTTCATGGTCCTGATCAAACCGTTATGAGCTTTAATTTCTTGTACCATGTACAGTGCAGTTAACTCCATGGTGCTTTTCTTGTGTTGCTGAACTCTTGATCTCATTGACCCCATTTTGGAACTTTTAACAGAAACATCAGCATGCCTCCTGTTTGAGACACTCCACCAGCTTTTAAATTTCTTTTTCTTAACATCATCAGGTTTTTCTCCAAAGGAGACAGCATTTTTCCGCATGAGTTTTTGAACAGAACAAGACAGACCAAGCAATTCTTCAAATTCCTGCAGAGTCAACAATTTGTCCGAGCCAACCTCTCTGAGCATGCTAAACAAACCATCCTGCCCTAGGTCATAAACAATAAATTTCTTTCCACTATCCAGATCCCTTATACAACAGATGGAATCCTTATGCCCCGTATTATCTGGAGAGGGCAAACTATCTATATGTACCTTATCATCTGGAAAGAGCGAACTATCCAAGACAGCACCACTACTTTTCATAGCTCTTTCCAGATCAATGTGCTCCTCTGAGCTATCATATGTAGCTTCCTTGCGATCCTCAGAGTTACCTAATGAAGAAGATGCAGTCTCATAGAAGCCCATCTCCTGTAAGAACCTATCTCGCCTTTCCTGAACACTTGTCAGCTCCCTTGTCCATAATTGATACCCAAAGTTTTTGACCTCCAATTCTCCTTTTTCAAAAACAGAGTCCTCGGATGATGAAATCGAAGTCCTAACACTTTCGCACGCATCGAAGAAGACATCTCCACCCTCTTCATTGAAACTCAGCATGTTTAATGGAATCAATGCTACCGATTATTCACCATTTAGTAAGCTCTTCAGCCCACTGTAAGGATATATGGAACTTGAATCATCACAAACTTCAAACTTCATGTGCCGATGAAGCCACTTCTGCCACTCCCGCGACAATCCAGAGCCAAATAACTGGGTAGAAAAAGTTGAACAAAACAAAAAAAGAATCAGGAGGACGAAGCTCACAGTTGTACCGCTATAATGAAAAACTAAAAATGTAGCTCAAGCAACGAAGGAAGAAAATGAAGGGAGAATAATATGAAACCATGATACCCAAGAAGATTCAAAGAAGTCAATGGAAAAGCATAGAAGGTCATGACAGCAGCAGGTTTAATAAGAAAATAATTCAGGCATAATTTAAAGAGTGAGAATGAAGCCTATTAGAACCGAGAAGTCCAAAAGAAACGCCATGATTGACTAGTTCAAATTAGTGCTACACTGTTACTGGTTGACTGACCCATCTTCTGCTCCATATTAATCTATATACAAAAAAGCTCTACATACCTCTCTCCGCAAACGCTCCATTGCAGATAGTTTCACACAAGAAAAATCAAAAACACATCAGTTTTACATGCAAAAAGACCCATTACAAATAATTTGATAGGAATCACGAAACCCTATATCTCTTAAAGCCCATCTCTTTCAGAAATAAAAGCGCACCAGAAGACTCCAGCTTTCAGGCACTATTACATTGAATTGAATTCCATAAATGCACTGTGATGCCACTAAAGCACCAAAAAGGAGAAAAAGCCAAAAACTTCCACAGGACTCATTAGCTTAAATCTCAATTTCCTTAGCAATCCACCTCCTATTATCGAACAAAAACAAGCATTCCAATCCCAAAACGCCTAAAACCACAAAATACCAGAAAGAAATCCCATGAGAAAGGCACCCCCCTTCTTGGTCCCCCGCGTGGGGGTAAAAAAAAAAAAAGGAAAGAAAAAGATAGAGGAAAATCACTATTCCATCGCCAATATTTCGAAGAAACCCGTGCGATCACCTAACAAATCCAAAAACCCGACCTCACAATTCCTACAGCGATCCACCAACACACCTCCAAAACGGAAAACTAAATCTTTTACGAAGCCAGAGGCCAAAAGTTCTAGTTTCAAAGAACGCTACCTCGAATTCCATGTGAAATATGCTTCAATCTTGGATCAATAGGCGCTCCCTGCTTCCAAAAAGCAAAAAGGAAAACCCCCAAATCCTATGCTTCGAGGGATCTCCACGGAGGGGGCAAGGAACAAGAAAAAAAAAAAAAAAAGTCCGAGAGAACGAACGGCGCCCGATAAACCCTCGCTCTGTTTTGAAGAGCGAGCGAAACCACGCCCCCCACCCAACACACAGGCTCCCACGGCCACAGACGGTCCCACGCGGCTCAGATGTAACGCCTGCACCCTCCTCGACAACCGCACCCCCGACCCGATCGCAGCGGCCCCCCACGCGCACGAGCGACCGACACGAGCGGCGCTCGGCACGTCCTTCGATGCCCCCACCGGCGCTTGCTTTCCTTCGAAAGCCTAACAGGAAGAGCTAGACAGCAACCGCTAGAGGTCAATAATGGCGATGGAAAAACAGAGAGGGGAGAGAGAGAGAGAGAGAGAGAGGGGGAGGGAGGGAGGGAGGGAGCGAGCGAGGGAGGAGAGGGAGGGAGGGACTTTTATTGGAATTCTGGACTCTGGAGCGTGATATATATAGGCAATAAAGGAGGGGGCTTTGGGAGGCCGTTCTTCTCGACTGCAATAATAGCGGTGTATAAAGATCGCCAGTCCCGGAAAACGAACCGGACAGGCTGGTGGCTAGGGGGAGAAGGAGAGCAGAGCTACTGAAAGGGATCGGTCGTGGCAGGCGGGGATCCGGTCGGAGAACCGACAGCTGTCGCCCCACCACCGCACAGCTGCTGTCGTCCCCTCCCCCGCGCTCTCTCTCTCTCTTCCCTGCGAGCTAGAGCTAGAGCTATAGCGGTACTTTTTGTACGCCCTTATAGGGCTCTGGGATCTGTTCGCCTTTCCAGCTCCCGGCCTCTCTCCTCCGCCATTATAAGGCCGTCCTTTGAGCTCCCTCCGCGGCACGTCAAAGATCTCGCCCACTTTCGTCCCAAAATCCGATCTTTTTGATTTCGTTCTGGCAAAATTCCGAACCGTCATTCCGCCGTGATGAAACTGCCACTCCAGATCTCTGTTTCAGGCCTCAGGACTCACGGAAGCGAAGTTCTTGATCATTAGCTTCAAAAAAGATCCAGACCTTTTCATGCGATATTAACCGAATTTGAAATTCTCATTCCGACATGATGAAACTGGACTCGGACATCCTGCCTTCAGGCCTCCATACTTAAGAAAGCAGGTTCTGGGTCTCTACCTTCAACCAAAAAAAATCAATCTTTTTCCTCTAATCTTAGCGGAATTTCAAATTACGATTCCACCATGACGAAACTGGCATTGGAAATATTGGTTTCAGATCTCAGTACTTACGAAAGCGGGGGTTTTTTATCACGGGTCGAATCATCACCTCGTCTCCGCCATAGATGAAATCTGGCTCGAGAGCTCCTCGACCTCCCAACGAGGTTTCACGCTCTCGTCATTGAATTCGATGGCGAAAACACAGAACAAAGAGATCGGATTCTAGGGTTTGGCTTTGGATTCTTGCGAGATTGGAGGGATCGCGATAGAGGAGGGATTCGTTTCTTATAAAGGGCGAGGAAGGGAAGCCACCTGGTCGACGGTGGAACGGTTTTTTTTTTTTTTTTGCCTTCGCCGAATGGCTCGGATCGATGTCCAGCGAACCGCAAGGCTGGACCGGGAAAGACCGAAGGGTTTAAAATAAAGAGCATCTTGGTCTGCATTTGGAACGGTGGATAGAATTCAATATAAAAAAGATAGAATTACATAAAAATTATGATAGAATAAAAATTACTATATCTTCTATTTGATAGAAAATATGATAAAAAAATTAGATAAAATAGTTATATTTTTAAAAAATAAAATAGTAACCATAATTAACAATAAGAATTTTAAAAAGAATTAGATAGGATAAAAATCAAAATTTCTACTTAACTGGAATAATTAATCTTTATGAAAAATAAATGTGGAATAGGATTATTTGTGGAATAAAATTTTATTCTATTCTCTCCTGAAAAACAAACATGAGATAAGATTAAAAAAAATCCTATCCCCTTTCCTACCTTGTATATCAAAGGCACCCCAATGAGATAAGATATGGTGGTAACTTTCTATTTCGATTCCATCCGAATGGATTAAGATGATTAAAGATGGTATCAAAAATCATATTGGCTTTGATTAATGGAGAATGGTATCATCAATTTTATAATATTATTATTTGGGGCATCATGCCATCCTTGGCCTCACCATCAAATTTATATCTATTTATGTTGATCACACGTAGATGGTCCCAACACATATGAGAGTATGGCATTTTTTTAAATGTGTCATAAGTTTAATGTCCCTTGGTTTTGAAGAGGTTAAATTATTTAATTTTAGGCTCAGGCTGCACGAGTTTGATTGGCATAGGCTTAGAAGATTATTAGATTAAATAAATTATGCATGTCTTTGTTCTTGTTTTTTTTTTTTTAAAAAAAAATTATCTTTCACATGATATTATTTATGGAGACCACACATAGAAAATTTTTAAAAATTTTAAGATATATGCATGGTCTATTTTTACCACATCATTGATGTAATATATGTATCATATTTTTACACATATTTTAGAGTAAGCCAACTACTGACTTCCATTTTTTCTTTATTATTATTATTATTTAAATAAAAAATAAAAAAGTTAGGAACTTCCTTATTAATATATTTATTAAAGATATAATATTTACAATGAAAAAGATGGAATGAAATGAGAACAAATAAGAGAAATTGAAAAGGAAGAAACAAAAGAAAAGTTAACAATCAGCTTAATTTTTGCCATCCTTTAAGACATAAAGATTTGGTGTAAGGAGTGAGATGACTTAGACTAAGCCTGGGGAGATGTGCACAAGATTTAGGATAGAAATTGCAACAAACGATGATGATTCTTAGAAGAATAAAAATGTGCTCTACTAACTTTCATCTTTTCTTTAAATTACGTAATATATATATATTTCGCATTAAAAATCATTCAAACAAAAACAAAGAAGAATCTTGTTCAAGATAGCAGCTTGATATTTTCATGGACCAAATTCTCAAAAGAGGAAATAGCTTGCATTAATTTTCTTTTGCAGATATGGGCTGGCCATCCCTCATTCTTTTCTCAATGAAAGAACTCAATTTGCTTTACTTTATATGCCTCCTTGTTATTTATTGAGCCATTTATTGAGCCATGCTGCCATTGCAAAGGCTATAGCTAGTTTTAAAAAGGCTATTTATGGTACCAATATCAAGCTAATGGTTATGAGTAATCCAAGTTGGTGTACGTTGTCACTTATCTCCAAGCAAGATGAGCGAAACTTAAATACTCCTTGGCTATTGGTGAAAGATTCAGTTGCCTCAACAGCAGCAAAAAAAAAAAAAAAAAAAGAAAAAAAGAAAAAAAAAAAGTTAAGTGGCAAACCAATTGGACTTTGGAGGCTTTGGATCACTCTAAGTTTTTCTAAGTCGGTCACAATTCAACTTTATGGCAGTGGGAATCCATGTTAGGGTCAAAGGCACATGGAAGCGAACGGTGGAAAACAGACATTCCAATGCCTTGTCTTATGCTTTGCATCAAAAAGGACTTTGGCACGGTACTTTTAATAGTGGGAGGGGGGGGGGGGGGGGGGGTTTGCTTTTCTGGACAGTGTCATTCTGGAAAAGAGCACTGCAATGCAGTTGTGTGTGCTCAGAAATGGGAGGCATACTTTACAAAGGAATGAATTATAATAATTGCAAGCCCTGTTGCCAAGCTTGAGCAGGTTGAGGGTCCGGTCAGATCTGTCGGTCCTCTCTGTAATCCGGTTTCACCATGCACTCAGAGATGGAAGCTGTCAGCAGACAACTCTATATCTGTGGATATAAACAGAGCTATTGAAAGCTTTCATGATTATTTCTAAACATCAGCTGCTGCCCTGTTTGTTGAAGAGGAATGGAGAATTATGCTTTGAAACACTCCAGGGCGCAATGGGATAATTCTCTTGCACTGGTATGTCTATTTGCCCATCCTGATGGTGTATGTGAAATTTTTTGTCGACATCTTTATCATTCTTTTTGCTTTTCTGGAAGCATATCAAGGTCTTCTTCTTTTTCTTTTTCATTTTTTTTTTCATTTAATTATCACTTTCTTCGCATAACTTTTATGAGTAGTGATTGATGGTTTGGATTTTTGTATGAACTATAATGTACAATAGGTACCCCCTACCTACATGCCAACCATGATAATGATGTTATTTGATTTTCAAAATGATCATCTTTGACTTTCCATCTGACCACATATGTGGTACACATTGCTATTAAATTATAGGCCATAAGATTGTTCCCGTTTCTGTGGGCATCCTCTGTCCCATGACTTTTAGCTGCTCCATTGTGTTTCCATTGCATTGGCTATTTTCTCTCTCAAGCCATTAGCATGAATCCAGTACTAAATTCAAAGTTATTTAGTCAAATTCAAATTGTACACACTTGACTGACTTGGTCGATCCAAGAGAAATTTCTATCTGCTTGCTTGTACTGATACTTTTCCTCAATTTCATTAGCTTATTGCCAGAAAAATGAGAAAGTTAAACTAACTACAAGCACACAGGTAAAATGGACAACCACCAAACTTGTAGCTAGAGAGGGCAATGAAGTCGCTCACATCACTGTTGTACGCTTGGTTTTTCACTGTTGCACACTATTTGCATATCATACTGATATTTTGAAAGAGAGAACAATGATACATCCAAATCATGAGCATACAATCTTAGATTGTTCAAGAATTTTCATAAATCAATCAAGTCTATGAGAGGAGTGACATCTTTCTCTGACTGTAACATACTATGGAAAACAAAAATGGTATAAGGAAGTTCCATTACAAACAAGTAATTCATGCACTCAAGTTTAGTACCATGATTGCACCAAAAAAAAAAAAAAAAGTGTATGAAAGTATTTTCAACATGCATGACAAATGATCAAAACAACAAACTAAGAGCAACTACTCAACAAACCTTTCATGGAGCAGCAAAAACTGAATGCTATCTCAAGAGCTACCCACCACCGGTCAAGCAAGAGGAACACCAGAGAGTGGGCAAGGTGTGATTAATGTGAGGATGCCTTCATGGGAAGGAGAGTTTGTTGAATGAGGAAGGCATGAAATGAGAATTGAGTGCAAAGGAGTAGGGGAGAGGAAAGGAGACGGTAGAATGGCAGAAACTCTGGGCTGGCAAAAGGCTTAGCTACCACATTACATGGATGAACTAATGGCTCTCTTATTAATACAGGCTTGTATATACCAATGATAACCTTATTAAAAAAAGAAGGAAGCTTCGTCTCTTAAACAATCAGCCCATCTCATCCCAAACTCCAAAGAATGAATCCTCACAGGCACAACCCTGCCATAAATGCCAAAAGGCAACTAGCAACAATTTTAAATTGCAATGCTTAGCTTGCATGCCCACCACAAAAAAAAATTAAAGAATGCCATCCTCATGCCTGGGCCTCCTAAAATATATTTATATTGGATTCAAGATCATGTTTCATACTAACATTCTCATTAGAGCAAGGACTTCCTCACAAGCTACTCTGTTTTCTTCTTGCCACATCTATATTGAAATTTCTGGTCCTTAACCAGAATCATGATTGCTATCAATCATCTCCTCGCCTGATAATAATCTGATAAATGACCTGACGCAGCTTTGTTTTCTTACTTGGCGTGCAGCCACACCAAACACTAATTAAATTGAATACTTTTTCTGCCATATGGCATTTGATATTTATTACAAGATCTTGGGGATCCCTGATATCTGGGAAATCGCAGAGTCTATCTGCTTTAAGTCGTAATGCTGTTTAATTTTAGTCAATCACCACACGCGGAAGCTCTTCAACCACTCGGTCTTATTAATTATAATATGAAAGATTTAAAGTCATGTGGAGGGGGTGATTATTTCCAATTGGTAGGGAGTGGTTCATTGCTAGTCCACTTGTGGGGCAAAGCTGCAAGCATGAGCTGGAGGCAGTCCAAGTGTTAGGTGACCATGCTGAAAACTAATATGCAAGCTCAGATGGGAATGTGTAGGAGTTTGGAGAAGAGAATTTGGAGAGAGAAGGGATTTTAGGTATCACTGGTTAACATCAGGAAAGGAAAAACAGAAGGCATTCATATAACATATTGGAAGGCAGTGATGATAAACATTACAGAACAAAACATAGAACCATTATCTTGCTCAGTGGTTATAGAGAGGGAGTTATGAACTTCTAACTTAATGTTGAATAAGAAGCATATCTGTTATAACATTTAATTTGAATGCATGATCTACTTACTGTACGTCATTAATGATTTCCATGGTGATTGTGTCTTTCAGGGAATTCATTTTGGTACAGGAAAAATAAGCATGGTAAAATTTTTGAAAAATCTTACTAATGGGTCAAAGGCAAGCAAGCATATAAAATATGAGGTTACAAGAATGAAAGCCATGGGTTGCTGTGGATGATTTCCAGAGATGATGTTATGCAGCCCCTCAAATTGCAAAGGGAAAGCAAAACCACTTTCTAGATAATGTATGAAACAGCTGGTAAACTTGATGGAAGACATGCATTGGATAAGTTCTTGCATCAATATGTGATGATCCTAAAAAATGCCATGCAATGGTTAGGCCAACATTATATGACCTTAATGCTCTTTTTGCAAGCCCCAGTCTAGCCTTTTTTTTTTTTTTTCTTTTTTTTTTTTCTTTTTGCAAGTCTCAGTCTAGCCTTAGAATTTCAGTATTACAACTTGATCATCCAGACCTCTCTGAGCAAAAAGGTTGGAGCATGGTTTGATTCGCCTGTCTGCAGAAAAAAGGTCAGATGACTCGATCAAAACTTCTAACTGGCCATACCAAACCAAATTAACTGCATAATATGATTATGATATGGTCACCAGAATTCTGACAATAATTCCTCTGGACTATTGAAATGAAAATAGAGTTTTCCAGCAAACAAGGGCGATAAATGTCTTGCAAATTAGGTGATATCTGTTCTGATCCATTCATTTGTAGAAATGAAGCACAGGAAATCCACACCATTCAATGGTCGTAAATACGCCATTGAAAAGGCAATATGAAAGGAAGAGAAGAAATCTCATGATAACAACCAAGAGGTCCAACAAGCAATAACTGAAGAAAAAGGAGGAGCTCCGATGCCCCCAACCCCCCCACCTTAAAGGTGACTTGTTGATTTATAGGCATTGGATCGACTCGGCCTCCTCTTTTGCGACCTTACTCAAAGCCTATCCCAACTTCCACACGTCAATACCATACTCCGGGACCCACACGGCATGCTTCATATGAATCTAAGGTTGTGGGCAGGAAAAAGTTCCAGTGAGCCTTCTTCCCACTAGGTGATGAGCTTCTATGACGAGGGCTCTGACTTTTGACCCATTGTTTTCAGAAAACAATTTGACACGTTGTTTTCAAAGGGGGATGTGTTGGAAGTATACTAGTATTGGAAGAAGCTTTCTTTCCATCCCCACTCGAAGCCATGTCCAATAATGCCCGTTGGCTCCTAAGTGCAGGGCCTATGGAGGTGGGGCTGGCACTCTTGTCACATATCCGAACTCTCCACTTTTTGGGCGTTATGTCCAAACCTTTACAGGGATGGATTGCATATATATAAGCTTGTCCATAGCCTAGTATGGTTTAGTTTGGGACCTAGGCCTTTACTAGATTGCTCCAAGCTTGATATTTTTCATAGCATGGGTAAGAGACACGTGGGGACGCTTTCCAAAGGAGAGATTTTCTTTTCGTAGTTTTGATTACTGGATAAATATTGCAAGGAACATAACTAGAAACTTTGTGAAACTCTTTAAGACACTGACTACATTAAGTGTCCTTGGAATTCAGAAATATCTCCCTGCAATTCTTGTTTGAAGCTTGGCATTCCAATGATACTACAGCAGTGACAATAAAAGATTGTTAAAAAGAAACTCTCAACAAAAATCATTGGCATGGATTCTACTCTCACATTTATTTCTTATCTCTGCATTTAATCCTTCATTATCATTCATCACTACCCTTTGCGCAAAAATCACTCTCGACCATGGGCGTCTTGCATGCACCTCTCTGTTTTTTTTTTTTTTTTTTTTTTTTGACTGAAATTCATGCACCTCTCAAAAGCTAAGAAGCAATGAGTCTCACGAGAAAAGACGCGCAAGATTTGGAAGGATGCTGTACTCCATTTCTCCATTAAGGATACTTCCACAGGCTTCAGTTGGATGGTTTGGACTTCGAGTCAGACGTGAGCCACAGGTTCTCCGCTAAAAAGTTTGTTCATGAGTAGTGCCATAGCTAATATCATTACGTGGTAATTCTATCTTGAGGACACTTTAGTGGACTGAAGGCTCTGGTCCAACTGTCTCATTTCTTGTGGAAAAAAGATCGAACCCCTTTTATATCAGGCAGCTGTCATCAACTGCCAATTATTTTACAAATAGCGCAATTGATGGATGAGAATCCAGCACAACATGAGATGGATGAGTGAAACTTTTTGTCCATCTGGATGTACCATACAATTGGCCAGTGCTGAATTCTTTAATAATTCATCTCTAAGTGAACGTTAGTACTACAAACTAACGTAGTGCCAACAGCAAAGCAAAGATATGCCATGAGACGCCAGACGAGGTCTCCTTATCTCTTGTCCTCTTCATGGATGTCGTTGGTTTTTCCTCTCCATCCTTGATGTTGTTTAGTTGTGTCCCAGCTTAAACAATTTCCAACAAAGCTATCATTCTAATTACAAACGAGTGGCATTAGGTTTGACAGGGGACGTTATAAGACTGATATTTTATTTTTTAAGTGGTCTTTTTCCTTGATCTACGGGACAGTTCTGACTTTGAACACCTACTAGCAATCTGAAGTGGAATCAGTGATTTCTGTGCATTGGAAAAAAAAGGAGAGAGTTCTATGTCTTCATGCCATTTTGGAATTTGAATAGCCTTACATAGGGCCAAAATATTGCATATAATAATGTCTGTAAGAGATTTACTGACAAAGAAATCTGCATTCAACTTTAAGTTATTCTGGAGAGAATTTATAGGTGCAGGTATTTGTATGATGTGTGCAAAAGTGGTTGATACGACCAGCTGGATGTGCATAAAAATAATCATGCAGCATGATATCAATATTAAAATGGTGCTATGGCACAGAATCTCCTTTAGAGATTAAGGCAGACCATGGTAATTTTATTGATAATTGTTGCGGTTATAAATTAATATGGTTCACACAAGAAAACAACTTGGATGTGTTGTTGTTTTAAAAAAGAAGACATAAAATTAAAGGCATGTTTGTTGGTAACTTTATTTATGAAATCTGCCACCTTTACATCTAATGATCAAGGTCTTGTAAAACCTCTATGTAGGCAAGAAAAAAGAGGAAGGAAGGAAAGAAAGAAACTAAAATTTAAAAATAAAAAAAATGAAAGGATGGGAGAAGAAAAGAAAGAAACTAGGAAAGGCAGAAAAGAGGAAGGAAGGGAATAAATAAAAAAAGATAAAGGAAAGAAAGAGATAAAGAAAGGGAGGAAAAGTAAAAAAATAAATGACAGAAAGAACAAAGAAGAGAAGGAAAGAGAGTGTGAAAAAAAATAAAGATACAAGAAGGGAAGGAATAAGAACAAGAAAGTAAGGAAAAAAAAGATTGAAGAAATAAAGAAAAAGAGGAGGTAGATATAAGAGTGCCTATAGAGACCGAGTAAAATAATAGCGCATCATGTTTTGTAGAGAAACTTGAACCCTATAATCTTATAGAATTTAAAACTTAGTAATGATAAAAGTAAATTTTAGAATTTGCACAATATGATCATCCTGCTGAAAGAGGTATATTATAGGCATGCATTTGTTGACCATGATTACTTACACATGACATGAACCAAAATTACCTCTTAGTACAAGTGGACTGCATCAAAATACAGGGTCATTCATGAGGGAGAGAGAGAGAGGCCATTTATTTGAGTTTCAATGTGGTTCACATGGTGAGTCCGTTGCCTTCATGAATGTATACCACTACTCCTATTGAAAGATTGAGAATCCATTTCCTCCTATTCCTTGACATAGGCCTAGGTGTGCTGAACTAGAGTAGCCTTTCATATGTTCAATGCTTACAAGCCCAGCTAGACAGTGGAGCACCACAATTGACAAATTTTTGGGAATCCATAGTAGTTCTGAACAAGCACAAGCAGTTTTGTTAATGACATATTATTGTCTGCTTTTGCCACAAGGGACGGTATTACATTTCAATTAATCTTCTGGTGCACTGAGAAGCTGTATTCTATTGAAGGTTGGCATGAAGTAAAAAAGTTTCTTAATCACTAATAATCCTTTTACTGGATGATGCCTAACGTCAGAAATTTAATTGATATGTTTTTATTGTAATTTGCCACCAATGCACAACTCATGCATATTTCAGCAATTTTATGTTTAATTGTTATCCTCCGCCAGTCTGGTTAACAGAAAGGCCCAGCAATCCTGTTTTAGAAAAAATCTTGAGAAAATCAGTAGAGTTAAAATGACTCTGAAAATAAAGATACATGTTTGGATGATAAAGGCTTTCAGCAAGGTTTCAGCCGTGAGGTCTGTCTAATAGAAATATAGAATGTGCGGTAATCAATGAGGAATATCGATGATTATTTTCTGATAACCTGCAGGAAATAATCCTTGTTAAATCGATTGATAGTTTTCATGGATTTATAAGGTTGTTATTATGATGGTCGATTTTAGCTAACTTACTAAATGACTCACCAAATGATGTAGATATCAAAGTTTTGGGCTTTAGTCAAATTAGGCTTCTATTTTTCAGTGGCATATCTAGGCTTTGGTGCCACCATGAAAGTGACCATCCAATCCAGATTCCAAGTGTAGATCAGTCATTGAATTTTAGGTATTCCAAGCTTCTACATTTTGCGAGAAGAGTTAGGCAGTCCTAGCCCAAATATTGAGAGTTACTATCTAATGAAGTCATTTTGGCCGTGTCTGTCATCATCTTCTCTTGATGAGCTCTACAGAAAGCTTTATTAGAAAAATCACTACTGAAAAGCTTTATTAAGAAGGATCAGTACTGAAAAGCATGTTTAAAGTTCTCTAACCAATTAGCCTGAGAAAAGATTGCTGTCACTGATATCTACTCATCATTCAGGGACCAAAGGTTCATGTTTGTTTTAAGGCAGTGTGCAGAGAAAAATAATACTTTCAGTGAGCGCCTTTAATGCAGAATGAGTTGACTAGGCTCGCCAATGGAATCAGGATTCACTTCTTTTAAATTCTAGGGACAAATTTCTTATGAGCCCCTTACATTTTAATACTTTTTACACAGACCCTCTCCCGTTTAAAAATTCACAATCAAACCCTTCAACTTTTTTAGGGTGCAACGTGAAGCAACCGGATGAAAAAAAAAAAAAGAAAAAGAAAGAAAGAAAGGCTTCTAAGGCCATAACAGATCAAAATTCCTAATGGTGGTCCCACTGAGATTATATACACATCTATCATATCATTGTAGCTCATTTCTTATGGCACAAAAAAAAAAAGAAAAAGAAAAAAGAATCAGATTATTTTCAGTCGGCAAATTCTCACCATATGTGATCTGCCATAAGATTTTTAATTAAGTACATGTGCTCAAACCTTCACCCAAAACTCGAGGTGGATGGCTGTGTCACTCAGGTTGCCCATGTTCCCTTCAATTGTCAAAAGTTACATGTGAAAGATTGAGGACAATGCAGTTATTTTCCTGGGTTAATACTGCTTAGCTATTCTTAACCATAGGGTCATAGCACTTTCATTCTTAAACTTAAAAAAAATTACTATTTATCCTTTAATTTCGATTCAAGTTGCTACTAATCCTTGCTATTTAAATTAAATATTAAAAAAATAAAAAAATTATCATATGATTGCATCACTGAAAACACCGTCAATCATATGATCACTCATATGATCACTGAAGACACCGTTTCACATATCTAACAAAAAAAAAAAAAAAAGATTGTACCAATGACCAGAGCTATATTTTTTAAAAGCCTCTTGTTTTTTATTTTTTATTTGCATGCCATACCTCAGGGACTACTTTGATGATAGCCTTCAAATGGATGCCCATCCCACTTTTACTCCCACGTCTACCACTGATCACACTCCAAGGAGCAGCTCCCGTCATTGCTGCAGCAGCCTCACCTCCATCACCAGCCCATTATTGCCTCAATCGTGAGCTTCGAGACCATGAATAAAATATTTTTTAAAAAATATATTTAAAATAATTAATCTATAATCTCTTAAAAAATATAATCATTTATACTAACAAAAAAAATTTAAAAAAATACATATTTTTAATAATTATAATAGATGTTTATAAAGTGACGAACATAAAGTAAAAATTTTAAGTATTTTAATACATCATCATAACAAATCAAATTAATTTTTGATATATATTAAATATAAATATAAACTTCAAACTAAAATTTTTATGAAATGTAAAAATATAAACAATACAACTAATTATTCAATCATAAATAAATAAATTTAAATCAAATTTCTTTAGTTATGTTAAATAAAAAATATATAAATATTTATTATTTAATTTAATAATAAAAATTTTTAATAGATATGATAGAGGATTAATAGGGCATTTAGTCAGAGTCAAGATTTAAAATAAAGTTCTTGATTTCAAGTAGAACCAATCTATGAGCATTTAGAATTGGATCAATCGAAGCAATCAAATTGAGTTGGTATTTGCTCGTCCTTAATTTTAAATGAGTAGGAGGGGCCGGTTCATACGGCTCGGTTGGATTCGGTTCGCGGTTTGGGTGTATTTTCTCGTAAATTCAAATATCAGCTGCGGCCGGTCGCACTCACGCGCCCCTTTCTTCTTGTTCTCTCTCCGTCTCCATCATCCAGCTCGATCTCTCTCTGAAGTGGGTGGAGTGCGAGGGGAGAAGATGGCTTCGACGACGACAATTCTCCGGTCTCTGTCGTCGGCGGCGGGCCGGCGGCTCCTTTGCCTCTCGAGGGCGAGCTTTTCCTCCCTCTCCGCCGCCGCCGCCGCCGCCGCCGCTTCCCGCGGCACCACCGCCACCACCACCAGCATCTTTCGTCCGTCTTCCGCCGTCAATATCGTATCAGGTTCTGATCCCATCTCCTCCTCCTCCTCCTGTCCCCTCTTTATCAAGAAATGCGATCGTTTTTTCGAAATCACTGGTCTAGAACGGCTCCGTTCTTTCTTTCCTCGAAAAAGAAAGGCTGTAAATTTGTATCTCTCTTACCTGTAGGATCTGTAGATGGAGGTTGTTATTTTTTAGGGCTGAATTTTTTGGGTAAGTTCTTGGAGGAAGTGAAAAATTAATGGATGCAGAAGAGAAACCCATCGTTTGGCATTTAATAGGAGGAATTTTTGGTTTCCATCGATCATACTTCGCTTAAATTTGATGGTGCTGATTTCACAAAGCGGTTCTATGATGGAAAGACTGGTGGACTTGGGATCAGATTTGAGTAGTATGACGATAATTTGTATTTTTTAATTTTTCCGCTATAAGGGCAAATAGCTTGTAGGTATTCCGTTTAGGTTTATCGACGTGGATGAAACATTGCACGGATCGGAGATTTTGGAACTGATGGGATGCTCGATGGAAATAATGGTGCTTATTCGCCGCCGGCATGGGCAGTTTAACTGATCAGCGAGATCTTGATGACTATAAGATTGCCGAAAGAGTGGAGGGACAGCATAGTATTATTCCCACGTATGGAATTTTAACTATAAAAGCAGTGAAAATTGAGGGTCTAAATTTTGTTATGAACGAATTGTTTGTGGATTCCTGCTGCAGAGGGAAATGGTTCAGATTGAGTTAGAGCTGAGTAACAAGAGGTTTTCTAAATAAATCCTTGTTATTATTCTCGTTGATGATGAAATCAATGCGGTTTCATCTGAAGGTTCTGCCTGATTGGATGCATGGCACTTAATTAGTGAAATTTTTGTGTAGTTGAGTTGCATTATCAAGTTTCGTTGTGGGCAGGAACCCTTACACAAAGGAGAAGTTATTCCTTAGACATCTAGTGTGGGATTCAAGGTGTCGATCAGATATGAATTTTACATATTCTGGACCCTTGTCGTTAAAGCCTCAAAAACGGTATGGATTAATCACTTTGATCACGTTTATTTTTAGCTTTAGTTGATGGATTCTATCGAAAGATCTGAAAGCAAAGAGGACACTGTTTGAAATTATGTTTAATGTTTATTTATTAATTGTCCTGAAACTTCTGTTCTATGTTTAGTGTCTATTCATATAGTTGCATCAAACAAATTTGGCTCATCCAAGTTTATGTTTATTTTCAAACTAAAGCTCGTGGAGGAAAAATCTACTTTCTCTGGCCCTTATCCAAATAAGGCCCGGCTTTGTTGATTTCTTTTGGCATGAGTTGGTAGTTGCACATCTTGCAAACCTTTGGTGCTTCTAAATTGCAGCCCTCGATGCATATGACTAAGATTACGTTTCAACATTGCTTGGGCCCTTGTGACACATATGACCTAGCAGACTTGCCCCCAAAGATATTCTTGGCTTGTACTTCTTTGCACATGAATAGAGTGGTTTCCCCCTGCAACTTTAAAAGTGATCCTTTCCATCTAAAGGAACTCTTGCTTCTCTCTCTTGCTTGATCTCACTTGTGATTCCTTGATTTCGCTGAAGCAGATGAAGATATGGCAACGATGACCTAAACCTTATTCACTTCCTCTGCAAGATACTTCTTGTGCTCTTGAGGGCAAGCTTTTTCTCCCTCTCCACCTGGTTTCATAGTGTCTTCCTCCAGAGCCATTCCATTTGTCTATCCTTGAATGTCTCCATCAAATATCGAGCTTGGTTCCTCCTCTGTTCTTTTCATTTTATAATGAACAATGACAAGAGTAGAGTGATATGGGGGTATGTCTTTCCATCTGTTGTTCCTCAGAGTTAGTAGGTGCTAGTTATATTATTTAGAATGGCAGTCCTAGGATGAAGACTATGGATTGGATCCCCAAGGCCCTATAAAGCAGACACAGATACAGGATAAGGATAAGACACGATATGTATATGCCGATACAACAGGTCTTGGAAAAGTAGGATAGGATATGGCGGCGATATGTTAAGAAATATATGTGCATGTATATGTGTGTATATGTATATGAGCATACAGACATGTTTATAAATAAATATGTATGTGCATGTATATGTGTGTGTATGTATATGAGCATACAGACATGTTCATAAATAAATATGTATGTGTATGTAAAAAAATCTATAAAACATAGTAGGTTATCAAAGTAACAATGTTAATACTTTTTATGGTAGCATTGACTTTTATAAGCTTATAATTGATTCATCAATCCATATACCATCATCCATTAATATCATAGACTATCTAAAGTGTATCTGGAAGGTATATAGGTGTTTATTTAACTTTGAAAAATAGGATACTTAACTCAAGTATCAGACATGTATTTGAGAAGTACCCAACAGTATCTAATATGGATATGATATACGAATATGGCATGGAATTTGAATCCTTGCTTCCTATCCAAGACCATGTAACCAAGCCCAATGTTGATATCCCTTTTCTGTCAATGGTTGCAAATTGAGCATATTGACTGGGTTATTTAACAACTTAACCCAACTTAACCATGGGTTAATTATCGGCTTAACCCAGCCTGACCATCCAAGTGTTGGTTCCTTACCTGAGCCTTGTCTCACTCCCAAAATTTCTACCTAAATGGATCGTAGTGGGTTTTAGGTTAGGTAGGGTACTGTTGTTTCAAGTTATACTATTACATGGTTTTTGATCATAATTATGCAAGTTATTTGGTCTGTTAAAGATTGGGTTAGATTGAAGCTCTCTATAGAAATATGTACTAGGTGTAGGTTGAACCATATTTGGGGTCCTGTCATACAAAATCAAGTTTGGTTGGGTTGTTTAAGTTGTCGTTGTGATCCCATTCCAAAAACTCCAAACCAAGAGTTGGGTGTGGTTGGGATTCAACCCAAGCTGCACGCTCATTTTTGTTAGTTTCCATACCAGCCATTTCTATTGGTCCACAGTTTAATGGTCTGTTTTGTTGCAGGAAAAAGGTTTGGAGAACTAGTCTTCTCTTGGAAAAGCCTTATACTATTATTTGTTATGCAAGATTACTTAAAATATGATGTGGCATTTTCCATTTTTATTGAAAATTTAATATTTCCTTTTCAAACTGTCAATTTTTTAACAAATCAAACAAATGAAAAAAAGGTTCCCCTTTTCCAAGGAAAAGAATATTCTTTCCTTTTCCTTTTTCATAGGTTTCCTTGAAACCAAACAAATTTATTATTCTACCATTATTTTTTTATTTCTGTTATATTTGATAAATTTATTCTTGATATTGGATGGTGACAGCCTCTCTTTAGGAGCTTAAAAAGCAAATGGTCCTCATCTCCTAGCAATTGACAAATTTTACAATTGTCTAGAGTTAACCATACAAATTTTGGTCCCCTAATAAGTGATTTCCACTTCAACTTCCACTCCCTTGTGTTTCGTCTTTTTTTTTTTCCTTTCTAGTGGCCACTTTGGCATGCTTGTCAATCTTATTTGACAAGAGTCAAAAAGTGTATGACATTGATCAACTTCTTAAAAGATTGAATTCTTGCTATTTGGAGAATTGTCTGCCATAGAGCTGAGGACCACTATCTAGCACCATATGGACTTACTGTGTACACGTTCATTGAAAGAAGTCCAAGAAGAGCCTGTTCCATTGAAATAAGTCTGAGAAGAGTGTGTTCCATATTTCCATCTTCATCTTCTCTTCCAAGAACTCATTGATAGAATCATCAAGATGAGCTAGGACACTTAGGAGCATGATTTTCAACCTTTTTGTTTTTTGAAAGAAATAGAATTCACTACCAAACACACATGCGTGCGTGCTTTTAGAAATCTGAAAATAAAAACAGAACTAGGTTTCTGCTTTCCATTTACATACTTGAACAGAAATACAGGTCTAGCAACCATGAGAATGAAGACCAAACATTCCTAGCTGTGTCATAGAGAATGGAGGAGTTAAAGCACCATTTCTTTCTTCTAAACCTGGATGCCAGGTCTAGATAGCCTTATGCTGGTCCTATTTCTGTAGTTAAACGCAAGATCTTCTAGACAGCTGCTGTTAGGTCTAGGTAGAGTACCATAAAAAAGAAAAAAAATAAGAATTTATAATATTTTTATCATTTGGAAGAAATTAGGTGACCAATATTTATTCCTTATGTTAACTAATTCTTTAAAACAATTATATAATGCAGAATGGTTTATATTCCTGCTATTGCCTTTGGTAATTCTATAGTTGCAATTGTGATGGTGCAAATTCATTTATTCTATTGAATATGAAGCAATACTTCTTTTAACTTGGTCTCTCTATCATCTTGCACATGGTTTGTAAAATTTTATACATCATTAGATCACATTATACTGTTCTCAGTCTTTTAATTTTCTACTCAAATTTTGGTTTTAACTTGAAACTTGTTTTCCTTTCGTGCAAGCAATCTCAGATTGCAGTTTTCCTTTCAAATTGAAATTTGGGCGTGCATTCTGTTCAAATGTGAGCCAGTTGTCTCCTATAACTGACCCTGAAATAGAAGCTGCATTGAAGGATTTGATGGCTATGAACTGGAATGAAATTCCAGACTCTGTTGTGAATGAGACAAAGAGGGCACTCTCTAAATCTACAGATGATAAGGCTGGCCAAGAGGCTCTGGCAAATGTCTTTCGTGCAGCAGAGGCTTCAGTGGAGTTTGGTGGGGTTCTAGTTACCCTCAGAATGGTGCTTGATGATCTAAATGGATTAAGTGGTGAGGTCTGGGCATTTTTTGTCTGTTAGTTGTGTCACTTTGTGTTGAAAAAAATGGGTGCAAATTTGCACCTTGTTGCTCTTCGGGTTTTGCGCTTCAAATGTTGTGACTAGGGTTGTCTTGCAGAATGTGGGACACCTACCAGATTATATAGAAGATGCCATAAAAGCTGCATATGAACGCTACACAGCATATCTAGATTCCTTTGGCCCAGGTGAAGCTTATTTGCGGAAAAAGGTTGAAACAGAGTTGGGAACAAAAATGATACACTTGAAGATGAGATGCAGTGGCATTGGTTCTGAGTGGGGAAAGGTAAAGTTGTTTTTTGGTAATGCAGGATAAATAGAAATTAATTATATGGTATTGTGCTTTGTGCTTTAAGTCATTGAATTGTACTTCCAACACGCACTTTTTAAGCGCCAAATTGCCAGTTAGAGCAACAGGATATTCTTCAGACATCATGCTTCTGGAAGAAAGATAATATTAGCAGGCAACCTCCACGTGATCAGGAGGGTGACTGTAATCTTGTTGGTTAATTATCTTATTTAGCAAGTCTTCATTGTTATATCTTCCTTATTCTAGTGTGTGCCTTTAATGAAGTGCACGTACTACTACTCTGATATGCTTGCTATGGATTTCCTATTAATCTTCAAAGAGAACTGTGATTCATAATTCTGTGGTTCTTGAAAATTCTCTCTATAGAAATTCGTTCTCTGTGTTCCAACATAACATTTTTTTTATATTATTTTGTAGTTCTATCATTTCTAATACACCTTCAGCTGCTTTTCAATATCATTTCTTCTCTTTCCAGAGGGCAGGAGATCCAACCATGCCCTTTTTAAGCGTTGGTTGTAAGGTATATATCTGATTTATTTTGTAGCACACTTTCAAAAATTTTCAAATCAATTGTTGATCCAAAACAAGTCCCTGTAATTTATGGGATTTATTGTTAGCTTTATATTGTATTGTTTTCTTTCCCAACTAGGTTGGGATTAAGGCTTTGTTGTTGTTGTTATATATTAGATTGTTTTCTTTGATGTTGGAACTGGGACTGACATCTGTATACTCCAAAAGAAAGAGAACTACTCGGTATGTGTTCACTGGGACCCCCAGTTTAAGTTTTCCATGCCAAGACAGGTATCTGGAGTTTTTGCATCCTTTGGATGATTCAAGTGCTGAACTTTTAACTTCATTTTTCCTCCCTAAATACAGCACTGCAATGTTATTCTAACCAATTGATCACGATAGGACCCTTCTGAAAATGGATAAGAGAAGGATGTTTATATCATATTCTGGGCATATGATAATACCTGTGACTTCTGAATTCTTTTTCTTTTCCCCTACTTTTATGCTAAGACACCTGCAACTCATATTCATCTCTTTCTTTTACTATGTACGTCGATTTTGGTGACCTTTAAACAAACATGGTTGTTGATGGTGGTATATCATGGAAGATTTGGACATAGTTATAGGAAACTCTTGATCTGGAACTGACCATGTTGAAGTTTTAAGTTTGGCTGCTGCATTTTTTTTTCTCTGAAACTCTGAATGATATATTTGTTCAGATAAGATTCAAGATTATCCATGTTCACCTACTTTGTTTCTTGACACTTGGTTTTAACAGACCTGGTCAACTTATGCTCATCTACTGTCATTTGCAGGTTACCCTAATTGGTACTTCTGGGCTTTCTGGGTCTTACGTGGAGCTTAGATCATGAGAAAGATGGACTGTCTTGGCTATTAATGGATGTCTCTGAACTATCTTTTGAATGAGACAATTGAGCAGCTAAGTCTCAAGTTATACTTGCAAGTTCTTAAAAAAATAAATATGCTTTTTGCTGTTGTGAGTTGGGAGCCCCCAAAATTTCAATTGATGGCATGAGGCTGCTTTTTTTTTTTTTTTTTTCGGTCACAGCTCCGTGATGGGATGCATGTGCAATGCTAATAGCCATATGTAAGGCTTGTTATCTTCCCTTGCTCATGATATATCACAAATTCATTTGTAGTCTCCATTTGGAGTTGGGGTTATCTTTCCAAATTTTTGTTTTGGCTTATCCAAAATACTCTTAATTTTGAGGGTAACTGTTTCTTCAAGGTATGCAGGCATGCATTGATAAAGAGTAAATTAAATTTCAAAGGTATGGAGGCATTCATCGATAAATTTAGAATTAAATTATGGAGGTATTCATTGATCAATTTAGAAATAAATTTAGTGTTTGTTATGCCCATATTTTTGGATTGGGAACTACTTCATGACTTCAATAATTTGATGTGTCTTAAGTTGGTATAGTTTGCTGACTTTAATCTTCATTTTGCCCTTGTAATGTCGACAGGACTCTTGCAAATATATGTGATATATTCTTTTCTTTTGGCAGCTGGATCCCTTCTCAAATATAATTATGGTTTAGTTGATGTATTGTGAGTTATATTCTACGATAATTAGCTTTTCACGGGATTAGGAAACATCTGCACCGAGGCATCCTCCTTTAATTGAATTTTTTGGGACAATATAATTATAAGTATTTTATATCAGATATCGATATTAATCTTTCCACAAGGCCCAGTTTGAAAACGGGTCAGAGGTTTTCTCCCAACCCATTGGTTGGATGACACCAAAATAAGCATTTTATCCTATCTATATCTAGGTTTCCATCCTTGATGGTTTGATCAACATGATAGAACATAAGGATGGGGAGGATGGCTTCAATTCGCTAGGGTTGGAAGTGGGCGCGGGCTGACCTCTAGCTTGTTAAGCTGGCTTGATTTGCAGTTTGACCATGGGTTAGGATTGAGTTAATTTAGGTTAGGCATGAGCTTAAAATTAGAGTTCAAATAAAATTCGAGTTGAGTTGAGCTTAGGTTGTTCCTCGATCAAAATCTTAAACTCGAAGAAGCTTGAAGTATTGGTTTTTAATCAGGTTTGAATCCATGTCTAAACCTTAAAAAGTAAGAGTCTTTTAAATTTTATACTAGATTTCTTGACTAATGTGTAAGAGCTTGGAAATCAATTAATTTGATATTTTTATTTTGCTCATGAGTAATCAATGTAAGTATTTTAAATGATGCTTGTTTTGTATGAGCACTTAAAAATTAAAATTAATTCTACTAGTCCAATTTTTGTTCTAAACGAGTTACTGTAGGTCAGTTTGTTTGGACTTCGAGTGCAACGTAGGCTCCAACTCACGTTGGACTTAAGTTTAGATTTTGAAAATTTTCAAGTCAAAGCTCTCCTCAAAGCCTCAAAGAATTTTGGCCAGGCAAGGTCTTCATCGGACCTAGCCTAATTCTAACCTTATATTCCAAAGGGTGAGAACTTTGGAGAAAACCAAATCTCTATGTGAAGCATCTGTTGTAATGGAATACAAAGGATATTTATTGGGAGGGGAATCCAACCACATCTATAATATAGTGGACAAAGTATACTAATTTTTTTAAAAAAACGTCCTTCCCATTTAGAAGCTAGAGAATTTTTGAAGGTTCTTGTACCTTGCATAATATTTTTACAAATTTTTACATATGGTCTATGAAATATACTGGATTTTTATATGTAAAGTTCATTTGGTTCGCCATTGTACTCAAAATTGAAATTAGAATCATAATCAAAATCTCTTATTTTTTTTATCCATTTGGTTCATACAGAAATATATTAAAAATATATTAAATATTAGAGATAATATTTGAAAAATCAAACTTACTGTGAAAGAAAAAAAGAAATAATAATTTTAGTAAAATTACCATGTATATCTTAGAATAAATTATCAAAATCTAGTGAAAAATAATCAGAAATATCAATGCAGGCACTAGTTCATCTCTTTGGACTCGCTCTCTCTTTTTCATCCTACGCTTCTGTACAATCTTCAACCGTATTATTTTTCACTTTGTCTTCGTTTGACCACAACCACCCTGTTTATAATTTATACAATTGACTCGTTTTAAATTGTGACTAATTACACCTTTACTTCACCAATACGTCTCTTTGACACTGAGAGGTCTATTTAATCTAACCGTCGTGGACTTCTTTGCCTCTTTCCCATCCACCATTGTTCAAGATATATAACAATAGGTCCTATAATATAGCTTCTATATTTTATAATTTATTTTTAATATATCATAAATAATGTGTTGTTATGTAATATAATAACTATTATATTTATTTCATCATAATATTATATTCTCATACTAAGAAACTTTAACTTTACAGCATCATTTTGCATATTATAATATATCAAAGTTATAATAATTTCTTATCAGGATCGAAATGTAATTTTTTTTTATTTTAATAATCAATATCTTCTATTATTATCATAATATTTTAATTATTTATCAAATAATCTAAATTATAGATAAATTAAGAATAGTTGGCATTGTAAGGGCAACATTGCCGCCAAGAGAAAAATCCATCCATCTTTTTTTTTTTTTTTTTTGGCACTTATCCTTGAACTTCATCCAAATACCTTTTTTTTTTTTTAATCCTCAAAGTGCATTCAAAAAAAAAAAAAAAAAAAAAAAAAAAAAAACAGCAAAATCTCATTCATTACGTAGAATAACAATTTTAATCCCAAACAAAAATAAGAGTCCATCCTAGCTAAACCTCACTCCACCCCTCCCATCTTTTCACCATTTTATAAACCCCATCTGGTACCTAAAATCCTAGCTTGAAACTGGGGCGTAGTCTTTATCAGTAGAGAGATGAAGCACCAGGCTTCCTTAATGCATTTGGCCTGCGAGAACTTTAGTGATTCCTTTTCTCGCCTTTTCTACTGCTGAGAAATGATGAATTAATTCTTATATCCAGACCGCCCGACACCATACCTTTTCCGAGCGCATGACAGCCGTGGAATGTAAAGCGTGCTCCAACTCCATGCAACAACTTGTCCTCCGGAGATTCCTTTCTTCAAACATGGCTTAATACGTATATTAAAATAATAATTCTCAAATAATAATAATAATAATAATAATAATAAGGCCACCATTTCTGGAGAGCTTATTCTCAACTTATCATGGCTATATAGCTGAGAAATCTGATTCACAAAGTTTAAGCCAGTTCACATGTTTAAAAGAGATTCACCAGGGCCTTAACTGTCTGTGAGCCATACTATTCTATTCGATCAAATATTATTGTTGTCTGTGAAATATATGTGAATGCATTTCAAGCTATGCTAAGCTAGATTTTATTGATTGGGTCAATTACTAGTCTTTTCTAAATAACTAATGCCAATGTTAGATGGTCTTCAACAGAAGGCTGACATGCCATTAATGTCGATGGAAGGCTATAAACATGCATACATGTTCGTCCAAGCAATCAACAGTCTCACGCTTCAGGGAGAACGAAGCTTGTATGATGAAAATAATAATAATAAGAAAAATTTGGTGCATTCTTATTCTCATTGTATATTACTTTATTCTCTTCTCATATATATTTGTGATGAACTATATATATATATATCCATCAAGGGACCACAATGGATGCAATTCATTCTCATTCTCGGAGAGATTCTAAGAACATGGCATATGACGAGAGAGGTATGAGTCAGTTAAATAAATAACCAGTGGCCTGTTTGTTTTACCTTTTCACTTCAAGAAGGTGGTGGGCCAAGTGGCACAGCCGGTGCATTTAAGGCATATTTGATCAACCCCACCTGCCTCACGAGGACTGACCCTTTGTCTAACAAGGATCTCCAAAGTCTCCTAAATATACAAGTCTCCATCAGAGCAATTAATGTCACAAGGTCCCCCCTTCTCAGTTCTCAAAGCTTGGAAGACCAAACACTCGTTATGTGTAACCCCCTCTCTCTCTCACTCTCTCTCTCTCTCTGTGATGGAAAGGCAACCAACATCTCTTCATGAGTGGCATTTGTCACCGAAGGAACAGGGCTTTCACGTGGTGAGGAGTTAAAAGAAGTTTTCAGTGAAAGGTCTACACCTTCCATGGGTGGCAACATTATTTCTTACTACGAGTGGCAACTTTTGTTGGATGTTTGGTGCACGTGATTTAATGTGACATGGAAGATAACTTTACCTTCTATCAAAATGGAACACCAAGTACAAGATGTATATTTGTAGACATAGACAAGCGCCTATCCATTGGTTCGTTTGTAGTCTTCTCCCTTTCTAGCACTACTTGCGAGCAGCCTTACAGATCATGGGAAGTAAGAGTGCATACCCCTTTGTCCTTGAGGATATGGAAAGAGACTCACACGATGATGATATAAATAAGCCTGTACTACTTGTGATTACCTCAGAACGTAGCAATAACAGTGAATGATTCATTGCATTATTTTGCTTGCAGAGGTTGTGGAGAAGAAAGCCCAAAATGGAAGGGAAAACTCTGAGATAAGCTAGCTACTCTGAACCAAAAGAAGAGACATGGATTGATGTTTTTTGTATTGTTTGAACGAACAGTTCAATACCGTTTGACCATTGACATGGTCAGGAAAAAAAATTTGTCATTGGACTGGCTTAGCTATACCTATATAAAAAATTTGTCAGGTATAATGTATTTATTTCACTTGCTCGCAATATCTGGTTGAGCAAAAGATACTGTTGATATTTGATTGAGACTATCCAACACCTTGTGATCAAGTTAAAATGATTGCCCTTGTGAGCTTGTGCAACATATTTGACAGAATATGGATGGCAGAAGGTGGAACAAAATTAATTGCAACTTCTTATAATTTTTTAAGGCCATGGAGAAGCACTTTGCTGGTAAATAAAGCAAATATTGTTTATTGCAGAAGTCTTAGGATGACTCGGAGATGAAAACAATCCCACCATCGAACTTCTTAAAAGAATAATAGCATTCTTATGAGTATTTATTATGAGTCGTTTGTCAAAAACTAATTTACGATTAGTCAGCTTGAAGCCTTAATTATGCCTGTTTTAGTCTGACGCAAGGTTCCTTGTGCTTGTGTGATTTAAACGATAAAGAATTTGCTGATGGAATGAAGAGAACTGCAAGATTCGCTGTGGCTCTGGGGAAGAATTCTCAATAAAACAATAAGCCAAAAGATGGAAATGATTTAAGGATAGCAGATATTACGTGGATTCTCTATATGATTTTTATTAATCATAAAGAACTCTTTTATCCCTTCCATGGCATAGTGTGGAAAGCTTTTGCTTTCAAACAATCAAAATAATTATTTGGTTAATCCTTCTAAACAAGCTACATACAAAAAATGTTTCGTAAAAGAAAAGGATGATCAGTGACTCCTGGTTATACTCTTTATAAGGAGAATCAGGAGGCAGCCAATCGTTTATTCTTGTCATGCCCATTCTTTAAGTCGATTTTGATTAGTTTAGCTAGTGGGCAGGAGTTGAGCAGACAGCTTTCGAGTATCCAAAAGTTATGATTCGAGTGGAGACAAAAGAAAGTATCAGCCAATAAAAAGATTGAAGATCAACTAATTGTGACATTTATATAGGATGTGTAGAATGAGAAGAACTTAAAAATCTTCACAAAAAAAAAATATTTTTTAGGTCTCGATTCTTCATGGCTTATGCCCCAAAAAATAGATGGAAGCCTATGAAGCTTCTTACACAAAATTATTTTTCCTTCTTAATTCAATATACTCTGTAACCTCTTTTGTAATTTTAGGATTTAATAAATTAGTGGAGATAGTCTCTCCTTACTTTTTCTTAAAAAAAAAAATTTACAGTGAAAATATAAGGCTTGAGGATGTAGGTAGGATAATAACTATCCCAAAATATTATCTTGCAGCATCAAAACCATTGTGTAAAATAAAAGATGCACCTGTGAAGTGTTACACAATCTTAAAGATTAAACATGGCATTAAGCCTGATTTATATTGTTGACCCATTTCCTATTAGGTTTCTTATCTAGAATCAATGTGAAACCAAGAAGAAAAGTCCATGCACTTAACGTGACTCCGACACAACAATGCAAAGGTACGCTATGACATAAGAAAATAGTAAGCAAGAAAGAATATTAAGGTATATATCTGATGTGTTAAAATTTTCATGGTGTGGAGATAGCAATTAGAAGATTTGACAAGGGATTATTATTTTTATATAATTTGACAAAGACTTGACAATGAACTGGAATCCTTGACAAAATGAAATTTTATGCTTGAAGGTGATTCCATGGACATCATCAATAGTCAATCAAATAATTAACATATAGCCAATTGCCAAGCCATGGGGTGAGACCAAAAATCCCCTGCGACGCCCAAACCAAAAGTTTCTGCATGAACTGATACATGGATCCATCTAGGTCCTACATTTTTGAATTGTTTTTTTAATATTTAAGCTTAAATTCTATACTTTTCTTACTTTTTCTTAGGAGAAAAGATAGGAGGTACTCTAGACTAATTCCCTGCGTTTTCCCTTTTGAAGTTCTCAATCTTTCCTCCAAGTTGAATTATTCCAAGATGCTCAACCAGCGACGACGAATGGAAGTGCCATCACCTACTTTAACCCGGCAATTGAGCAGGGAAATCTCCGCATTTGATCCTCTCGTTCGACATCTTTAGAAAATTTGACCACCAAAAAGAAAGGATAAATTGCAAAGGAATAAAACACATTCCTTTATCAGATTGGGTGGTCCAAACTTTTTGGCTAATATCTTTCCTAGCACAAAATTTTCAAAAAAAAAAAATAATAATAATAAAAAGTAAAAAAAAAAAAAAATGGTACAAAGGAAAAGAAAAGTTAAAAGATGGCGTTCTAACATTATTTGGGGTTTAGCATCTAAAGGCATGATGGGATTTTATACATGTACGTGAGTGTCCATGCCCATACGCTGCAAAGATTGGAGCAATGGCTTCAAAATCTGGACCCTGCCAAGAGTCACGTCACCCTACTCCTACATGCCTCACCCTTCCATCAATCAACTCCGATCTGTCCGGTCTCTTGGTCTCCTCACCTGGTCCTTCTCAAAAAATAACCAATGTCTCAATTTTTAAGGGAGACATCGCTACTTTTGAAAAAGAGAGAATGAGAAGGAAGCAAAAAAAAGGTACCGCCATATCCCAACTCTCACCCGATAAGCACCATCATCAAACCCACTTCCTTCCATTTCAAAAGCTTATAGCACAAGAGAAAAAGAAAAAGCAATATATATATATATATATATATATAGCATTTTTCTTGGCACAATATGAAATCTTTCATTGTTTCAGACCATGGTAACCCTGTCCTAATATTAATATGTCTCTTGAGGGACAAAACTATGTAACAATCTCTTCTCTACAATATATATTTACGGACAAAATCCTAATATCAAACTCTGCATATATGTGTATAAAGAAAGGTAGAGAAATATTAAAAAAAAAAAAAAAAAAGAAAAATACTCGGACATTCTTCAAGCTGTGATGGTTCTACGACTTTTGGCTGCCCAATTCCAGAGGCTGGCAGGTCTTCGCGAGATCAGTCAGTCCATCTCTCTCTCTCTCTCTCTCTCTCTCTCTCTCTCTCTGCGTCTTTCTGTGTGACTGAGGGCAAGTTAATCATCCTTTTGTGATCAAAAGGCTGAAACAGAGAGCCTTCTGAAAGACTGTACATCCAAAAGTAGAAGGAAAGAAGGAATATGTGTCCCGAAAGAAAAACAAAAGAATCCAACCATGTACATTAACTTGGGATGGCTTCAGCTTTCTCTTCAAGGCGACCTCCGGCTCTCAAAGCCAATGGAGTTGTGATGCTTCGACGGTCCCGAAGGCGGTATCGGCACCCCCCTCGGCAAAAAACCGAAGTAGAAGTTCGGGTTCCTCCTCACCGTTGGCCTCTCGTTGAAGGCCTGCATGTTCCTGGACCCATGGCAACACGGCACCAATAGAAGCAGCAGCAGCAGCAGCAGCAGCAGCCACACTACTAGAGTCGAGCTCCTTGTGGGATGACCCATTTGGCCTGACCAAGAGAAAAGGAGAGGCAGGGGAGTCCAACTATAAAAGAGGGCGGTAAAGAGGTAGGGAGGAAGAAAGAAAAGGTATGGTGAGGGAAAAGAGCTTGAATTCTAAGCAAGTAAGAAGGCAAAGGGTAGAGAAAGGGGATGATATGTGAACAACACAGGTATGGATACGGGCAACCATTAAATATATAATAGTATGGGGGACATGGGGGTGGAATTGAATGGAAGGAGGGTGGAGTGGGATAGGAGGTGCCAGCTACTAGCTTTAGCTTAGCTTCTTGTAGCGTTGTCTAATGTTCATGAGAGTGGTGGTGGGGTTGAGGTCGAGCGGATTCTCAGGAGGTGAGCTGTGGTGGTGGGGGGTTGGGGAGGGCTTAAGAAAAGAATGGAAGAGAGGAGGGGGGGGGGGGGGGGGCCAAAAGGAGAGGGCAAGAGTGAATAGAAAAGGAGAGCTCTGTCGACCGGTTAGGTGAGTGAGGGGGGCCACAACCATTCAATTGCCGACTGAGGAACTGGAACTGTTGGTTTAGCCCCGAGCAGGACGGGCCCGTCCCTTGGGGTCTGGCGATAGGAGTTTTGATGCTCTCTCTCTCTCTCTCTCTCTCTCTCTCTCTAGCATGTTACACGGGAATGGCTTAGAGAAGTTTAATGCTTGGGTGTGATATTCTCTGTCATTCTTTTATGTGTGTATGGATGACTCAGTGTCGTATATTATTTGCATTACATGCTCTCCCAAAAGTTTCAATGCTATGGGCCCGCAAGCAGGCCTCCACTAAAGCACTACAATGAAATGACCTCACGTTGTGGACACCAAGGAAGGATTTTGGATTTGGAATCGTACTTACTGAGCCAATCTCAAATGACAACAAATTTTTATGTTCTTTATGTGTCACAACTTAAAATGAGCATATGGGAGTCTCATCCTCATCGAAGCACCTTTAGGTAAATCCATGCAATCTTGCATTTTACTTACCAGGGCTTGACACAAAAGGCAGCAAAGCAAAGGAAGATTTCAGGTTGCATGAAATAAAAAAAAAAAAAAAAAAAAAAAAATGTCAGCACATTGAGTGCCATGAAACTATAATTTCAGTTGGGTGAGGCCTTGGACACTTCATGCTTATATTGAGCACTTTTCTCCAAACAATATATTCTAGTCAATTTCATTTTATGCATGCCTGGTCCACTCTGGGCATTGAGTCAGCTTCATTATGTGCCATTTCTTTATATTAATACTTAATAAAATCTACTTCCATCCTAGATCCTATGGAGCCGCTGCTACAATGGGGACACTGGTGAAAGCAAGAAGGTGGGTACAAGGGTTAATTTTTCATGGAGGGTCCCCTAAGCATGTTACTGCTATATGAATTGGCTCTACCATCATGGAGCACTTTCTTGGTGCCCATAGCATTTAATCTAATGAAATTTAATGTGGAAAAGGTAAAAGGTTGGGAGACGAAGGAGGCAGCAAGTACTCTCAGGAAAAGACGAGATTTGCTTGCTTGTGCGGATTGCCAGTCCTGTGCATAGGGGAGTGTAGAATAGACAAGAAGGAAGGAAAGCTTCATACAGTTAAAATTTGGTGGGGACTAAGGAGGTGGCTCTTAATGTCTGTAATCATGGTTCGTGGTCTTCTGACTCGTGCCATAGTTATTAAGCTATGGCCCACAACCTCTAATATCTTTTTCCTGACAAATTGAGTGCTATGATTTTTTATTTTATTTTTATTTTTATTTTTGGATGACAGACGTTTCGTCCTCTCTGCCGGAAAAATCTGATGTCTCCTTCCCATGCTAAAGTTGTTAGCAATTGCTTGCTAGCTGCAGTGAGCACCATGCTTTCTTTCATCCTTCAGCAGCAGCTTAAATGTAAAGCATGTTGTCACCTTACTTTGTTCCAGATTTTGTTAGCATCCTTTATCAGCAAAGTGGAATTGTTTCTGGCTGGCTTATGCTGAAAAGCTCGCTTGTTTGAGTATGATATCTTTTTATCGGTTGGAGCCATGAATGATTAAATCTACTTCAGACATTCACGGGACCCAAAACTAAAAGACTATGATGGTCATGGGCTCTGATTTTGATCCTAAACCTATAAGATTAGTAGGATCCTAATCTTCATGCGAATATCCTTTCGATTCCGGCTTTGGCTTCAAATTTTTAATGTTTTCTAGAAAAGTTTCATTAAGTCTCCTCAATATCTGAAGAGAATAATTTGTTAAGGATGTGCATATTTTTATAAAAATTAATTGTAACTAAATAATCTTCAACTCTAGTCTCTTGGAGCCAAAAAAAGATTCAAAAAAAAAAAAAAAAATCAGGTTACTGATATCTTACTTGGTCCTATTGTAGATAGAAACTTACAAGAACAAGAAAAATCATTTGAAATGATTGGTATTGGTTATAGAATATATGACGTTGCTGATACAACTCTATGGGTTCAGATGTCAACGTAATAAATCAAGTCGACCAAGTGATGGTTACCAAGAAGCTTATATTGTAAGAAAAGAAAGTCCTTGATAGAACTTGATATTAAAGAAATATATATATATAGATGAGAAAAAATAATTACCTGGAGAAGGCTTGTTGGTCATGATTGAATATGGAAACAGTTCATTCATTGGGTCACTTGATGAAACTAAAAAAGTATGCAAACTAAAGTGAATCATGAAACGTTGGAAGCCCGATATATGGAATGACCCATCTTATGATTGCGTTGACTCATGCACCGAATCCATAATATAGTTTCCTTGTGGTTAGATTGCTAACTTATAATGATTAATTGACTGTAACCTTTTTGATTATTAAGCTGCACAGAGAGTTGTTATTGCTCCATTTTATATAAAAGAAAGAAACAAACCAGCCAGTGGAGAGCAATGGTACCGGCATTTTCATGAGAATAATAAAAGTTGGCAAGCTAAAATTTAATAGATAGAAATCGACAAATGATTCCTCAACAGATCTTATGGCTTAGATACCACTGCACAGATTATGTAATGAAGACAAAGCACACCAATGGCATATAATCAACAATATAAGCATGTAACCAACAATCATGTGTCAGATATCTATATCATCCACTACGCCTACACCTCTCACTTAAAATATAACTTCAATATGAGCTTCTTTCTTCGGTTAGCAAATTAGATGGTTGTTAAGGATATAATAATTTATACTTCAGTCTTTATCTAACCTAGAACTTCTAGGGCCTATCCGATCACATCATCTCAAATGGTACAGCATTAACCAATGAAGAGAAATGAAAACAGAGTGCTCCAATGCGTGATGTGGCTATATTTTTAAGAGCCGTGTTGAAGTCATGAGCTTATGGGGACCCAACGAAATAATTGGTTTCTTTTAAGAGGCACGGTCAAGAAGCTAGAATCATCTTGCAACTAATTTAGATCTTTGACAAAGAAAGAGAACTTGGCAAATTCTAATCAAAGGGAGAGGAGGATGTCACCTTAGGACTAAAACCGTGTGCACTAATATGATGGCAGCTGGATCGCACCAAATGTTTGAATCAAATGTAGATATCAGTTGGGTGTGCCGCAAATGAGGGGCCCATCTTTTATTCTAAATGACCAACAATCAAAACATTATATATATATATATATATATATATATATATATATATATATATATATATATATATATATATATATATATATATATGCATACATACATACAAATATGCTGAAAAAAAGCAACCCTTGAAAATGGTCAATATGGACTTTTTATAACATCTAGATGGTTTGTTGTGGATATGAATATGTTAGTCGTGAGAGTCCAATAGCTTGTTTGAGTAATCTACACCAGCAATATATCGTTTTAGACCAAAGTTTGTATAATACTTTAAAAATAGTCTAACATTGGATGAAAAAAAAAAAAAAAAGGTGCTATATGCTTATAATTCACGTTCACATGCTACCGATTAACTTTTACTCGAGTTTTTAAACCATATGATTTTGGACCGCTAACGGATTAATTATACAAGTAGGTGGACTTGGGACGTTACAAATGGTATTAAAGTTGATCAAATGTGCGAAAGTTGATTGACATAAAAAATGACTACTTATGAATCGATGATAAAGTCTCGTCATCCATTAACGAGTTAATTGGATCAATAGATGAATTTGAAGCATTATAGTTTGGGTGAAGAGAATCTTTAACCTTTTCTGTAACAATCCTATTATAATTAGAATTGCCTATTGTAGCTGGTGCATACTAAATGCAAAATTTATAGGATATAGGAAAGCTCTTGTTAGATTGCTAGTTGTAGAATCTATTTTGTAAAAAGATTATAAATCATAAATTCAAAGGAATTATTTTATGAAAAATAAGCCAAATCTGTTTCAACAAATCTGTTTTACATATAATCAGGTTTTATGATCATCTGTTTTCCCAAAAAATGACAGACAACCAACCATCTTTAACTGCTTGATCCTTCGAACTATAAAGGTGGGTCACTTAGTGATGAGAAAATTGTGAATAAAATGTACAGGAGCACATTACTCAAAGGAACATTTGGTTATCTCTAGGAGTAATAGCACTATTGTTTTATTCCAAGAAACTTCATTGCCTACATGCTGAGCAGTGGCAAGGAAGGCCAAATTAGTTCTTTTTGGCTTCAGCCTAATTGAAAAGAATTTTAGGGCATTCTCTAGTGGAGTGTCAGGCCTCCAGTGTTCGTACTCTAATGGAGTTATAAAATTCATAATATGGCTCAGCCCAGTTTTAAGAGATCCAACGCCATTTGAGCCCATTTACCTTTCAACAAAGACGAGTAGTCCCTAAAAAATTAGTAGATTGTCTTCCAAAGTAAAAGATCCGCTTTGCAACAGCGCTCTGTTTTATCTTTCAGTTAACATAAACCTTGAGATAATTATTTATCCTCATTACATGAATAGTTTTAACAGAAACTATTATGATAATGCCACCAAAGAAAAAGTAGTAAATAATTTCACCATGCACCGATTTTCGTCTATGACGTTAACAGTACAGCGACCACAATGAGTATGGGAATTAAAAAAAAGAAAAAAGAAAAAGAAAAAGAAAAAGCAGTTGCTATGATGCGATCAACTTGGCCACCAAATAAGAATGGAAAGTAAGAAGACTTTGAAGGGATAGTTTAAAGGGGCGAGAGCTTTGTGTGAACATGACAATATTGTCCAAGATCAGTATCTACATATATATATATATATATATATTTCCCCATATGTTTTTTATTTATTTAGACAGAGAGAGAAGAGGTTGAGATAGGAGATATTAGAAAATCAATTTTCGGAAGTGACTACATTTTTTCTTTAGTTAGAAGTAATTACTATGGATAAAGATGATACAGAGAGGAGAAAGAAAGTTAGGAGGGGTAGTACTTGTAAGGGATTTTCATCAAGATGCAATGCCAAAATATAAGAGGAGGCACTTATGGTAGAGTTGCAATGTTAGGCAGGGTCACAGGCCCCCAACTCCTCTTTGGCTCCGCCCCTAATCCAAAGCACCAAGCTTCCCCAGTTTTTGTTATATGTACTATGGGGGGACATATTCTAACTTGTGCCTTCATGCATTTCATACTCACCATCCACCGGTTAGTCTCACATCAAAAGGAAAATTTTTGAGGATGTGAGAAGAAATTCTGAATATTTTTAACAAAAAAAAAAATAAAAATAGTGACAACATTTTCTACACAAAATGTGTGCCTCGTGGGATGGTCATGTGAGGTGCATGCATTTCTAGGTCTTGAATAAACAAAAGGAGAAGATCAAACAAAGGCCATATTCTTTATGAACGCCTGCACTCCCACCAAAAAAGAACCCCATCGGATATTTAATGCAAGCAAGGCCTTCGGTCACCGGGCACCACCTCCTCGTTCCGCAAAAACTTTGCGCCATCCGTGAAGGAGGAACGATGAAATCTAGGGAAAAGTCGAGGCTTGGCTGTAACAATTAAGGACTTGTCTAACTCTCCGAATGCTGAGAGTCTCGATTAAGTATAGATGGATGCTGCTGCTGCTGCTGCCATGCTTGCAGAGGTTTCGCAGTACCCAATCGCTAGTAATTTGACGCTTGAACTCGCGAAACCAACCAAGTCCTATTCGATAAAGGGGACCGCTAAAAACCGCTCCTTAAAATTTTTCATCGTATCATTATTACTCGTAATATCTAAGTCATGACTCAAGGAAATAATTGCCTGCGATCGGCCCGCCCTTGTTCTACTCCTAATAATAATACTGTTTTTTAACGCTGCATGCATCTATACCATCCCATCATGTGGACCGACCCTTCAGGAGAGACCACCAACCTACCAAATCGTTTACATTCAAAACAAGGAAGGAAAGACCCATCTCCCACTGGGACACCACAACCACTTTTATTTTTTAATATATTCGGTGGAGTCCGGGTCAACACGTTAGACTTCTACCTTCTTTGTTGTTTTGTTCATTTGCCAACTTTAATCTGGCAAGGGCCCATTAGATTCGACCCTAACCACACGTCCCCCCGGCATCAGCCAAACACAAAGTCTCCCCCTTCGCAGCCAAGCCATGCCTTGGGAATAAGATTTGGGTGGGGGGGTTCTTCCGTCCAAAGGGTCATAATTCTATTCATTTGGAACTTTGACTCGAAGTTTAAAGCGTACGATTTGGTGAGTGGTGATCATGGATTTGGCTGCCTCTTTGGGTTGGTCGTCAGGGATGGCACCACACGGATCCGTGATGACCTTGAGCTAGGCTGTCACCTTGAAATATTCGAACCAAGAAAGTGGGTGGGACCATTCGACCAGAAGAAACCTACGTTAAAAGTCTAATTTTCACTGCACATGGCCATTACCCTAGCTGAATGGTTGGATATGTTAGATGGTAAAGTAGGCAAAGTTAGCAGCTATTGAACTGCAAATTAGTAGTGCATGCAAGGAACCATTCGAAAGAGGAAAGGCTAGATTGATGTAATAACGAAGAGGATATTAACATGAAAGAGATAATAGGGAAGCAACGTGTCAGTAGATAAAAAGGCTTCCAGATTGACATTCTTGGATGAAGGTAAAGTTTTTGCGTAGACATGGCAGATTCAATATTTATTCATTCTAGACCAACACTATTGAGGCTATATCAAATTCAATGAAAGCAAGAAGCTATCAAATACAATATTTATTCTTCCACTCCTAATGTCCTCAAAGAAATTCATAAGAACAAAATCAATCAATCCCATATATGTAGCACTTTGCCTGAAGGAATGCCAATAAAAAATTCCCGGCCTAGTAAACGTAATCTAACGTGCCACATTTAAGTGGAACTCCCTATATTAGGTAGGTGAAAGAGCATCCAACTTTTTAGAACTTACCTTCAACCTTATGCAGACCATTGGAAATATCACCTATAATAATTCCACCTCGGATTTCGACACCAAAAGAATTCTTACAGTTTCTCCAAGGATTGTAAGCACTATTGACCATTCTTTCAATGCTTCAACCATTTAGGAGCCATCTTTACCTTACTGCTTCGTCGGTTCTTAAATGCAGAAGTATTTTGGTCATCTTTACTGATAGCATATGAATTTAGGTCTACCTACGTCAAATGCAAGAAAGAAGGCAGGGCATGAAGAGATGTGTGCAACATTTCAAGTTTATCTGCTAATTTAATTAATTCATTAGCAAGTTGAAACTACATAACTCAAAAATTTGAGTGAAAGTTAATAAGTAGTAGGTGAACTTAAGTTATAAACACATAATATATTTTTTTCTTATCTAATGTGAAACTATTTTTCGGTATTATAATCTCTCCTTCTTATAATGTAACATTCTCATCGTACATCATAAGCTAATCCGAAACTACCTCGAGTCGGATTATTGATGCTGCAATGATGATTTATGTCATGCGAAACTCTACTATTGTCTCGTAGGTAGCCCTTACCTTATGCTCATCAATTTTTGCATATTCAAATCGGTTCTGATATCATTTGTAATGTTTCAAGTTTATTTGCTGGTTCAATTAACTTGTTAGTGGATCGAAATCATATGATTCAAAAATTTAAGTAAAAATTAATGAATAGCAGATGAGCTTAAGTTATAAGCATATATATATATATATATATATATATATATATATATATATATAATTTAATATAAAACTATTTTTGAGTATTATAGTGCAACTGCCTCTTTCTGGATCCGCCTTTAATTTTTTACCTAGCGCAAGTGTGCAAGAAAATGACCTTTGTGCAAGATGGGACCCATCTGCTGGTGTACAAACTCTTTAGGTCCTTTAATTCAGGATCTGCTTTCACTAGAACTAGAAAAGGTTTATTTTTCGTTCTAATGCGATGCAAACACCTTGCTTTTAAGTGGAGTGTTAATAGTCAACAAAGTGTTGCACACATTGCATGCACTGGGTGTCAGCAAGTGCGCGTCTCCCATCAAGCTAGGGAAGCAATACACGCGCTGCTAACTAAGTCACACCAAAACCTAACCTGTTATTTAATTAAAAAAATAATCATGTCTTAGAAAAGTCCGAGTTGCACATAGGTTTTCAAACATAACTTTATTACCTGAGGTTCCCACTTAGTAAACTAGTAAGGTCCTTGCGAATCTCAATCTTGCCTAATCTAAAAGCAATAGCACACATCTTGAAATAATTGAATATGGTTGCAAGTAAACAAGGGAAGGACAAATTGGTTTTCAAAAGGAAGATTGAAAAAAAAACAAAGTGCTGAGACTAGTGGGAGTTATTAGTTCCAACAAGTCGTAGAATAATGTGCATAAGAGACCAAGAATTTTCTATCGTTGTGCAATAAGAAAGTGAGAGGTTAGAAATCAAAACCATAGTGTGGGTTAGTGAATTGCAGAAATTATATTAGATGTGTCAACAAGCACTAGACAACTTGACTTGGCAGTCTTTGGCTGAAAGTGCTCTGCAATTGGGAATGAAATGCATGCCTTGAATGTGGGTTGAACCGCTGAAGTTCTACTAACGATGCCAAGAGGTCCAGGATGAAGTCACGAAAAACGTGAAGCACGGGACAAATAGCACAAAATACGGATTTCTAACTAAGAGGCTGAGTTTGGGGTAATCTATTTGTTGTGCGTATTCTCAAAAATAAAATAAAAATAAAAAATAAAAATAAAATAAAAAACGAATATGTTTTATGGCCATTCAACAATCAAAATATAGGATGCGATCTAGATGGAAATCTAATGTTTCTGATGTTTGTTTCCTGGTTTTTGGTATTTTTAAGGTGTCAACAGCTTGCAAGAGGAAAATATACGTACGTTTGAAGAAAAAAGAAAACAGATTTTAAATTATAACGTGGGAAAGTTGCCTTTGTATCTGTGGCTGTTCACATGGTATGACACCTCAGCAAGAACCTCAGTGGTAAAAGTGAGAGTCTAAGCTTAGAACGTTGTTGATAGAGCATCAAAAGAGACGACATCACTCCATATGGGCGATATGAACGATAGAATTGGATCCTAGACGGAAAAATCCACATTTTTAGGACCACAAATTAAAAGAAAAGGTAGGAGACATTTTAGCATTCTTAAACTCATAGTAATGGTTTTTAAAAAAATCTTCCAGTTCAGCAAAGAAAATGAGTTCTTGAAAAAGATGAAATAAATAAGCAAAAGACCAGCAACAGCAAAGAAAGCGAAAAACTATTGAAAGAAATGAAGGGCGGGGGGGAGTGAAAGGGCAGCGACCACTAACCGAGTAGGCGGAAGTTACGTGAAACTCTCTTCGAAAAAGAGGAGCGACATGGTGGGTCCCGCGCACATCATATTCCACGGTCTTCCCGAACGACTTTGGTATTATATTTATTGCGTTGAAGGACGAACACGGAAAGACGGGAAAGGCTGGCAAACCCCCCATCCCTTCCTCCACGTTCTCTTCCCCTACAATCATCACACACACGAAACCACTTACGTAAAAGAACTAAACACTTCACCCATAACACAATATATCAATATATAATTATATATATATATATATATATATATATATAACAAACATAAAATAGCAACACAATAATAATCTTAGGTGGTCCCACCTCAGTAATATTACTAGGCTCAATTATTATTATTATTATTATTATTATTATTATTATTATTATTATTATTATTATTATTATTATTATCAAGGCTTGACCATAAACCGGAGGCTAATTAATACCACCTGGTAGCAGTCAGTGGTAGAATAAGGAAAGCAATGAAAGCAAGTCATCTTCTCCTTTGACCCTTCAAAATCCCCTCCCCTCTCTTTCTCTCTCTCTCTCTCCCCCTTTCTTTTTTTTTTTTTTTTTTTTCAATTACTATGCTTATAGAAAAAAGAAGATATAAATATGAGATAGATGGATGGAACGAGTTAAGACGAGAAAAGAGATGGGAAAGAAGGAAGAGAGACTACGAGAGGCATTGGAGATCAAAATACCGAGCTATTTCCGGTGTCCGATATCGCTGGACGTGATGAAGTCGCCGGTAAGCCTCTGCACCGGCGTTACCTACGACCGCGCCTCCATCCAGCGGTGGCTCGACTCCGGCAACACCACGTGTCCGGCCACCCGGCAGCCCCTCCCCTCGACCGACCTCGTCCCCAACCTCACTCTCCAGCGACTCATCCACCTCTGGTCATCCTCCTCCTCGTCCGCCACCCCCCCCGCCGCCATCCCCCACCGCCACCGCGCCGGCGACATCATCCGCGAGCTTCGCTCCGCCGCAGCGGATCCCGTCCCGGCCCTCCGCAGGCTCGCCGACTTCTTCTCCGACGACGATAACGACGAATTCGAGAAGAATAGTCTCGTCTCCGCCGGTGGTTGCGCCACCGTTCTCGTCTCCATACTTGTCATGGAGAGGAACGACGACGAAGGGAAATTTTTGGAGACGTCGGAGGCGGCGATTAGGGTTCTTGCTCTGATCTTGACCCCCGATTTTATGGAAGAGGGCAACAAAAAGATCGCCATCTCCGCCCTGACTTCAAATCTTAACGGATCGGTTTCCGCTTTGCTTTCTGTCCTGAAGAAGGGAAACAGTCTCGAATCGCGGATCGATGCGGCTAGGGTTCTTGAATCGACATTTGGATCGCCGGACGCGAAGACGGCGATCGCCGACAAGGAAGAGACGATCGCCGAGCTGATCCGGCTGATCGGGCCGTCGGATGATAAAGGGACGATGGACCGAAGGGCCGTGGCGGCGGGTCTGGGGTGCCTGGCCGCCATCGCCGGGGTGAGGGGGGTGAGGGCGCGGATGGCGCGGCTCGGGGTGGTGGCGGCGGTGACGAGGGTGCTGGCGGCGAAGGCGGAGGTGGCGCCGGCGGTGGCGGAGAGGGCGATGCGGGTGATGGAGGCGGCAGCGGGGTGCCCGGAGGGGCGGGCAGCGATATGCGAGGCGGCGGCGGAGACCGTGGGTACGGTAGTCGAGCGGATGATGAAGGCCGGGAGGGAGGGGGCAGTGGCGGCGGTGGCTGTGCTGTGGAGCGTCTGCTGCCATTTCCAGGACCGCCGGGCGGTGGAAGCGGTGGAGGCGGCGAACGGCGGCCTGACGAAGCTATTGCTGTTGATGCAAAGCGGGTGCTCGCCGGCGACGAGGCAGATGGCGGCTGATTTGCTCAAGATTTTCAGAGTCAATTCCAAGAGCTGTCTTGCTGGATATGATTCCAAGACTACCCACATCATGCCCTTCTAGACATTGATTTCCACAACAGGGACGGGAGGAAAACAAAAAACAAAAAAAACAAAAAAGGGGAAAAAGAGGAGGATTTTTGTAAATGGATAGAGGTTTTCAATTTTGATTATTCAAAAGGAAATAGAAAGAAAATGATCTTTCCGATTCAAATTTTCACAGACAAATTTCACAAATTTCCTTTCTTTTCTCACAGTAATGGTGGAGAAATTTTGTGTCTTCTTTTTCCTAACAATGATGAGGGAGCAACTAGTAATCATGGATTATGATAAAAATTACTTTTCATATTGTTTTTAATATTCTCAAATGCTTAGAAATCGTGGAACTGCTGCGGATTATTCATTCTTCAAGCCAAAGACAGAGGAGCAAGTCATCTCTTATTTCTCTCTCATTCTCATGGTTTGCCAATGTGTCTCTGTTTTTTTATCTGGAAAACATTAGCATACTTTAAATGAATAGCACTTACTGAACTGGTGTGGATGTCACTGATTAAAACCTCGGTGATGAAATTTTAATCTTTTTTTTTCGATGAGTACCTCAAGTGCACATAAGGGAACATGCAAGTATGTTATTGATTTTAATTCAGATGATGATTTTTTGATCTTTACCAGACTTGCAGGACATGCAACATGGATGGCTTGGCTGGATAAATCATGTCGCCTAGCTTATGAACAGTAAAACGTGGTGTGTTTTTCAATTGCTTGTTATATGATTGAAGGAAAAAATATTCAAAATATTAGCATAAGCTGTTCCTGCTACTACTTCTGTCAAGCTAGCCATGATAATTGTTATCTCATTTTGATCGGTGGACAAACTTGTTTGACCGTACTACCATGGTCGGCTTAAAGCTCTAAAGTCCAATCAACACTATCACGTCACATATGAAAAATGTACTATTATTTATTTTTATTCATTTTTTTTTTAAAAAAAATGTCCTCATTCATAAGATTTACAAGTGTAGAATTTAGAGGGAGGAAAGGTACATAGCTTTATCTTACATATTAAAAATATATTTTATATCTCAAATCTCTAAAATCTTATCATTGCAATAGGAGTTATTCTCATAAAAAAAATTAATTAAAATTTTTTTAAAAAAAGAGAAATTCATAGTTGAGAATACTTTGATTGATATTAGCACCGTAGCAATGTAAAATTTTTAAATTCAAATCAATTAAAAAATATAACTTTACTCTAAAAAGATAATAATAAGAGAGAGAAAATATTTAATTTATTAAATACATTCATTGCCATATAAAGCTCAAGATATTCTTTTATATTAACATTCTAAGCTAATCATTATATAAGATATATTTATCTAAATCTTATCTAATATTGATAATTTTTGAGCGCACGATAATATTGATAACCTTCAACAAATGATTTTATCTAATGCATAAGCCCACATCTTGATATAAAAAAGGGATGGCAATGGAAGAGGATAGAATCATGAATCCCAATTCTCATCTTCCTTTCTAGCAAAAGAAATAATTTATATTTCTATTCTATTTCATAAATAAGTTTTTTTAATCTTTATCTCTATTTCATGAAAAAAAAAAAATCTCATCCTATCCTTCTTTTAATAACTTATTTAAATTTTTAGTAAATTTTTTTAAATAATTTTATCAATACAAAAATATATAAAAATATTATATAAATTAATAAAATAAAAAATATATTTATCTTTATTTCTATCTCATCTTTGCTAATAGGGATGAATATAATTTTTTATTTATCTAAAAAAAAAAAAGAAGGACTCGTTCTCAAACCAGATGGGAGGGAATCCGTCTTAATTTTTTGTTTTTTTCTAATGATATTTAAACTTAGCAACGTAGGGTAACATAAAGAGAACATTTCCGCACGCTTGGGAAGAATAAATGCGACAAGATAATGGAAGTTTTTTTAAAAAAAAAAAAAAATTAAGGGGGGGGACAGGGGGAGCTGGTTTCTGACCGCTGTATTAAAGAAGAAAGGGACCACCCGAAGGCCCCGTGTATTAAGTTCAACGATTGTGCAACGGAGAGCGACGGGATGGCCGCAATTTCAGTACAGGTGACAGGTTGCCGACCACATGCAGACTACGGACCTCAAAGCGATTGATTGAGATTTAAAATACGAGACGAAAACAATATAATATTCAAACAAGAATCCATAAAAAAAAAAAAAAAACAAAGAAGTAAGCAATCATCACCAATTAGCAGACGAAGTAGACTTTATGCGTGAGGAGGTGAGCTGACGGAAGAAACGAGAGAGAAAAAAAAAAAAAAAATTGATGATTCGTTTTGTTTATAGACCATCGGACTGCTTTCCCTTTTGACCACATCGATCCCGAAATATTTATTACATTAAAAACAGAACATTTTTTAATATTTAATTATATACAGCAAAGTGAGAGGAAGTATTTTAAATTTTTTTTTTTCAAAAAAATTAATGAGCTAGTTCCAACCGATGAAATGGAATAAAGTGAAAGACATAAATAGCCATACAAGAGAAAAAAGGTGGAGAGAGAGAGAGAGAGAGAGGAGGGGATAACCACAGTCTACTTTTCTTTCTTATATATATATTATATAATATTATGTTAGAAATTTGAGAGAAGAGAAAGGGATTTATGCGACACGTTTTGATGTGGTCCGACCCATAGGATCATGGTCCTTTATGCGTTTTTTTTTTTTTTTTTTTTTTTTGTTTTTAAGGTTCCAACGTGGAGATGAGTCACCAGCTATTCCTCCGTCAGCCGAACAGCGACCGAGTTGAAACGACCACGCAACCTGTGGGACCGTTGGGTCTTTTTGCACCATATGGGATCGATGTCAAATGGTAGTTTTTAGATTATATTCTTCCATTCACACCACATTTCCTTGCATTAAGACGGTGCTAGGTTAAGGATCCAAGGTTTTATCCAGCGAACCGTTTTAAAACATTTGGCGGAGGAGAAATGGGCATTCAGTCAACCTTGCTCATTATAAAAGCAGAGTAACGTACTTCTTTCTTCACGTGTGAAACTGCCAAAGAACAAAATTGGCATTCATCTCAAAATAAAAACTCAATTCTTCATAAATTATATGAAACGACAGAATTAATCGTGCTAACAGAGCCAAGCATTTCAAAAATAAAAAAAAATAATAATATTCAAGCGTGCAGAGATAACAATTTGAAGGAGACATTAACATATTATTATTATTTTTGAAATATGCTAAGATGCCACACCATTAAGCTTCATATCTTTCAAGTCAATATGACACGGGTAAAGTAACTTGATTTATTATGATATTAAAAATATATTTGATTCACATAATTAAAGTAGCATGAGATTGCTAAACTAATGATTCAAAAAGCAGCAATTCTTTTGCAAAGCTAATAACCACCGAAAGATTTAAGTCCATTCCCTTTAACATCCCATAAGCTATGTCACTTTGAAACAAAAGCCACTACTACAAAGCATTGGCCCTTCCTTGATAACAATGGCTTTGATTTACTGCATAACATCAATTTTTTTTTTCTTTTTTTTTAAGAAGGAATTATGGGGGAATTAGGTTTCCTCCCTGAGCAAACTTAATTAAGAATCAAAAACTTTATAAGAGAGAGAAGGAAAAAATAGGAGAGAGATGATTATAAAATCTTTTATGAGAGCTATATCACTTTTTGGGGTAAAGGTTATCATTGAAATGAAAGATGTAGCAATCTTATGGTGGATGGATGATTCTGAGAAGATTTTTTTATGAAAAATCCTTGAATTCCTTTAATTTCATAAATACCATAAAAATGACATAATTAGCTGATCTCAGGATTTTCTAACAATTCTTTCTTTTTTCTCCATATTGACCAAAGTTTCTAAACACTTGAAGATAATCTGCTCAAATCCACCACATTGGCAAGTGACACCATGATCAATTTCAAGAATGAACATCCAATAAATAAATGATTTACAGAGCGTACATCCAAAACTCACTGACCAATCCTGCTTCATAAGGTTGTCCTCTATGTGCAATTTGTTATGAAGGACCAACCAAAGAAATATTTTCATTTTTTCTAGGGCACTAGCTTTTCATACTGTATTGTAAAAAAGATAATAAACTTTTTAATAGTTGATGAATTTGTAATAAACATTGGAGGAAGATGATGTTCTATTCTCAAATAGGAGGTTCTAAAACTATTGAAATTGCAGGTGTTGTGAGGATGTAAGCGGCAAGCGGCCCAAATAAAGGTACTCTTCATTCATATAGTGGAGGGCTCCAAATCTCCACTACTGACTTGAACTTCTTTATCACCCTCTTATATATATCATCAAAGAGATAAGAAAGGGGCACAGGAGCTACCCAACAATCTTCCCAAAACTTAATTCTCTCTCTATTCTTTAGTTTAAAGGTTGTGCAGTCCAAAAAAGTATTTACATCTTTATAAATATCCTTCTGCAAAGGAAAAGCATTCCTTAATCTAGCATGAACTAACATCTCAAATAGTAGAGTTTAAAGACCAGCTTCACGCAAGGACTTCCAACATCACCCGACAATTTAAGAGTTTCCAAGCTCATTTGGCAAATAAGGCCAGATTCAGTCTTGAGGCTTTTAATACTAAGTCCTCTTTCATTCACGTCCCCAACATCCAATTAATTAAATAATGAAATTCACTTACTGATTATTTTTCTTTTCAAAGAAATGCCCTTTTTAGTTTGTCAATCGGATCACCCAAGCTAAAAGCCTAAATACCATTATGTAGTAAGTTGAAAGTGTTGAGAGGATTGAGTTGATCAAACACTTGCAGCCCCTAATGAAAAGCAATTTTTCTTTCCAAGTCCCAACCTTTTTCTCAATCTTTTCTCGATTGCTAGTGCTGTTTAAGAATCTTTTTATTACAAAGAGGAAGGCCAAGATATTTGAACGGGAGACTTTCTTATAGTTGAGCAGGATAGTGAAAGAAAGGACGACATCCTCTTTTATGTTCAAACAAATCATAAAACTCTTATAAAAATTAATATTAAAGTCAAAAGAACTCTCGATGCTCAGTAGTATGGCTTTGACTACAACAAGGCTTGTCCTCTTTATGGCACAGAATAAAAGAGAATCATCAATGAAGTGAAAGCTTCTTATGTTAAAAAATAAGGAGATTGCTTAATTCTTTTAAATAGGCCAAATGTACTAGCTTGCTTTAGAAGTTTGGTAAACACATCCATCATTAAAATAAATAGCCCCAAAAAAAGTGGATCCTCTTGCTATAGTTTTTGTTTATACTTAATCTACTTTTCTGGATAACCATTAACAACCACCCCCACTTCCATTAAGCTGAGAAGGGAAAGAATCTAACCTATCCATTTGAAAGGAAAACCCCGAGCAACCAAAACCTCCACTAGAAAGCCTCAATTTACTCTATGAAATGTTGTTTTAAAGCCTAGCTTGCAAAGGATGCCAAGAGAACCAAATCTTTTGCAATAAGAAAGAATGTCATGGGTGGAAATAAAATTCTCAATGATCAACCTTTCTTTGATAAAAATAAATCGGGCTTCATTTATCAAGAAGGACAAATATGTCATATATCTGGTAGTAAGGATCTTAAATATGATATTGTATATACCATTGAGAAGAGTGATAGGACAAAAAAATCTTATACTATAAGGATGCTTTTTTTTTATTTGAAATCAAATCAAAATTACATAGCCAAAGTTTAGCCTTTCCATATAAAGGTACTCATGGGAAAGTTATAAAGAATAATTATGATATCATCTATCCCCAAAATCTCTAATAAAAGCAAAATTCAAAACCATCATGCTCCGGAGCTTTAAAGGCTCCCAATGAGAAAACGACTTCTTGAGCTTCCTCCATAGCGAAATGGTTTAATGAGAGCATAACATCAGTTTCATCCATCAAGTATGACAGCTTTAGTAGACAGTATGGATTTTGAGCTACCATGAGATGAACAATATGGCTAATTTTATGGGCCACGATGGCATTATCAGCGAGATGAACTTAAAACCACTACTCTGCAAACACTTTCAAGAGAACATATTTTCAATGATGAATCGCTCGACAAATCCACAAGTTTTGAACCCCCCATCTGCACCATCCAAGAAATTTCTTGGAGCCAGATAAGCAACAGTACATGATATCTCGATGTTATCATTGAAAAGATCATCCATCATCCCCCACAACCCCAAGAAAAAGTAGACAAGATATTAATGAAAATACTAGCATGAGTTCTCCTATCACAATGCTTATACCACTACCCTAGCTACAGTCTGTGTAGAAGATTATAGAAAATGCTAGTCAACAATGTACTTTGCTTGAAGAGGACAGATACCAATCGCTGTCCCTACAAGAGTGTTTTTTTGGACTGCATGCCAGGTTATTTGGACGGTGACTGGAAACCTAATTAAAATAAGACTGCAGTAAGTTAAAAGAATGATGAGGTCTTGCATCTAGATTTCACGAGATGAGGAGCAAAGCTCATCAAATACTCCAGTCATGCATGGTTCTGAGATGGTCATTGCAGGCAGGCCCACTTATATTGTGGTAAAAGAGAGCGGGCAGCAAATAGCAAGGATGTTATAATGTGTGGCATACAAAATATAATATTTCAAGCTCATCTGCTAATCTAATTAATCTGTTAACGATCAAAATTACGTATCCAAAAATTTGAGTAGAAGTTAATTGCTAGCAGGTGAACTTGAGTCATAAGCCATAACACAGCATATAATACTTTTCTTTCTTATCTGATGTGAGACTAATTTTGAAGTATTACACAAAAAAAAGTGTTACTAAAAAGGTGAAAATCAAGATAATTTTGCTCAGTTACAACATTGAAGATGAGCCGTAGATTAAAATGTTACAGTATACAACAAATTCTGATCCAACTTTACCATGATATTTGTCATTAAGCTGTCAGATGGATTTGGTCTTGACCAATGCCATTACATACCAGCAATAACCTTAGGTACATCAAAACAAAGAAGCCTAATGAACAACACCTCCATTAACATTATCCTCCTTCCTACAACACAACAAACGTCTTATAAGACCAGGCAGTACTTATTTGTAGCTTACGACCTGTGCAATGAATCAAGACACAATGATCCAGCAAAATTGGCAGAAGCCATCAATCATTGCTTTCAACTTTACAACATTAATGTTTCCTCAAAAAAAAAAAAAAAAACTTTACAACATTAATGATAAGTTCAGAATGTCTGGAAACAAGAAATTTGTCAATGCAGAAAAACTTTCCTAACAAATAGAAGAATTTGTGGAGGCTTACTTTTGATGATCTGCGTACAAGGCAGAAACAAAAGCAATTGCGATTTCGTAAGGACAGATACTTTCCTATTAAACATACTGTGCCTAATCTCAGAGGAAGAACATCAGCAATACATAAGTTGATTGCATGGAATACCAGAATAACAAACAAGAATGTGCAACACCTATCATGCAATGGATCAGAAACCCCCTCAGCAGCTACCAATTTGATAGAATACTGCTTTGCAGAATCTACAGAACACAATACATAAAAAATAAGCATGACTTGGGGTGTATAGCACAGATATTCCTATAAAGCACAATCTTAAAAAAATGGAAGAAAGAGACTAATTCATGATTTCCCCCCTTTTCTGAAACTAGTAGATGCAATGAGCATGAAACCCCTATAATATATTTAGCATCTACACATGTTGCAAAAGTGAAAGAGCTTCATTTTTGGGAAATAACTCTCATTGATGCATGAGGTTCATCAGAAATAAAAGAACTCAGCCAGAAGCACAGAATACAGAGACATGTATTGAGGTGCCATGCATTAGTCCTGCAGTTAAACAGAGGGAGATTTGCAAAAGATCAGTAGTGTTTTTCTTTTGAACAAAGATTCTGTGTTGCATTAATAGATTCTAACAAAATGTGCTGAGGCCCCTAGAAGACTGTCAAAGTTATACTCACTGGGCTTGGTCAAAAATGAACGCAAAACTAATTTTTCTAAAACTTCATATTAAGTGTCATCTACCAGCAAAGGAACAAATCAATCCTCCTCTTCACAAAGTAGCACAGCTCCTCTTCAACAACCATGGATGGTAAATATTTCTGCCTGTGAAAATGCCACTCATTGTTTTCCTACCTTCAACTGATTCCAGAAGTCCTAAATCAAGAATTCCAAGGTCATAATAATCTCCCATAATCTCCTCAGAATCACTGGTTTATAATCCTAAATATTCATTTTGAGATTGCATGTATTTATTGTGATCCCATGTAAGTCATTAAAAAAAAAAAAAAGAAAGCTTGAGTGGGGACTTGAGGGGTTAAAATGAGAGAAGAATCTTGCACCAAAGAGCAGAAGAATAAGTGACAGCTATCTGAGGCATATTCGGTGATTCTTGCAATTAACTAAAGTCACGCTGGTCTAGAAAATTGTATGATTTCAGCTTATGGAAGAGCTCATTGAGTTGTAGTCCATGTCAATATCGGCAAGTCCCTAGTGCTTCTGCAATTGAAAAGGAGAGCAAAAAAGAAGGTGCATGGGCTAACAAAATACTGAAGTACAGTTTTATATTGAATTCTGCAAATGAAGGGAACATAACAGAGTGAAGTAAACATAGAAGACATCGCAATATTTATAAAAGGATAACAGAGAAATTGTTGACTTACAAGTACCATCCAGCATGCTAATGAATGGTTCTTGGACATCCAGTCATAGATGTTTGCTTTCCCCTGAAATATCCTCAGACACTCTACTCTAATGACCTATAGAGAGAACCCTCCAAAATAGATTCATTGCTCTCCAACATAATGCAAGCATATGCTCCATTAGACAAGAGAGAGGCCAGATTGGTTTAGAATATTAGATCTGACAAACCTCCTAAATCATATGAAGGCAATATTACTAACATTTGACTGACTTTCAGGTGCCTAATTCAAAGCAAAAATTCATTCTGGAACCAATAACTACATTTCTTATAGGTTCCACAAGATGAATTCTCTTTCTTAAAGGGGGGGAATAAAATATCTGCATGAGCCAGACCACTCAAATTCTCAATTAGAGAAGGAAAAGGAATGGTAATTTGTATAATCTGGATTCACCCCAAAATAATGTAAATATAAAACTAGGAATTTCAATCGGAATTTCCATAGAGACATGTTAATCTAAAATTCTAATCTTTCTGCAATCTCACCATATGAGGTTTGAAATCTCAAATTCAAGAGTATGCAAACTTAATTGCAGTGTTTTGACTGTAAGAGATAATAAAATTCAGAAACAGAGATTTTCTGAATTTCCAAACTCAGAATGCCATATCAGTTTTGGAAGTACCTTAAATATAAAATTAAAACGAACAAAACGTAGGACTGGAAACAGTAGTTCACAATTAAGACCTAATTGTTTCCCACACATCTTTTACCTTTTCCCAAAATTTCCCTTCTACAAGGTACTGGGGAAAGAAGAAACAAAATTCCTGCTCTCAATGAATGAAGAATACAATGTTTTCAACAGGGAAATGCTGCTACCACTCAAATACTCCTTCAGAAAGATAACCAGCATAATAAGGAGCAGAGGGCAAAAGCTAACGAGAGAATATTTCGTACAAAAAGAAAGGAGGAGAAACAAAACAGTCAAAATCATCATAAGAGGAAAGAGAGGCGTAATAGAATGACCACAAGCCCGGTATACCAACGCTTACCTCACCGGTGGCAAAGTAGAAGAAGAGTCAGGGGAATTTTGCGATGATATTATAGTCCATACACTGCTATGGCAGTGAATTCGAGCTGCCCCTCCGCTTACTTGAACTCTTCGAAGCTCTAAAAGTATAATAAAAAAAGCATGGAAACAATGTCTTTTTGCTTGTACCATCAAGCTAGCCTAGAGTATTAGGTAGAAAATATTGGTTGCCGAACCTCTCGCATTTCACTTCACAATCGAAGTTCTACTACCATGATATTGCGAGAAAACTTGGAAAGGTAAACTGAGAAACAATTACATCAAAAGGATTCGAGGACGGGCATAAATTGAGAATAAAATCAAAGAAAACCTATTGACATAATGTGTGTGTATATATATATATATATATAGTAAAGATGCGAGGAAGAACCGAGGAGACGTTATTGAATTTAACTGGAAAAAATCTATAATGACATGAAAAACGCCTGCACTGGCATGAATGAAAGCTCCAAGAACTACTAGAAGCATGAAGTTGTCACGTCCTTGAACCAGACTCGTAATCACTTCTAAATTATGACAATATATCCCATAACAAAAATCACAAACATCAACTATGCTGAAACATAAGAGGTTCACACAGTCATCCTCAAATACAAAAGAAATAATCGATCCATCACCACAATAAATCCTACAATGTCTATACCTTACTTCCGACGCTCCGTCCCATATGAGGATCCGCCATGCAATCATCCTCCTTCGAAAAGTAGGAGGGTAGTAAGTTAGATGCATGGTATGAATTTTACACAAAATATGCTGTAAAAATGAATAACAATATAATAATACATATATTAAAATAAATTTTATTGTAAATACTTAGTGTAAAATAAAATTTTTTATCATCTTTTATTTTTCTACAGTATTGAACTGTGTCATTAGATACAAATAACATCAGGACACAACCTTATCAATATTAAGCATGCAATTTCATCAATATCAGGCATATAGCCTCATCAACAGTAGGCACACAATCTTACTAGTAACATTAGTATCAAGTACATAGCCATATAGGTACATCAGCACATTAAAGATACATACTGATAAAACTCATGCTAGTAATTCATATCTAATAACCTAATCTGGCAACCACCGCATGCTTAGATTGATTCTTATGCTAGTGCCACGCTTTATAAATATATTCAATTTAGATTGATTTTACATCGGTTTACACGACCCTCAGCCTTACCTTGATGCTATATGTCTAAGTTAGATCGAATTGGCACCAAGTCTCTCAGAATTAACACCATGTATAAACAATGTGTGCCAAATGTTATAATCAAGTCAGGTCATAATTCCATATTATAATCGATTCTGCATCAGGCTTCCACAGCTACATGCGCTGCCCTCGATGCTATCTATACCACATCCCGTGACTGATCCACATGCTCAGCATTATACTATCCCATCACATATCAATGTCATAATCATACAGCAGCACAATAATTGATATATTATAACACATATCAGCCTCGAATCATGATACCATAGCGAATATAAGTAAACCATAAGGGCAATAATCAGAAGATAATGAAAAATCTATGCAAAAATTGATAATGTATGTTATGTATGCATGAGATGTAATATATTATATAAAAATAGATGTAAAACTCCTTTCTTGATTGCTAATCAAAATATAATCCATCCAATCTAAATCCAATACTCATAAACGACCACAATCTTTTAGCACACATATAATGCCTCATTTTGTACCATTAATCCTGCTCAATATCAAATAATCATTAGAGTGAACACTTACAATTATCACCATAATTAAATTAATCCGCTAAACCACATAATTAAATTTACCATTATACCCTTCCTAGCCCACCTAAACAATGGGTTTAATCAAGATTTAATTTGGTTAATAACCCTCTAATCTATGCAAAATATCCGTCTAATTAACTTTAATCACACTTAACACTAGCTTAAATAGATTACTTAATGCTTCATTAGATCATTAGGTTACTTAATTGGAGTTTAATTAGACTAATTAGGATCCAAATAGGTTAAACCCAGCATGAATTGGTTTGAACCCAACTCAAGCTCTACAAATTCAGCAATTGGGTTCACTGGTTTGGGTCAAAGATGATTTGCTGGATCTCAACCAAAACTTGGTGCAATTCGGTGAACCAGGTTCTAACCTAGACCTATTTCACTGGACTAAAACCCAATTTAAGCCTAATTAGGGAACCAGAAATCGTCTTCAAGGGCTTTAGCGACCATGGAACTCCGAGAGGGCACCGCCGAGGTCCAGGGCGGTGATGATGCTCCGATCTCAGCAATGATCAGCCACCTACAGCCTCATGCTGCCTGTGCCGGCGAAAAGGAGACAATGATGGTGATCAAACAGCAGCGAAGCATCGATCTAAAAATCCAGCAGCGATGGAAAGAAAGGATGGAGTTCTTGCTACAAAAACTTTTCCACGAAAAAGAAAGAAGAAGAAGAAGAAGAAGGAGATCAAAATGGTCTAAGTTCCGGAAGCTGAGATGCTCACGAGAGCTTTTTGATGTTTATACAAAGCCGTTGAGCCTGATTCCATGTGGCCGACAGTGAAATGGGGAGACCTCAGTGGAACGAAGGAAGGTGGTCGCTGGTCTACCTTACGAAACGATGCACTGTTTCATCATGAAATAAAGTATCATAGAAGTAATGAAGGTTACTCTTAAAATTAAACTTAGCGATCCTCCAACTTCATTGACGATAGGTCACAGATGGCAATTTGATGCCTGATATCGCTTTGTCATCTTTTTGACGAAATCGCGAGGGTCGGGTCGAGAAGGTTCTCACGGAAAAATTTTGTTAAAATCATAAATATTTGTAATATAGTTTACAAAATGTTGGTTGAAAGAAGGTTACATATTCATTTATGATAATTTAATCTGAAAATATAATGATCCAATCATTTTATAAGGCAGAGATTGGCCCACGAAAAGAAGCAAACTATAATCTTGAAAAGAATAGTAGAAGATGATAACCACTTCTTTAGAAGAATGTTGAGCTCTTCTTTTTCCACATGTAGCACAAGAATGCCATTATCAATTGATCTCATCTCTTCTTAACATACTTTCTTCCTCCATTCTGTCTAAAGCTTAGTAATGTTGTTTGTCTAAAACTATAATCATTAACACTTGCTAATGATAAAAAGAACTTTTAAAGATTGAGCATCTGATAACTAGATGATCCACGGATTCTTAACTAGTCCCACAAAGCATGCATCTAGCATTTATAGCTCAATCCTTTTTCGCTAGATTATCACCTGTGTGTAGCTTGTGTTTTTCTTGGGAGGAAGTAGAGGAGGAATTTTATATATTATCTAATTTTCAAATATTTTTCATTCAATTTATCTTTAAATATGTATTGCAATTCTTGTTTTCTTCAATTATTTTCAACAATGATAGATTTTTATGTTTTCTTATAAGATTTTGTTCTAGAAATAGAGTCATGCAGTAAAAAATTGAACCATCGATTACTTATGCCTAGTTTAATTTAATGAGACAAGAATGTAGCCCATGAAGTCCTAGACATTAAAGTAGAACCGAACTAATCTCAGTGGTGTAATTAACATTATTATCATATGCATTTGTTATCAGTTTCATTGTCATAAATGATTCCGTCACAATTTTATTGAATTTTTACTTTCAACCTTTTGATATTCTAGAAAATATATATAAAAAAAATCACTATTTAGTATAATTATATCAAATATTTAATGAGATACCATTATGAACAATTGGGAATTTAGCTGAGGATTTCAATTTGGCTGTTCTTCTAGCTTGGTAGTTTAAAATGGCATATTGTCAGGCCAGGAGATGGTTTGTTCTCATGTATAGGCTTTGAAGGTGATGGAACATTTTCTAGCTTAGGACATGAGGCTTGATAGATTAGAAATTTTTATTTTTTTTAAGTGCCATAACAAAGCATAGTTATGTGGAAAGGCCTGGACAACTGATGTCCACCATTGCAAAGTGACTTTTGGAAAATGAATTTGAGAGTCAAATCACTAGAGTGTTAGCCTTTCTATTGTCATATTGGGTGCTCCAGTAACCTTGCCAAGCGGGAAGACTTTTCCAGCACCCTTCTATTTTATTATAATAAAATTTAAAAATAATACATTATATTATATTTTAATATTATAATTTTTAAGTAAGTACGGATTTTTCTTAAATAATTTTTTTAATGAAATTTAAAAATATTTTTAAAAATTATACTCAAAAATGCTTTTGAGCCCTCACAAGCACGGCCAAATAGCCTAAAGGATTATTTGTTACAAGTTTTGGAGGTTAGTTGGTCTAGATTTTTTTTTTTTTTTTTTTTTTTTTTTCTCATGCGGTGGCATGCGTCACGCGCATTAAAAAAAAAAAAAAAAAAAAAAGGGTTTGTTAACGAATGCCTCCGCGATGACTCGGCGAAGATGTTCTTCTTTTTCGTCACGCGTGGTTACATGCATCACGTGCATTAAAAAATAGGGTTTTGTTACCAATCAATCACACAAAAGACGAAGCCACAACCCATCATTTTATCGGGACACGTTAATCCAAACTAACTAAAATTCTTGTTAAATTCTCCTTTAACGAGTGCCCTGGACAAAAGAGGAGCTCCCTTAAATCACCGCCATCGTTTTCGTTGACGCGTGCTGCCGCCGCCAAAGCAAAGAGAATCCAAGCGAACCTATAAATACCCCATCTCCCCCGCGTTTTCCCCCACCCGATATCCTCTAAAAGCCGCGGCAGAAACGAACTCGCTCCCGCGATCTCTTGCTTGGAGAATTGGCTGGGGGCTCCCGCGAGGGTTTCCCAAAGCGCTCTCTCCCCCTCCACTCCGATTAGGTTTTTGATCGAATACCTCTCTCTCGCGCGCGCGCGCGCGCGCCTGATACGGTTCGGATACTCTCACCGGTAGCGTCTGTCTCTCATTTTTCTGTTTCTGGATTCGAATCTGCTGTTTTTTTGGTTTCCAATCCGGTGCGGATTGGGTTAGGGTTTCGCTTCTGCCCTAATCTGGGTGGGTTTTTCGTTGCTCGTCTGGAATTTTCTCCGGGTTTAGGTTTTCCGGCTTCGTGTTCGCTTTCTGAGGGCTATCTTTGGTAGTTCTTCGCTGGAGACGATGGGCCTGGTGCTGGCCGAAGGGGCCGACGAGCCGCCCGATCCTGACGTTATCGAAGTTGATCCCACTGGGCGCTATGTTTGTGTGAGTATTCTGTCTCTGAAATCTCAAGCGTTGGTGGTTCTTGTTTTCTCGCTGAGTAAATGTTTGATTTTTTTTTTATTTTATAAATTATTGATTTTTCTGACAGTACAAGGAGATATTAGGAGAAGGAGCATTCAAAACTGTGTAAGTTTCTTCGGCATATGGTTTTATAAATAGATTATAATTTGATTTATATTTCTGCTCGATGTTTTTCATGAAGTCTTGCGATGCTTTATGCTTGATGCTCTTTAACGGTAATGTAATAACAGATATAAGGGATTTGATGAAGTCAATGGAATCGAGGTAGCTTGGAACAAGGTTAAGATTGATGATGTGTTGCAGTCTTCGGACGGCTTGGAAAGATTGCACTCGGAAGTGCATTTTTGGAAGTCTCTGAAACACGAGAATATTATGAAATTCTACAATTCATGGGTTGATGATAAAAAGAAGACTGTTAATATCATCACCGAATTGTTCACCTCTGGCAGCTTGAGACAGTATGGTCGAATTCCCTGGTCTCCTGGTTTCAAGTTTTTGATGATGGTTTATTATTTTTTTAGTGTTAGTGACATGTTTTGTGTTAAATAGGTACCGTAAGAAACACAAGAACGTGGACATGAAAGCAGTGAAAGGATGGGCGAGGCAGATTCTGATGGGGTTGAACTATCTCCACAGTCAGAAGCCACCCGTCATACATAGAGATTTGAAGTGTGATAACATTTTCATTAATGGAAACCACGGAGAGGTGAAGATTGGGGATCTTGGTTTGGCCACTGTCATGCAGCAACCCAATGCGCATAGTGTTCTTGGTACCAATTTTTCCTGCGTTACTTGTCTTGTTCTTCACGGTTCAAAAAAATTCAGTCAAATGATATTGGGCTTCCCACCGAACTCCCTAAACAAAACAAGCTAAAAAATAGAAAAGAGAAGTGCAGTAGAAAAGTTCTGCATTAATTTTTTTTTTCGTTTTTTTCCTTTTTTTTTAATGAGATTTTTAAGTTACCAGATTATTTCTTTGCTGTTACTGGATGCAACTGGAATATAAAAGTTAGTTCTCATTCTGGTATATGTGAGGGTGGATGGCTCTATTGATAGTTGTCTGGTAGCTTGGTTTTAAATTTGATGTTAATAATATTTTGTTTTAACTGCAGGGACTCCTGAGTTTATGGCACCAGAACTCTATGATGAAAATTATAATGAGTTGGTAGACATATACTCCTTTGGAATGTGCATGCTGGAAATGGTCACATTTGAGTACCCGTACAGCGAATGTATAAATTCTGCTCAAATATACAAAAAAGTTTCTTCTGTAAGTGTCGTCTGCGAGAATTTAAACTCTGATTATCTTTGTCTGATTGTTATCTGAGAAAAAAAAATGTGGTTAGTTGTTCATAAATGATGATTGTTGTGATCTGCAGAATTGGTCGTTCTTTTGCAAAAGATTAGTCTAAAATTGAACCTGGCATTCTTATTTCTTTCTGAATGATTTTTATAGGGAATAAAGCCTGCTGCTCTTTCGAAGGTAAAAGATCCAGGAGTGAAAGCTTTTATAGAGAAGTGCCTTGTTCCAGCTGATCAGCGATTGCAAGCACGGGACCTTTTAAAGGACCCTTTTCTGCAGTTGGATGTGTCAAATGGAAATCAAGGGAACCATTCTTCACATTTGCCAGATAGCATTGAAATGAAAACCAGGTTGGGTGCCTCCAAAGACACTGTTCATTCAAAAGAGCCAAAAAGTAAAATACAGCAAATGCAGTTTCATATAGATCTTGATGACGATGACAATGAGCCTGCACTTATCACTGTCATTGAGAATTCGGATGGTAAAGGTTCAAACTTGCTAATTTTGGAGGTGCAAAAGAAAAGGAAAAATTGTGAGTTTAGATTAAAAGGAGAGAGGAAGGAGACTGATTCTATATCATTGAATTTACGGATTGTTAATTGTGAAGGTAATTTCTACACTTTTGAAGCTATTCCCGTCCATCATTGTTAGTTTTTGAGCATGTGAATGATAATTCATCAATGCATCCCTTTTTTTTTTTTGCATGCAGGTCATGCCAACAATGTTGGCTTCATTTTTTACCTGGACGGTGATACTTCTCTTTCAGTTGCCAGTGAGATGGTCGAGCAACTTGAACTGGCACAGAAGGATGTAAAGCTCATGGCAGGGTTAATTGATTCATTAATTATAAACATGATACCTGTATGGAAACCGTGTATTGCCATTAGTCAGATAACTCTAGACGGAACTCAAACTCCCAACGATCTGCAGATGGTTGAGCGTGGGAAATGCTCTAACAAATCTTCTTCTCAGAGTATCTCTGAAGCTGCCAATATTTTTGCCCCTCCTCCCTCTGTGGATTCCAGCTCCATGGAAGGCTCTGATCAGCCACTGTATGGTTCTGTGGTCAATCGGAAACTTGATCATGTCACGAGGAGTGCTGATTTTGGATCTCTCAATGTGGTTGCATCAGTTGATCAGGATTCTGAGGGAAATGGTGAGAAGTCCCCAGCTTCCTATAAATTCTCTCCATTGAGTCTCGTGGATAATAATTTGTTAAATAAGGGGGGAGAGGTTAACGGGACACTTTCAAAAGTTGAGAACGGCATAAATCTAGATCAGAAAGACATGGATACCAATGGTGCTGAAATGTTGTCCCTTTCTGGCATCCCAAGATATGGTTCCTCATTGGTTTTGGCTGATGAACATGAAATTGATGAGGAGCTAAGACTAAATTTGGAGTTTATTGAACTGCAGTATCAGCAGGCAATAAAGGACATATATCAGAAAAGAGAGCAAGCGATTGCTGAGGCAAAGGTAAGGGCATCTCAGAGGAAGAAATCGTTGCTTTGTTGATCTTTCCTCTGCTATGTTTTTCATGACAACATTTACGGAGGAAGATGTGACGTGTAGTAAATTCCTGTGTCCGATCTTCTGAAGATGAAGTTTTGAAGCAAACAGCTGAAGTGGATTAGTTACTGCTGATCTGTGTCTTTTCTGTCTTTTGCTACTTGGTTGTTTGTTGACGTGATGATATATTGTTAGTTGATTCTTAATATTACGGGTTCTTAGCCCACTTGCAGACACTTTGTATAATTTTTATCTGCTGAGACTCCATTGGTCATTTGCTTATGTCCTTAAAATGCTAGGAAGGGCTGACATACAGGATGGTCAGCTCCATGCTTTTCCTTAGCGGTGGAATTGAGCAAAAGTGGAGTTTCAGCCCCATAGTGTAGTATGTATTTTCACAAAATCTACAGATTTTTATGGCCATCATATGCATGTTTTCTTGCTTGCTGATTATGATTCTCAAGGGCTTTATTAAATTATATTAGTTCATTCTTGCATCTTTTAGGTATTTTAATACCCTGAAACATTCTCCTATACTTGTTTGATCGTTACAATGTGGGTGTTAAGAATTTGCTCGTCATCTATGGGGTGTGTAGCATTGTCCAGTTGGTAGTTGGGACATTGAGGGGGTATTTGATGACAAACATAAGTAAATTTAAATTGATTCAGGATATTTTGTCTTACTGAATATTTCATCTACTTTGATCTTTATACATAATAATATATATTACTAATAATTATATTATTATAATATAGTGATTATAGTATATTATTATTTATATAATAAATATTATTATAAATAATTAATTATTATATTATAACATTATAATATATTATAATAATATAAATAATATAATAACAGTAGTATTATTATATATAATTATAATATTTTATACAAATAAGTTTTTAAGATATTATTGATATTGTATGCATAGTGACTTATGATCATCGATGATTATTGAAATATTTCATACCAAATAACGTGATGTCAGACTAGTGGCCCTATCATTGGTGATACTATTACCTAGAAAAATCACAAAGTGATCAACTAAATAGTCCCATAAAAAATTTGTTAGCGCACACAATCTCTTAATCAACCCATTTTTGCAAGATACTAGGCTAGAGGTTTTGGTGGAATATCTCATTAAACTAAATGATTTGATTTGATTCAAAATAATATCTAGCTGATTCTCATTCTAATTTCTAGGAACTCATATCCGTATTTGGATTAGAGAGGTGGGTATCTTGAATCTAAGGTGACTTTATCCTAAACCCATGTGTAAAGTTAATTTTATAATATATTATCAATCTATTATATACTACATGGTTAATTATCATAAGTTCTTCATTCATGATTTTAGTTAACTATTATTTTTTAATAAAATATTGATAATATATTTTATATTGCTTTTTGTAATTTAGCTTGTATTATTAATTTATTTCTCAAATAAATCAATGATTTCTTTTGGAGTAATTTGAAAACTGGTTGGCAATCAATCTGAGGTCTAAATATTGATTAGTTTGGTTTTGATCCTAAAAATTGAAGACTAATTTGTAGTGAATTGGTTTTAGGTTGGTTTCTAAATTTAAACCAAACTGATTTACGTAACCTCTCTATTTAGTACTACAGATTCTTAACCAATTACTCTCCGAACCTAATGTGGGTAAACTGGAACTTGAATGCCTATGGGTCAGCTAGGTGAAGGATAAATCCATGTGATTCTTTTAGGTGCAGCACCAAATGCACTATTCTCCAATCTAGTATGTAATATAAATTTTATTTTTATTAAATCACTAATTATTTAGCGAATAATTTTGAAGGCATAGTAGAAGTTAGGTTCAAATAATTGTATTTATTCAATAACCAAATTTGGTCCTAAACTTATTCCCTTCCATCGTATCCAAATCTGGTTAAGTCTGGTTTGTCGATGATGTATAGGTTATAAATTGAAAAGTAGACCTAATCTAAACTTTCCAACTTAATCAAATCTAATTTAAGTTATATTTGTACCCAAACCTTGTCCCATTCGATAGCACCTTTTTCTTGGTCATAGTCCCACAATGAATTGCACCAAACTTTTGTGCCACATACCAAGCCAATGGCACAAAGCTCTCTCTAATTGAATGGGACCGATTTATTCTCAAAAGGAATGGCTGTCGAGCATGAGCTCATACGCATCAATACATTGTTATAGTATTGTTGCAAAAGAAACCTCTACGCATCTAGGATTCATGGTTGCTTCTATCTCAAGGAAATCCTCATGCATTGTGGATGAGAGAAGTGGCGCAATATAAGTGCTGAGTGAACTGTGGAGTAAAGTTTTGATGAACCCTATATTTTGAGAAAGAGTGATATAATGCAAATGCAGAGTAAAAACTATTTTCAGCATACTTAGATTCATTGCTGTGAGCTAACAAATAACATGTGTAAACTTAGGGGTGGTAACACTTAAACTTGTTTAATCAAATTATTGTAGATTGTGTTTGATTATTAGTTAAAGAAAAGAAAAATGATTAGGTTCAGATTGATAAATTTTTCTGACTTAATATATATTGGAAACCATTTAATTGCCAACACTCCGGTCAAGCAGTAATTGAAATACTACTTCAATCGCTAGCAAATGTACAGCAAAGCGGCAGACCTGCAATACCACTGCACACTACCGTAGCTTTCGCCTCTCTGCTTCCCTTTGGTACCGTGTGGCCTCAGTTGTATCCGTTGGTTCCATTCATGACGTTTAGCCGTTTAGGTGGTGGTGGTGGTGGTGCTTGCGTTATTTAACTAAACACGAGGGCTTGGGGGGAGGGGGAACGCATTCAGCGGTTTGGTTGCGGCCAATGGGGGCTTGCTCATCTTTGCACGACAATTGGTGCAATTTATTCCGCGCCTTCTCCTCGTGACATAAAAGAATGTTTCAAGGCCTCTCTGGAAATCATAGACGGAATCAAATCAAAATAAAATCAAAACCAAAGTATGATTTCTAAATCCTACTAACATATATATATATATATATATATATATATATATATATATATATATATATATATATATATATATAATATATATATATATATAATTAATATAAATTATATAAATCATATAAATTATATTATATAATTTATATATGTATTACTAAAAATAGATTTGACTATATTCACATGTAGCTAAAATCAAAAAGCCACTTATTAACCATCATTATTTTTTTTTAAAAAAAAATAATGAAATAAATAGAAATAAGTAAAAAAAATAAATATAAATATGATGAAAATAAATACCAACTCTTTTTAGAGTGATGGTAAACACTTTATCATACAGAATAAGTAGAATAAGCATTAACATATATAGAATAAATAACTAGCATATTTATGGAAATGGGACTAACAGGATGTGTAACCAATACTTGCATACCACGTATCAAGCCTCCATATGCCTCATTTCTTAGGGCACGCAATACGTTATATTTGTGATCTAATAATTTGTATTTATTCATGCAGCGTTTCTTTTAGCATCGTAGACTAGGTATTTGCTGATTTGTTTATTTTAGAAATATTTATGCTTGTTTTATATAATAAGTGTTTACTTCTATTATATTTGTATTTATCTTTTTGCATCTTTTTGTTTGGTCCATTGGATTTTAAAGCAATTAAAGGTGATTAAGATATGGCTTTTTGGCTTTGAGATATATGTGGATCTAATAGTGGGAGTAATGATTAAATTTGGACTTTGCTACATACGAACGGAAACAAGTTCAACTCATATTAATAATATATATAATGTCATAACTATACAAAATTATTATTATAATATATGTTATAATAATATTATATATTATAATATCATATATTATATATTATAATATTAAATGTAGTATTATATTTATAGGATGCATTGGGTTATAGTTGGCTAGAATGCATTTGCAATTAGAGATGACAATGCCGGCAGGATGAGGTTGAACACCCCAAACCCCATCATTACTAAAAAAAATTAATCCTCATCTCTACTTAATCCTTATAAATGAGGAATTTTTTTTTTCAATCCCCATCCCTATCCTGTGAGGAGCAATCCCCATCCTATCCCACTCCCATCCTTACCCCACTCCTGAATCTATAAATTCTTAGCAAAATTTATGAAGATAATTTTATAAAATTAAAAATATATATTCTTAGCTAAATTTATGAAGATAATTTTATAAAATTAAAAATATATAAGGATATTATACTGGGTTAACAAGGATATACTTATTCTTATCTATATCCCATCTTTACTAATAGGGATAAAAATAATTTTCATCCCATCTCTTCAAAAAATCAAAAATCTCTATCCAAAAATGATGAAGCGAGATGAGCTCTCATATTATAGGTTAAAATTACTACTTGGATTATAAATTATCTTTTAATATAAGCTTTGCTTTGAATTTCAAGTGGAATTGAAACTGAATTCTAATCCCTTCCAAATAAACGCTTAAAATTGAAGCCAGTGATTCTGATTTTGATTTCAAAAGGTCAATCTAGTGAACGAAAGAAGACCTTAAAGAGCTATCGTTAAGATGACCATTTTAGTAAACATCAATCCGGACTAGCACAAAGATTCAAACGAGAGGCATTCCATGTAACCCCCATTTCAATCAGTTCGTAATTTTAGGCTCCATAACTCAAACTGTTAAGCATAAAATTGGGGCCTACATTACATTCTTGCACCCTTGAATTAGCCCGTTTGTGGTCCCAAGCCATCGTTTCACGTGCGAGTTGCTCATGCAGCCTTCGCAGTTCTCAAATTGCGCAAAAAGCATTCTACAAGATATTGATTTATGAGATTTCATTTACATGTTCTAAGCAATGCACATGAACTAATAGTTGATTCCACCAAATCAATTGAAACAAAGCCCAGGGCAGAGGTTCATGGTTACACCATTTTCAAGTATAAAGTTTTCACTCCACATCATACACATATACATATATATATATATATATATATATATATATATATATATATATATATATATATATATATATATATATATATATATATATATATAGAGAGAGAGAGAGAGAGAGAGAGAGAGAGAGAGAGAGAGAGAGATATTAAACATCCAAATCTGATCAAATCATGAGGAAAATTTAACAATAATAATTCTAGTTATTATATGATTTACTATTTCTAAACTGCTTCCATATAAAATAAATTATAAGACGTAGAAATTCATAATCTATACATCAATAGACTAAAAAATAAAAATAATTTAAATAATATAAAATATCACATCTTTTTGTGCCAAATGATATACATAGGCCAAGGGTCTTTCTATGTGTGTATATATATATATAATTTTACTGCACATATCCAACAAAACTTGTCAGAACTACTATATTATAAGCCCAGATTAAAAAACATATTAGATAACTACAGGGTACAATCATCATCTTCCCCTATTTTAGTAAGGGCTTGTACAAGGAACAATTTCTTCCCAAAGTTTGGCTCATGCTCCAGACTGTGTTGTATTATTACAAGAATAATTACAGACGTACAAACAAAATATAGACTTTGAACAAAGTTAACACAAAACGAGCAAAAACATCAAAAAAAAAATAAATGACAAGGAAATTTCATCTGCAATTGCTAACAAACAAGGTGTCCATAAGAAAATACCTTTCTGTGCCCCATGGTTTTCTCATATTTTATGATTTTATATACACTACAAATCAACAGGCAAGGGCAGAAACAGAGAAGGTGCAATCAAGGAAGAAATAGTGCATAAATAAATAAATATATACACCATACGTGTGGGAGGGAAGTGCAGCTTGATCCAGAGATTTCCTGTATGCCATTCATACAAGTCCCGGAGTGAAAGTAAAATTATCCAACATGAGCATTTTCTTCGTCTTTTTGCTGCTGAACTTCGGAGGATGGCATGAATTCTTCTTCTGATCATGGTGCAGATTGGATGGACGCTGCTAATGAAGCCCTATCTGACCCTCGAACATAGTACCTGTTGTGCACTTTCTCACGGTTCTCAGACCACCAGGCTTCTGCTTGATGCTCTTTAAATCTTCTGCGACTGCAATATCAGTGCCACAGTAAGAAAACAAGAACATACCTAATTGCAAATGCCTACATATTGCATGCACACATAAGAGTCAACTGAGAATTGGCAATGTGTCATAGCAGAATATAAACATGCTAAACCAATTGGAACTGAAACGATCAACAAGTAGTAGCACTCCAGATGAGTATGAAAAGTAAAGATTCATCCATGTGTAAGTTAATAGAGATTACCCAGGGTTTAAGAAGTGAAAAAAATTCTGGAGTAAAATTTCATGCAGAAGGAATTAAACAAAAATGGTAAAGTGACAGTTTTCTTGGCTACCTGAATCGCACCCTCTTCAGATCTCGAGTTCCATCATGAAGGGCCATCAGAGTGATATAAACACCAGGTTCATACTGTTCTATCCATTCTGTCAGGGCTTGATTGCTAGATGAAGTGGGGCTTCGAGACTTCGAACCATTCTTGCCATTTCGAGGGGGCTTGGTTTCCTTGCCATCAATGTTCTCTGCTCTACAACTTGATGGCGGCACTTCTTCATTACCATGGTGTTCTGCATTGAAATGCCCTTCTGCTTCATTCATTACAACCATATGGTTTTGAAATTGTGTACTCATTTTATCAACTACATGAATGTCCCTTGGTGGAAGATTTTGGTCTGAACCTCCATTCACACCAGCAGAGTAGATAGTCATCATGTTCGGACCATTGGTTCCATCACTTCCCAACTGGTGCTCCCCTTTCAGACTGGAGTAGTGGATGGCATGTGGCTCAATGCCATTTGGCAGATATATGGGCCGTATCTCATTTTCATAGACTCCAAGTGGCAATCTCTCTGCCATATCTTTAAGCTATATGATTCAAACAAAAGAGTGTAATAAGTAGAAGACTAAGGTATTGTTAAGCTAGCAGTCACAAAAATAACAAAATTAAAGAAGCCGGCTTAAAAAGACCCATTGAATACTTGAGGATGCAGCTAATCTTGTTATGGAAGATTTAGGATAGAATGGAAGTTATTAGGAAAAAACATGAAAAGTTGGTAACAAAAAAGAACACACACCTTAGCATGCATTACTAGCAAAAAAGGATCCATAATGCCAGTACCAGACGGTTGGAAAATGATTCTTGACTATAGTTATGGTCTTTCCAAGGAAACAATGCAAGACTATCCCCGGTGTAAACAAAATTGTTAGAACATGTTATAAAGAATAGGAAAGAGGTGAGGATGGGGGAGAAAAGATCAAGCAGAAACTTACTTGAGCTGTTAGTGATTTTATAACTTCCTTTGCAGCTTTGGATTTTGCAGATTCCTCTGCAGCCAGTGCCATGGCTTCCTGGACTTTCTCTGCCAATTTCTGCAACTCAAATTCTTGAAGTTCACAGTGCTGTCTCAGATTGTCAACCTAACCAAGGTCCACATTAACGTTTAAGGGATCAGTAATGATGCTCAGATTAACTTCTGGAGAAGTCAAAATAAAATTACCATACCTGAGCATGCAGTTTCTGAACTTCTTGACTCAAGAGCTCATTTGTCCTTTTCAGACTGTCAGCAATGCTTTTGGAGAAAGAAAGGCCTGAGGTTGTAGGAACAGGCATTGCAGAACGTGGAGGGCTAGGTTTTCTAGAGAAAGGTGAAACAGCTCTCGAAGGATTTACAGATTGAACCGCTGATGTTTGGACTGCTTTGGGAACTGCTCGGTGCAAATCAGCCCCACCAGCAAAAGCAAAATCCTTTAATTGTAACAATGAATTAAATTTAGAGGCCCTGATTAAAGACAAGTTGTCAGTCCTCTTACCATATTTAGCAGCCTTGTTATCCAGATTTTTAATCAAATCCACGTTACTAGGCATCAAATTCTTTGATGATTTTAAATCAGCATTATCAAATCTATTATCAAATCTATCTTTGCTTTCTCCTGAGAGGTGGGGCACAGCATTTCTCTTGCTATTAGTTCCACCAGATTCCAACACTTTACTCAATTTAAAGAAACAGGAGTCACAAACACGGTAAGATTTTGCAGGATTAGGAGACAATGCTGCTCTCAAAGCTTTTCTTGAACTGCATGCATGGCAGTGAACAAGTCCACAATTATAGCAATTATGCCTCTTCCGGGTAAATCCAAATGCTTGTCTGCAGGCTGAGCACTGAGACTGCTCTGCACCAGATACCCATTTATGTTGGCATATGGCTGCCGTGAAGTTCGCACCACAGGCAATGTGTTTAACAGCTCTGTCCTTCAAAGCTTCAACAAGTGTAGGTGTTGTCCGATCTTCAAGGTCTCCATGACCAAGTCTTCCATTGGCTCCTTTTCCCCATGTGTAAACTTCATTCCTGGTAGTTAAAACTGCCACGTGGTATGAACCACATTCAACCTCTCCCACAGATTCACCAACAAGCTCATCTTCAACTAAGCCTGGCAGCTTCCCATCAGATTGGGGATTGCCAAGTTGACCATAAACAGTGCTTCCCATCGTAAAAACATGTCCTGAAGTTGTCAAGCCAATTGTAAGACTATGGCCACAAGCTAGCTTGTGGAAATTGTAATCAATCAGTGAAGCCACACAAGCGGGTTTAAGCCGTGGCTCCTTATCACCATGACCAAGGCGATACTTGTCACCATCACCCCAAGTGAACAATTTTCCAGATGATACACTAGCACTAGATTGAGAAATTATTACCTCTACTATTGCAGCAGTGTGCCACACACCGCATGCAACAGCAATTGTCCTCAAACCCATCAAAGATTCTACCTCCCTTGGATGTGAAACACTTTCTCTGTTTCCATGTCCCAAGACGCCGAATGTTCCATCACCAAATGTGAATAATTGTCCAGTGGAGGTTATCAAGGCTGTATGCCAGGTTCCACAAGCAACATAAACAACTTGAAGCCCTTCCAGTGGTCCTGAAACTCTTTTAGGGATCCAGTGACTGACATCAGTACCATGACCAAGAAGCCCTACATTATGAGTACCATCCCCCCATGTAAAAAGTTCGCCAGCCACAGACACAACACAAGTATGGAACTCCCCACAAGCAACAAAATCTGCATTACAGGCTGCCAAAGATTCAACAAGATGAGGGTGGATCACATCTGTTCCAACACCATGGCCAAGACGCCCTCCAGATTCTTCACCCCACGTAAAAACCTCTCCCTGTTTTGTAACAATAGCAGCATGCCTGACACCACAGGCAACATGGTGAACATCCAAAACTAAGTTGGACTCCAAAGGCTTAGGTAGAAGGATATCAGTCCTACCACTAAAAGAACTAATGTTTCTATCAGCGCCAGCCCTTGCAGAATTATCACATATAACCTCACCCCATACATACACATCCCCCAAGGCATCACAGTCATCCTGTGCAGAACCATGACTGGATGTGCTAGGGGCACTAGAGACACTGACTCTTAAAACATCTGAAGTGGCCCATTTTACTTGCATACTTGTTACATCTGATCTTTCTAAGTGTAACAAACTTTCATCAGATGATGAAACTACAGATAAAATACTCGTATTTAGATTGCTGTCTGGAGAACTAACATCCACTATGGTGGCAATGGAGCTGTCACTTGGACTACTGGATGTTAAGTCCTTTGAATCCTGATAAAATTCCATGGAACCATGAATTAATAGCACTATTGCATGCACCTGAAGGAGAGTAAGAAAAGAAACCATGTTAAAAGAAAAAAAAAATGATAAAGTGTAAATAAATGACAGACCTAAATTGAGTTTAGAGAATCAATTTGGTTTTATACCAGAAAAGTCGACTATAAAAGTTATTTTTCTCTTTAGAAGGTTAATAGAGAAATATAGAAAAAAGAGGATTTTCGTATAGTTTTTATTGATTTAAAGAAAGTATATAATAGCCTTAAAAAAATCTTATGGTAGGTGTTAACAAAGAAAGGAGTACCTATTAGGTATATTAGCATAATAAAAGATATGTATAAAGGAGCAGTTACTAGTGTAAACTATTAATGATAATACTAACGAATTTTTTATTATGGTAGGTTTACATTAGGGATCTACTCTTAACCTCTATCTTTTTGCTTTAGTTATAAATAAGCTTACTAGACATCAGAATAATATTTTATGGTACATGTTATTTGCAGATGATATAGTACTAGTAGATAAAACTAAAACTAGAGTTAATCGAAAGTTAGAATTATGGCGAAATACATTACAATCTAAAGATTTTAGGTTAAGTAAGATAAAGATAGAATACATAAAATGTAATTTTAATACAATTAGAAATAAAGATGAATGTAGAGTAAAAATTGAAGACCATGAAGTTACTAAAAATGATTATTTTCGGTATTTACGATCAATCATAAGAAAGGAGAGACTGAAAATGATATTGTCCATAGTATTAAAGCAGGTTGGATAAAATGGAGAAGTGCAACTAAAATATTATGTGATCATAAAGTACTTGTCATGTTGAAGAAAAAATTTTATATAACAGACATAAGACCAGCTATGCTTTATGGCACGAAATGCTGGACAGTTAAAAAAATACACGTACATAAGATGAATGTGGCGAAAATGTAAATGTTGAGATGGATGTGTGGTAATATAAGAAAAGATAGAATAAAAAATATAACTATTCGTAAAAAAAGTAGAAGTAGCTCCAATCGAGGATAAATTAAAGGAATAACAACTTAAATAGTTTGGACAAATGCAACATAGACCTAAACATACACCTATGCGAAGGAGTGACTTGATACATATAGAAGAAAAAAAAAGTAAAGGTAGACTTTACATAGAAAGAAGTGATAAAGAAAGACTTAGAATCTTTGCATCTTACAAAAATATGACTCAAAACATAGCTAAATGAAGAAAAAGGATTCAGATAAATGACCTAACTAGTTTGGGATTAAATCTTTGTTGTTGTTGTTGTTGTTGTATAAGAATTTTATAACAATTTGTTATCGATGAAAGAATTTCATCGAATAAGAATTTCAAGTTCTTTATCAATATGATTCGACAACCTGCATGCCTACCATTAATGGACGGAGTTCATAACATAAGAAAAACACAAAGAACAGGTAAAAGAGTAATAAACTTGTAGAAGTATTTCAAAGTAAATTATTTACATCAAGGCAGAGTCTGCCATCACTCCATCCATCACATTTTTGAATGTCCAGATTGACCTGATGATATCAATGCCTTAAGTCCTGCAAACCACACCTCTGCTTGAACCTGGTTCTTGCATATCTAAATAGATGACAAAAGGACAACTAAAATCATCAGCAAAATGAATGTTAGAATATAGGAATTACTGAATTACAAAAACAGAATGGGAATTTGATTTGCTAACCAGATCAAGAGACCGTTTCCCATTCTTATATATCAGGGGAAAAGACAAGTAGACCTTCTCTGGGCACAAATATTGTTGAAAAACAGGCTGAGAAGTAAATTCAGTAATCAATATAAATTCAAGGTTGTCAACCATAAAGTGCTAACTAAAATAATTCAATCTCCTTCGCTTTCTAAACATAGTATAAAATAAAAGCATCAATTTCTCATTATATTGCAAATGCAATACATTGCCCTGCATCATAAATCAGGTTTAATAATGAGCAAACATGGAGATGAACTCACAGTTCTTTGGCCAGGAATGATGTTGGACATTGATGCTAATCTCAAACTTCTTTCCTCACCACTTGATAACCAAATCAATGGTGATTCATCTTAAGAAGCATAGATGGGATCAGTAAATAGTGAACAATTGTAATCTATTATTTAGTAGAATATAGAATACAACTATGGAAGATTGTAATGGAGTTGCACATGCAAATGCAGCAAAATGATAGGCAAATGCAGTAAAACTTGGTTATACGAATCAAACAATTTGAAGTGAAGGTTAGCTAAAATTAGAGGCATCCATATGATGGTACATCTAATAATGCAACATAATTCTAACATATTTCTTTGAATTAGTAGACTGGGCAGTATACTTACATTAGATAATCTGAATGGGTAAGACGTTGGCTTCCCTTTCCAACCATATTCAAGCAACTGAGCGCCTTTCTTCAAAGCAACTAGCCCCTTAAAAAACATAAAGAAAGTTAACATATAAACCACAATTATAACCATTGAGCCTTATATCCCAAGTACGAGAAAGCATGTCCTGAATTCATAAAGATGGCAAAAATGAAGATTCATGTGTTGATTTCAGGGGTCTGGAAGAACAAAAGAAGTTGTGGTATAAAGTAAAAAGAAAAAGAGATATATCTCCACAGCAAGATCTGTCCTACAACTTAGAAAAGGATTGACTTGTGAGATGTTGAGATAAATTATCATCCTAAGTTTTGGAACAAGACTATTCTACCATCGTCCCAATCTTTGCGTCTTAGTGCATCCCTCGTTCTAAGTGCTAGGACAGAACAGGACAGCAGAGCATTTTGTTTCATGGAAAAACTAGGATGACCTCATCCCACTAGATTTAAAATCTTGCTTACAAGTAGATCTTCATGTAAAATAAATCATCAAAAGTCATAATCTAACTCAAATCTCAAAACGTTAGTCTTGAGGTGTGACAAGGAGAGATTGTATTCTTTGATGTAGGAATCTGTGTAACAGGCAAAACTCTATGCAAAAGTAGATCATTACTAAAAAAAAAAAAATAGCAAACAAAAAGCAGTGTATAGTAGCTTATAGATTCCATGGGATTTAGATGAAAGGAAATTTTGGTTTATTTTAGGATTTTACATCTCTGTGCATCTGATTCTGATTATTTACGTTTATGGGGCAAATCAAGAAATAAGAAATTTCTACATTCAACAGAAAGGGATCTTCTACTCCCAAGACATCTAAACATGAATCCACACAGAACAATGGGTACCTTGTTAATTTATATAATATAAAACTGCAAATGTATGATGATTTTGTTGATAGTTGGGACATCAAAGTACAACCTTAGCATTGACTATAACTTGTCTTTTTGCACCAAGAATAATGTCAAGAAAACATGATATATCTTTTGGATATGACATTCAAACAGAACGTAAAGGATACCTAAATATTTTTTCAATTTCTATATTTTCTATAGAAATAATAAATTTTTGGATTTCTAATTTTATTTACAGATCTTGCATTTTCTTGTCCAAGTTATTAGAATGATCATTTAAGTTAAACACAGGATTATCATTATTATTTGTGTTAAATGTTAAGATTTTGATTCTGCATGGTTCAAATCTATGTTTTCTTGAATCTCAGTTCTAGCTCGGATCTTTTGACCAGTAAATCCAACAAAGCATGAAGTTTTGGGCTGTTTGGTTCAGCTGCAAATGGAACAATTTCTTTCTTTTTCTCCCTATTAGCCAAATGACCCACCTATAAAACCACAATATCTTCATAATTGAGGCAGCAGACTAGGACTTGCAACTGTTATAGTTTTGTACCTTCTGACTGTATTGTTCTTGCCATTAGCATACAGTAATTTTCAGGCACAAATTACATGTACAATAAGATTTTCCCTGGCACTACATATTGGATGTTACATCACAGAGCTTTGAGGCTTTCCCTTTTCTTAACAAAGGGCAAGAATCCTCATTTGACTAATGTAGCTTTGCCTCTCCTTATTTGACTAATGTAGCCTTGCCTCCTCAAATAAAAGGAAATGACACAAAGAGTTGCTCTTGGCATTGATCAGCGACAATGTAGAAACTAGAGAGTTGTGTAAATATCTTATGCCGTAGCTTCTTTTGGTGCTTGAATAAGTGGGAGCCAGAGGAAGACAGAATAAGAATAAAATGACAGAAAGGAAATAAGTTCAGTAAGGTCCTCTCACAAATAATTCTCTTAGGGATTTCCTTTTGAACACGCCTTCTTTTGTAATGGTTTCACATATAATTCAGTTATTGATGATATTTTCTTGCTATCACACCATGCAGCATGACTTGGGACTGAGAAAGCATTAGGTACATGCACTAATGGCATGTCATCAATGTTTAAGTACTAACAGCTTATTGGAGATGCAGCATAGAAAATGGGTGCTGATTAGGTTGCTTATGGGTGGCTGTAGGTTACCTGTACCATTACCATTACTTTGTTAGAGGTGTGGTATGGATAATGGGCATGGACTAGCTTGCATATGCATGGTAGTAGCGTAAATGCTGCTTGCTTGGTGCTTAAGACTAACAACATCACTAGCATATCAAAATGCAAGGTTGTTCTTGAAGGTGAAAGCAATCTTAGATAGTTTTGAGAGTTTGCAATTCTTGTATGGGAAGACAAACATACATTTAAATTTCAAGGGTCTCTGTTTCCTACAGTGTTATTTCCTAAATCACATTCCACAGACCACCTGTATCCTTGATTACTGCTTATATCATCCTTTTATTTCCCTACATTTGTTTGCTTGTCTAGATCTTCGTGAGATTGTGATGGGTTCTAAGCGAGATTCAGATCTTCAAGATTCTCGAAAGTCCTTATGAGTGGTCAGGACACAGTATGAAGATTGGAAGTTTAGGTGGGACTGGGATTAAACATCTGTGATATGTTTTTTCAGGAAAAGCAGACAGAAGCTAGAGGTATAAGAGGCTCATAAATGATCCATGAAAAAGGCATGCCATGCAGATTCCCAGTATCAGTCCAGTGAGGGAACACAGGAAGGCATTTGCATGGCTGGCATGCTACCTAGAACCCAAATGTGAGCAGAGGACGATTCGCTTACAGTTGAGGAGTGACTGGCTAGAGGAGAAAGGTCTTCCCCTGCTGTGGAAGGCATCTTCAATACGCTTATGGAGGTGTGCAGAAAGTTAAGTCAGACTCACAAGCATGGTTAAGCAGTGGACTGGCTTACAAACAAACAATGCAGACAGGCATGACAAACAACGGGCAAGGGTGATCATACCTTAGAGTTCGACTATCATAGCGTTTTCAAATTTTGTTAAAGATCCAGTGGCAATGATCATCTAGGTACAAAATTATATTTGCTCTCACTGTTTCTTGATAAAATCCTTTCGGACTGCCCATTAACCATCAATAATGGAGCAATGTAGGTGCAAGTACCAACCCTAACCACACTTGCTTTCTCCTGAGCCTCTTCTTTTTGGAATATGTCTGGTTTGTTCTTTAGGGTTTGACATATCCAATCAACAGAACACCAACAGCTTCATAAACTCAACAATATACCTATGAGTAGTCGTTTATGATTCACAGCTTTAAATTTGGACAAAATTCGAGATTATGGACCCCCACTAGACTCAAAATCGGTAAATTTAAGCAGAAAAAAAAAAAAAAAAAAAACCCTCCTTTTCTTTTCTTTTCCATGAAAAGATCCCAAACTCATCATTGGCCCATTAAGATCAAGACTTTTGTTGCAAAGCAACTTGTTTCGTAACCAATGTAATCATCCAAAAGCACAAACAATAATGACTAAGCGTACAAGAAAATTCAAGATTCTAAACGAGATACCAAGAAAGAAAAGAGAAAATTCCTATTTTTATTACCTTGCCAACATCCTTGTCGCTGCTCTGGTGGCCGAAGAGATCTGCCATTCCATGTGAAAACCACCTCCAAACGCCGCCGGCATCGATCGTTTCGGGGTTCCCGTCGTCATAGATGCCAGATATTTTTATTACAGGAGTAAGAGAGGGATAGGGGCGGTAACCCGACCGCGTGGCGGCGGTCTCGGGCGCGACGCTCGGGCCGTCCCCGTCGGTCGAAGCACCGCGGCGCGGCGAACAGAGAGGAAGAGAGGCGGTGTCGAGGAGGGCGAGGAGGAGAGCGGACAACCGAATTAATAAGTCGGCGCCCTGCATCCATTTAAGTAATTAAACAGTCAGAAGACGCGAACCGAAGAATTAGAGGCAGACTCGGGTTCCCGTCACCGCGGTGGTCATAAGAGACCTCATCGGCCGCTCCTGGCGACAGGGAGCCTCTCGGTGCCCCGGCGGAACACTGAAGCCCCGCGATCGCGTAAGGTGTTCCATTCATCGAATGGCGTCGGTGGGAATGGCCACGGGGGAGCAGTTTAAGGAAGGTGTTCGTGGGGATATTTTTTTGAGCTGGGCGCGACTCTGGTTTTATGTCAGAAAGAGTTGGGATGACGAAAATGCCCTTGCGGTTAGGATTAAGCTCACGTGGCGAACCTAGGTGGAGTTAATGGGCCGAGGCAGAGACCGGGTGCTTAACGTATAGGGACATCATAATGACTACACCTGTCAAGCAGTTAGATTCTGCCACGTGGACAGTTTGGGTGCGGCTTTAGCATTCACGGGAAGTTAGTTTTTTTCTCGTGCTTGTCGGCTTGGAGGGGATCATGTGGGGATCGAGCTTTAGGAGTCTTAGGTCACGGAAAAGGGTGGGGAATGAAGATACAAGATTTGGCCAGGTGGGATTAAGATTAGGATTAATTAATGTGAAAGGAAGGTGAATAAAGGAGGCAATCTTGTTATGAAATTTAAATTATTAATTAATAGTGTTCATTTGGTTTTTTTTGGGGGGGGAGTGATGACCGGGACGGGGGCTTTCATCTTGTCGAGATATCAATCTGGATTCATGAATGAAATATAAAGTTCGAGGTCAATTAGTTCTTAAATTATTATCTGAAAACTCGAGGAATTGCTCCGGCAAGAAGAAGCTAGTTTGGTAACATTGTGGTCTCCGGCTACCACCCAAGCTCCGAGAAAGTCATCAGTTCCTCCCAGTACTTTTGTTTTACAGCCTTAAAGTTCCCCATGGGTACGCAGAACTTTCCTAGGAAGTCCGAGGAAAAACATGAGCGTTTCAGCCTATGATCATTCCGCCAAAAAAATAAAAAAAGACCAGCCATTTATTTAACCACTCTACGGTCTCACAGGGAAAAGGAAGACTTAGGTCTCTTTTGGTTGAAGGGAACCAGCATAGAAAATAGAGATTTTCATAAAAAAGTATCGCTCATTTGGTTGGTTAGAGATTTCAAATGAGTCGAGTAAAGAAAATTTTTCATGAAAACCTACTTTTCATATCTATACAAAAAGTAGCTATTCACGAACGATAAGAAATAATTATTTTTCCATGAAACAGGAAGTTTATATTAAATCTTATATTTTCAAAAATACCCTTAAACTCATATACAAAATAGCTTTTCTGTTCAAAAATTTATATATATTATATTATAATTAAATTATAATATTATAAATGCAATCATATTATATTTATATTTTTATAATATTTTTATATTATATAGTATTATGATTTTTTAATATTATAATTATAAGATTATAATATAATAATATTAAGGATTTTGCTATGGTACTTTTTGAATTTTTAAATATTAAAAATATCAACCGTTGGATTTCATTTTAAGAAATTTAAATGTATCATTCTAATGGGTTATGTGTATGGCTGATGCAGAAAAAAAAAAAAAAAATCAAATTTGATAGGTTATCTCAACACTTCTTTCTTATGTTCATTGAACAAAGAGCACTACATCATCTACAGAAAAATCTGAATTTTATGAGATCCATTGATGGAAAGAGAGGGAGATGATCGGTAAAACAAAGTTGAGGTAAGGGAGATCTTGAGGATTTCATAAGATTCATCAATGGGAGGGGAACGATGGCCGATAGAACAAAGTTGATGAGGCCAGAGAGTGAGCAATTATGGAAATGAAAGTAATTGGTAAGGAGATGATCTTTTCTAAAAGTGAATTTAAGATTTGAAAGTTTATCGCTTGTCACTATCTCCGAACAACATATGGTAGTAGACTCGAAGAGAAGGGTTCTACCTTAGTGTTTCAAAACATGATAATCAGTTCAATAACCAAAATATCCTTTATTGCTTTAAAGAGTATCATAGCAAAACCCTAATATTAAATTATATTATATTAACATAAAAATAATATTAAGCAATATTTTCATACTTAACAATTAAACATAGTGAGTTTAAGCCGGTCAAACTTCCATCTTATATTTACAGCCATATGCAGTATTTTGTACCTACTTTATATGGGTAATAGCAAGAAGATCATTTTTGGAAAGATACTTGGGTAGAACTTGTCTCCTTATCTTCTTTATTTGACTCTTTTTGTTCTTCAGTGGTGAAGACTAATTATTCAATTGCTTTGTAATGGAGTTGAAGAAGGCTACAATGGTGCATTAAAGATAGGGACCCTTTAAATGAATTGGAAATGAATTGATTGGCTTCTCTACTCAACCTCCTATATGCAATTAGACCCTTAAAAATTAAGAATGTACTAGTTCGAAAGCTCACTAACAATGGACAATTCTATATTAACATTTACTATAAGTTCTTGAACTATAGTGGGCTACTTCAACCTTTCTATAAGGTAACTTAAGTGTAGCTATTCTTTTAAAACTCAAGATCTTTCTTTTCTTGCTTTGAGAAATAGATTGCATATAAAAGAGATCTTATCAAAGAAAGGATGGAACATCAGCAATGACCTATCCATTGTGTAGATAAGAGATGAGATTGTCAATCACTTATTCCTCAAATACTCTTTTATAAGATGTAATCGATTTTTTTTCAAACATCACCTAAATTTCAAAGGTATTCCTTTATATCTAAATTATTTATGGTTGGTCTAGAAGAAAGGAAGAATTCTAGCACAGCTACAGAAGGGCTGTGATCAACTCATCATGACTATTTTTGACAAATATAGATAGAGGGGAACGATAAAATATTCCTTAGAAAGAAGACTTCTATCATCTGCTTAAGGCTCTCTTTCTTTTTCAGCAATAGAGCATTTTATGCAAAATAAGATCTTAACTTAGCCATCAATCCAATCAGTCCTTAATAAATTCTCTGCATTCCTTTAGTAAGATCAAATTTAACACCATTGTCTCTTTCCTAATTTGATTGTTTGGTAGTTTTTTTTTTTTATAAGGGAAAAGTGAGGGAAAAATAGTTTCCCTACCACATTTATTAATTAAGTTGCAATTACATGGTTACAAGGAAGAAGAGTTAAAGAAAAGTAAACACATTGTTATAAGTTTAGCAATAAAAATCTATCCATTTTTAGGGCAAAGATTTCCCCCACAAGCTAAAGCTCGCTAGAATTTTATGAAGTATCATTGATTGTGATGCTTCCTTCTTCAAGAAAATTCAAGCACCTCTCCTTCCACACCTACTATATGAAAGCCATGGCCTGCTAATCCCATATCCTCCTCTTATTGACTGGTACTATCTTTCTCTTTTAATTAGATCAAAGTTTGCTCAAGCTCAAAGGTAGACTGCTTAGTCCCATGCTGGTTGTTAGATGCTCTAACAGCACCCTTGAAAACGTATAATTAATGAACGGGTGTTCTACTGATTTTAGGATATCTTGTGACTTCACTAATGTGTAGCTTATTATAGAGTGCAATCGAAAGAAAAATCTTGATTTTCTCTAAAACAAAAGCTTTTCATACTATCTCATAATAAGGATATTTTATCCCATGGTAATTAAGAAACCTGCAAAGGGATTTAACTGAGTAGCTACCATTTCTACCTAACTTCTAAACTGAAATATCCATCTCAGAAATTGGGAAAGAGGAAGTCATCATACTCTAAAGTGTCTGTAATTGTTGATTCTCAAAGGCTGTAAGGGGGTTCTTGAACTTTGACATGTTAGATAGCACGTGCCATTCAATTGTCTTATCAGAAGCTAATATTTTTTAATTTTTAAATTTTCTCCTCAGAATTTAATATTTTTTATTTTTAAATTTAAAAACCGTACAGTCTGATAACATATCGAGCTCTTTACGGATATCCCTCCGAACCTGAGATGTCCTGAAAACCTAGGCCTCCTCGCATAATTCTAGTAATTATCTTAGTCCAATGGATACTCATGGTTACTCTCTTCTCCTCGGTTATGACTCTTTGGTGACCTTGGACACTGTTGTTTGCCGTCCTACACTGTCTCTCAGTCTTTGATTTTCTGCTTGTTTTTTTAGCTGAGTTCTTCGGTCAGCGCTCAATTGACCGCTCTCCTTGCATCAATCCTTCCACTGTTTGTTATTCGTTATTTTTTCTTCATCAATAAATCAATGGAGAATTCTCCTACTTCCTCATTTACTAGTCCATAAAAAAAAAAATAATAAAGGAGAGAAAGAAACCGCACTTCCTTCCCCCGGTGACCAGCACTTCCGGCAGAATATCATGGAACGGGAGCAGTTGCTCATGGAGTCTTCTTCTTTCTGAACGCAGTAAGCTTGGCGGTGGCTGACCAACTCTTGAGAGTAGAGGCTCGACAAGGGCGGCGGGGATGGAGGCCTGAGGAGGCGGTTCGGGTGCACGTTCAGCGGCGAGACAGGAAGAGATCTTTGGATTCCATCTCAAGCATCTCATTCTTCAATCTCCTCGCCTTCTCCCTCGCAAACCTCTCCTCGGTTGGCGCAGCATCGATCTTGATCGCGGCTATCGGACATCAATATTCCCTCGAATCCTTTTGGTGGAAGATCGTAAGAGCAGAGGGATCTTCAAGCTTCACGATCTTTTTCTTCGCAACTAATGGAACGCTGACACGAACTGAAGAGACGAAATCCAGGACAAAAGAGCAAAACGGCAGCGGAGATGCTTCAAGTTCTGACTATTTGACTGCAGAGATTGCCTGTCCACCTTATTTTTGTCCCTTCCCTATGTTTTAAGCTCTATATTATGTCTTATTATTATTCTCACTGCTGCTAACGGCGACGTAACCAGACAGAGATATGATGTGATAGAAACCCATGCTCTGACGGCTGCTATGCATGGGGTCCATCATTACGTTGAAGGGGTCCACCGTGTTTAGCTCTATCTCGTAAATCTAACAAGTTCATTTGATCAGACGGGGACGATGGGCTTGTTCTTTGTACATCAAGGATCGATGATGGATCTGGCAATGCTCCGATTATGGACGTTGGATTTGGTATCTTAAATCTAACGGTACCGATTGATCAGGGGCGAGGCGGTGGGCTTGCACCGTATATCGTGGCTTGGCTCCTTAACACGCTGGAGTTGGGCTCTATTATTAAGGCTATGTTTTTTTTTTTTTTTTTTTTTCCCAAAAAAAAAAAACAAGAAAAAGATTGGATTATAATAACTGGGCATCAAAACATCTGAAGTGTGCATGATCGCACATTATGGCCGGGTAATTATCACATTATTACAACTTTTATAATGCATGGTTAAAGAATACTTGATAACCTGATATCCAGTCTTCTACATTAGATTGAAGCATGGTTACTTAAAAGGTATGGCCCACTAGTTGAGCCACTAAGCCTAGGCTCGGACCCTTTTTTTTTAACCATGCGCTGTTGTCTATCACTCCATTCCCAGTATTAATTTCATGCTTCTTATAGATCTCTATCTATCTATGAGGTTTCCTATCATTCTACATCACATCATTTCTTGAGCTCATTGATCTAGTAGCAATTGACATGGTGCAGTGTTGGGCTGGCTTCCCCTTGGCAGGCCTTGAATCTAACAGAGGCACAGTCAGAAGGACCTATTGCCTTGTTGATGAGTGCACACGGTTGGAAACTAAACTGGTTCAAGCTGGTTAAAGCTTCGCCTCTTGAAAGAAGGTTGGCCCTACCCCCTCGTAGATGTTCTCAACTGCACTACCTATAACAATTGGAAAATCCTGAGATTACTTAATAGCATTCGAACCATACATTGTTTGACATAAACCAACCACTCTGCTCAAATCCTAGAGAGATGCTTGGAATGCCCAGTTGCCTTGGTCAGTTACATATGATACTCAGTTCAAGTCCAAAGTACATGATAGAATCCCAACCCATTGACATGAGACCTTGGGAAAATAGCTTGCACCAATTAATTCATATTTTACCTACTTGCATAACTAACTTCATTATGATATACTGTACATCTCAACATGCACAATTCATACGATCTGTTCCAAGTGTATCTGATAAATAATTTTGATTCCATCAATTGAGGATGTCTTTTTTTTTTTTTGTTTTTTTGTTTTACACGCATGAATACTCCACCGTAGTTTATAAATTAGAGGGGAGCGGAGTTTGCCAGCGCCTGGTCGTCACAAGCGAGGCTGATAAGTTCTGTTATTAGCTAAAAAAGATCGGCCGTTTTATCAGGAATATTTTTTTGGAGCATAATTTTCCCAGGACTTCCCAGTTCTCGGATGATCCTCCTAAATTAAAGCTATCATGAACCATTTTTCCGAGGTGACGTGAGAACATAAATAAATTTGGCAAGCTCCTGACCTCCTACCATAGCTTATGCAAGAATCTTTCTATAGACTAGAGGCAACAGAGTTATTGGCATGTCTTACGGCAGCTTTGGCCTCGACGACATCATTGGGAGGAAAAATCTTGCTGTTTCCCACAGAGGATTCATTAGCGAACACTGTGGTGCTCTATTAAGAGCCTGATCATATTTGGACTAGCCAGGTGCCGCAGATTGCTGTCGGTTTAGAGCCTATTCTTTTGGAATGGATCAATTGTTCTTTGGAGTTAGCATCCTAACTCTCAGTTCATATTAAACGACTGATCCAATTTTTCAATTCAAACACGATACAATGGAAATCAGCTGGGGCCAACTTGGTTTCAGTCTCTTATTCAATCAGTGGCCATGGCTTGGAGCGGAGTTGTGGCCTCAGCATGACATCACTGAAGATGTCAGGCACTCAACTTGTATGTTGACTTTTTCTTGTCGACGTGGTGTTTGCGAAGCTCGTTACTTGGTGAGGAGGTAGCGGAAAAGTCTTCCAGCTTTTATGAGGCTTTTTAGTGGTTCCTCGTTCGACACCTGGAAAATACTATGGAGGACTCCTGAATCGTATGGATTATTTAATCATTTTACAGTCAATTAACCTATCGTGTTGGCAACAAATTCGTAGCTTTGCTACCTAACGCGAGCATTATTTGTGTACCCGGACGAAATTATGCTTGAAGGTTACCATCTTTCAATTTTGGTCATAACACAATTAGACTAGTAAAGTTCATGTTAAACAGCCCAGAATCCAAACTAAATAAATTTTCTACCATGTTTGTTGAACATCACCATCTCATTCTTTAGCAAAGCAAGCTCTTTCTCTAAACCAAACAAAAGTTTGAACTATTAAACATCTTGTGTGATATCTTAAATTTAATCCCACATTAAATGAAAAAGAAAATGTCATGTGCTTATAACTCAAATCCACTTACTACCCATTAACTTCCACTCAAATTTTTGAACCACATGATTTCGATATGCTAATAAAGTTATTGGATCGTACGTACAAATGGTATTAGAATCGATCTAAGTGTGTGAAAGTTAGAGCCATCCTTGCAGCACTAACGATCCAACTTGAGATAGATTCTATCATCCTTGCAGCATCAATGATATGACTCGGGATAGATTCTATTAGTTTGTGGCGTGCAACAAATACGTCCTATTATAAGGTGGAAAGATTGTGATAGTTGGAGCCATCCTTGCAGTATCAACGATGATGAATACGTCCTATTATAAGGTGAAGAGATTGTGATACCTCAAATTTAGTTTCACATTGGATGGAAAAGAAATGTGTCATGTGGTTACAACTCAAGTCCACTTACTATTCATTAACTTTCACTTGAATTTTTGGGTCACATGATTTTAGCCTACTAATGAAGTTAATTGGGCTAGTAGGTGGGGTTGAGGCATTATATCTGGGTCTTGCAAGGAAAAAAATTTAAAGTCAATTCATCACATCCATCTATTGAGTACGAATTCTCATTAATCTCATGATTTGAACACAGGTAGCCTTCTACCATTGGCACTAGTTAGAACAGCTGCCTGATCTTCGTTCAACGCCATGCTATCTATGTTGTTCAATAGATTTATATGATGTGAGCCCACTTGGATTATTTTTTTTTTCATGTCAACAAAACTAAGATATGTAGCATCTATATCAGATTTTTTTATTATACAATCAGCAATACAGACCTTTTGAACTTGTCTTTGGTTGCAACAAATCGATGGTCAGGTGAAGATAACATGACTCAGAGGTCACAGGGATGGCGTCGGGGAGGCAGCAATTATCTTTCCTTGTAACTAATCACAGGAAAACAAAATATGATAGGCTGGGCATTGACTTTGATGGTTTATTATTGATGCATGTGAAGATGAGATGCTAATTGTTAAGTTGCTGTTTGCAATCAATGCTACAGCATGGGTGGTTTAAAATTGTACGATTGGTGGTCCTCTCAAAATAAAAAATTGATTGATAGGTAGTGGCAATAGAAAATTCCATAGCAATCTGGGACAAAGTATGGATTACGGCTAGGATGCTTCATGGAGGCATCACTTCTGCAATTACACCGTAGGATCCAATCGCAACTGCAATAGAAGTCGTCTACGGAGCATGGGCTTGTTGTCCATGTCCGGGTCGAGTGCATCCAAAACGTTCGCTGGCGCCAATTAAATGATGCCGCTGAAACAATATAAAATCAGGTTGCATTTGGAATGCCCCTGTCAATGTTGGCAAGCTTGACTTAAATTGGTAGGATGGCAATTCAATTTCATAAAAAATCTTGCTGCATAGACATTGGCACAGCTCTGACCTCAATTCACGCTCAACGTTGTTCAGTTGTATAAATTATTGCCGGCCCAATAACCCGTGATCAATATTTGTCTTTTTTATAATTCTATCACCTTCTACTGCCCGCTATGATGCAAGACCAAACCCTTATCTAATCGGTATAGAACAATGCCGTGTTGAGACTTTTGAGAAATTTCTTATATTAATAACCTATCAAATAGTTCAAGCTCCTAAAGAATTTCAACGTACTGACGGAAGAGCAAAAGGAAAAAAAAAGGAAATACGGCATGACAAATGGCAATCGTTCACCAGTTGAAGTACTGAATGAATGACTCGATATTTTCTTCCCCTGACTTTTTTTTTTTTTTTTTTTTCGTCCTCTTAAATGAAGGGATTGGACAAAAGTCGACCGGCATTATTAAGGTGAGGAAAGAAAGAATCAGGCATCAAACTTTTGAATTCCGATGCATGCATCAGAGAGATTTGCATCACAATCACAAACCCCACCTGAATCAGGCATGCAAATCCTGGGCAAACCATACCAAAAGTTTTAAACTCGAGCCCCACATCGCCAATGTGGCTTGGGCTTTGGGTTTCTGATAAGACTAGACCTTTTTGCATCATTGGCTAGACCAGAACAATAAATTGCAATGGCCTAGCAGCCAAGGATTTCCTATACACCTGCTCCCATCCACTCTGTCTTGGGGGATGGACTGTTTGTTGGTTACCGGTCGCTGATTCCAACTCGCTTTCATTACACATCAGATTCACCTAAGTAACGAGATGGCGATGTTTTGCTGATCCAATCTTGCAATGAGTAAGGTGATCCCATAGCTTCCTCCCATTTCATTCGGTGAAGAAACTCCTACCTCCCAACATCCAACCATGGCTTCCTTGTTTCTCTCCCCGCTACTCGCATTTCTAATCGCAGCTTCTCTTACTGCAGTATGCGGTCAGCCCAGACAGACCAATATCTCCTTAGGGTCTTCGCTCTCTGCCTCCATTGATGCCTCGTGGCTCTCGCCTTCTGGCCGCTTCGCCTTCGGATTCTACCCGAAAGCCCAGGGTTTGGCGATAGGAGTATGGCTTGCCACCACCTCCAATAGGACCGTTGTGTGGACAGCCAACCGCGACGATCCACCGATCATGGATGGCTCCATTTGGTTGACCTACGATGGCCGGCTTCTCTGGAATGCCCCTGGCGGCCAAGAGAAGGCCATATCTCAGGCTAGTGAGGCTGTAGCCATGGCTGCGATGCTGGATACCGGCAACTTTGTTCTCTTCAATTCACGGCAAGTGATCATATGGTCTACTTTCAGCTCTCCCACGGACACGCTTGTAGCAGGACAAAGCATGCTGCCACAAACCCAGCTCTTCTCGAGCATATCCGAGACCGATCGATCGACCGGAAGTTATCGGCTTAACAATCAAAAGGATGGGAACCTTGTGTTGTATCCTGCCGACACATCGGATACCGCCGATGACGCCTATTGGAGCACAAGCACCTTCCAGATTGGCTTCCTCCTCACACTGAACTTGGACAGCAATGGTACCCTGTACTTGGCCGGCAACAATGGTAATTTCACCAAGAACTTGGCACAGGCCAAGAATTCCAGTTCTCGGGGTGCAGCTGACATCTATTACCGAGTGACAGTGGATCCGGATGGGATTCTCCGGCTTTACTCGCATAGCTTTGGAAACAACGGCAGCTCAACAACAGTGGTGGAATGGGCAGCGCTGGACAACCGGTGCCTGGTCAGGGGTGTTTGCGGAATTAACAGCTACTGCAGCCTCGGGAGCAATGGAGAGCCCAATTGTCTTTGTCCTCCTGGGTTTGAATTTGTCGACCCGAGCCAGATTTTACGTGGCTGCATGAGGAACTCCATCGTCGGAGATTGCTTAGACGACTCCAGCAGAGGGAACGCAGGACTGATAATGGTTACCATGAGGAACACGACATGGGTGGACAAGCCGTACTCCATTTTGCCATCGACGACGAGCATAGATGACTGCAAGGCCGCATGTCTGCAGGACTGCTTCTGCGAGGCAGTATTGTTCAAGGACAGCACCTGCACCAAACAAATGGTACCGCTGAGATATGGGAGGACGGGGAGCAACGACACTCTGTTCATCAAGGTTGGAGCCACCAATCCTAACCAGCAGGATGCAGTCGATGGAAGGAACAGAAAGGTGCGCATCGATGTCTTGATCATCAGCGTCACTTTAGCTGTCGTATCGGCCATTGTCTTCGCCATTGCTGGTCTTCTTTTCTATAGAAATCGAAAACTTGCTAGATATAGGAGGACAACAGAGTACAGCAACTCAGGTTTCGACGAGGAGACTCCACTGAGATCCTATTCCTATGAAGAGTTAGAGAGAGCTACAGAGAGCTTCAGGGAAGAATTAGGCAGGGGCGCTTTTGGCACTGTGTTCAAAGGGTCGCTGTCCGATGGAGAAAGGATCGTTGCAGTAAAGAGGCTGGAGAAGCTGGTGGAGGATGGAGAGAGGGAATTTCAGAGAGAGGTGAGGGCTATTGGTAGAACACATCACAGAAATCTGGTTCGCTTGCTCGGTTTTTGCAATGAAGGTTCTAATCGACTTCTGGTTTATGAATACGTAAGCAATGGTTCCCTTGCAAACCTTCTTTTCAAAACCGAGACATATCCAAGATGGGAAGAAAGAGTCAAGATCGCGTTGGATGTCGCAAGAGGGCTTCAGTATTTGCACGAAGAGCTTGAGGCCCCTATCATCCATTGCGACATAAAGCCCCAGAACATTCTGATGGACTACTCTGGGACTGCAAAGATAGCGGACTTTGGATTAGCCAAGTTGCTGATGCCCAACCAAACAAGAACATTCACAGGGGTCAGAGGGACGAGAGGGTATCTGGCACCAGAATGGTACAAGAATGCACCAATAACAGTAAAGACTGATGTCTACAGTTATGGAATTGTGTTATTTGAGATCATATGCTGTAAGAGGAACATGGAGTTGGAAGAGGCTGGGCATGACTACACCCTTTCTGAATGGGTTTATCAATGCTTCATGGCTGCTGAGCTGGAAAATTTAAAGATCGATGAAGTAGTTGATAATGCAGAATTAGAGAGAATGGTAAAGGTGGGCCTTTGGTGTGTTCAAAATGAACCAGTCTTTCGGCCAACCATGAAGAATGTGATACTAATGTTGGAAGGTCATATGAAAGTATCACTCCCTCCTCCTCCACCTTCTTTTTCAGCATGAAATGATCTGTTGCCAGTCATTTTTGTAAAGATGATCTAGAATTTCACAAGTTTTTGCATCATATGTAAGTCGATCGTTGGAATGCAATATTTCCTTAATCTTTGTGACTAGTATTATGATTTGTGGCAATAATGACCACAAAAATGCGCTGAATTTGTCCTAGCATTCTAATGTTCATAAGAGAAGCTTTGTGTGGATGACAAACTTCTGGGTCTTAGCTTTCATGGGTTTCATATATACTCTGTTTGAAAAGTTGAATCATAGTTATCTTTTCATTTATGAATATGCTGACTGTCCCATAGAGGAGACATTTCATCAAACAGCCTCATTTAAAACTATGCCAATCCACAAAATCCCCAAATCCAATAAAGAGAATAAAGATATCTCAATGTATGATAATCGCGTATCTTGGACCATCGTAAAACTCTCAAGATCACAAGTAACCAAAAGAGAAAATCAAAAGAAGAAGATCCTTTCACCGATGACCGAGGACAAATGTTATTTTGTTAAAAAACAAACAATGGCTAGAAAACTTCTAGAAGTTAAAGACAGACCATTGGGAATTTTGTTCAAAAGCAAAGAATGGCCAGATAACTTCTAGAAGCTAAAGACAGACCACTGGAAACCATAGTCACAACCTGACATGCAAAGATTTGAAATTCAGTAAAATCTGCAAAATTTGTCAGAAGTTCATAGAGGATTCAGATGAGTTCACAAAACTAAAGAATATAAGCATATTGAAATATTTATATATTTTCAGTTGAAAAAACATTGAAAAAAATGAGAATAATAGACGATAGCAAAATTGAACATGAGGCTACCAACATGGAGCAGCATCAATTCATAATCCTTAAACTATACTAAAGTGGCTTACTTTTTCAATCTTTAATTCTGAAAATAACCCTAATAAGATTCCTCTATTTAAAATATCCCTAAAATAATTATTATTTGATTTCTTTCTCTATAAGTGTTAAAACATGCTAGATTTCTATAAAAGATGGAATTCTAACATTGTTGGAGAACCACTCACGCTAGCTTCCAGACCAAGAGGTGAGAAGATCTAATTTAGCAAGAAACCAGCGAGCTAATCACTTTCATGTCATTTTAGATTTTAAATTTTAGTTAAATTATCCCAAATCTAAAATATTTAGTAGCCATGTGCATCTCAAGTGCATTATAACTGGTTCTTGAAAATGTCTTCAATTAGTCATGAGCAATCAATAAAAAAAAAAAAAAAAAACAGTGAAATCCATGAATAAATCATGTTGATTAGTTTGTATACCAAGAAAAAATTGGAGAATCATCAGCCAATAATTATATAATTTTGAATAATTTAGAGAATTTTATGACTATTGAATGGCAAAAACCCTTATCTCATCAAAGTAAGGTTGGTTCAAAATAAAAACTAAATAGAGAGAGGATTAGGTCATTGCGGTGGGGGTAAGAGCTTTAACCCTGGGCTATGGCTCTCCATCGTCCAAGTGGAAATGGATTCGAAACTGACAATATAAAAAGGGGGAACATTTAGCCAAGAAATTTTAATAAGTTAGGCTTGCTTTGCAAAACATTGTCACAATGAAGGAAGGTCCTGCAGGCCTGAAGCAAACTGAAAGTGCAGTAGAAGAATTTGAGAGCATCAGGCTTAACGCGCTGGAATCAACTAATTAGTAATGGTTCATTGTCAACAGAATTATTTTTAGTGAATTTCAGGACAAAATATGGGGATCAGCCCTCCTGAGGTTTTATTATTGGTAATAAAACAATAAAATCCTCTTGAGATTCAAAGCATACGTGGGACTGATGCCGAAGGATCATTTCTATGCAAAATGCTGAAAAGTTCATTCTAGGTAGAACTTTCCTAGCTCTTGTAAATAAAACTTGTATTGCCTAAACGCATTTCCTTCTGCAAATGATGGAATGCATTTGGTAAGTGACATTCCTAAACACCTATCAGATGATAAGAAACTTACAATAAGATATGTCGGAACTGCTTTTTAGCTTGCAATCTGAAAAGTGAATCGAGTGACAGATTGGCTAGCCAAGGTTCACTACAGCGACAGCTGGGGTCCAGAGCCTATAAATGATCTTAATCTAAATGATGAATGAATAGTTGAGACTCTTTAAGAAGGTGTGTCTTGTATGAGACACCATGATTGACCTAAAACTTCCAGTCTGGTATGAATGAACTGCAAACTTCAACATGGATATAAACAGATTTCGCGGCATCAATCTGGATGTATACATTCTTTGTTCTTTATTTCTTCTTTTGTAGGAAGATATGATGAGGCCAAGTAAAATCAAGATCCAATGCGGGCATCAGACCGAGAATATGCAAGAATATTATATTGGTGAGGCCTAGTCTGATTGCAAGACAGGGGTGTCATGTGGCATTTACACCTGAGATAAATAAAGCCAAAGGAACCTAAAGAGGAGGTTGGACCGCTGACCCTGATATCTAATTCAAACACTGGTCAACCAATAATTATTGATTGGGACAAGAACGCATTGTAGCTGTGGCATGCAGGGAAGGGAAATTCACGTTCCCAAGGAATCTCTGTGCACTCTCTGCAACTTCAGGAGAAAATACTGCCCCTTCTCTCTGTTTCAGAATTCAGCACCCAGACAGAATGATGCACTCTTTGATTTCCTGATAACTATTATATATTCCATCAAAGATGATTGGCAATGTCTATGGAAATCATCTGTTAGCTTTTTATGAATTTTCCTTTCACAAAAGACCATTTAAAGATAGAAAAATCAATATAGGATTGTCATGTAAACACACTCAACATTTTACAACTGTAACATTTTCAGGATTGCCTTCCGTTTTTTTTTTTTTTTTTAATCGAATAGGTTCCTATAGGATCACAATATCAAGTTACAAACATTAAATAACCTACCCATTCAATGTAAACCAATTTGAAGTAGATGTTTACGTACTTCAAGAAAAACAGTCAAGCGAGAAACCAAGAAGGTTGCACAGTTCGCGAAATGAACAAGCAAGCAAAAGGTTAAAAATTAAGTAAGAAAAATATGTTATCATATGGGTGCATTTGTTTCATTCTAGATCAAGTATTGGAAATAAAAAGGTTTCAGACCCTAAGGGATTGGAGCTACTTGCAGCATGAGGCATACGCAGTTGGATCATGGAGGCAATGAGCCATTACAAGGCTAGAAAGAGCCCATTTGATCTAGGGTTAGGGTTTTATCAACGGGACTCAGCATCTATTCGGTCCAAAAGAGGGAAGCGAATGTCAAAAATCGCCCCCTGCTGAAAAAGACGGCGAATAAAATGCTGAATTTTTGACATTAAAAATGCCTTTATTGGCCTTCTTATTTTTTAACGCTTGGCATGATCGCCAAATTTTATTTTTAAAAATCTTTTGCGTCCCCCATAACCATGAAGGCAAAAAGTTTATTCCAAAGCTGGCTCATTTCCATTTATTTATAGAATATAAGCTTGCTAGGAGTCCTGTAAACTATCATCAGCATATAACACGCTTGATGCACTGCATATAATATCTTTTAATTATTTTTAAAATATAATATAACATAATAATATAATAAATTATAATACATAGATGATTTAAATAATTAAATTTTTATAACAAATATTAATAATAATATAAAAACTTTTTGTCATTAATATCAATATCTACATATTGAAGATTGTTCTTTATAGGTTAAATTTGCATGTAAACCATGGCATCATTGGTATCAACCTCGACAATATATTATTTTTTCTCATTTATTTACACTTAAAATATAATATAACAATATAAGAAATTATAATAAATAAAAAGTAATAGCTAAATTTTTATTGTGCACTAGATAACAGATTTTAATGATGTCTAAGTTTATTAATATTGTTATTATTAATATAATAATATATTAAGTAATAAATTTTTATGATGATTAATCACATTAATATACATGTCTCTCAAGAGGGTATGGTTTCTCAAGCATTAATCCATAGTTAAGTCTAAATTTAAGCCAAATGCAATCTCAGAATATGACAAGCCTTTAAAATTTTATGCCAAAATTTTAAGGCAATCACTGAGAATAGCTCTTTATGGTGTATAACAAATTTTTAAAGTGATTAGATGCAATTATTCTAAATATTATTTATTTTATGCAAACATTTAAAATTGAAATTTGATTTTGTTGGTCTAATTTTTGGCTCAAAGAGATTGTTGTGGGCTAACCTAATTAGGTTTTAGGCCAAGCCTAGACTTTAACTCAAGTTGGGCTCGAGCTTAATTTTTTTAAAAAAATTTGGGTCTAAGCCTGATCCAAAACTTGAAGAAATAGTTTGGAAAAGCTTATGGCTTGAAGCTTGGGTTAGGCTGTGGCTCAACTTGGCTTAACCCACTTTCAATCCTATCCATCAGTAATTAATAAAAATAAATTTTTCATCATTTTATAAAATAGTTGATGGCCTTGCACTATTATTCTAATGAAAAAAAAAGAAAAAAAATAAAATTACAATATAGCCCTGCATAGCAGAAATGTCATTAAAAAAAAACACAAGCTGTAACGGGAAGGATCATAAAAACTGGGCTACCATTCAGATGTTGGCGGGGAAGAAACTTGATGGCTGGGCCCGTGTTCCCTAAACAAGCATCATGTAAAATAATGGTATTATGATCTTACGTTTGGAGATAATGGTTTTGCAGTACTATCTTCGCTTTAAAAAGTGTTACGAGAATGAGAATGAATTTAATTGCTCTACCATAAGAAGAGTTTAGGTTTTAGGCACATAGATGAGAAATAACAACGATAACTTGTCAAAGAACTTTCTACAAACACCTTCTGGACAAACATGCAGTCCTACTATAGCGTTATCAGGTATCATGGATGGATAAAATTATAAGAGAGTCAACAAAAGATCATAAAAGAAATCATCCACATACGCATAAACATGAAATTTACATGATGGGCCAAACCATAGCCTATATCCATGGGAGAACAAAGCAAGGGTAGTTCGTTTCACTTTATAAAGAAATTATAAAAATACAAGAGGAGAGTTCACCTCAAAAGCCTTTTTTTTTTTTTTTCCTTCTTTAACTTGGGAAAAAATAGGGAACATAAATAATTTCTGAGGTTCTTGAATAGATTACCAAGTTTTCCAAGAGAACCTAAGACATAAGCTGACCCCTTTTAACCACCATCTCTTTTTCAATTTTGCATTTCACTCTCTTAAAACCATTCCATTTCAGCCTTCTAAGCTAAATCCCACGAACAATGGCAACGTTTAAATCAGTCACCATCTAAAAATCTTAAAGGTAGGTATAGCAACGAAAATGGACTTGAGTTAAATGAAGAGATAGGGAAGGGAATGTGGTTTCACCAACATCTATCTTGGGCTAGCCCAACTTAGAACTCCACTAAAAGGCATTATGTTACTGTGGTGACCATTACAGCATCTTTGAAGCAAGTGCTTTTTGCTGCACATATGGACGATGGGACCTAAAAAAGGGCGTCATGTTGCATTCTTGCTATAATATTCATAATATGATAGAAAAAAAAAATGATATTGTTCGGCATTTACACAATTCATCTTAGTAAAATAGTAATTTTAAATTTTAATATTTTAATTAACTACTTTTTTTAAAATTTACTAAAGCGTAATCTGGGTTAATATCACCATTATATTTTTATAATCAATTGTTATTTCTCACTACAACAATACAACAGTTATAAATTTAAAATCATATAACTATTTTTTGAATAGAGATGTGTAATCTCAAATAATTATAATTAGATAAAATTGGTAAGTGACAACCTTATTATTTTAAATCTTGAAGAGTCCGAAGACTACTTAAGCTCGTTCATTTTGGCTTATGCTTAGTGGAGGTTCTTTCAAATGGAGGTAGTAGGTACTTTATTACTTTTTTTAATGATTTCAGTAGGAAGGCATAAGTTTATTTTTTTAAACATAAATCTGAAGCTTGTGTTGCACTTAAAAGTTTTATAGCTTATGTTAAAAAGTAAAGTGATTGTTTTATTAAAGTTCTGAGGACTAATAGAAGTACTTAATATATTGTTTGTGATGATTATTTGAAGAAGCATAGCATTTTTTTGATGCTTAATTACTAGGTATACTCCTCAATAAAATGGAGTGATTGAAAGAAAAAATAGAACTACTATGGAGATAGTCATATGTTGTATAATAAAATTTTTTTCAAAAACTTTTGGGCGGAGACAATCGCTTGTGCCATATAATTTTAAATAGATGTTCTATAAGGAGTGCTCGTGACAAAACCCCTCAGAAGCTTGAAATCAAAGAAAACCTAATATTGAACATCTGAATATATTTGGTTGTGTTGCCTATGCACATGTGCCTGATGAATTAAGAAAGAAGTTAGATGACAAAGCAGAAAAGTGTATTTTTATTAGCTACAATAATGAGGCAAAGAGTTACAAGTTATATAATCCAAAGACTAACAAGGTGATTATCAGTCAAAACATGACTTCTGATGAGGATGATGTTTGGGATTGGATAGTTAAAGAAAAGAAATCGTTACCAGTGCCACCGGTTGCTGTTGATAGAAAAATACAAGTCCAACTCCTGCAAAATAATATGGTGTCTCCATCAAATGTGCCACCTACTCTTGTAGAATCTTCTAATCATCAGCATCGTTTACCTACTGCTTATAGGATTATGTGATGGGCAAAGATGATGACTCATCTGATGATGGTACAGTGTATTTTACTCTATTTATAAACTATGATCTGTTATCATATGAAGAGGCTGCTAGTAATGATAGTTGGGTTCAAGCAATGGATGAGAAGATTTATGCAATTGAAAAAAATAATCCTTGGGAGCTTATTACTCTTTCTAGAGATAAGAAGCCTATTAGTGTTAAGTGGGTATATAAGAGAAAGTATAAGCCAAATGGAAAAGTAAATTGCTTCAAAGCAATATTGATTGTAAAGGGTTATAAGAAAAAGCCAGGTATTGATTATTTTGAATTGTTTGCTCCAGTTGCTAAACTTGATATTGTTCATATAATTATTTTTCTTGTTGCTCAAAATCATTGAAAAAATTTTAAATGGATGTGAAATCTGCTTTCTTGAATGGTGTGCTTGAAGAGGAAGTATATGTTGAACAATCTCTAGGATATGTGAAGAAGGGGGAAGAAAATAAAGTCTACAAGTTGAGGAAGGCCTTACATGGTTTAAAATAAGCATCTAGAGCATGGTATACTCGGATTGACTCATATTTCCTTGATCATGAATTTCATAAATGTTCCTATGAGCATACTTATCAAGTCCAATCAATGGGATGATGTTATCATTGTGTGATTATATATAGATGATTTGATTTTCACTGGCAACAATTGTAAACTATTGATGAGGTTTAAGGAAGATATGTTTGCTCAGTTTGACATGACTAATATGGGATTAAGGTCTTACTTCGTTGGTATTGAGGTGATTTAGACTCATGATAGTATATTTATCTCTTAGAAGAAATATGTGTATGATATTTTGAAAAAATTCAAGATGGAAGCATGAAAGCCTATTTTGACTCTAGTTAAAAAAGGCTGAAGCTTGTGAAAGATGATAGTGGTGAGTTGATTGATTTAATAAATTTTTTAAAAAAGTAGAAAGCTTGCAATACTTGACTCTACCAGACCTGACATTATGTATGGTGTTGACATTATCGGCCGATTTATAAAAACTTCACATTAGTCTCGTTTGTAAGCAGCAAAATACATTTTGAGATATGTCAAGGGTATTCAAAGCTGTTGACCTCGCATTGATTTTGATGATCACAAAATAATTAAGTAGCTTACTAATGACTTTGGTAAAGAATCACTATGACATATAGGGATACAATAGTCACCAAGAACACATAAATGGATTCCAAGCTTCAAAATGAGTCTATGGTTCAAGAGAAAGAGTTCCAAGATCTGAGAAGGATGATTCAAGCTCAAATTAAGTGAAACTCAGATGTTTGGCAAAGTTTTCAAATAAAGAAAGTCCAAGTTTTGAAAGTTATGGTACTTATTCTCCTTGGTACAATGAGTTTTCTTATCCGTGGAATGATTTTTCAAGTTTTGGAGACGTTAGTCAACTCCCACGGTAGCTACTGAAACTTGAAATGAAAGTTTGAAGCCTTTAGCTAACCCACATATAAGCTATCAAGTCAAAAATGTGTCACAGAAGGCTTTACTGAGAAAATTCATGAGTTAGTCGGCTCTAGAGTCAACTACTATGGCCATACAGTGAAGATGCACAAGTTAATCGGCTCTAGAGCTGACTACTGTGGCAAACACAGAGAATTTACCTGTGTTAGTCGGCTCTAGAGCCGATTAACCTAGCCTGGGATGGGAAAAATCCCAGGTTAGTCGGCTCTGGAGCCGACTAACATCCTGAGAACTTATGCAACGGCTAGTTCTGACATTCCAACGATCGGAAACGGCTACTCCAACGGTCCAATCCTTCAACAAACTATAAATACAAGATTATAGGATGGATTATTAAGAGATTAAGTGGATTTTTGAAGGATTACAAGTGAGAAAAGGTGAGATTTATCAAGTCAAATCCAAAGAGTTTTCGACCTGTTCCAATTTTGAAAAGTTCTTATTGCTGAAGTTTGAAAATTCATTAAAGCCTATTCAAAGCTCCCACCAACCATTCCATAAGCTTCATCAAGTATTCTTAACTCAAGCATTCAAAGAAGTGAAGCTCATTCAAGGAAGAAAAGCTTCAAATCTGTAAAGTGTTCATTATTGCTTTTATTTGCTCATTAAGGTGTTGTACTTGCGAAATTTATTTCATCTTGTATCCTGTTGAGTTTCAACTTGGTTGAAACTTGTGTAGGGTATGCCAAACCCTTAATTGATGGTTTGTAAAGGCTCCCTTGTGCTTGAAAACAAGAAGCTAGCTGTGTAAGGTAGGTTGTAATCGTTGAAAAATGATTAGTGGAGAAAATTTTCAAGGGGTTCTTGGGGAGTGGACGTAAGTTCAAGGGTTAGCACCAAACCACTATAAATCTTTGTGTTTGTGTGTGTGTGCCTACTGTTGATCTTGTGGTTTGACATTTTATTCACACACAAGTTTATTGTTTTGCAAATATTGCATATTCTTGTTAAAATTTTTTAAAAGAATCCAATTCATTCCTCCTCTTGGGTTGCTTAGCTAGGCAACAAAAGCGATGGTATTCTTTATTCTTATGTGGAGTTTGTTGGATATAGAGATAGTGACTAGACAGGTGTAGTGAAAAGAGAAAAAGTACTCCTGGCTATGCTTTCGATCTTGACTTAGGAGTTTTTGCTTGGTCATCTTAAAAACAATAAGTGATTGCTCTTTCTATTACTGCTGAGGCAAAGTATATTCTAGCTGTAAGCAATGCTACTTAAGCCATATAGTTGCTAAGAATGCTTAGTGAGTTACATTATCAATAACATAAGCCGACAAAGATTTTTTGTGATAATAAGTCTGCAATTGCATTGATAAAGAACCCAGTATTTCATGGTCACAGTAAACATATTGACATCAAGTATCATTATATTCGTGAGTTGATAAAAGATAAAGATATTATGGTCGAGTTTTGTTATTTGAAGATCAAGTTGCAGATATACAAAGCCACTTAAAGGGTAATTTGTTTATGAAGCTTAAGAGAATAATGGGCATGATGAAGTTTGAAAAGCTTGATTTAAGGGGAGTTATTGGAAATTAAACCAAGCTTGAAGTTCTAGTCCAAGATATTATTTAATTAGGAGTATTCTGCTTAGTTGTTAAGAAGATTTTTAATCTATAAATATGAGTCTATAAATTAAACCAAGCTTGAAGTTTTATCATTTTTGAATTTTTTCTTAGTCTATAAATATGAGTGTCTGGCTACTATTTATAAGAGCGTTTGGAAGCATGTGAGGGCTATAATAGTCTGTAGTTGGCTTATTGATAGGCAGTCTAGTGAGTTCTAATTTATTAATAAAATAATTTTTTTATTATTTTTGTGTTGCCTACGGAAGGTAATATGCAAGTGCCTCTTCCTTCAGCTCCAACTTCTTTTTTGTTTTGAGACAATCTGCTGTAAGAATCGCCAGTCTTTTCTTTGAAGACCTTCAAGAATTTCTGGCGCTGGAGTTTACGCAGAAGCTGACACTGTTATAGAATGTTGAGAGTTGCAAGATGTATTTAAGTAGTCGTAGGGTCCAAGCTTTTTATGGGGGGAAGAAAACGTTGTAGCTTGAATCTTTGTTATAATGGAGCTGAAAAATCCAAGCTTAGCTTGCATCTTTTTGAAAAGCTACCGAAAGATGGATCTTTGGTTTTCATTGTATCCGATGAGACCCAATGAAACGTGTTTGTATAAAAGAGTCAAATTGTCTCTGTTGGAGTTACAGTTGCCTAATGTCATTGTCTTGTTGCATCAGATTGATTATTGTTGAGCAGGAAGAAAATGGTTAAGTTTTCTACTTCGTCTTTAAATGAATGTAGAATAAAGAAGGCCCCTATGGAAAAATGATAATAAAGCATTGGAAGAGTAGCAGCAGTAGATGTCAACAAAAGGTTAAAAAAAGCAGCAGTGAAAGAGAAACAACAGATACTGCCAACAAAAGAGTAATAATTGTAACGAGTAGCAGAAAATTATCAAATAGCATCCCTGCCCCACCATGGATCGCAGACCCTAACTAAGCACCCGAGCTCAAAATTTTCAAAGTTTCCCTTCAAGAAAGGAAAAAAAAAGAACGTAGAAAAGCATCAATTTGTCTTTTTTTTTATTATTATTTTTTTACTGAATAAAAACAGTATCAAACAAGATCAGTTGATGCTTTAGAGAAAAGCGAGGTGACGAATTTTATCACCCTGATATGACGTCCTTGACATAAGAAATGGACGGCCAAAATAGGTGTCTTTCCACGCAGCGAATTCCATGGATGCGATACCAAGAAGGTGGCGGCCGTGACTACAAGGCGTCTCTAGTTTTGGGATGGTCTTCTGGAACTGGGCCTTAGACCGTAACTCCCGTCTTTAGGGCTGGTGGAAGGCTTGGATTGGCCTGTGGCCGATCGAATTGACCCAATTTTATGCCGGATCTGGAGGTAGGATCGGCCTAATTCAAATCAAGCTCGGACCGTTACTTATCCCAACCCAAATGAAACCTTAAGCTTGAGCCTAAAGAAGATTGAAATATTAACATTTAATAAAATCAGGATATAATTCAAATCTAATCCTAAAAACTTAAAATGCGTGAGCTTTTTAATTTTTATAAAGAACTTTTTATCGATTATGTAATTATTTCACCAATTAAAGTACTGAATGAATGACTTGATATTTTCTTCTCCTAATTTTCTTTTTTTTTTTTTTTTCTTCCTCTTAAATGAAGGGATTGGACAAAAGCTAACCAGCATTATTAAGGTGAGGAAAGAAAGAAGCAGGCATCAAACTCTTGAATTCCGACGCATGCATCAGAGAGATTTGCATCACAATCACAAACCCCACCTGAATCAGGCATACAGATCCTGGGAAACTAAGGTTGACTAGATCAAACCATACCAAAAGTTTTAAACTCGAGCCCCACATCGCCAATGTGGCTTGGGCTTTGGGTTTCTGATAAGACTAGACCTTTTTGCATCATTGGCTAGACCAGAACAATAAATTGCAATGGCCTAGCAGCCAAGGATTTCCTATACACCTGCTCCCATCCACTCTGCCTTGGGGGATGGACTGTTTGTTGGTTACCGGTCGCTGGTTCCAACTCGCTTTCATTACACATCAGATTCACCTAAGTAACGAGATGGCGTTGTTTTGCTCGTCCAATCTTGCAAAGAATAAGGTGATTCCATGGCTTCCTCCCATTTCATTCGGTGAAGAAACTCCTACCTCCCAACATCCAACCATGGCTTCCTTGTTTCTCTCCCCGCTACTCGCATTTCTAATCGCAGCTTCTCTTGCTGTAGTATGCGGTCAGCCCAAACAGACCAATATCTCCTTAGGTTCTTCGCTCTCTGCCTCCGTTGATGCCTCGTGGCTCTCGCCTTCTGGCCGCTTCGCCTTCGGATTCTACCCGAAAGCCCAGGGTTTGGCGATAGGAGTATGGCTTGCTACCACCTCCAATAGGACCGTTGTGTGGACAGCCAACCGCGACGATCCACCGATCATGGATGGCTCCATTTGGTTGACCTACGATGGCCGGCTTCTCTGGAATGCCCCTGGCGGCCAAGAGAAGGTCATATCTCAGGCTAGTGAGGCTGTAGCCATGGCTGCGATGCTGGATACCGGCAACTTTGTTCTCTACAATTCACGGCAAGTGATCATATGGTCTACTTTCAGCTCTCCCACGGACACGCTTGTAGCAGGACAAAGCATGCTGCCACAAACCCAGCTCTTCTCGAGCATATCCGAGACCGATCGATCGACCGGAAGGTATCGGCTTAACAATCAAAAGGATGGGAACCTTGTGTTGTATCCTGTCGACACATCGGATACCGCCGATGACGCCTATTGGAGCACAAGCACCTTCCAGATTGGCTTCCTCCTCACACTGAACTTGGACAGCAATGGTACCCTGTACTTGGCCGGCAACAATGGTAATTTCACCAAGAACTTGGCACAGGCCAAGAATTCCAGTTCTCGGGGTGCAGCTGACATCTATTACCGAGTGACAGTGGATCCGGATGGGATTCTCCGGCTTTACTCGCATAGCTTTGGAAACAACAGCAGCTCAACAACAGTGGTGGAATGGGCAGCGCTGGACAACCGGTGCCTGGTCAGGGGTGTTTGCGGAATTAACAGCTACTGCAGCCTCGGGAGCAATGGAGAGCCCAATTGTCTTTGTCCTCCTGGGTTTGAATTTGTCGACCCGAGCCAGATTTTACGTGGCTGCATGAGGAACTCCAGCGTCGGAGATTGCTTAGACGACTCCAGCAGAGGGAACGCAGGACTGATAATGGTTACCATGAGGAACACGACATGGGTGGACAAGCCGTACTCCATTTTGCCATCGACGACGAGCATAGATGACTGCAAGGCCGCATGTCTGCAGGACTGCTTCTGCGAGGCAGTATTGTTCAAGGACAGCACCTGCACCAAACAAATGGTACCGCTGAGATATGGGAGGGCGGGGAGCAACGACACTCTGTTCATCAAGGTCGGAGCCTCCAATCCTAGCCCGCAGGATGCAGTCGATGGAAGGAACGGAAAGGTGCGCATCGATGTCTTGGTCATCAGTGTCACTTTAAATGCCGTATCGGCGATTGTCTTCGCCATTGCTGGTTTTCTTTTCTATAGAAATTGGAAACTTGGGAGATATAGGAGGACAACAGAGTACAACAATTCAGGTTTCGACGAGGAGACTCCACTGAGATCCTATTCCTATGAAGAGTTAGAGAGAGCTACAGAGAGCTTCAGGGAAGAATTAGGCAGGGGCGCCTTTGGCACTGTGTTCAAAGGGTCGCTGTCCGATGGAGAAAGGATCGTTGCAGTAAAGAGGCTGCAGAAGTTGGTGGAGGATGGAGAGAGGGAATTTCAGAGAGAGGTGAGGGCTATTGGTAGAACACATCATAGAAATCTGGTTCGCTTGCTCGGTTTTTGCAATGAAGGTTCCAATCGACTTCTGGTTTATGAATACGTAAGCAATGGTTCCCTTGCAAACCTTCTTTTCAAAACCGAGACATATCCAAGATGGGAAGAAAGAGTCAAGATTGCATTGGATGTCGCAAGAGGGCTTCAGTATTTGCACGAAGAGCTTGAGGCCCCTATCATCCATTGCGACATAAAGCCCCAGAACATTCTCATGGACGACTCTAGGACCGCAAAGATAGCGGACTTTGGATTGGCCAAGTTGCTGATGCCCAACCAAACAAGAACATTCACAGGGGTCAGAGGGACGAGGGGGTATCTGGCACCAGAATGGTACAAGAATGCACCAATAACAGTAAAGACTGATGTCTATAGTTATGGAATTGTGTTATTTGAAATCATATGCTGTAAGAGGAACAAGGAGTTGGAAGAGGCTGAGCATGTCCACACCCTTTCTGAATGGGTTTATGAATGCTTCATGGCTGCTGAGCTGGATAATTTAAAGATCGATGAAGTAGTTGATAATACAGAATTAGAGAGAATGGTAAAGGTGGGTCTTTGGTGTGTTCAAAATGAACCAGTCTTTCGGCCAACTATGAAGACTGTGATATTGATGTTGGAAGGTCATATAAAAGTATCACTCCCTCCTTCTCCACCTTCTTTTTCAGCATGAAATGATCTGTTGCCAGTCATTTTTGTAAAGATGATCTAGAATTTCACAAGTTTTTGCATCATATGTAACTCGATTGTTGGAATGCAATACTTCCTTAATCTTTGTGACTGGTTCTATGATTTGTTGCAATAATGGCCACAAAAATGTGCTGAATTTGTCACAGAACCTAGCACTCTAATGCGGATAAAGAAGCTTCGTGTGGATGACAAACTTCTCAGTCTTAGCTTTCATGGGTTTCATATATACTCTGTTTGAAAAGTTGAATCGTACTTATCTTTTCATTTATGAATATGCTGACTCTCATAGAGTAGACATTTCATCAAACAGCCTCATTTAAAACTATGCCAATTCACAAAATCCCCAAGTCCAATAAAGAGAATAAAGTCATCTCAATCTATGGCAATCACATATCTTGGACCATGGTAAAACTCCCAAGATCACAAGTAACTGAAAGAAAAAATCAAAAGAAGAAGATCCTTTCACTGATGACCGACGACGAATGTTATTTTGTTAAAAAACAAACAATGGCCAGAAAACTTCTAGAAGTTAATAGACAGACCATTGGGAACCATAGTCATAAACCTGACATACAAAGATACTGCAACCATAGAAGATTTTAAATTCAGTAAAATCTGCAAAATTTGTCAGAAGTTCATAGAGGATTCAGATGAATTGACAAAACTAAAGAATATAAGCATATTGAAATATTTATATATTTTCAATTGAAAAAATATTGAAAAAAATGAGAATAATAGACAGCAGCAAAATTGAACATGAGGCTACCAACATGGAGCAGCATCAATTCATAACCCTAAAACTATATTGAAGTGGCTTACTTTTCCAATTTTTAATTCTAAAATAGCCCTAGTAAGATTCCTCTATTTAAAATTTTCCTAAAATAATTATTATTTGATTTCTTTCTTTATAAGTGTTAACACAAGCTAGGTTTCTATAAAAAATGAAATTCTAACATTGTTGGAGGACCACTCATGCTAGCTTCCAGACCAAAAGGTTTAGCAAGAAATCAGTGAGTTAAATACTTTTATATCATTTTAGATTTTAAATTTTAGTTAAATTATTCCGAATCTAAAATATTTAGTATCCATGTGCATCTTAAGTGCATTATAACTAGTTCATGAAAATGTCTCGAATTAGTCATAAGCAATCAATAAAAAAAAAATGTGAAATCCATGAATAAATCATGAGTGCTTGAAGAGCTGTTGATTAGTTTGCATACCAACAAAAAATTAGAGAATCATCAGTCAATAATTATATAATTTTGAATAATTCAGAGAATTTTATGACTATTGAACGATGAAAACCCTTCTCTCATCAAAGTGAGGTTGGTTCAAAATAAAAACTGAATAGAGAGAGGATCAGGTCACTGCAGTGGGGGTAAGAGCTTTAGCCCTGCGCTATGGCTCTCCATGGTCCAAAGTGGAAATGGATCTGAAACTGACAGCAATAAAAGAGGAAATATTTAGCCCAAATATATATATATATATATATATATATAAATCCATGTTAGCATGCATTTAGGCTTAAATTGATTGTGTACTGTATAAATTTTTAATATTTATATAGAATTAAAAACTAAATAATTATTTTTGATTAATTTTTATTTTTGAATGAGGTTCTTAGCCATTGCATTTAATAATAATAATATTATTATTTACAGTTGGGAGAGTAAAAAGGTTTTTTTTTTCTCAGTTAGAAATGTTAAGCTGGAAAACCTTAGAATTACGTCATTCAAATGACTAAATATTTTTCCTACTTTAGAACTCCGAGATGGACCGACAAGAAGACAAGCATTAATACCAGTTTATCCATTTGAGGTTAGCATGCCCTTTCATTTATTTAATTTCGTTTATTTAGAGCTACAAGATGCCTCTAGGACTACAACGTGTCTCTAGTGTTTGGATGGTCTCATGGAACTGGGCCTTAGACCTTAACTCTCATCTTGAGGGCTGGTGGACCCAATTTTATGCCAGATCTTGAGATAGGCTTGGACTAATTCGAATAGAATCTATACTTAAAGTTAGGGTAAAATTTCAAATTAAACCTGGACCGTTATTTACCCCAATTCAAATCCAACCTTAAGCTTAAAATATTAGCATTTAATATGTCTGGGTATAATCCAAATTTATTCCTAAAATCTTAAAATATATAACCTTTTTAATTTTTATAGAGATTTTTTATTAATAATATAATTATTTTGAATGTTATTTATTTTTGTGCAGGTATTTCAAATTTTTTTTTTTTCATCCTAATTTTTGAATAAAATAAGTTGTTGTGGGTTGATCCAAATAGGTTTCAAATTGAGTTTAAGCTTGGGTGGGAGACTAGATTTTGAAGTAATTTTTGGATCTAAGCTCGTTCTCAAGCTAGAAAAAAAAAATTTCGAGCTAGACTTAAATTGGATGACATCTTTTTCTGATCCATTCCCCTTTTAGCCCTATGGCATGAATTGATCGAGACACGTCAAATAATTTTCTAATACTAAAATTTGTTGACAAAAGAGGTGCCGTGCTGTTTCATGAGACACCAAGATTGATCCTTTACAAATAAAAAGAAAAACCGGTACGTATAAAATTTTTTATCAAATTAATCCATTAAATCAATTTGAAAAGTGGTGTCCGATTGGGTGTCAAAGGATCATACGCATGAAAGAAATGCATCTACGGATCCAGCATCTCGCTTCTATAAATGTTGTAGTATGCAATTTGAATACGTTAGCGTTCGAGGAGGACCACCGAACACGCGGGTTTGAAGCTCTCTTTTTGTGAACGGAAAGGCAAAGAAGTTGTTTCTCTGGATGTAGCCTGGTCAAACAAGAAGTTAGAGGGGGATGCAGAGAATGGGAGCGTTGGGCATAGCGGAATTGACTGGGACACGTGTAACAATTTTTAGCACTAGGAATGGTGGGAAAAAAAAAAAAGAAGAGAGGAGTGTCGTGCTGTCAACGTTCGAATTAATCCATTCAGTCAATTTGGGAACTAGCGTCAGGTGACAAAGGTCATACACATGATGTCATATAAGTGAATACTTGCATCCAGAGATCCAGCTCGCTTCTGTAAATATTGTAATGTGTGATTTGAATGTTCGTGCCCGTGAAGGACCGCCAAGTGTGGGTTTGGATCCCTCTTTTTGTGGCTGAAGAGGCAAAGAAGCTGTTTGTTTTGCGGGATGTAATCAATCAAACAAAAGAAATACTGGGTTGGAACGCAGGCCTTGGGCAAAAGAGATATTGAAAGTGGGTAGGTGTTGGGCAAAAGATATATTATTGGAAGTGGGTAGGTGTTGGGCACAAGAGATATTGGAAGTGGAACGTAGGCCCAACTTGGACTTGGACCTCTCTTTTTGTAGTTGGAAAGGCAAAGAAGCTGTTTGTGGATGTAATCAAAACAAACAAAAGAAATATTGGGGATGGAACGTAGGCGTTGGGCAAAAGAGATATTGGGAGTGGAACGTAGGCCCAACTTGAATTTGGACCGCTCTTTTTGTAGTTGGAAAGGCAAAGAAGCTATTTGCAGATGCAATCAAGTCAAACAAAAGAAATATCGGGGGTGGAACGCAGGCGTTGGGCAAAAGAAATAGTGGGAGTGGAACTTGGATTTCGAACGGCCACAAGATTTTGAATGGAGGTGGAACTGGGATTTTGAATGCGGGTGGAACGTAGACGTTGGGTAACGGCCGCAAGATTTTGAATGACCGCATAATTGCAGTATGCAAGCCCCGCAACTCGTTCCTTCAGATTTTTGTCTTCTCGGCAAAAGATTAACCGACTTCAAGGCGGGCATGTCACAAAGCTATTGTAGCGCCCACAGGCATGGGCATAACGCCTGCGAGCGAGCCAAAGAAGAAGGCTGTTACGCCGCTTCCTCCCTGGATGCATGCAATCCCCTGTTCTCCATTCATCTAAGGGTCAGGAATGATTTAAAACACACCTTGAATCCTTCCTCCTCTAATTTGTGCACTCTCCAAAGGTAGAGTGGAAGAAGATCAGAGAGGCTCTTTTTGGCTTCTCCGTTCGGCTTCAAAACTAGGAGGGAATCAGGGAGGTCGCCGGCACCTCCACCGCCCCGATGTCGGTCTCCAACAGGTAACCTTCATCCTCCTTCCCATATGATCTTGCTTAGGGTGACGGAATCTAGGTTTTGGCCATCCATAATCAGTGTATTTTTGGGATTTAAGGCTCTAACCTTAGCTTTGAATGCCTCTATTCCGATTGAAAACAGGGGCAGCGACTTTGGTGACTTCTCCCTCCACTCTGGCGACACTTTCCGGCGAGTTATCCCCACCCTTTCCTTCCTTCTTCCATAACCTTGCTATTGAATGGTGCGGGATGGGCTTGGTCACCGGCAATCGCAGGAGTTGAGCGTAAAAAGGGTCGGCTGCCTTGTTGCTGTGAGTTTTGAGGGCTCTAATGCCCTCTTATATGGTGTTTGAAGTTGGACTTCACTGAAGGAGGGCTCTCCTCTCCCGTGTGGGAGAAGCATGGGCTAACCGGAATCCCTTCGGCGACCCTTGGGATGAGCCACGATGGCCGCACCTGTGCTTGCCCACGTTCGACCTCCAATGGCTGTGCCTTGGACACAAGCCCAAGAAATAAAGAAGGACCTGAGTAGAAAGTAGTACTTGCTGGCTTATCCTAATTACTTTAAGGTTGCGTTTGATAGCCGATAATCTATTCAGATTATCGATAATTTAAACCGATCCCATCAGATAACTAGATTTAGTATATTTTTTTAATGGTAATCTATTTTGTAGTGGTAATCTGGATTACCTCTGATGAGGCAATCTAAATTGCTTGAGGAAGGGGTGGCTATCCAGATTACCGAAGATGTGATAATCTGATAATAATTTTTTTGGACAAAAATGCCTTGTCCCTTTTTCTTCATGAAAATAAAACCCATCCTTTCGTATACTTTTCCTCTTCTTCCTTCACCGTGCTTACCCTACTCCCACTCCTCTTAGATCACCGGTGAGCTCCCCTCCCATCACCTTCGAGAAGATCGCCGCCGGTGAGGCAATTCAGATTGCAGTGGTGTTTGTTTTTCCATAAAAAGCATAAATAATGGATTTGTTTTCCACTCCAGGTGAGTTTTTTTTTTCCACTTCAGATCTTAAGTTTTTTTTTTTTTTTGATTTTAATGCAACTACATCGTGGTGTTTGTTTTTCCATAAAAAGGTTCCCTTCCAGATGTCGAGGTTTTTTTTGATTTCAATGGAACCACAGCGTGGTGTTTGTTTTTTCATAAAACAGTAGAAGTAGTGATTTTTTTTTTTCGCTCCAGATCTCAAGTTTTTTTTGATTTCAATGCAACCACAGCATCGTATTTGTTTTTCTATAAACAGTAGAAGCAGTGATTTTTTTTTTTCGCTCTAGAACTCAAGTTTTTTTTTGATTTCAATGCAACCACAGCGTGGCGTTTGTTTTTCCATAAAATAGTAGAAGTAGTGATTTTTTTTTTTTTTGCTCCAGATCTGAAGTTTTTTTTTTGATTTCAATGCAAGCACAGCGTGGTGTTTGTCAAATAGTATTTTTTTGGCTCTAGATCTCAAGTTGTTATTTGATTGCAATGCAATCGTAGCGTGGTGTTTGTTTTCCATAAACACTAGAAGCAGTGATTTTTTTTTTCCGCTCCAGATCTCAAGTTTTTTTTTGATTTCAATGCAACCACAATGTGGCGTTTGTTTTTCCATAAAATAGTAGAAGTAGTGATTTTTTTTTTTCTGCTCCAGATCTGAAGTTTTTTTTTTTTGATTTCAATGCAAGCATAGCGTGATGTTTATTAAATAGTATTTTTTTGGCTCCAGATCTCAAGTTGTTATTTGATTGCAATGCAACCATAGCGTGGTGGTTATTTTCCATAAAACAACACAAATCAGTGGTGTTTGTCAAATAGTGTGTTTTTCGCTCCAGATCTCAATTTTTTTTTTTTTTAATTGCAACGCAACCATAGCGTGGAGTTTATTTTTCCATAAAACAGCACAAATAGGAATTTTTTTTTCTGCACAGATCTCAAGTATATCAATTTTTAATATTGCCAAACATGTAATAATATATCAATTTTTAATAAATTTGATTTAGGAGTATTTTGGGAATTTGATGTTACATTACTGGTAATCTGGTTGTCATACCAAATATAGTAATCAATATTATTGTAACATTGCCTGTGTATACCAAACACAGTAATCAACATTACTGACAATCTATCCAGTGGTAATCTATTTTGCAGGCAATCCATATTACCTTTAAGGATTATCTGGTGATGCACCAAATGCAACTTAAGAGTTATTTAGACTTGATAGTTATTAGAACATTTATTTTCTTAATGTTATTTAAGTTGTAATAAAAATTTTATTTCATTCTCTATAAATGCTAATTCATAATCTCTTAGATAAATGATAACTTCTATTATTGAACATCTTGCACGCTTAGATCTAGTGGGTTGTTACATCCTATATTCATCTTAAGATCTAGGCATGACAATTATAATGGTATCAGAGCCAAATTTGACCTTAGGAATAGACTAGGATAAATCCTAGTAATAACTGCAATTAAACATTAATTAACTTATTATGAAAGCAAGGAAATTATAATCTAATCTTTGAAATGCATGAAATAATTGAAATGTGTAAATGATATGAAGTTTATGTTATAAATGGTGCATCGTCCAAGGGAACCACAATCTGGCGAGGGCTCCGATGCTGGCAACCATAATCAGTATGGAGGCTAAAGCGGGTTGGGCGGATCAGGCTTGGCTAATCCAATAGTGAGCTTGCAAAGGAATTTTCAAATAGAGATTATGAACATGATGCAAGTTTTAACTGGGGTGATGTAGCAGAAGTAGCAGATATAATAGTAGCAACAGCACTAAGCCCAGCCGAATCAGCCATAACAGCCTCGTCAAAGGGGAAGCGGTAGATCTCTGAGCTTAGGAGGTTGGCCCTTGCTCCCTATACTGGCTCTACAACCCCTCTATATGCTGGGAACTGGATAACAGAGATGGAAAAAGCCTTCAGTGTCCACAGCACCCCAGAGGAGGAAGAGGTCAAATATGCCACATACCTCCTGCAGAGTGATGCTTTCAACATGTAGCGGCTTAAGGAACGGAAGCAAGGAGGCAGAACATTCTCTTGGAAATAATTCAAGGAGGCCTTTTTCGATAAGTATTTTCCAAAGAGTGTCCGAGACCAGATGGAGAATGAATTCATCAGGTTGGAGCAGCAGAATCTGACTGTAGCCTAATATGAGATCGAGTTTACCAAACTGGCTCGGTTTGCTTTTGACCTAGTGGCTACGAAGGATGCCAAGATTTAGAGGTTTGTCTAAGGACTGAAACCTTGAGTGAAGCAGCTGGTCTATGTATTTGAGCTACCCACCCATGCAACTGTTGTTAGTAAGGCTCTATTGCTGGAGAGTAATATGAATAATGTGTAGTGGGAAAGGGATCAACAAATGAAAAAGAAGAGGACCTTTCCTGATCAGGGTTTAGGTAGTCTAAGAAAAGAGGTTTGTTCCGTTCTCTATCTAGTCAGAAAGGTAATGAAACTCGATGCCTTCACTATAGGAAGAACCATCCAGGCAAAGACTGTCACAGATTGACTGTTGTCCGCTTCATCTGTAGAAAGATGGACACTACCTATCCATTTAAGAAGGGTCCATAATCTTCTTCAGATCAAGAGAGGAGTCAACAACAGCCCAGAACTCAGGAAAAGGTTTATAATCTTACTCAGCAAGATGTTGCTGCCTCTAACTCAGTGGTTACAAATAAGTCTATTAATTTAACGTTTTAATAATTTAAGTATAAATGAATGCAATGATATCATGTATAATAAATAAATCTTGAATGATAAAAAATAAAGAAAATCTTATGATTAAATTTAATGACATCTAAGAAGTGGCAAATTTTCTGATCAAGTATGATAAAGCAACCAACTCTTTTGCTCACATCTTAGTTGACCCAAGTACCACATACACATTCATGTCACATAGTTTGATTGCCTGGAATGAGTCTTTGACATCTGTTCCACTAGAGCTAAAATTGCATATTTCTCTTCCTAATGGAGATGTGCTGGTAGTGAACTCTGTGTGTAGATCTTACCTTGTAAATATTGATGAAAGAGATTTGGAAGCTGATCTGCTTATCCTTCCATTAAGAGACTTTGATGCAATCTTAGGGATGGATTAGTTAGCATCATACCATGCTTCAGTAGACTACTTCAAAAGGAGGGTAATTTTTAGAATTTCTAATCAACTTGATTTTAGTTTTGCTGAAAGCAAGGAGAATTTTGCATCAATGACAACAAACATTGATCCATGCTTCATTCCGCAGTGATAGCAAATGTACATAACTAATCTAATACCTTTTTAATATTATCATCATCCTTATTGTTTATCGATTCTTAATTTATAAATATGAATTTCAATACCATTCTATCATACCATATAAAATTTTGATTATGTGTATATAATTGATAATTATATAACATATTTCCATCATTATAGCTTTTCATATTTAAACAATATGATATGACTATCACATGCATTAAGAAAACATATGTGATCATACTAATAAAATTTTTACAACAAATTTTTATGTATAGTTATCATAATATCAATAAAGATGTTAGAGGAATTCTTACCTATATTTGTAGCAAATCTAAGCTCACTTTCTTTGGACTTCAATTACCATCTACCCATATAGACCTGTATTTGAATTCTTATTTCATGAATAAGTTCTAAGTGGCTTATCGCAGCATGACCACAAGGTCTTTGTCAAAGAATTTGGCACCTCCTACTTATGATGACATATATGGATCGCTTTCACCAATGACAACTATGATGGCATCATGTTCAATCCATTTAGCTTTTTCATAATAAAACATTGTAACATATATTATAAGGGCATTAAAGAAAATCACTATTTTCTATGTCATTTCAGCATCAAAGAGGTGAATCATAAATAACCACATCATAGATAAAATAGAGGCAGGATTCCTCCATAACAACCAATACAAGTTATGCCTTTCCAATACCTGTCACATATCTCCTTAACATAGCAGGTGGAGAATTGATGGCCCTTTGAATAGATTTATTAGCATGCTCTCCTCAATGGCAACTCCACCCACCTGCTACCAAAACTTCAAAAATGCATTAGATACATGTGCTTTGAATAGGCAACTCAAGTAAACGTTTGCACTTCAAAATATTATAGGGTATCATGGACCTGGTGTGAGACTTAGTCCTTTTGGGCTAGCTTACTTTAGATTAAGATTTAATTTGACTATATTGAGTTAAAATAAAAAATTATCAAAAATTATATAATTAAAATTTTTTATTGAATTTATATCCATGATATCTAGTATTAAGCTAGATTTTTAACACATCTTGAATTACTTAAATCGGAGTTCGATTGAGAAAGTTAGGTGCAATTTTATGAATATATATTAGTGCTGACGAAATTTTGAGAAATTATGAAAATGTCAATTAAAATGATAAGGGTTATTTTTGATTTTTTTATTCAAATTTTTATATTTCAAAATCATGTTAGATGAGTTAGAAGTTATTTTTGAGTCAAAAATCTATTTTAAATATTTAATGAATATTTATCTTTTTAGATTTTCTTTAAAAAATTAGAATCTTATAAGAATTAGGAAGTCTATTGATTTTTAAATATTAGTATCCATAAAATTTAGGAAACTCTTGGCTTTAGAAAATTTCTTTATAAATAAGGTTTAATTGAGGCCTTTTAATATCAAATCAATAGTTCAGAAGGATGTGAAGATTAGAGGATCAAAAAGATTAATGAAGCCCTTAAACGTTAAAATCTGAGGATTAGTTTTCATCAATTTTATTAGTTCTTACCAATTTTATTGGAAATGGTAAGTAACCTGATTATATTTAGAGTACTTTTTAAAATTATATAAGATTTGAATTTCAGAATTTTGTAAGTTATCTAATTATAGTTAGAGTTTTTTCTCAAATTATATAAGATTTGGATTCCAAAGTTTTGTAAGTAATCTGATTATAGTTAAAATATTTTTTAAAATCATATAAGATTTGTATACTGATACAAGAATCAGAATCTAATTGAAAGAAGTAAATTGGTAGATTGTACTATGCCACAAAGAAGATGGAAATCAGAGTTCGATACTCCAAAATTAATTTATGACTAGTGTAGAAGGATATTTGCAAAAGTCAAAAGGCTTTCTGAAATTGTTCATCTTTTAAATTAGAAAACATGAAGAATATCAGATTTTGGAAGGACTCTTGAGTTAGGCCAATACCTTTAACATCCTTATTCAATGGTTTATACCACAACATTACTAAGAAAAATTGTTTAGTGGCTTTTCAATGGAATTGGCACTCTTGCTGCTAGAAAATCAAGCTCTTTAGCCCTATTTCAAGAAAGAACAATAATCAGTTTAACTCCCTTATGGATTTGATTGCTCCCTTAAAATCTACTAGAATTGAAGATACGCTGAAGTGGAAACTTAATAGCTCTGGTATTTTCTTTATTAGCTTCTTCCTTTGATTTGGCCTTTTTATAAGATTGTATGGAAATTTGCTATGCTATTAAAAGCCAGATTTTCTTATGACGAGTTCTGAGGAACATATTACATACTAGGGAGGTTTTTACTATGAAAGATTGGCCGATAGGTACTGAATACTCCTTTTGTGGAATTTCTCTTAAAACTATCAATCACTTATTTCTAAGATGCCCCTTTGTCAAAATAGTATGGCTTCTTATTAAAGAATTATTGAATTTAAAAAGATGGCCTTCTACCATACAGGATCTATGGTTGAGTTCGAGGAAAAGATTTATCAAAGCTCGCTTTAGAAAAGCATGGGATCAACTCTCAAGTATGATTTGTCGACAGTTATGGTTGAAAAGAGACTCTAAAATCTTTCTTCAAAACAGTCATTCTCGAGCACAAAATCCTTCATTACTTCCAATCCTGATCCACCTTATATTCAGCAGTGGCAATAGTCAACAACCATCAAACACTATCGCAATTACTTTTACTGATACTGAAAGTACCTTCCCAAGTATAATCTTGAATTTCAGCTTAATTCTATCCATCGCTTATATTTTCCTTTTTTTTGCCCTTTTTCTTATATATAAATGATTGTAAATAATTATTATATTATAATATATTTATGGGAAGCTCGTGACTTCTCCATCCTTCCGTAAAAAAAATGAAGAGAAAATCAGGACCCACTACATTTCTACTGGAAGCTGATGAGCCACCTACCTTACCTTTTATCTTTATCAACCTGCCATTAAGAGCAGAAGGAAGTAGGTAACCACGCGAAGCTATTCCAACACATAAAGCGATCCAGTTTGATCAATGATGATGACAAACAGCTAAAATCTAATATCTAGTTAGCTACAATTAGATCTAAATAAGTGAAAAAAAAGTCTCATCAAATTACACCTTAGGAGAACCTATGCATGGGAATAGAGCAGAAAAGTTTCCCTTTTTTTCTAAGGAGAAAAGGAGAGTATAGAGTAGCAAGGGAAAAATGATAAGCAAACTTATCTTTTTCGAAGACAATAAGCAAACTTATCAATACCAAAACTTTTTACATAATTTTTTTTTTTACATTTTTTTCGGATGAAAGCTACCATCTCTATTAGGAAGGAATAGAATGACTTTTCCATTAGTTCACCAAGAAGCTTTGGAGCTTGCATGAAGCATTAAAGGAAAACGATCCATGTATGCACTGCGTTTTAAAGAGGAATGAAAGGGATGGTACCTGAGAGCTAAAGGATCAATTAAAGAGCTGGTTGAGTGATTGTTGTATTATTCTAGCAAAAGAAAGAAACGGTTGTTTTATTAAGAGAAATGGTATGCAGCACCTCTCGATTTACCAGTCTATTTACCACTCGATGTGTCAAGAGGGGAATGGTGCAACTCACAAGATGACCGTGTGAATCGCTAGGCGCTGTGTTAGCGCAACTCTGGAATAGCATTTTTTCTTTTATTAAAATTGAATAAGCGAAATACCAATCAGAAATAACTCATGCTGTCGAAATTTTGCCCCGTTAATTCAAATGATGGTCCTCCTGAAAGAGATTGGAACTGCAGTTGCCTCCTGATGCGGGAATTCGATGCAATCAAATCAGAGCTGCTTCAATTAGAGCATATAAACATGGCATTCACAAACAATTGCCTGTCTTGGATACAGTCAAGACGAAGCAGATTCCTGAGCTCGTGTGTTAGAAGCTGGCTTAGAAGCTTTTGTTTACGTCTAGTAATCAATGCTCCATGAGATTTGAGACCAGCTAACATTGAAGAAATCGCATTTGCACCTTATCATGGCTTAGAAGCTTTTTTTGCCCATTTTCTGAAGAAGAACGTGAGCCCAACAACCTCAGCCACAAAGTCGTTGCGTTTACTTCTGGTCAACCCAAAGTCTCTCATCCTTATGACTGAGTCATTACCAGTTTCTTTTGTTCCTTTCAATTACATGCTATCAGTCCACAACAGCCCAACAACCTCAGCCACGGAGTCGTTGCGTTTACTTCTGGTCAACCCAATTGTACCTTTCAATTATATGCTATCAGTCCAGAAAAGAATGCTTTGTCCTTTCTTGGTCATTTTTCTCTAATGGCTTCAGCAAAATCCTACATGTTGTTCCTCTCAATCTTTTCTCTAGCATTTGTACTGGGAGCAGCTCAATCAAGGCAGTCCAACATAAGCTTGGACTCCTCTCTCCATCCCTCCACCAAAACTTCATCGTCATGGCTCTCACCGAACGGACATTTCGCCTTTGGATTCTACCCAGAAGGTACCGGCTTCTCCGTCGGAATATGGCTCGGGGGATCTTCAAGAAACATCACTGTCATATGGACGGCAAAACGAGATGATCCACCAGTGACCAAAGATGCTGTATTACAGATAACTAATGAAGGACTCAAGCTCCTCCTAGAAAACTCCGAAGAGAGACTCATCTCCCAGATTTCCACCGGCACCTATGCTTACTCTGCTTCCATGCTTGATTCGGGGAACTTTATCATCTATGACCCCGAGTTCAATGTCATTTGGGAAAGCTTTGACCATCCAACTGACACCATCATGGCAGGTCAGGTGCTGAACTCTGGATCTGAGCTCGTTTCCAGCATGTCTGAAACCGATCGCTCAAGTGGGAGGTTTTTTCTCGCCATGCAGGGTGATGCGAACCTCGTTCTGTATCTGAAGGAACCATCACCAGCTCCAGCGTATCCTTACTGGGCCTCCGGAACATATGCAGGATGCTACGACAGCTTACGTCTCGATGATAATGGTTGGTTGTACCTGGCCGGTGTCAATCTCACAGACACGTACAATTTAACGAGGGGTTTCCCCAGCAAGGCAACGGCAGTTTATCGTGCAACGCTTAGCATGGATGGGATCTTCCGATTATATTGCCACGATTTCCAGTCAAACGACGAACCAGTTTTAGCTGAATTCCCAAGGGCGCCGAATAGCTGCCAGGTCAAGGGAATCTGTGGCGTGAACAGCTACTGCAATTCCACAAATGAAACAACAGCGGTATGCTTATGTTTGCCTGGTTTTGATTATCTTGATCCTAATAATACATTCAACGGATGCAGAAGGAACTTCACGATCCCTGATTGCGACTACGGTAATGATAACACGATATACATGTCTGCTCTGGAGGATGTAACATGGGCGGACGATCCCTATACTGCAGGAATGTCCGCGACAAGCAAGGACGATTGCAGTGAAGCGTGCCGGAAAGATTGCAATTGTTATGCCGCTCTGTTTCTCCGAGGCAACACATGCAGTAAACTGAGATTTCCATTGAGTTATGGGAAGAGAGACAGCAATGGCACCACCACCACATTCATCAAGCAGGTTAATATAAGCGCAAAAGGAACACCAGTTAGTAGCCCTGCAGGGAGCCCTCCTGCTGCAGTTCCCGTTAAGAAAGAGCATAGCGCTAAGATTTTGATTGTGCCAATGGCTGTTATTGCTGGTATAGCTTCCACCTTGGCTGTTTTAATTTTCTTTGCTTATAGGCGTCTAGCTGGAAGGTACAGAAGAACGAGGAGAAATAAAGAGCCAAATCTGGTGGACGAAATAGCACCCAGATCCTTTTCTTACCGTGAGTTGAGGGAAGCCACAGATGATTTCAAGGAAGAGATAGGTAAGGGAGCCTTTGGAACTGTTTTCAAGGGGACTATGTCTGGTGGTGAAAAAGCAATTGCTGTGAAAAGGCTTGACAGGTTGGTGGATGAGGGCCAAAGGGATTTCCACACAGAGATGAGGGCGATTGGAAGAACTCACCATAAGAACTTGGTAAGACTGCTCGGGTTTTGTGATGAAGGCTCTAACAGGCTCCTAGTCTATGAGTACATGAGCAATGGTTCACTTGCAGACCTTATATTCAATACTGAAAGCCGCCCTCCTTGGGATGAACGGGTAAGAATCGCACTGGATGTTGCCAAAGGAATTCGTTATCTGCATGAAGAGTGTGACATGCGCATTATGCATTGCGACATAAAGCCTCAAAACATACTGATGGATGACAACTGGACAGCAAAGATATCAGATTTTGGATTAGCAAAATTGCTAACACCGAGTCAAACCAGAACATTTACACGCATTAGAGGAACAAGGGGGTATCTGGCACCAGAATGGCACAAGAATGCACCGATATCGGTCAAGGCAGATGTCTACAGCTTTGGCATTGTGCTGTTAGAAACCGTATGCTGCAGGAAAAATTTAGATTTGGAAGCTGAAGTGGATGCAATTGTTCTTCTGGACTGGATTTACAAAAGCCTTCTAGCTGGAGAGTTGGACAAGCTGGTATCTGATGAAGTGGATATGAGGGAGTTGATTAGGCTTGTGAAAGTGGGGTTATGGTGCACTCAGTCTCAACCAGCTTCTCGGCCAGCTATGAAGAATGTGGTGATGATGCTGGAAGAAAATATTGACATATCCCTTCCTCCACCACCTGATTGTAACTCCTGATCAGCAAATACCATGAAGCTACTTCAAGGCCCCTCACAGTATGCCTAGTGATATCTGTTCCCAATAAGCAATGTTTACTCTTGTGTTAAGAAAACATGTTTTCCCTTTTGTGTGTCTTGTATTCATGGTACCTAATAATGCAATATAATCATTGTATCTTATGACAAAGATGAATGGTAGTTTTAATGTAAATCATTTGAAATGATTATCTGAAGACATACTGTTATAAAATTAGGTGCATCCAGAGTGTTATATTGTTGGCATTTATCTTGGAGATTTCAAGTAAAATTTTGTAGAACGATGGTAAGGTATGCATGCTAAGCAATAAAGAAATTATATAAAAACTACTTAAATATGATAAAAATAAAAATGTTAAAATAGATATATAATAAAAAATAAATAAAATAAAAAGATTAATATATTACGGGCTTAGTAAAGTTGCATAAATAAAGGATTAAGTAATAGAAAATTGAATAAAACAGTAAGGTTATGAATAATGAAGATCTAAGAAGGCTTCGGTAAGAAACAAATACTTTAATTTGCATTGAAGATGGCGAGAAATGAAGGAGAAGTCATAAGATGAATGGAGATTGTTTGAAAGGATACGAAAGAATTTAGAATAACATTAGAAACATCCTTAAATAGAAATATTTAGTGAATGAGGATTTATAATGCTAGATAATTGGTAAAACACTTGATGATTATGGCTATATAAAGTATGGTTATGAGTATTGTCACTTCATTTCATAACCTTTTATGAGTCTTAGTTTTTAATCGGTCCCCTGACTAGGACAATGCTCCACTGGATCCCAATATTAGGCCACAAACTACCACCATCCTTTGACATCAATTTAAGACAAAGTCAAGTGACAGATATATCAAGATATCCACAAGAACACAATGCAGTACAACAGCAAAAACGCAAGTAGGATGCAACACGAAACAAGAAAGATAAGTAGGGTGCAATTAATATATAACGAAGTTTGCCACCCTCCACCCCCCCCCCCCGCAAGCTGATCTTGAACCTAGTCCAAGGATATCGCAACATAGCCACATACTCTTAAATGACTTCAAGATTCAAGAGCATACAAAACTTGCTAAATCTCAACTCATATAATTATAGAGAACAATATTATATAAGCTAAAATCTCATTATATCATTCAACAACACAAATCATCATGTCTTAACAAGCTATGTTCATATGGTCCAAAAACATAATGTCTAAAATCCTAAAGGAAACTATCTAGAAGTAAGATGGGACAATATCTAACATCACTCCTGTAGCTCTTCCCCGAGTTTTTAGTTTATGAGATATGCATCCTCCTCTACAAAATGGGTGGGGAGGTGTAATGAGCTAAAAGCTCAGTAAGATTTTTACACATACCATCATAAATATGCTAAATAAACAGTTTAATATAATAATATATGCTAGTACAAAAGATATCACAATATATATAAACATACCAAAAGATATCACAATATATATAAACATACCAAAAGATATCACAATATATATAAACATACTTGTTGACAACCAAAAAAAATCCATTTATCTCGATAAATACCAACCAACAGGATAACCACCACCTCATCAGCAAGATGACCATAGCCATATCCAACCATCCATGTGATCGCAGCCACATCCAAACCATCCATCCATGTAACCACAGTTACATTCAAACCATCCAAGTAACTGCAACTATATTCAAACCATCCAAATAACCGCAGCCACGTCCAAACCATCCATCCATGTGATCGCAGCCATATTCAAACCATCAAAATCATCACTGTGACCACAGCCACATCCAAACCATCCATCAATGTGACCGCAGCTACATCCAAATCATCACTATGACCGCAACCACATCCAAACCATCCAAGTGGCCTCTTCACATCCAAACCATCTATCCATGTGACCGCAGCCACATTCAAACCATCCAAGTAACAGCAGCCACATCCAAACCATCCATCCATGTGATCGCAGCCACATTCAAACCATCCAAATCATCACTATAACCGTAGCCATATTCAAACCATCTATTCATGTGACCGTAACTACATCCAAATCATCATTGACCACAATCACATCCAAACCATCCAAGTGGCCTAAGCCATATCCACATCATCCAAATCCCCACACAATACTGCTGATACATACTGTCACATCCAATGCTAGTATTATGTATTGAACAACCTAACCTGGCGATAACTCTACCGTTCAGATTGGTTTACATACTAGTGCCCAATATGATAAACTCAGCCATATCACTCACTATGATATTATTCTACCCAGCCTCCTTGGCCTTTATGCCTCTCCCTGGACCACCGGTATAAGCGAATGAGGTTCAATCCTCATCGATAGAACTAGTACCACGTATCAACAGTACCCTTCATGCACATCTACATCAGATCCCAAACCAAACCACAACATACAACATCCATCATAATTCCACAAACCATACTCAAAAGCTCGAATTAGTTCTAAAGTCACATATAACAAATAATATACGATTACATATAAGCAATTTCATAATAATCCACATTGCTCAATTTAAATCATGCTGAGAAACCATAATTATAACATGATATTTGCTAGCATGCAAGACAAGATAAAATATTGCATTACGGTAGGTGTAGAACTCCTACCTCAATTCACTATTCCAATTAACTAATTAATTTACTAAAATTTATAATTAAAAAATTATCATTTTTGCCCCTCTAGCATAAAATTCTAAAATGACCATTTTATCCTTCTAATTCAATGACCATGATCTAATCCAAAATTTAGTTATTTCTAATCTTCGCGCATTTTCACAAACTTAACTATATTTACAAAAATGCCACTACATACTTATGGCTAATTACCCTACTTATCTTTAATCTTTATTCAATTTAGATAGCACATCAGAATCAGATTTATTGATCATTGCCATGGTTAAGATGATAAGATCAGATTAGCTCATTAGAATTTTAAAATAAATAGATTCTTTAAACTAAGCAATGCTTTTATTTTATCTCAAACACTACTGTAAGATGATCTTAGGTGAAATAAAAATCAGATTAAGCTACTCTGCACTGAGATTGAATCCAATTGAATCAGATTAGCCAAATATATGAATTGGATCAGGATATTCATTAAAAATCACATGAGCTATATTAACTAGTTTATTGAGCTGAACCAGGTTCTCAGTGGATCAGGTTCGCGCCCGGTTCAAGAGAAGGCCACAGCCTTCTTCTCCCACAATTCCTCCCGTTCCCAACTTCATCGCCCAGCCGACCTACTTAGCAACGAAACAGGGGAGAGGGTTTTACCAGAGTGGATGGAGCGGCTGCGGCGACGAAGAGGAAGGGAGGTGGCGGCGGTTCTTGGTGGCCGCAGCGAAGGAAGAGGGAAGCCGCGATGGTACTCGGTGGCCGCAGCTGAGGAAGAGGGAGGCGGCGATGGATCTCGGTGGCCGCAGCTGAGGAAGAAGGAGGCGGCGACGAGATCCAAGAGAAGGAAAGAAAGAGGACAATGCAGTCCTCCACGGCGGTGGCAGAGAAGACAGCGGAGGGTGAGGGTTTTGTAGAGGGAAGGAGGAAAGACGCCGATGGCTCGGCCCCTGCGACGTCGAGAAGGGAACAAAGGAGAAGGGCCGAGGTCGATGACTGCGACGGCGAGATGAGAAGGAAGGACCGGCGGTGCTCACAGAAGAAAAGAGAGTGCAGGGGAAGATCGGCGCCAGGATCGGTGGCGTTCGGCGACGAGAAGAAAGAAAGAGCAAAGAAGAGAGAGGGCAGGGGAGAGGCGATGAGGCCTGCGACGGCGACACCGGCGACGCTCGGCGCTCGGCGACAGAAGAAGGCGGAGGAAGAAGAAGAGAATAAAGGCGCGGCGGCGTGGAGAGAAGGAGGGTGGCAGAGGTAGAGAGCGGATCCTGAGAGGGAAGAATGGGGAGGGTTTCAGCCGCTGGTTGAGGCTTTATAGACCAACAGAATCCTGTTACCAATTTTTTTGATTAGTTTAGGATTAGTTACTAATCTAATCAACTGTTAGCTCTTAATCTAGTTTTATTTCTTAATCCTCACAAAGTTCTTTTGTATTAGTTTCATGACCAACATTATCAATGGAGGTATGAAGCATTAGCATGCAATTGGACACAGCACCACCAGTCAAAACATAAGTTTTTCATTTTTTTAAACATTTTCTTTATTATATATTACGAAAAATATAAACCACTAATGCTACGACAATCCATATATGCATGCATAACAAATTTTGCAAAACTATAACACAGTTTCATAGGAAAATCTTTATAATTATGGGACCAATAACATCACCTAGAAATGTTATAAATATATTTCAAAAAATCATTTATAGTGGATGCATGCCTAAAAACCCTATAATTTTTTTGCTTTGATCCCGAGATATTGGAGTGCGCCCTAAAGCACGCAGTAGTGCGATGACAAAAGAATGGAGGGAGGAGAGGGCACAGGTAGCAAGATATGTTTCGCCAATTTTCTCTCTGAAAGTGATGCCATTTCTAGGCACAAAAGCTTGAATTTTGATCTTTTGGCCCTTCGGGAGCTATATGTGAGGATGTGTGACAAAGGCTCTCACAGCCTCAAACTAATGCCGACGAGAGCCATTCTTGCACTCGATAATCCTTGGCACACACTTTAGCATCCTTACCCCTTATAATATATTGTTTAAAATTATAGCAGTTTATTATAATACAAATAATGGCAATTATTTCTATTTACATATTTTTGAATAAAATAATATTTTTTCCAAAATACAACAAAGTTTTTATCCTTTTTTTTTCATGAGAAAATAAATGATTTAAGAAATACTTTTTTATTAAGTAAATGGTGCTCTAGATAGATATGCTGAGAAAGAATAACAACCCTTTCTTCCCAAGATCCAAAGATGAAGAGGAGGCTCTGGATCCTCTGATACTCCAGGATTTCATGATCATGCTTCAAAGGAAAACATTCAGCACGTACCAAGGGATGGTCTGAATAAGAGATGGTGAAGTGAGGGTGTGAAAGCTTGATGCTAGAAAGAAGAGTAGCAGCAATCCATGTGATATTCGACTGAACACTCCATGGTAAAAAAGATAGCATTCTAATACAGCACTAGAATCCAGATCCCTTGATTTGTGATGCCAAACCTTAACAAAGTAGAACAGAGATGCATTTCTTTCATTTTCATTTTTTTATTGCAAACAGGGGAGCTTCTCACCATTTTATTAAATAGAATACTTATAAATAAGCGGGGTATGTACAAATGGCCCAATCAACTTTGAGGTGGGTGTATAGAGATGGCTCAACCAATTTTGATTAAAGTTTAGCATAGATTTTAGTAGCTCATAGGCATTTTTACAAGAGATATAACTCTAGGGCGTCCTTAGGCTTTTCACAAGAGATACAACTCTAAGATTAAAGAAAAAAGAGTATTTTTTTTGGATAATGCCATATAAGGATGAGAATTTGGAGGAGAAAATTTTAGAGTTCTCTTTTCTTTAGATATACCACTAAACAATAAGAAGCGATTGCTCTCTCACAAGTCTCAAAGAGCTGGGAACCTTCTTTTTCCTTTAAATAGTTTAAAGGTGATACAGGTTATAAGGTGTCATGTGGATGCACCATCAGTCGCATAACACTATCCATAATGTCTTAGTGAAAGGAAAAACACCAAGAGATGCATTTCTAAATTGATAAAGTTAAAAGAAGACCACAAGACAACGATCAATGATCTGATTAAGAAGCTTGAGTTGAAACCTTTAACTTCTCCACCTTATGGAGAGTGTCAATAACCTCCTGTTGGAGAAGGAAAACTCGCATGCATTTCCCCACTTTAGCGACACGAGTTGAGGAACAGGGTAGAGCAGCGGTAATGCGGCATGATGTAGGGAATAAATGTTGCATTGCGTGTCCTCTTTCCATTGGAGATGGCAATGGAAATATTATTGCATTGAAAGGAGGATATTTTGATGTGTAAACTTAAAAAGCGGATCATGCATTGGGGACAAATTTTTGGCCGCTCCGAATCTCTATACAACTTCTTCCATGCAACTTATATTTCAGTAAAAAAAAAAAAAAATTATATTTTTCAATTAAGTATTATCTAAACAATACTTAGATGAAAAAATATTTTATTTAAATAAGTGACTCTAATACCTGTTACTTATATTTTTTTTTATATTATAATTTTTTTAGATAAATTGCTTAGGGGTGACCGTAGGTTATCTATACCATTACCATTACTTTGTGAGAGGTGTGGTGTGGACAATGGGCATGGACTAGCTTGCATATGCATGGTAGCAGCGTAAATGCTGATCGCTTGGCGCTTGAGATTAACAACATCACTAGCATAACAAAATGCAATGTGAGAGAAGGCATGTTCTTGAAGGAGCAAGCAAGCTTAGATAGTTTTGAGAGTTTGTAATTCTTGTATGGGAAGACAAACAAACATACATTTAAATTTCAAGGGGCTCTGTTTCCTATAGTGTTATTTCCTGTATCACATTCCACAGACCACCTGTATCCTTGATTACTGTTTATATCATCCTTTTGTTTCCCTACATTGGTTTGCTTGTCTGGATCTTCGTGAGATTGTGATGGGTTCTAAGTGAGATTGAGATCTTCAAGATTCTCGAAAGTCCTTATGAGTGGTCAGGACACAGTATGGAGATTGGAAGTTTAGGTGGGACTGGGATTAAACATCTGTGATATGTTTTTCCAGGAAAAACAGACAGAAGCTAGAGGTATAAGAGGCTCATAAATGATCCATGAAAAAGGCATGCCATGCAGATTCCCAGCACCAGTCCAGTGAGGGAACACAGGAAGGCATTGCATGGCTGGCATGCTACCTAGAACCCAAATGTGAGAAGAGGAAGATTCGCTTACAGTTGAGGAGTGACTGGCTGGAGGAGAAAGGCCTTCCCCTGCTGTGGAAGGCATCGTCAATACGCTTATGGAGGTGTGCAGAAAGTTAAGTCAGGCTCACAAGCGTGGTCAAGCAGTGGACTGGCTTACAAACAAACAATTCAGAGAGGCATGACAAACAACGGGCAAGGGTGATCATGTCTTAGAGTTCGACTATTATAGCGTTTTCAAAGTTTGAGAATTTGAGAGTGCAGTAGAAGAATTTGAGAGCATCAGGCCTAATACGCTGGAATCAACTAATTAGTAATGGTTCATTGTCAACAGAATTATTTTTAGTGAATTTCAGGACAACATATGGGGATCAGCCCTCCTGAGCTTTTAGTATTGGTAATAAAACAATAAAATCCTCTTGAGATTCAAAGCATACGTGGGACTGACGCCGAAGGATCATTTCTACGTAAAATGCTGAAAAGTTCATTCTAGCTAGAGCTTTCCTAGCTCTTATATGCAAAACTTGTATTGCCTAAACCCATTTCATTCTACAAATGATGGAATGCATTTGGTAAGTGACATTCCTAAACACCTATCAGATGATAAGAAACTTACAACAAGATATGTCGGAACTGCTTTTTAGCTTGCAATCTGAAAAGTGAATCGAGTGACAGATTGGCTAGCTAAGGTTCACTACAGCGACAGCTAGGGTCCAGAGCCTATAAATGATCTTAATCTAAATGATGAATGAATAGTTGAGACTCTTTAAGGAGGTGTGTCTTGCATGATACACCATGAGCGACCTAAAACTTCCAGTCTGATATAAATGAACTGCAGACTTCAACATGGATATAAACAGATTTGCGGCATCAATGTAGATGTATACATTCTTCGTTCTTTATTTCTTCTTTTGTAGGAAGATATGTTGAGGCCAAGTCAAATCAAGATCCAATGCGGGCATCAGACCGAGAATATGCAAGAATATTATATTGGTGAGGCCTAGTCTGATTGCAGAACTGGGGGTGGCATGTGGCATTTACACCTGAGATAAATAAAGCCAAAGGAACCTAAATAGGAGGTTGGATCGCTGGCCTTGATAGTTAATTCAAACACTGGTTAACCAATAATTATTGGTTGGGGACAAGAACGCTTTGTGGTAGTGGTATGCAGGGAAGGGAAATTCACGTTCCCAAAAAACCCCTGTGCACTCTCTGCAACTTCACGGGAAAATACTGCCCCTTCTCTGCCTTTCCGCGCAAAGAACTCCGGTTCATGGATGCGACACCAAGAAAGTGGCGGCTGGACCGCAAGGCGCCTCTAGGACTGCAAAGCGTCTCTACTAGTTGGTTGGTCCCCTGGAACTGGGCCTTAGACCTTAACTCCCGTCTTAAGGGCTGGTTGAAGGCTTGGGCCGATCGATTTGATCCAATTTTATGCCAGATCTTGAGGTAGGCTCGGCCTTAATTCAAATCGGCTTTGCACTTAAGCTCCGTCTGTTACTTACTCCAGCCCAATTCCAACCTTAAGCTTGAGTCTAAAAAGATTGAAACATTAGCATATAATAAAGCCTAAGTATAATCCAAATCTAATTCTAAAATCTTAAAATGTATCCGCTTTTTAATTTTGTTAGAGAATTTTTTTTATCAATAATGTAATTATTTCAAATATTTCTATTTTTATGCAAGTATTTAAAAACTAAAAATTATTTTTTTCATCCTAGTTTTTGATTCAAATAAGTTGTTGTGAATTAGTCTAAATCGATTTTAGATTGAGCCTAAGCTTGAACCAGACTTGGGTCTAGATTCTGAAAAAAAAAAAAAACAAAAGGTTTGAATCTGAGCTTGTTCTGAAGTTAGAAAAAAATTTTTGAGTTAGACTCAAATTGAAACGTATCTTTTTTTTTCTAGCGCAATCTCCCTCTAGCCTTACCCATGAATTGATCGGAAGCGTAAAATAACTTTTAACACTAAAGTTTGTTGATAAAAGAGATGCCGTGCTGTTGCATGAGACATCAAGATTATCTTTTACAAATAAAAAAAATTTCGGTACGTATAAAATTTTTTATCAAATTAATCCATTAAATCAATTTGAAAACTAGGGTCATCTACGGATCCAGCATCTCGCTTCTATAAATGTTACGTAGTTTGAATACGTTAGCGTTCGAGGAGGACCACCAAACGCGCGGGTTTGGAGCTCTCTATTTTTGTGACCGAAAAGGCAAAGAAGTTGTTTCTCTGGATGTAATTGGAGGGGATGCAGAGAATGTGAGCGTTGAGCATGGTGGAATTGACTGGGATACGTGTAACAATCTTTAGCACTAGGAATAGTGGGAAAGAGAGAGAGAGAGAGAGAAGTGTCGTGCTGTCAACGTTCAAATTAATCCATTCAATCAATTGGGGAACTAGCGTCTTGAGTGGGTGACAAAGGTCATACACATGATGCCATATAAGTGAATACTTGCATCCAGAGATCCAGCTCGCTTCTAGAAATGTTGTAATGTGTGATTTGAATGTTCGCGCTGTGAAGGACGGCCAAGCGTGGATTTTTGGATCCCTCCTTTTGTGGCTGGAGAGAGAGGAAAAGAAGCTTGTTTGTGGATGTAATCAAGTCAAACAAAAGAAATATTGGGGATGGAATGTAGGCGTTGTGCAAAAGAAATAAGGGGAATGGAACTGGGATTTTGAATGGCCACAAGATTTTGAATGGAGGTGGAACTGGGATTTTGAATGGGGGTCGAACGTAGACGTCGGGTAACGGCCGCAAGATTTTCAATGCAGCACATGGACCGCATAATTGCAGTACGCAAGCCCCGCGGGAGAAGGACCTTGCAAGGTTGTTTGCCCAACCCTTGTGAAGTCTTACAGGGAGGTGGTTATTAAGAAGTCGATATCTCTGGTTTAACTGGGAACCAAAAACGGTCTTGGCTTATCTAGACCAGCCAAATATCCTGAGCAGCCATCACGTTTCAACCCATCATCTGTACTGTACTAAAGCAAAACTCCTAAGCATAACCTAGAAATAATGTAAGATCTATTTTTTTTAAATTATCAATTAATGGTGCATTAAATTACAAATAAATATTGATTAGCTTATAAGAATTATAAATTAAGTAATTATAAAGTATGGTATCCAATGGCCTAATTTTCTCTTTACTACTTCAAACCCTCTCTCCAGCAAGAATTCTAAAATCTTTCTTCATTTCTTGCTTTTAAATCCAGACATAATCCATCCTTGCTCCTAACCATTCTAAGGCTTTGCAAACAAACAAAAAATATTCAAAAGGAATATGATGAGCCTAAGCCCAATAAAAATCCTTTGCATACACTTATATGCACACGTATACTCATCATAAAATATCAATAAATGATAATATTTACATGCATAGGTAAACAATTATATGATATGCATCAATATAATTACTTCCAAAATATCACAATCCTTTTAGGTCACATCTATCAATAACATCTTTAACTAAGTTTATTATTTTTATTATGCACAAGATCGATCTTGTTAGCTTGACAATGGACTAGTCAAAATCATGCATCAGCTCGTAGTAGGCACGCAAATCTGACCATGCATAGCCCATGATAACAATCAATTGAATCTTATCTAGTCGCTCTTCAATCCACGTTGGCAGCTATATCTAATCGCGCTATAGTTCGCAGTGACAATAAACATTTAGCTATACTTCAACCCGTAATGGTAATCATGTCTAATCATGTTGTAGTCCACAGTGACAACAAACATCAATCCACAGGATAGCAAATGTACATAACTAATTCATTACCTTTTTAATATTATCATCATCCATATTGTTTATCGATTCTTAATTTATAAATATAAATTTCTATATCATTCTATCATACCATATAAAAGTTTAATTATATGTATATAATTGATAATCATATAACATATTTGCATTGTAATAGCTTTTCATATTTAAACAACATGATAAGACTATCACATACATTAGCAAAACATATGCGATCATACTAATAAAATTTTTACAATAAATTTTTATGTATAGTTATCATAATATCAATAAAGACGTAAGGGGAATTCTTACTTGCATCTGTAGCAAATTTAAGCTCTCTTTCTTCGGACTCCAATTACCATCTACTCATGTGGAATCTATATTTGAATTCTTCTTCATAGTTCTAAGTGGCTTATCGCATGATCACAAGGTTTGTGTCAAAGAATTTGGCACCTCCTATTTAGGTTGACTTATAAGGATCGCTTTCACCAATGACAACTATGATGGCAACATGTTCAATCCATTTAGCTTTTTCATAATAAAACAATGTAACATATATTACAAGGGAATTGAAGACAACCACTATTTGTTATGTCATTTAAGCATCAAAGCGGTGAATCATTAATAACCATATCATAGATAAAATAGAGTCACGATTCCTCCACAACAACCAATGCAACTAATACGGGCTATGCTTTTTCAATATCTACCACATATATCCTTAAGATAGCAGGTGGAGAATTGACGGCCCTCTGAATAAATTTATTAGCATGCTCTCCTCAATGGCAACTCCACCCACCTGCTACCAAAACTTTAAAAATACATTAGATACATGTGCTTTGAATTAGCAACTCAAGTAAACATTTGCACTTGGAAATATTATAGGGTATCATGGACTTGGTGTGAGACCTAATTCTTTTATGTTAGCTCACTTTATATTTAGATCTAATTTGATTATATTAAGTTAAAATAAAAAATAATCAAAAATTATATAATTAGAATTTTTTATTGAATCTATATCCATGATATCTAGTATTAAGTTAGGTTCCTAAAGTATCTTGAATTATTCAAATTAGAGTTCAATTAAGGAAGTTAGGCGTAATTTTATAAACATATATCAATGCTGATGAAATTCTAAGAAATTATAAAATTATCATTGATGATGATAAGAATGATTTTTGATTTTTTTAATCCAAATTTTTATATTTCAAAATCATATTAGATAAGATAGAAGCTATTTTTGAATCAAAAATCTATTATAAATATTTAATAAATATTTATCTTTTTAGATTTTCTTAAAAAAATTAGTATCTTATAAGAATTGAGAAGTCTATTGGTTTTAAAATATTAATATCCATGAAAGTTAGAAAATTTCTTTATAAATAGGGTTCAATTGAGGCCTTCCGATATCAAATCAATAGTTCAAAAGGAAGTTGAAGATTGAAAGATTAAAAAAATTAATGAAACTCTTAAGCATCAAAATTTAAAGATTAGTTTCCATCATTTTTATTAGTTCTCATCAATTTTATTGGAAATGGTAAGTAATCGGATTATGTTTAAAGTTCTTTTTAAAATTATATAAGATTTGAATTCCAAAATTTTGCAAGTAATCTAATTATAGTTAGAGTATTTTTTAAAATTATATAAGATTTAGAAACTGATACAAGGATCATAATCTAATTGGAAGAAGCAAATTGGTAGATTGTATATGCTAAAAAAAAGATGGGAATGAGAATTAATTTATCACCAATGTAAAAGGACATCTACAGAAGTTAAGAGGCTTTTTGGAATTGTTCATCTTTTAAATTAGGAAACAGAAAGAATATCAGATTTTGAAAGAACTCGTGGGTTGAGCCAATACCTTTAATATTCTTATTCAATAGTTTGTACCAGAACATTGTTAAGAAAAACTGTTTGATGGCTTCTTAGTAGATTAGCGCTCTCACTGTTAAAAAATCAAACTCTTTAGCCCTATTTCAAGAGAGAATAATGATCAGCTCAACTTTCTTATGGATTTGATTACTCCCTTAAAACCTACTAGAATTGAAAATACTCTGGGCTGAAAACTTAATAGCTATGGTATCTTCTTTGTTAGCTTCTTCCATAAATTCCTCAATAATGGAGGTTTGATTTGGCCATTTCCTACGACTAACTCTAAGAAATAGATTACATATTGAGGAGGTTTTTACTATGAAAAGTTGGCTGATAGGTACTAGATATCCTTTCTGTGGAACTTTTTATGAAACTATTAATTACTTATTTTTGAAATGCCCCTTTGCCAAAAGAGTATGGCTTCTGGTTAAAGAATTGTTGAATTTAAAAAGATAGTTGAGATAGAGAAAAAGATTCATTAAAGCTCACTTTAAAAAAGCATGGAATCAACCCTCAAGTACAATTTGCCGGCAATTATGATTGAAAAAAAGACTCTAAACTCTCTTCAAAATAGTCATCCTCGAGCACAAAACCCTTCATCACTTTCAATCCTTATCTACCTTATGTTTAGCAACGGCAATAGCCAACAACCATCAAATACTATCGTAATTACTTTTATTAATATTGAAAGTATCTTTTCAAGTACAATCTTGAATTTCAGCTTAATCCCATCCACCAATTATATTTTCTTTTTTGCTCTTATTTTCTTAGATGCAAATGATTGTAAATAATTATTATATTATAATATATTTATGGGAAGCTCCTGACTTCTCCATCCTTTTATCAAAAAAATCAAAAGAAAATCAGGACCCATCATGCTCCTGCTGGAAGTTGATAAGCCTCCTACCTTACTTTTTATCTTCATCAACCTGCCACTGCCATGGCTAAAATCTAATACCTAGTTAGCTACAATTAGATCTAAATAAGCGAAAGAAAAAATCCAATCAAATTAGAACCTATCCATGAGAATAGAGTAGAAAAGTTTTCCTTTTTTTTTGAAGAGAAAAGGAGAGTATAGAGTTGCAAATGGAAAAATGATAAGCAAACTTTATCTTTTTCGAGGACGATAAGCAAACTTATCAATGTCCAACAAGTTGCGGAACTGAAAGACATAATTTTTTTTTAAATTTTTTTTTGGATGAAAGTTACCATCTCTATTAGGAAGGAATAGAATGACTTTTCCATCTGTTCGCCAAGAAGCTGCGGAGCTTGCATGAAGCATTGAAGGGAAACGATCCATACATGCACTGCATTTCAAAGAAGAGTGAAAGGGATTGTACCTGAGAGCTAAAGGATCAGTTAAAGAGCTGGTTGAGTGATTATTGTATTATTCTAGCAAAAGAAAGAAACCGCTGCTTTATAAAGAGAAATGGTATGCAGCACCTCTCGATTTACCGGTCTATTTACCACTCTGTGTCAGGAGGGGAATGGTGAAACTCACAAAATAACTGTGTGAATCGCTAGGCTCTGCGTTAGCGCAGCTCTGGAATAGCATTTTTTTTCTTTTATTAAAATCAAATAAGCGAAATACCAATCAGGAATAACTCATATTGTCGGAATTTGGTCCCGTTAATTCAAATGATGGTCCACCTGAAGCAACTAATCAGAGATTGGAACTGCAGTTGCCTCCTGATGCGGGAATTCCATGCAATCAAATCAGAGCTGCTTCAATTAGAGCATATAAACATGGCATTCACAAACAATTGCCTGGCTAAGATGCAGTCAAGACGAAGCAGATTCCTGTGCTCGTGTGTTAGAAGCTGGCTTAGAAGCTTTTGTCTACATCAAGTTCTCAATGCTCCATGAGATTTGAGACCAGCTAATATTGAAGAAATCGCATTTGCACCTTATCATGGGTGCCATCCATTTTCTTAAGAACGTAAGCCCAACGGTCACGGAGTTGTTGCGTTTACTTCTGGTCAACCCAAAGACTCTCATTCTTATGTCTGAGTCATTACCAGTTTCTTTTGTTCCTCTCAATTACATGCAATCAGCCCACAAAAGCATTTGTCTAGCAGAGAATGCTAGCAACTCCTTGAAATCCTTTCTTGGTCATCTTCTCTAATGGCTTCAGCAACATCCTACATGCTCTTCCTCTCAATGTTAGCATTTCTAGGTGCAGCTCAACCCGCGCAGTCCAACATAAGCTTGGACTCCCCCCTGCATCCCACTACCAAGCCTCCCGCATGGCTCTCCCCTTCCGAGCATTTTGCCTTTGGATTCTACCCAGAAGGCAGCGGCTTCTTCGTCGGGATATGGCTTGCGACATCTGATGGAAACACCACCATTATTTGGACAGCAGATCGAGACGGTCCGTCAGTTTCCAAAGATGCTGTGTTAAAGCTAACCCTGAACGGACTTGAGCTAGAAGACAGGTCCATCTCCCCGTTTACCAAGGATGCCTATGCTTCCTCTGCCTCCATGCTCGACTCAGGGAACTTCGTCATCTATGGTTCCAACCCCGATATCATCATATGGCAAACTTTTGATATTCCAACTGATACAATCATGCCAGGTTAGATACTGTCACTTCGTCATATCTATTGTTCCAACTTCCATATCATATGGCAAACTTTTGATATTCCAACCGATACAATCATGCCAGGTCAGATACTGTCCGCTGAAACTGAGCTCATCTCCAGCATCTCAGAAACAAACCACTCCAGTGGAAAGTTTCGGCTCAAGATGCAGAATGACGGGAACCTCGTTATGTATCCTGTGGAAACCTTTGATGTTGCTGAAGATGCTTACTGGGCCTCTGGAACAGATGGATATGGCAACCTGACCCTAAAGTTCGGCAACGATGGTGGTCTTTACCTGTTCCGTTCCAACTTCACGAAGAACATAACAACTGCCTACCAAAGCAAACCAACGCTGATCTATCGTGCAACCTTAGACATGGATGGGAGATTCAGGTTATATGCTCATGATTTGAAGTCAAAGACGATGGAGGTTTTAAAGGTAATCCCAGATCCGACAGATCAGTGCAATGTCAAGGGCACCTGTGGCTTGAACAGCTACTGCACTTCCACCACAGCTGGGCCAGTGGTATGCACATGTTTGCCTGGCTTTGATTACATTGATGCTAATAGAAGAGCAATTGGATGCACGAAGATCTTGACCAGCAACGGTTGCTACTTCAAAAATGATAGTGTGATGCAAAACATGTCTGCTTTGGAGAATTTAGCGTGGGTAAATGATCCCTATGCTGCGCCATTCTCTGTTACGAGCAAGGAAGATTGCAAAAACAAATGTTTAGAAGACTGCAATTGTGATGCCGCTCTCTTTCAAGACAACATATGCTATAAACAGAAATTTCCACTAAAATATGGGCGGGAAGATGGACAAGGCTCGACCGTGACATTCATTAAGGTGGCCGCAATAAGCCCTGAAGGCCATGCAGAAAGCCCTGCTGCAGTTCCGAACATGATGATTAATAAAGAACTCCGCACTAACATCTTAATTGTGTGTGTGGCTGTTATTGCAGGCTTAGCATGCACCATTGCTGTTTTAACTCTCTTTATTTATAGGCAAAGAGCTAGAAGCTACAGAAGGATGGGGAGAAGCAGCGAGCTTGGTTTGGTTGATGAAATAGCACCCAGATGTTTTTCATATCCTGAGTTGAGGGAAGCAACAGATGGTTTCAAGGAAGAGCTAGGTAAGGGGGCCTTTGGAACTGTATTTAAGGGGACCTTGTCAAATGGTGAAAGAGCAATTGCGGTAAAAAGGCTTGAGAGGGTGGCGGATGAGTGCGAAAGAGACTTCCACACAGAGATGAGGGCGATTGGAAGAACTCACCATAAGAACCTGGTAAAACTGCTTGGTTTTTGTGATGAAGGCTCCAACAGGCTCCTAGTCTACGAGTACATGAGAAATGGTTCCCTTGCAGACCTTATCTTCAAGACTGAAGGATGCCCTTGCTGGGATGAACGGGTAAGAATTGCACTGGATGTAGCCAAAGGGCTTCATTATCTGCATGAAGAGTGTGACACACGCATCATACATTGCGACATAAAGCCTCAGAACATACTGATGGATGACAATTGGACAGCAAAGATATCAGATTTTGGATTAGCAAAATTACTAACGCCGAGTCAGACAAGAACATTTACACGCATTAGAGGTACAAGGGGGTACCTAGCACCAGAATGGCACAAGAATGCACCGATATCAGTCAAGGCAGATGTTTACAGTTTTGGGATTGTGTTGTTAGAGATCGTATGCTGCAGGAAAAATTTGGATTTGGAAGCTGAAGTGGATGCAATTGTTCTTCTGGACTGGGTTTATAAATGCTTTGTAGCTGGAGAGTTGGAGAAGCTGATATCTGATGAAGTAGATACGACAGAGGTGAATAGGCTTGTGAAAGTGGGTTTATGGTGCACTCAGTCTGAACCAGCTTTTCGGCCTGCTATGAAGAATGTGGTGATGATGCTGGAAGGAAATATTGACATATCCCTTCCTCCACCACCTAATTCTAGCTCCTGATCAGCAAATGTCATCAAGCTAGTTCAAGGTTCCCTCATAGCATGCGTAGTGATTTCTGTTTCTGATAAGCAATGTGTACTCCTTTTTGTTTAAGAAAACATGTTTCTCCTTTTGTGGGTTTTGTATTCAGGGAACCTAATAATGCAAAATAATCATTGTATCTTATGTCAAAGATGAGTAGTATATTTAATGTAAATCTTTTGAAGTCTTAAAACATATTTAATGCAAAATATGTATGAGATATGGAGAAAGGAGAGAGAAAGGGAATAAGGGTGGGAAAGAAAGAATAAATAGCGGTTCACATAATCATGATGATGATGGTTACTTGTTCCTTTGTCTTGTATCTAAGTGGGTTCTGTTGCGTTTTTAGTTCTGCGCTTAGAAGGGGATGCCTTTTTATCTCCACTCCTGGGTTTTATGCTGGTTTGATACTGTGGCTAGTTCTGTTGTTACCGTTTCCCAAGCCATTTTACAGGGAAAATCCTATGTTGCAATCCTCAATTATTAATGGGCCTCTCTCTCTCTCTCTCTCTCTCTCTCTCTCTCTCTCTCTGTCTATCCTTCTTGTGTGCATGGGCCATCATTTTGGGAGGGTAAAAGTTAATAATTGAGGTGCATCTAGAATGTCATCTAGGTGCATGGGCTATCATTTTTGAAGATTTCAGGCAACACTTTTTAGCACAACAGTAAGGCCTGTCATGTTGTATGACTCAAAGTGCTAAGCAATAAAAAAAAGCATATGAAAACAACTTGAATGTAGCAAAAATGAAAATGTCAAAATAAATATGGATTAAACTTAGAAAGGATGAAATTAAAAAATAAATATATTAGAGGATTTAAAGACATTACACAAATGAAGGATTAAGTGATAGAAAATTGACTAAGATGCTAAGGTCATAAACTATAAAGCTTTAAGAAGGCTCCAGCAAGAAGAGATACTTCAGTTTGTATCAAAGATGGTAAGATAAAAAAATGAAAGGTCCCTGGATAATATGAATGAAGATTGTGGAAAAGGATATAAAGAAACTTGAAATAATATCAAAAATATTTCTAAATAGAAATACTTGATACATAAGGATTTACAAAGCTGGCCCTAGATAGTTAATAAAAGATTCAATGATTATGAATATATAAAGTATGATTATGTGAATTATCTCTTCATTTAATAACATTTTTTTAGCTTGAGGTTTCAATTAATCTCTTAACTGAGACAATATTCTATTATAAGATCCCAATATTAGATCACAAACTTCCGTCATCCTTTGTCATCAATTTAAGACAAATTCAAGTGACAGATGTAACAGATCATCCACAAGAAGAAAATATAGCACAAAAGCAAAAAGGCAAGCTGGATGCAATATTGAACAAGAAAGATAAGTAGGGTTCAATTAATATATTAGGAAGTTCTTTTGCACTAGTTTCATGACCTAAATTATCAATGGAGGTATTAATCATTAGAGTGCAATTGGAAACCACTATCAATCAAAGCATAAGTTTTTCATTTTTTTTTATTAATACCTTTTCCTTATGTATTAGAAAAAATAGACCACTGAAAGACAATCAATCAATTTGGCCATAGCCAAAGAATCGTGTCATGTCATTGGGCGAGGAGGGTTCATGCATACATCTATGCATGCATGTATGTAAAGAGCGTCTGAGTCATCATTCTATCAAAACAAACTTACATACTCTTGCATGCATTGTGTGGAGCACTCCGCAAGCACAACAGAATTTACAAAACTAGGACACCGCAGAAAAGAATTTTGATTTTTATTCAAATATTTTATATTCTAACAGCCAAAAAAAAGCCAATTGAAAGATTAAAAAAATTATAATAAAATTTAAAAATATAATAAATTAATTATCATATTTTATTATTATGAGTTTAAATTTTTGTTTTTAAAAATTTAATTATTAAATTTAAGATTACTTTTAAAAAAATAAAATTTTCAATAATACAATGCTATTGCGAACCAAATGCCATTTAAAGAATAAAATTTATCAGTGAACGCAATGATACATTCAAATGCATGGTTTACCTATGAAAGTGGCACCGAAATGCTATCACATCAGCTATTGTTAGCTTTTAGTCATCCTATTGAAGATAGCCATTACAATCTTCTTGGTGATCAAGCATTCACCCCTGCGCTCTGTGACCCAATGCGGGAGTGAACCAATACTGCAAATCCACTCACAACCATGAAGGGGAAGAAGCACGAGAAAGACGAAAAGTCCAAGTATGATGGAGGAGTAAGTAAGAAGAGGAAGAAAGAAAAAGATTGGGAAAATAAAAGGAAACAAAAGGTTTGGAGACGAAGGAGCCTTTGGTACGCCTAGCCCACCAACATCACATTAATTAGTGATGTCACATGAATAATTTTTAATAAATTATGCTACAACTTAAAAAATAACTAGAATTTAACTCCGCTTAAATTGATCATACGAATGGCCAAAACATAGCTGCTAAACATCTGAATGATAAATCAATCGTGCGCTTACTAATGTGGCGCTCGCTATTGATCTTCTCCATATCCCACACAGTAGATCAAATCCACTCGAAGGGCATTTGGTAATCAAACAATAAAGCCCTCTTGAGTTCAAAGCATATGTGGGACTTTCTGAAGGTTCATTTTTATGCAAAATGTTGAGAATTCAATTTCATAAAAAATCTTGCTGCAGAGACATTGACACAGCTCTGACCTCAATTCACACTCAATGCTGTTCAGTTGTACAGATGATTGCCGGCTCGGTGACACGTTATCAATATTTGTCTTTTTTATATTTCTATCTCCTTCTACTGCCCACTATGATGCAGGACCAAACCCTTATCTAATCGGTATAGAACAATGCCGTGTTGAGAATTTTGAGAAATTTCATATATTAATTAACCTATCAAATAGTTTAAGCTTCTAAAGAATTTCAGCGTTCAGACAGAAGAGCAAAAAAAAAAAAAAAAAAAAAAAAAGGAAATACGGCATGACAAATGGCAATCATTCACCAGTTGAAGTACTTATGGCAGTCATGACAAATGGCATGACTTGATGTTTTCTTCCCCTAGCTTTTTTTTTTTTTTCCTTCCTCTTAAATGAAGGGATTGGACAAAAGTTAACCAGCATCATGAAGGTGAGGAAAGAAAGAAGCCGGCATCAAGCTTTTGAGTTCCGATGCATGCATCAGAGAGATGTGCATCACAATCACATACCTCACCTGAATCAGGCACGCAAATCCTGCGAGGCTAAGGTTGACTAGATCAAACCATACCAAAAGTTTTAAACTCGAGCCCCATATCGCCATTTGGCTTGCGCTATGGGTTTCTTGTAGACTAGACCTTTTTGCATCATTGGCCGGACCAGAACAATAAATTGCATCAGGTGATCGATCCCATGGCTTCCTCCCGTATCACACGGTGAAGAAACTCCTACCTCCCAACGTCCAACCATGGCTTCCTTGTTTCTCTCCCAGCTACTAGCATTTCTAATCGCAGCTTCTCCTGCTGTAGTATGCGGTCAGCCCCAACAGACCAATATCTCCTTAGGTTCTTCGCTCTCTGCCTCCGTTGATGCCTCGTGGCTCTCACCTTCTGGCCGCTTCGCCTTCGGATTCTACCCGAAAGCCCAGGGTTTGGCGATAGGAGTATGGCTTTCTACTATCATGTCCCCAAGGCCAATTTAATGTGATTTGTCTTTATCCAACTGGGTGGCGCACGGGCACGCCACGAAATCAAAAATCACGGCGCGGAGATTGCAGCGCAATGGTTGAGCAGGCGGTATGGAATATTCGCCGAGAGAATCGAGGCGGACCGAGCAGGGCGGATAGCACCGCGCGCACATGATTTTGTTGAGCGAGCGGTGCAAAATATTCGCCGGAAGAATCAGAGTAGACCGAGCAGGCGGATAGCGCCGCGCGCATGATTTGCGGAGATTCAAATCAATCAGATAACTCTTCTCGTTTGGTTGAAAATTTAGGCGTGATTCAAGGGGAGACGCGGCTCTATATAAGAGGACTCCCAGGTGATGCACCGATCATCAATCCCATCGTCATCCATTTGAGAGTTGGAGAGGAACCTCAACGAAGAGAAGGCCGCAGGCACGCTAGGAAAGAAGGTGCCATCTTATACTGGAGTGGAGTTCCGATAAGGGGAAAAGAAGGGGTTCCGGTAAGGGGAAAAGAAGGGCTTTCTTGAGTGGAGTTCCTGGCTTTCTTGAGTGGAGTTCCGGTAAGGAGAAAAGAAGGGCTTTCTTGAGTGCTTGTGGGTAGGGTTGTGAGGCAATCATTGAGGGTTGTGTCCTACCATTTGTACGGCCTTATATTCCTGCTTTGAGGAAATAAAGTGGGTTGGAAAGTTTTTCCGTATATGCTGTGTTTGTGCATTGGGGCTTGGTGTGTGAAGGCATCACAGATCTGGGCGTGCGGTGTTGGATCGGGGCGTGCAGATCGACTCCAAGAGGGGGCCGTGTGAGTTTGCATCTCTTGGTTTCTATTGTGCTCATCTAGAGATAGTCCTGAAAGGAGAGGCTACTGGTAGTATTCTGGACTATTAGACCCAATGGGCATGTGATAGGGATATCAGGGGCGCACCAAAGAGGGAGGCAACTGATAGTACCTCGGTGCATTTTTTCAACTATCTATGACCCGGGAGCGCCATAGGCTGCTGAGAGAGTTGCGCACGGCCGCCGTAGGTGTAGGCTGACTTGGGAGGAGTCCAAGTGCCGCACGAGGGAAAAAAAAAAAAAGAAAAAGAAAACAGGGAGAGTTTTCTCCGTCCCCGTGACAGAGGTATCAGAGCCAGGTTGCTCTGTGTTTGAAGCCTTTTACAAAGCCAAAGCACTTAAAACACACAACAGAAAATGACGCTGACGGATCGAGTAGTGAAATTGGAAGAGTTGATGGGCGAGGATCCAGGAGAGGAGTTCCTGGGTCTCATTCCCATGACCCTGGAAAATGCAGAGCGAATCACTGATCTTCATCAGAACCTCACCGAGTCAAGGAGTGACTTGGAGGGCCGATTGGATGCGCAAAGGGTGACGCAGTCCAATCTGCTGGAGGAGTTGGCTACCAAAGTTCGGGTGTTGGAAGGAGTGGCGGCCAAAGTCTCGGTGCTGGAGGAAGAGCTCGCCTTCGTGAAGCGGGGCTTCAGCCGTCAACACCTTGCCGAGGAGACGCCCCTACAGAAGGTGCGAGTCTCTGAGCCAAAGCAGTTCAATGGCATCCGGAATGCCAAAGAATTGGAAAACTTTGTTTGGGACGTGGTGCAGTACTTCAAGGCCGCAAAAATCTCAGATCTGGAGCAGGTGAACCTAGCCAGCATGTTCTTGGCTGGGGATGCCAAGTTGTGGTGGCGCACGAAGGTGACGGATGACCACAACGCCGGGCGTCCAAAGATCACAGATTGGGAGATGATGAAGAGGGAACTGAAGGAGCAGTTCCTACTGCACAATACTTCTTGTGTGGCAAGAGAATCTTTGAAGAAACTCAGGCAAACGGGGTCTGTGAGAGACTACGTCAAGGAGTTTAGCTCTCTCCTTCTAGACATCCAAAATATGTCTGAGGAGGATAAGCTTTTCAATTTCATGTCCGGGTTGCAAGTCTGGGCATAGATGGAACTCCGAAGACAGGGAGTCAAGGATGTCCCTTCGGCGATGGCGGCAGCAGAGGGCCTCACCGACTTCAGAGTTAATCCCCCACACTCCCATGGCGAGCGGAAGAAGGCCGTGGCGAGCAAGCCTTCTTCTTCCAAGGGTGGGAAGGAGAAGGCGACAACCCAAAAGAAGGAAGCGTCAACCCGTGCTGCATCTAGTTCAAAGAAGAAGCAAGTGACATATGGAGGATGTTTCATTTGCGGAGGTCCCCACCGGGCAAGGGAGTGCCCAAAGAAGGAGAAGATCAATGCGCTGATCTCTCAGTCGGATGAGGAGTCCGATGGTGCTGATGGTCCATCCCGTGTGAACCCACTACAGTTATGGAATGCCCTCTCCATGAAGAAGCCCCCACCCTGCAGGGAGCTTATGTACGTGATGGTCCGTGTCAATGGCCATGAGGTGAAGGCCATGCTCGACACAGGCGCAACCAACAATTTCGTGGTGCAACAGCAGGCGGACGAGTTGGGGTTGCAGATAGCCAATAGCACCAATCTGATCAAAGCCGTTAACTCCAAGGCGGAGCGGATCCACGGCTTGGCAGAAGCCACGGTTCAGGTGGGATCATGGTTGGGGACGTGCAGCCTAATGGTAATCCCTCTTGACGATTTCAAGATGATTCTTGGCATTGAGTTCTTCCTAAGTGCCAAGGTCATGATCATGCCTTACCTTCGAGGCGTACTGATCGGGGATGAAAAGAGCCTGTGTTTCATTCCAATAGTTGGAGGAAGTCAAGGCGCAAGGAAGGAGAAGGAGTCAACGCTCATGCCCAAACAGGTGAGCCGAGGAGTGAAGAAAGGGCTTAGCACTTATGTGGCTGCTCTTGTTCAAGTCCAGCCAGATGTGGTGGCAGAAGTGCCAGATGAGATCGGGGAGGTGTTGCAAGAGTATGCAAACATCATGCCACCGGAGCTTCCTAGGGAGCTTCCACCCCAAAGAGAAATTGACCACTGCATCGAGTTGGAGTCGGGGGCGCTACCACCAGCCAAGGCGCCCTACCGAATGTCACTCTCGGAGTTGGCTGAGCTACGCAAGCAGTTGGATGAACTGCTAGCTTCGAGCCTGATCCAACCCTCGAAGGCTCCTTATGGTGCGCCAGTTTTGTTTCAGAGGAAACAAGATGGTTCGTTGAGAATGTGCGTCGACTACCGGGCGCTGAACAAGGTCACCGTGAAGAATAAGTACCCGGTGCCCAATGCTGCAGAATTGTTTGATCGGTTGGCTAAGGCCGAGTTCTTCACCAAACTCGACCTGCGCTTTGGATACTGGCAGGTGAGGATTGCAGCCGGAGATGAGTCCAAGACGACGTGCATGATAAGGTATGGATCATTTGAGTTTCTTGTCATGCCGTTTGGTCTCACAAATGCACCAGCTACTTTCTGTAATTTGATGACGAACGTTCTTTATAACTTCCTGGATGAATTTATGGTCGTCTACCTTGACGACATAGTGGTCTACAGCAAGACGTTAGCCCAGCACGTCGACCACTTACGGCGTGTTCTCTCACGGTTGAGGGAGCACAAGCTCTTCGTGAAAAAAGAAAAGTGTGAATTTTGCCGCCAGGAGGTTCTCTTCTTGGGGCACTAGGTCGGCCAGGGGAAGATTCGGATGGACGAGAGGAAGGTCCAGGTGATCCAGAATGGCCGACTCCCACCAAGGTGATCGAACTGAGATCTTTTCTTGGTTTAGCTAATTATTATCGAAGGTTTATTCAGAGATATTCTGCATGAGTCAGCCCACTGACAGATCTGCTGAAGAAGGACCAACGGTGGGAATGGTCCAAGTCTTGTCAGGAAGCCTTTGATGAGCTGAAGATGGTGGTGTCCTTCGAACCAGTTCTTTAGCTACCCAACTTTGACCATCCTTTTGAAGTACATACAGATGCATCTGACCGAGCCCTAGGAGGAGTCTTGGTACAGATGGGGCATCCAGTGGCCTATGAGAGTCGCAAGTTCAAGGATGCTGAGCAGAGATACTCAGTCCACGAGAAGGAGATGACAGCTGTCATTCATTGCTTGGACGCATGGCTACATTACTTTCTCGGGACGAAGTTCATCATTGTCACCGACAATGTGGCCAACACATACTTCAAAACCCAGAAAAAGCTCATAACTAAGCAGGCCCGATGGTAAGAATTCTTGGCCGAATTTGATTTTAATTGGGTACACTGGCCGGGGAGACAGAATTAGGTGGCAGACACACTCAGTCGGAAGGAGGTCCAAGAGTACGTCGCAGCACTGACGACCCTACAGTCATCTTTCCCGGAGCAGGTATGCCAAGCAGCCAGGGAGGATCCCAGTTATGCCAAGTTGAAGGCAAACATGGTAAGCGGCATAGTGAGGCGATTCTGGATAGAGGGGGATCTACTATTCATGACGGGCAGTAGGATGGTCATACCGCAGAATGTAAAGCTGCGGAGGGAGTTGTTGAAAGAGGCCCATGACTCCAGATAGGCCGGACATCCTGGTGTGGAGAGGATGTTCGCTCTGATCTTCCGAAGCTACTATTGGCCGAAGATGCGAGAGGATATTGAGGCGTACGTTCGGACGTGCATGGTTTGTCAGATGGACAAAATCGAACGGCGGAAGCAAGCGGGTCTACTCCAGCCTTTACCAATTCCGAAGAAGCCTTGGGCATGCATTTCCATGGATTTTATTACAGACTTCCCAGAGGTGAGTGGAATGAACACCATCTTTGTGGTAGTTGACAGATTTTCCAAATACGCGGTGTTCATGGCCGCGCCACACACCTGCACCACCGAGCAAGCGGCATCTCTCTTCTTTGCAGGCGTGGTGAAGGTCTTTGGAATGCCGGTCGACATAGTCAGCGACCGAGATGGACGGTTCACAGGCAAGTTTTGGACGACCTTGTTTCAACTCATGGGGTCTGAGTTGAAGTTTTCCACCGCCTACCATCCTCTAACAGATGGCCAGACCGAGCGAGTGAATGCGCTATTGGAGGAGTACCTGCGGCACTTTGTGACCGTAAGTCGGTGCAACTGGTTGGAGTTGCTGGATGCGGCACAGTTTTCCTACAACCTACACCGATCCTCAGCAACAACCTTTAGCCCAACGGAGGTGTGCTTAGGGTTCCAACCCATATTGCCGATGGAAGTCGCGCAGCAGGACCAGGGGAACTATCCCGCGGCACACAGGTTTGCGCGGGACAAATCTGAGCTGTGGGCAATGGTGCGAGACAGCCTCGCTAAGGCGGCGTGGCGAATGAAGGAGTAAGCTGACTTGCAGAGGCGTCCCTTGGAGTTCAATGTTGGGGACTTGGTAATGCTGCGGATCACGCCCCACATTTGGAGGAGGGCCGCCAAGCGCAAGTACCACAAAGGGTTGATGCCAAGGTTTGACGGACCCTTTAAAGTGGTAAAGAGGGTCGGCACTATGGCTTACCAGCTCGCGTTGCCAGATCGACTTCGAATTTATCCGACCTTTCATGTAAGTTTTCTCAAACCATATTATGAAGACTTGGATGAAGGGAGACAACAGGGACCGAAGCGGGTGTTTCCGGTGGTCCAAGAGGAGTTACACAAGGAGGTGGAAAGGGTCTTAGCCCACAGGGAGGTGGGAACCGGCAGGAAAAAGTACACTGAATTTTTAATTCAGTGGAAAGAGGAGGAAGTTTCTGATGCTACATGGATCCGGGCAGAGAAGCTGTGACGATTTGAGGACGTGATCAAGGCCTACTTGGAGAGCAACTCGACGAGGGCATCGACATCTTCAGGTGGGGGAGGATTGTCATGTCCCCAAGGCCAATCTGATGGGATTTGGCCTTATCCAACTGGATGGCACACGGGCGCGCCACGAACTCGAAGATCGCGGTGCGAAGATTGTGGCGCGATGGTTGAGCGGGCGGTGCGGAATATTCGCCGAGAGAATCAGGGCAGACCTAGCAGGGTGGATAGCACCGCGCGCACATGATTTGGTTGAGTGGGCGGTGCGAAATATTCACCGGGAGAATCGAAGTAGACCGAGCAGGGCAGATAGCGCCGCGCGCATGATTTGCAAAGATTCAAATCAATCAGATAACTCTTCGTTTGGTTGGAGATTTGGGCGTGATTCAAGGAGATACACGGCTCTATATAAGAGGACTCCCAGGTGATGCACCGATCATCAATCTCATCGTCATCCATTTGAGAGTTGGAGAGGAACCTCAACGAAGAGAAGGCCGCAGGCATGCTAGGAAAGAAGGTGCCATCTTATACTGGAGTGGAGTTCCGGTAGGAGGAAAAGAAGGGCTTTCTTGAGTGCTTGTGGGTAGGGTTGTGAGGTAATCATTGAGGGTTGTGTCCTACCATTTGTACGGCCTTATATTCCTGCTTTGAGGAAATAAAGTGGGTTGGAAAGTTTTTTCGTATATGCTGTGTTTGTGCATTGGGGCTTGGTGTGTGAAGGCATCATAGATCTGGGCGTGCGGTGTTCGATCGGGGCGTGCAGATCCAGTCCAGGAGGGAGGCCGTGTGAGTTTGCATCTCTTGGTTTCTATTGTGCTCATCTAGGGTTAGTCCTGAAAGGGGAGGCTACTGGTAGTATCCTGGACTATTAGACCCAATGGGCATGTGATAGGGATATCAGGGGCGCATCAAAGAGGAAGGCTACTGGTAGTACCTCGGTGCATTTTTTTAACTATCTACGATCCGGAAGCGTCATAGGCTACTGAGAGAGTTGCGCACGATTGTCGTAAGTGTAGGCTGACTTGGAGGGAGTCCAAGTGCTGCACGGAAAAAAAAAAAAAAAAAGAAGAAGAAGGAGAGTTTTCTCGGTCCCCGTGACAGCTACCACCCCCAAAAGGACCGTTGTGTGGACAGCCAACCGCGACGATCCGCCGATCATGGATGGCTCCATTTGGTTCACCTACGATGGCCGGCTTACCTGGAATGCCCCTGGCGGCCAAGAGAAGGTCATATCTCAGGCTAGTGAGGATGTAGCCATGGCTGCGATGCTGGATACCGGCAACTTTGTTCTCTACAATTCTCGGTAAGTGATCATATGGTCTACTTTCAGCTCTCCCACAGACACGCTTGTAGCAGGACAAAGCATGCTGCCAGGAACCCAGCTCTATTCGAGCATATCCGAAACCGATCGATCAACCGGAAGGTATCGCCTTAACAATCAAAAGGATGGGAACCTTGTGTTGTATCCTGTCGACACATCGGATACCACCGATAACTCCTATTGGGACACAAAAACCTTCCAGATTGGCTTCCTCCTCACACTGAACTTGGACAGCAACGGTACCCTATACTTGGCCGGCAACAATGTTAATTTCATCAAGAACTTGGCACAAGCCAAGAATTCCAGTTCTCGGGGTGCAGCTGACATCTATTACCGAGTGACAGTGGATCCGGATGGGATTCTCGGGCTTTACTCGCATCGCTTTGGAAACAATGGCAGCTCAACAACAGTGGTGGAATGGGCAGCGCTGGACAACCAGTGCCTGGTCAGGGGTGTTTGCGGAATTAACAGCTACTGCAGCCTCGGGAGCAATGGAGAGCCCAATTGTCTTTGTCCTCCTGGGTTTGAATTTGTAGACCCGAGCCAGATTTTACGTGGCTGCATGAGGAACTCCAGCGTCGGAGATTGCTTAGACGACTCCAGCGGAGGGAACGCAGGAGGAACACGACATGGGTGGACAAGCCATACTCCATTTTGCCATCGACGACGAGCATAGATGACTGCAAGGCCGCATGTCTGCAGGACTGCTTCTGCGAGGCAGTATTGTTCAAGGACAGCACCTGCACCGAACAAATGGTACCGCTGAGATATGGGAGGACGGGGAGCAACGACACTCTGTTCATCAAGGTTGGAGCCACCAATCCTAAACAGCAGGATGCAGTTGATGGAAGGAACAGAAAGGTGCGCATCGATGTCTTGATCATCAGCGTCACTTTAGCTGCCGTATCGGCCATTGTCTTCGCCATTGCTGGTTTTCTTTTCTATAGAAATCGAAAACTTGGGAGATATAGGAGGACAACAGAGTACAGCAACTCAGGTTTCGACGAGGAGACTCCACTGAGATCCTATTCCTATGAAGAGTTAGAGAGAGCTACAGAGAGCTTCAGGGAAGAATTAGGCAGGGGCGCCTTTGGCACTGTGTTCAAAGGGTCGCTGTCCGATGGAGAAAGGATCGTTGCAGTAAAGAGGCTGGAGACGCTGGTGGAGGATGGAGAGAGGGAATTTCAGAGAGAGGTGAAGGCTATTGGTAGAACACATCATAGAAATCTGGTTCGCTTGCTCGGTTTTTGCAATGAAGGTTCGAATCGACTTCTGGTTTATGAATACGTAAGCAATGGTTCCCTTGCAAACCTTCTTTTCAAAACCGAGACATATCCAAGATGGAAAGAAAGAGTCAAGATTGCATTGGACGTCGCAAGAGGGCTGCAGTATTTGCACGAAGAGCTTGAGGCCCCAATCATCCATTGCGACATAAAGCCCCAGAACATTCTCATGGACACCTCTGGGACCGCAAAGATAGCGGACTTTGGATTGGCCAAGTTACTGATGCCCAACCAAACAAGAACATTCACAGGGATCAGAGGGACGCGGGGGTATCTGGCACCAGAATGGTACAAGAATGCGCCAATAACAGTAAAGGCTGATGTCTATAGTTATGGAATTGTGTTATTTGAGATCATATGCTGTAAGAGGAACATGGAGTTGGAAGAGGCTGGGCATGACTACACCCTTTCTGAATGGGTTTATGAATGCTTCATGGCTGCTGAGCTGGATAATTTAAAGATCGATGAAGTAGTTGATAATACAGAATTAGAGAGAATGGTAAAGGTGGGTCTTTGGTGTGTTCAAAATGAACCAGTCTTTCGGCCAACTATGAAGAATGTGATATTAATGCTAGAAGGTCATATGGAAGTATCACTCCCTCCTTCTCCACCTTCTTTGTCAGCATGAAATGATCTGTTGCCAGTCATTTTTGTAAAGATGATCTAGAATTTCACAAGTTTTTCTATCATATGTAACTCGATTGTTGGAATGCAATACTTAATTTTTGTGACTGGTACCATGACTTGTTACAATTATGACCACAAAAATGTGCTGAATTTGTCACAGAACCTAGCACTCTAATGTGGATAAGAGAAGATTTGTGTGGATAACAAAATTCTCAGTCTTAGCTTTCATGGGTTTCATAGATACTCTGTTTGAAAAGTTGAATCATATTTATCTTTTCATTCATGAATATGCTGACTGTCCCATGGAAGAGACATTTCACCAAACAGCCTCATTTAAAACTATGCCAATGCACAAAATCCCCAAATCCAATAAAGAGAATAAAGACATTTCAATCTATGACAATCACATATCTTGGACCATGGTAAAACTCTCAAGATCACAAGTAACCAAAAGAGAAAATCAAAAGAAGAAGATCCTTTCACTGATGACCGAGGACAAATGCTATTTTGTTCAAAAGCAAACAATGGTGAGAAAACTTCTAAAAGTTAAAGACAGACCATTGGGAAGCATAGCCACAAACCTGACATACAAAGACACTGCAATCATAGAAGATTTGAAATTCAGTAAAATCTGCAAAATTTGTTAGAAGTTCATAGAGGATTCAGATGAATTCACAAAACTAAAGAATATAAGCATGCTGAAATATTTATATATTTTCAATGGAAAAAACATTGAAAAAAATGAGAATAATAGATGGCAGCAAAATTAAACACGAGGCTACCAACATGGAGCAGCATCAATTCAATATCCTTAAACTATATTGAAGTGGCTTATTTTTTCAATTTTTAATTCTGAAAATTACCCTAGTAAGATCCCTCTATTTAAAATTTTCCTAAAATAATCATTATTTGATTTCTTTCTTTATAAGTGTTAAAACAAGTTAGATTTCTATAAAAGATGGAATTCTAACATTGTTGGAGAACCACTCGTGCTAGGTTCCAGACCAAGAGGTGAGAGGATCTAATTTAGCAAGAAACCAGTGAGTTAATCACTTTCATGTCATTTTAGATTTTAAATTTTAGTTAAATTATCTCAAATCTAAAATATTTAGTAGCCATGTGCATCTCAAGTGCATTTATAACTACTTCATGAAAATGTCTTGAATTGGTCATGAGCAATCAATAAAAAAAAACTAGTGAAATCCATGAATAAATCATGAGTGCTTGAAGAGCTATTGATTAGTTTGTATACCAAGAAAAAATTGGAGAATCATTAGCCAATAATTTTATAATTTTGAATAATTCAGAGAATTTTATGACTATTGAATGGCAAAAACCCTTGTCTCATCAAAGTGAGGTTGGTTCAAAATGAAAACTAAATAGAGAGAGGATTAGGTCATTGCAGTGGTGGTAAGAGCTTTAGCCCTGGGCTATGGCTCCCCATGGTCCAAAGTGGAAATGGATCTGAAACTGACAATATAAAATGGGGGAATATTTAGCCAAGAAATTTTAATAAGTTAGGCTTGCTTTGCAAAACATTGCCACAATGAAGGTCCTGCAGGCCTGAAGCAAACTAAAAGTGCGGTAGAAGAATTTGAGAGCATCAGGCTTAATGCGCTGGAATCAACTAATTAGTAATGGTTCGTTGTCAACAGAATTATTTTTAGTGAATTTCAAGACAACATATGGGGATCTGCCCTCCTGAACTTTTATTATTGGTAATAAAACAATAAAATCCTCTTGAGATTCGAATCATACGCGGGACTGATGCCGAAGGATCATTTCTATGCAAAATGCTGAAAAGTTCATTCTGGCTAAAACTTTCCTAGCTCTTATAAATAAAACTTGTATTGCCTAAACCCATTTCCTTCTACAAATGATGGAATGCATTTGGTAAGTGCCATTCCTAAACACCTATCAGATGATAAGAAACTTACAACAAGATATGTCGGAACTGCTTTTTAGCTTGCAATCTGAAAAGTGAATTGAGTGACAGATTGGATAGCTAAGGTTCACTACAGCGACAGCTGGGGTCCAGAGCCTATAAATGATCTTAATCTAAATGATGAATAAATAGTTGAGACTCTTTAAGGAGGTGTGTCTTGCATGATACACCATGAGCAACCTAAAACTTCCAGTCTGATATGAATGAACTGCAGACTTCAACATGGATATAAACAGATTTGCGGCATCAATGTAGATGTATACATTCTTCGTTCTTTATTTCTTCTTTTGTAGGAAGATATGTTGAGGCCAAGTGAAATCATAATCCAATGCGGGCATCAGACTGAGAATATGCAACATTATTACATTGGTGAGGCCTAGTCTGATTGCAGAACTGGGGGTGGCATGTGGCATTTACACCTGAGATAAATAAAGCCAAAGGAACCTAAATAGGAGGTTGGATCGCTGGCCTTGATAGTTAATTCAAACACTGGTTAACCAATAATTATTGGTTGGGGACAAGAACGCTTTGTGGTAGTGGTATGCAGGGAAGGGAAATTCACGTTCCCAAAAAACCCCTGTGCACTCTCTGCAACTTCACGGGAAAATACTGCCCCTTCTCTGCCTTTCCGCGCAAAGAACTCCGGTTCATGGACGCGACACCAAGAAAGTGGCGGCTGGACCGCAAGGCGCCTCTAGGACTGCAAAGCGTCTCTACTAGTTGGTTGGTCCCCTGGAACTGGGCCTTAGACCTTAACTCCCGTCTTAAGGGCTGGTTGAAGGCTTGGGCCGATCGATTTGATCCAATTTTATGCCAGATCTTGAGGTAGGCTCGGCCTTAATTCAAATCGGCTTTGCACTTAAGCTCCGTCTGTTACTTACTCCAGCCCAATTCCAACCTTAAGCTTGATTCTAAAAAGATTGAAACATTAGCATATAATAAAGCCTAAGTATAATTCAAATCTAATTCTAAAATTTTAAAATGTATGAGCTTTTTAATTTTGTTAGAGAATTTTTTTATCAATAATGTAATTATTTCAAATATATCTATTTTTATGCAAGCATTTAAAAATTAAAAATTATTTTTTTCATCCTAGTTTTTGATTCAAATAAGTTGCTGTGGATTAGTCTAAATAAATTTTAGATTGAGCCTAAGCTTGAACCAGACTTGGGTCTAGATTCTGAAAAAAATAAAAAAAAAAAAAAGGTTTGAATCTGAGCTTGTTCTGAAGTTAGAAAAAAAATTTCGAGTTAGACTCGAATTAGAACGTATTTTTTTTTCTAGCACAAACTCCCTCTAGCCCTACCCATGAAGTGAACGGAAACATAAAATAACTTTTAACACTAAAATTTGTTGACAAAAGAGATGCCAAGCTGTTGCATGAGACATCAAGATTATCTTTTACAAATAAAAAAAATTCCGGTACGTATAAAATTTTTTATCAAATTAATCCATTAAATCAATTTGAAAACTAGTGTCATCTACGGATCCAGCATCTCGCTTCTATAAATGTTACGTAGTTTTAATACGTTAGCGTTCGAGGAGGACCACCAAACGCGCGGGTTTGGAGCTCTCTATTTTTGTGACCGAAAAGGCAAAGAAGTTGTTTCTCTGGATGTAATTGGAGGGGATGCAGAGAATGTGAGCGTTGAGCATGGTGGAATTGACTGGGACACGTGTAACAATCTTTAGCACTAGGAATAGTGGGAAAAAGAGAGAGAGAGAGAGAGAGAAGTGTCGTGCTGTCAACGTTCAAATTAATCCATTCAATCAATTGGGGAACTAGCGTCTTGAGTGGGTGACAAAGGTCATACACATGATGCCATATAAGTGAATACTTGCATCCAGAGATCCAGCTCGCTTCTAGAAATGTTGTAATGTGTGATTTGAATGTTCGCGCTGTGAAGGACGGCCAAGCGTGGATTTTTGGACCCTCCTTTTTGTGGCTGGAGAGAGAGGAAAAGAAGCTTGTTTGTGGATGTAATCAAGTCAAACAAAAGAAATATTGGGGATGGAATGTAGGCGTTGTGCAAAAGAAATAGGGGGAATGGAACTGGGATTTTGAATGGCCACAAGATTTTGAATGGAGGTGGAACTGGGATTTTGAATGGGGGTCGAACGTAGACGTTGGGTAAGGGCCGCAAGATTTTCAATGCAGCACATAGACCGCATAATTGCAGTACGCAAGCCCCGCGGTTGCGGAGCTGGGAGAAGGACATTGCATGGTTGTTTGCACAACAACAAAATTAAAAAAAAAATCTTTCTTTCAGATTTTTGTCTTCTCCACAACACATTAACCGACTCCAAGGTGGGCATGTCACAGAGTTATCCTCTGACATGTGTGACACTCAATCATCTGCCGAAGATTCCGGACACCTTGTGAAGTCTTACAGGAAAGTGGTTATTAAGAAGTTGAAATCTCTGATTTAACTGGGAACCAAAAACGGTGCTGGCTTATCCAGACCGGGCAAATATCCTGAGCAGCTATAACGTCCAACCCATCATCTGTGCTAAACACGCGGTACTGCCGCAAAACCCCTAAACGTAACCTAAAAATTATGTAAGATCTTTTTTTTTTAATTATTAGTTATCGATATATTAAATTTTAAATAAATATTGATTAGCTTATAAGAATTATAAATTAAGTAATTATAAAGTATGGTATCCAATGACCTAATTTGTTCTTAACTAATTCAAACCCTCTCTCTAGCAAGAATTCTCAAATCTTTCTTCATTTCTTGCTTTTAAATCCAGACATAATCCGTCCTTGATCCTAACCATTCTAAGGCTTTGCAAACAAACAAAAAATATACAAAAGGAATATGATGAGCCTAAGCCCAATAAAAATCCTTTGCATACACTTATATGCACACGTATACTCATCATAAAATATCAATAAATGATAATATTTACATGCATAGGTAAACAATTATATGATATGCATCAATATAATTACTTCCAAAATATCACAATCCTTTTAGGTCACATCTATCAATAACATCTTTAACTAAGTTTATTATTTTTATTATGCACAAGATCGATCTTGTTAGCTTGACAATGGACTAGTCAAAATCATGCATCAGCTCGTAGTAGGCACGCAAATCTGACCATGCATAGCCCATGATAACAATCAATTGAATCTTATCTAGTCGCTCTTCAACCCACATTGGCAGCTATATCTAATCGCGCTATAGTTCGCAGTGACAATAAACATTTAGCTATACTTCAACCCGTAATGGTAATCATGTCTAATCATGTTGTAGTCCACAGTGACAACAAACATCGCTGCAGTGATAGCAAATGTACATAACTAATTCATTACCTTTTTAATATTATCATCATCCATATTGTTTATCGATTCTTAATTTATAAATATAAATTTCTATATCATTCTATCATACCATATAAAAGTTTAATTATATGTATATAATTGATAATCATATAACATATTTGCATTGTAATAGCTTTTCATATTTAAACAACATGATAAGACTATCACATACATTAGCAAAACATATGCGATCATACTAATAAAATTTTTACAATAAATTTTTATGTATAGTTATCATAATATCAATAAAGACGTAAGGGGAATTCTTACTTGCATCTGTAGCAAATTTAATCTCTCTTTCTTCGGACTCTAATTACAATCTACTCATGTGGAATCTATATTTGAATTCTTCTTCATAGTTCTAAGTGGCTTATTGCATGATCACAAGGTTTGTGTCAAAGAATTTGGCACCTCCTATTTAGGTTGACTTATAAGAATCGCTTTCACCAAGACAACTATGATGGAACATGTTCAATCCATTTAGCTTTTTCATAATAAAACAATGTAACATATATTACAAGGGAATTGAAGACAACCATTGTTTGTTATGTCATTTCAGCATCAAAGCGGTGAATCATTAATAACCATATCATAGATAAAATAGAGTCACGATTCCTCCACAACAACCAATACAACTAATATGGGGGCTATGCTTTTTCAATATCTGCCACATATATCCTTAAGATAGCAGGTGAAAAATTGACGGCCCTCTGAATAAATTGATTAGCATGCTCTCCTTAATGGCAACTCCACCCACCTGCTACCAAAACTTCAAAAATACATTAGATACTTGTGCTTTGAATTGGCAACTCAAGTAAACATTTGCACTTTGGAAATATTATAGGGTATCATGGACTTGGTGTGAGACCTAATTCTTTTATGTTAGTTCACTTTATATTAAGATCCAATTTGATTATATTGAGTTAAAATAAAAATTAATCAAAAATTATATAATTAGAATTTTTTATTGAATCTATATCCATGATATCTAGTATTAAGTTAGGTTCCTAAAGTATCTTGAATTATTCAAATTAGAGTTCAATTAAGGAAATTAGGTGCAATTTTATAAACATGTATCAATGCTAATGAAATTATAAGAAATTACGAAATTATCATTAATGATGATAAGAATGATTTTTGATTTTTTTATTCAAATTTTTATATTTTAAAATCATATTAGATAAGATAGAAGCTATTTTTAAGTCAAAAATCTATTGTAAATATTTAATAAATATTTATCTTTTTAGATTTTCTTAAAAAAATTAGTATGTTATAAGAATTGAGAAGTCTATTGGTTTTAAAATATTAGTATCCATGTAAGTTAGAAAATTTCTTTATAAATATGGTTCAATTGAGATTTTTCGATATCAAATCAATAGTTCAGAAGGAAGTTAAAGATTGAAAGATTAAAAAAATTGATGAAACTCTTAAGCGTCAAAATTTAAAGATTAGTTTCCATCAATTTTATTAGTTCTTACTAATTTTATTAGAAATGATAAGTAATCTGATTATGTTTAAAGTTCTTTTTAAAATTATATAAGATTTGAATTCCAAAATTTTGCAATTATAGTTAGAGTGTTTTTTAACATTATATAGGATTTAGAAACTGATACAAGGATCATAATCTAATTGGAAGAAGCAAATTGGTAGATTGTATATGTCAAAAAAAAGATGGGAATGAGAGTGCGACGCTTTAGAATTAATTTATCACCAATGTAGAAGGACATCTACAAAAGTTAAGAGGCTTTTCGGAATTGTTCATCTTTTAAATTAGGAAACAAAAAGAATATCAGATTTTGAAAGGACTCTTGGGTTGAGCCAATATCTTTAACATCCTTATTCAATGGTTTGCACCGGAATATTGTTAAGAAAAACTGTTCGATGGCTTCTTAGTAGATTAGCGCTCTCACTGTTAAAAAATCAAGCTTTTTAGCTCTATTTTAAGAAAGGATAATGATTAGCTCAACTTTCTTATGGATTTGATTACTCCCTTAAAACCTACTAGAATTGAAAATACTCTAGATTGAAAACTTAATAGCTTCTTTGTTAGCTTCTTCTATAAATTCCTCAATAATGGAGGTTTGATGTGGCCATTTCCTACGACTAACTCTAAGAAATAGATTACATATTTAGGAGGATTTTACTATGAAAAGTTGGCTGATAGGTACTAGATATCCTTTCTGTGGAACTTTTTATGAAACTATCAATTACTTATTTTTGAGATGCCCCTTTGCTAAAAGAGTATGGCTTCTGGTTAAAGAATTGTTGAATTTAAAAAGATGGTTGAGTTAGAGAAAAAGATTCATTAACGCTCACTTCAAAAAAGCATGGGATCAACTCTTAGGTATAAGTTACCAACAATTATGGTTGAAAAAAAGACTCTAAACTCTTCCTTCAAAACAATTATCCTCGAGCACAAAACCTTCATCACTTTCAATCTTGATCCACCTTATATTTAGCAACAGCAATAGCCAACAACCATCAAATACTATCGCAATTACTTTTATTAAAATTGAAAGTGCCTTTCCAAGTACAATCTTCAATTTCAGCTTAATCCCATCCACCACTTATATTTTCTTTTTTTGCTCTTATTTTCTTAGATGTAAATGGTTGTAAATAATTATTATATTATAATATATTTATGGGAAGCTCCTGACTTCTCCATCCTTTTATCAAAAAAACCAAAAGAAAATCAGGACCCATCATGTTCCTATTGGAAGTTGATAAGCCACCTACCTTACTTTTTATCTTCATCAACCTGCCACTGCCATGGCTAAAATCTAATACCTAGTTAGCTACAATTAGATCTAAATAAGCGAAAGAAAAAATCCAATCAAATTAGAACCTATCCATGAGAATAGAGTAGAAAAGTTTTCCTTCTTTTTGAGAAGAAAAGGAGAGTATAGAGTAGCAAAAGGAAAAATGATAAGCAAACATATCTTTTTTGAGGATGATAAGCAAACTTATCAATACCAAACAAGTTGTGGAACTGAAAGACACAAATTTTTTTTATTATTATTATTTTTGGATGAAAGCTACCATCTCTATTAGGAAGGAATAGAATGACTTTTCCATCAGTTCGCCAAGAAGCTGCGAAGCTTGCATGAAGCATTAAAGGAAAACGATCCATATATGCACTGCGTTTCAAAGAGATATGAAAGGAATTGTACCTGAGAGCTAAAGGATCAGTTGAAGAGCTGGTTGAGTGATTGTTGTATTACTCTAGCAAAAGAAAGAAACGGTTGTTTTATTAAGAGAAATGGTATGCAGCACCTCTCGTTTTATCAGTCTATTTACTACTCTTATGTGTCAGAAGGGGAATGGTGCAACTCATAAGATGGCTGTGTGAATCGCTAGGCGCTGTGTTAGCACAACTCTGGAATAGCATTTTTTTTTCTTTTATTATAATCGAATAAGCGAAATACCAATCAGGAATAACTCATATTGTTGGAATTTGGCCCCGTTAATTCAAATGATGGTCCACCTGAAGCGACTAATCAGAGATTGGAACGGCGGTTGGCTCCTGATGCGGGAACTCCATGCAATCAAATCAGAGCTGCTTCAATTAGAGCATATAAACATGGCATTCACAAACAATTGCCTGGCTTGCATACAATCAAGACGAAGCAGATTCCTCTGCTCGTGTGTTAGAAGCTGGCTTAGAAGCTTTTGTCTACATCAAGCAATCAATGCTCCATGAGATTTGAGACCAGCTAATATTGAAGAAATCGCGTTAGCACCTTATCGAGGTCGCCAGCCCATTTTCTTAAGAAGAACGTGAGCCCAACAGTCACGGAGTTGTTGCGTTTACTTCTGCGCAACCCAAAGTCTCATTCTTATGACTGAGTCATTACCAGTTCCTTTTGTTCCTCTCAATTACATGCTATCAATCCACAAAAGAATTTATATAGCAGAGAATGCTTGCAACTCCTTGCAATCCTTTCTTGGTCATTTTTCTCTAATGGCTTCAGCAAAATCCTACATGTTGTTCCTCTCAATCTTTTCTCTAGCATTTGCACTGGGAGCAGCTCAGTCAAGGCAGTCCAACATAAGCTTGGACTCCTCTCTCCATCCCTCCACCAAAACTTCATCATCATCATGGCTCTCACCGAATGGACGTTTCGCCTTTGGATTCTACCCAGAAGGTACCGGCTTCTCCGTCGGAATATGGCTCGGGGGATCTTCAGGAAACATCACTGTCATATGGACGGCAAACCGAGATGATCCACCGGTGACCAAAGATGCTGTATTACAGCTAACTAATGAAGGACTCAAGCTCCTCCTAGAAAACTCTGAAGAGAGACCCATTTCCACCAGCACCGATGCTTACTCTGCTTCCATGCTTGATTCGGGGAACTTTGTCATCTATGACTCCGAGTTCAATGCCATTTGGGAAAGCTTTTCCGATGCAACTGACACCATCGTGGCAGGTCAGGTGCTGAACTCTGGATCTAAGCTCGTTTCCAGCATGTCAGAAACCGATCACTCAAGTGGGAGGTTTCTTCTCGCCATGCAGTATGATGGGAACCTCGTTCTGTATCCGGAGGAATCATCAAATCTTCCAGAGGATGCTTACTGGGCCTCCGGAACAAATGGACAAAGCTACAGAAGCTTACATCTCGATGATAATGGTTGGCTGTACCTGGCCGGTGTCGATCTCACATACAATCTAACGAGGGGTTTCCCCAGCAAGGCAACGGCAGTTTATCGCGCAACGCTTAGCATGGATGGGATCTTCCGGTTATATTGCCACGATTTCGAGTCAAACGACGAACCAATTTTAGCTGAATTCCCAAGGGTGCCGAATAGCTGCCAGGTCAAGGGAATCTGTGGCGTGAACAGCTACTGCAATTACACAAATGGAACAACAGCGGTATGCTTATGTTTGCCTGGTTTTGATTATCTTCATCCTAAGTATACATTCAACGGATGCACAAGGAACTTCACGATCACTGGTTGCGACTCCGGCAATGATAACACGACATACATGTCTGCTCTGGAGAATGTAATATGGGCGGACGATCCCTATGCTGCAGGAATGTCCACGACAACCAAGGACGATTGCAGTGAAGCGTGCCGGAAAGATTGCAATTGTTATGCCGCTCTGTTTCTTCAAGGCAACAAATGCAGTAAACAGAGATTTCCATTGAGATATGGGAGGAGAGACAGCAATGGCAATGGCAATGGCACCACCACCACATTCATCAAGCAGGTTAATATAAGCGCAAAAGGAACACCAGTTAGTAGCCCTGCAGGGAGTCCTCCTGCTGCAGTTCCCGTTAAGAAAGTGCATAGCGCTAAGATTTTGATTGTGCCAATGGCTGTTATTGCTGGTATAGCTTCCACCTTGGCTGTTTTAATTTTCTTTGCTTATAGGCGTCTAGCTGGAAGGTACAGAACAATGGGGAGAAATAAAGAGCCAGATCTGGTGGACGAAATAGCACCCAGATCCTTTTCTTACCGTGAGTTGAGGGAAGCCACAGATGATTTCAATGATGAGATAGGTAAGGGAGCCTTCGGAGCAGTCTTTAAGGGGACTTTGTCTGGTGGTGAAAGAATAATTGCGGTTAAAAGGCTTGAGAAGCTGGCGGATGAGGGGGAGAGAGAATTCCGAAGAGAGATGAGGACAATTGGAAGAACTCACCATAAAAACTTGGTAAGACTGCTCGGGTTCTGTGATGAAGGTGCCAACAGGCTCCTAGTCTATGAATACATGAGCAATGGATCGCTTGCACAACTCATCTTTAAGGCTGACAGACGCCCAGATTGGGACGAGCGGGTCAGGATTGCATTAGATATAGCTACAGGGATTCACTATCTGCATGAGGAATGCGAAAGTCGTATCATACATTGCGACATAAAACCTCAAAACATTCTCATGGATGCTAATTGGATAGCCAAGATATCAGATTTTGGGTTAGCAAAGTTGTTGATGCCAAGCCAGACGAAAACTTTTACAGGAGTCAGGGGAACAAGGGGATACCTTGCACCAGAATGGCACAAGAATGCACCAATATCAGTGAAGGCAGACGTCTACAGCTTTGGCATTGTATTGCTCGAAATTGTGTGCTGCAGGAGAAATATGGAACTGGAAGCTGAAGCAGACGCAATCATTCTCCTGGAGTGGGTCTATGCCTGCTTTGTGGCTGGAGAGTTGGAGAAGCTTGTACCTGATGAAGTTGATATAGCAGAGTTGAGCAGGCTTGTGAAAGTGGGGCTCTGGTGTACCCAGTCAGAACCTGGTCGTCGGCCTAGTATGAAGAGAGTGATGATGATGCTGGAAGGGGAGATCGACGTATCCCTTCCCCCACCACCTTGATTTTGTTTCTGATCTCCAAGAGTCATCATCAAGCCTGTCTACAGTCTCACATTATAGGTATGGTGATTTATATTCTGAATAACACAACATGCACGCTTTGCATGTTTAATAAGCACAGTAATATTTCTCATTTTGTACGTTTTGTATTTGGGAGGCTGCTGCTGCAGTGAGCTCTTTTCATTTCTCATAGCCATCTTACTTTATGTCAAAGACAATAGTTGTTTGCATGTTTAAGTGCGATTATGTGAACCACCATTGATCATCTTTCAAGCATTTATCAATTATGTCATTATGTGTTAAGCATTTAACCACTATTAAGACAGAGCATGTCTTATGTGATGATGTGTTTCTATGTAAATCATCTTTCAAGCATTTTACAATTTTATTCCTTTCATGCAACGCTATCTTAAGGCAGAGCATGTGTTAAGTATGATTATGTGAACCCTCTCTTCATTCAGCTTCCTAAATTTTCACTAGTCTCTTAATCAGGATCGTGTTCCATGAGAACCCAACATTAGATCTTGGTAATCGCTACCCTTCCTCATTAATGTAAGCTATATTCAAGTGAGATAGGCATTGAAGCATCAACAAGAAAAGCAATATATACAGTGAGAAAGCAAAGTGCAAAATAAATATAAATATTATATAAAATAGTTGGTGGCCTTCCACTATTATTCTAAGGAAAAAAAGAAAAAATAAAATTACAGTACGGCCCTGCAGAGCAGAAATGTCGTTAAATAAAAACATAAGTTGTAACGGAAAAGATCATAAAAACTGGGCTACGATTCAGATGTTGGCGGGGTAGAAAGTTAATGGCTGGGCTCGTGTTCCCTAAACGAGCATCGTGCAAAATAATGGTATTATGATCTTACGCTCAAAGAGTAATGGTTTTACAATACTATCTTCGCTTAAAAAAGTATTGCGAGAATGAATTTAATTGCCCAACTATAAGAGGAGTTCAGGTTTTAGACGCATAGATGAGATAGAATAGTGATAACTTGTCAAAGAACTTTCTACAAATGCCTTCTGGACAAACATACAGTCCTACTAGCGTTATTAGGTACAGTGGATGGATAATATTATAAGAGAGTCTACGAAAAATCATAAAAGAAATCAGCCACATACGAATAAACATAAGACTAACATGGTGGGCCAAACCATAGCCTATATCCACGGGAGAACAAAGCAAGGATAGTTCGTTTCACTTTACAGAGAAATTATAAAAGTACAAGACGTGGGTTTACCTCAAAATGGAACATGAGGATGAATACAAGCTTTTTTTTTTTTTTTTTAAATGATTTTTTGGTTCCTTTAACTTGGGAAAAAAATAGGGAAAATAAATAATTTGTGAGGTTCTAGAACAGACTACCAAGCTTCCAAGAGAACCTAAGACATAAGCTGAACCCTTTTAACCACCATCTCTTTTTCAATTTTGCATTTCACTCGCGCTTAAAACCATTCCATTTCAGCCTTCTTTAAGCTAAATCCCACGAACAATGACAACCTTTAAATCAGTCCCAATCTAAAAATCTCAAAGGTAGGTATAGCAACGAAAATGGACTTTAAGTTAATCGAAGAGATAGGGAACGGAATGTGGTTTCACCAACATCTATCTTGGGCTAGCCCAACTTAGAACTCCATTAAAAGGCGTTATGTTACGGTGGTGACCATTAGAACATCTTTGAAGCAGGTGCATTTTGCTGTACATATGGACGATGGGACCTAAAATAGAGCGTCGTGTTGCATCTTGCTATAATATTCATAATATGATAAAAAAAATTGATATTGTTTGGCATTTGCACAGTTCACCTTAGTAAAATAGTAATTTTAAATTTTAATATTTTAATTAACTTTTTTTTTAAAATTCATTAAATAGTAATCTGGGTGAACATCGCCGTTAAATTTTTATGATCAACTGTTATTTCTTACTACAGCAGCAGAGCTTACTGTTATAATAGTTATAAATTTAAAATCAAATAATTATTTTTTGAATAAAGATGTGTAATCTCAAATAATTATAATTAGATAAAATTGGTAAGTGACAACCTCTGTAGTTGTCAAGATAATCAAAAATGGTTTTAATGGGGGGGGGGGTTCTCTAAGTGCGGGTTAAGGCGTTATGAGACCTAAATTAAACAGTATCAAAAATTAAGAAAATGTTCGGAATCAATGTTCACAAAATAGCTTTATATTTGACCAGAGCTGTTTCACCGAAAGGATGGTTAAACTCTTGAACGGCTCAAGCAATGGTCGTACTCGGGAGCATGGAGCCTCTCATGTTTAAACTTTAGGAGACTTCTGCGATGCTTTTTGCCTGCTGTATGGTGGGGCTGATGCCGTAAATAACCAAAGACTGGAGGGTATTGTTTTCCAAATCACCTAATTGGACGAGTGTAAGTTGAGCACTTTTTTGGCCTAAAAAAATTTAAAAATTAAAAAATTAAAAAAATAGCATAGTCAAGCCCTTAAACTTTATAATGTATCAATGTTTCTTGGGTGAGGGCAGTATCTTTTATTTCAGAACAGCACTTTCTCGCCTTTTAATTTTTTTTTTATATTTTTTTGGAGAGATGTTTTTCTTGCCGACCTGTGGAGGATTGTAGCCTCCTCTCCACCTGTACCAAAGAAAAAGAAGGTCCCTGGGCCCCTGGCGTTAGCCCATTTCAAACGGAAGACCGATGACTTTGTAGACAAAGCAACACCAAACAGTTTAATTTGAACCAGTCTCTCCATCTATGGTGGCCTTCTTTTACGTTGTTTCACTGAAGTTCTTGTATGATTGTGATTTTGATGCTGGCGTTTAACTAAAAACAAGACCACTAGGCCGCTTCTTTCCAAAGGCAAGGAATATCTACCTCTTATCTTTGCTTTCACATGTTCCTAATGGTCCAAGTTTCGTCTTCTAGCAAACTTCCAACCATTATCAGGCAAAGAAAAGCCCGTCACACTCGATGAGACCACCCAGTAGCGGATTGTGTGTTGGCATGAAAAGATTGATGGTATGTATCTTGGTTGCAAGTTGTTGCTCTGCTGTAAATGGTGAAAGGGTTCTCGTTGCAAGGAAACAAGTGTGGAAAATCAGTTTAATTATACAGTAATCCTCTCCTCTTTAGATTTTAGATAATTGTATGATCATTAAAGAGTGAAGAACAAACTATAACAAGCAAGTACGAGGGGAAGATACAAAGAGAAAATTTTTATTGTTATTTAGAGAATTTCCTTCTCTATTCTTAATATGAATATGAAAGTAAATGAAGGATATTATTTTTGTACAAACTTATTATGAGAGCTTATGCTAGCATTTATTAATTAGTATATGTTTGGTTTCACATCGATTATGTATTGATTGTTACTGTGTACAGGATAAAAAAAAATTCATATAATATATTCTTTGCTAATCTTTTTAGGTGACATTCTATATTATTACAAAGGGTACCAGAGCCGATCAAGCCCATTGTTTATGTGGATTAGGATGCTGCAAACAGGCTCTTTTGAAACCAACCATGAGTTAATCATGGTATTATTGATTATATTGAATTAATTAGATTTGGATTAGAATATTTAACCTTCTAGGATTCTAAGATTTAAATAAAAGAATATATAAAAGCCCATATTAGCATGCATTTAGATTTAGATTGGTTATATACTAGATAGATTTTTATAATTTATACAGAATTAAAAAGCTGAAATAATCTTTTTTTTTATTAGCTTTTATTTTCGAGTGAGGTCCTTGGTCATTGCATCCATGATTGTTATTATTTATGGTTGGGAGAGTGAAAAGGTTATTTTCTCAGCTAGAAATGTCAAGCTGAAAAACTTCAAAATTACGACGTTGAGAACGACTAAGGATTTTTCCTACTTTAGAACACTGAGATGGACCAACAATAAGGCAAGCATTAATACCAAGTTGTCCATTTGAGGTTAGCGTGTCCTTTCATTTGTTTAAGTGTCAAAGGTAAGTTGTCCATTCGAGGTTAGCGTGTCCTTTCATTTGTTTAAGTGTCAAAGGTGCTGACTCATTCAAAACAAGTCTCCATCCCCTAACTCAGATCCTCCACAAAATTATCTCGAGGCCTATATTACCCGTTGTGAGATAAAACTTGAAAACATTCTAACCAATGACTTGGGAACCCCAAAGATAGCTTATTTTAGGTTGGCTAATGCCTAATCAAGCAAGAACCTTCATAAGGGTTAAAGGCACAAGGAGATACATCACACCAAAATGGCGCAAGAATGCACCTAACATGCTCTCGAACTAGCGCTCGATTCAGAATAAAACACGATATGGCCGTATACCTTTAAAGTGAACCCTAAAAGCATGCAAAGCTTGATAATGCTCATCTTTCATAATATAATACCAATATAATATCAAAGAAAAGATTAATCTCATATCCACAACAAAATAAGGTGGTCCATACCATATCACATACTATCTTCAAACATATAAGAATCATAACTAACAAAGTATATCAGCATCCTCAACAAGTATAGAACTATGAAATATCAAATGCAACCAATTAGTCTAATCTCACTCTCTATTCATCCTAAAGTCTAGCTTGGCATCCATGTCCTCAATATCTGAAACAGACAGAATACGGTGGGTAAGCTAAAAGCCCAGTAGAAATACTTACACATATAAATATGAATATATAATAAAAATAGAAATAGATATATAAATAAATATATAGTATAAAAATAATGTATCTACCAAAAGTAAATCATGATACAATATATGTTAGAAATCCATAATGTAACATAAAAGAAATCTTTTGTCAACTTTTATCTTGTCATAGCATTGGACTATATCACTAAATGCAACATCGCAAAATCAACATTAGGCACATAGCCTCATCAGTAACATCAGTGTAATACCTCAAAAATAGTTCCACATCGGATGGAAAAGAAATATATTATGTGCTTATATCTCAAGTTCACCTGCTACTCATTAACTTCTACTCGAATTTTTGGGCCACATGGTTTCAGCCCGCTAATGAGTTAATTAGACCAGCAGGTGGGTTTTGGGCATTACAAATGGTATTAAAGCTGATTCTGGGCATTACAAATGGTATTAAAGCTGATCCGAATTTGCGAAAGATAGTAGGCATAAGGAAAAAGCTACCCATGAGATGGTGGTAAAGTTTCGTCATTATATGGAGCTATCCTTGCAACACCAATAACCCGACTCAGGGTACATTTTGGCTAGCTTGTGACGTGCAACGAAGACATCGCATTGTTAAGGAGAAAAAATTGCTTATAGCTCAAGTTTACTTGCTACCCATTAACTTCCACTCAAGTTTTTGGACAATGTATTTTTGACCCGCTAACAAGTTAATTGGACCAGTAGGTGGGCTTGGGGCATTACAATCAATATCAGGAACACAGCCATATTAAGTGTCATAAACGTATTCTCACTATCACTCGAGGCTTAGATTGGTTCTACACTAATAAATATACAGCCACTACTATTGATCCGGTCACTAGTAAACTCTGATCATTAGTGAACAAACAGTTATAATAGTGGATCCGGCCATTAGTGCCACATCATCAATCAACTATGTTATATCAAGTGTCAAAAACCTAGTCTGGCCATCACTTGAGGCCCAGATTATTTCTATACTAGTGAACATACAGCCACCACTATCAATCTGGCCATTAGTGAACGAAGAGATGACAACACCAATAAAAGTTAAGGCTGACATATATAGCTATGGAATTGTATTATTTGAAATCATATATGCTGCAGATCCGCAACAAGATGGGAATTTTTGCATCTTTTGTGAATGGATCTTTGAACGCTTCTTGGCCGGAGAGTTAGAGCGGCTAAAGAGGAATCAAGAACTAGAGGACGCAGAGTTGGAGAGCATTATGAAGGTGGGGTTTTGGTGGGTTCAAAATGATCCCAATTTTCGACCTTTGATGAAGAATGTGATTCAGTTGTTAAAAGATGATAGAAATTAAATCAAGCTTGAAGTCTTAGTCCAACTCCTTATTTGATTAGAACTATTTTACTTAATTATTAAGAAAATCTTATTAGTATTAGTATAGAAATTTATTTTCCACCATATTTTAGTTTTTCCTTAGCCTATAAATATAGGTGCCTAAATTATTGTTTGTAAAAGTGTCTTAAAGCGTGTGAAGGCTGTAGCAATTTGTAGTTGATTTGTTGATAGGCAGTCTACTGAATTTCAGTTCATTAATAAAATAATTATTTTTTTCTATAATTTTTATGTTGCCTAGAAAGTAATATGCAAGTGTGTCTTCCTGTATCTCCAACTTCTTTTTCTGTTTTGAGACAATCTGCTGTAGGAGTGGTCGGTCTTTTCTTTGAAGACCTTCGAGAAATTTTAGCATGTTGAGAGTTGCAAGATGTATTTAAGTTGTCGCAGAGTCCAAGCTTTTCATGGGGGGAAGAAAACGTTGTAGCTTTGTATCTTTGTTATAATGGAGCTGAAAAATCCAAGCTTAGCTTGCATCTTTTTGAAAACCTATGGAAAGATGGATCTTTGGTTTTCATTGCATCTGATGAGACCCAATGAAACGTGTTTGTATAGAAGAGTCAAACATATCTTTGGATATGTTGGATATCAATTCCTTGTCGTGTTGCAGAGGATTGATTATTGTTGCCCAGGAAGAAAATGGCTAAGATTTCTACTTCATCTTTAAATGAATGTAGAATAAAGAAGGCCTATGGAAAAATAATAATGAAGCAGTGGAAGAGCAGCGATAGAAGATGTCAACAAAAGAGAAAAATGAAGTAGTGGAAGAGGAACAGCAGATATTGTCAACAAAAGAGTAATAATTGTAACTACTAGCAGAAAATTATCAAATAGCATCCCTGCCCCACAACGGGCCGCAGACCCTGACTAAGCCCCGAGCCCACAATTTTCAAAAGGGGAAGATTCCCTTGAAGAAAAAAAGGGACGTAGACCAACGCGAATTTGTCCTTTCTTTTTATTATTTTTTTTATTGAATGAAAACGGTACCAAACAAGATAAGTTGATGCTTTAGAGGAAAGTTAGCTGACAAATCTTACCACCTTGACATGACGTCTTTGACATAAGAAAGAAATGGGCGGTCAGAATAGGTGTCTTTTCATGCACGGAATTTTGGTCCATGGATGCAACACCAAGACGATGTCGACGGGACTGCAAGGCATCTGTAGTTTTTGGATCATCTCCTTGAGCTGGACCAACCTTAACTCCTATCTTTAGGGTTGGTGGAAGGCTTGAAGAAAGCCTTGGATCGGCCTTAGTCGATCGAATTGACCCAAATTTGTGCTGGATCTTGAGGTAAGTTGGAACTAAACCAAATCAAGCCTGCACTTAAAGTTAGAGTGCAAAAAAATTTCAAATTAAATTTGAACCGTTGCTTATCCCAACCTAAATACGACCTTAAGCTTGAGTCTTAAAAAAAAACTAAAACATTAGCATTTAATAAAGCTTAAGTATAATCTAAATCGAATCCTAAAATCTTAAAATATATAAATTTTTTATTTTTTTAATTTTTTTATTAATTATATAATTACTTTAAATATTACTTATTTTTTATAAATATTTAAAAATTAAAAATTAATTTTTCAATCTAGTTTTTGACTCAAATAAGTTGTTATGGTTTGATTAAATGGGTTTCAGATTGAGTCTAAGCTTGAGTCAGACTTAAGCCTAAATTCTGAAAAAAAATTTTAAATTTAAACTCAATCTGAAGTTAGAAAAAAAATTTTGAACTAGAAGGGAATATATCATTTTCAGACCCAAGCCCTATGGCATGAATTGCTCGGGACATGTAAAATAATTTTTAACACTAAATTTTGTTGACAAAAGAGGTGTCGTGCTGTTGCATGAAACACCAAGATTGATCTTTTACCAATTAAAAAAAAAATCGGTACGTATAAGTTTTTTAATCAAATTAATCCATTAAATTATTTTGAAAAGCGGCGTCCGATTGCGTGTCAAAGGATCTCATACACTTGATGTTATATAAGTGAATACTTGCATCCAAGGATCCCGCTCGCTTCTAGAAATGTTGCAATGTGTGATTTGAATGTTCGTGCCTGTGAAGGACGCCCAAGGAAAAAAAAAAAGAAAATCTTCTTTCAGATTGTTGTCTTTCTTCGCAAAAGATTAACCGACTTCAATATGGGCATATCACAGAGTTATCCTATGACGTGTGACACCCAATCATCTGCCGAAAATTCCAGGCGCCTTGTGAAGTCTTGCAGGGAGGTGGTTATTAAGAAGTCGATATCTCTGGTTTTAACTTCGAACCAGAAACGGTCTTGGCTTATCCAAACTAGCCAAATATCCTTTGTCTAAGCTAAACACGTGAGATGACTGCAAAACTCCCAAATATAACTTAGAAATTAGGCAACATTTGATTTTTTAAAAAAATTTACGAATTACTAGTACATTAAATTTCAAATAAATATTGATTAGCTTATAAGTATTATAACTTAAGTAATTATAAAGTCTAGTATCAAGTGACCTAATGTATCCTTAACTACTTAAAGCCCTCCCTCCAGCAAGATTCTAAAATCTTTCTGCATCTCTTGCTTTTAATTCCAGACATAATTCATCTTTGATCCTAAGCATTCTGGGGCTCTGTAAACAAACAAAAAATATGCAAAAGAAATATAAAGAACTTAAGCCCAATAAGAATCCCTTGCATACACTTATAAGGGCATATATATTCATTATAAAATATCAATAAATGATAATATTTACATGCTTAGGTGAACAATTATATGATATGCATCAATATAATTACTTCCAAAATATCACAATCCTTTTGGATCATATCTATTAATAATATCTTTAACTAAGTTTATTATTTTTATTATGCACAAGATCGATCTTACTAGCTTGGCAATGAACTAGCCAAAACTATGCATCAGTTCGTGGCAGGCAAGTAAATCTGACCATGCATAGCCCATGATAGTAATCAATTGAATCTCATCTAGCAGTGCTTCAACCCACGTTGGCAGCCATATCTAATCGCACTATAGCCTATGATGACAATAAACATTTAGCCATGTTTCAGCCCGCGGTGGCAATCATGTCTAACCATGTTATAGTTCATAGTGACAACAAACATCGATCCACGCTTCATTCCACAGTGATAGCAAATGCACATAATTAATCCATTATCTTTTTAATATTATCATCATCCTTATTATTTATCGATTCTTAATTTATAAATATGAATTTAAATATTATTCTATCATACCATATAACATTCTAATTATATGCATATAATTGATAATCATATAACATATTTCCATCATTATAGTTTTTCATATTTAAACAATATGATATAACTATCACATACATTAGCAAAACATATGTGAGCCTACTAATAAAATTTTCGCAATAAATTTTTATGCATAGTTATAATATCAATAAAGATGTAAGGGAAATTCTTACGTGTATTTGTAGCAAATCTAAACTCACTTTCTTGGGACTTCAATTACCCATCTACCCATGTAGAATCTGTATTTGAATTCTTATTTCATGAATAAGTTCCAAGTGGCTCATCGCAGCATGACCACAAGGTTTTTGCCTAAGAATTTGACACCTCGTACTTATGTTGACATATATGGATCGCTTTCACCAATGACAACTATGGTGGCATCATGTTCAATCCATTTAGCTTTTTCATAATAAAATATTGTAACACATAGTATAAGGACATTAAAGAGAATTACTGTTTTCTATGTCATTTCAGCATCAAAGAGGTGAATCATTAATAACCATATCATAGATAAAATAGAGGCAGGATTCCTCTACAACAACCAATACGGGCTATGCCTTTCCAATATCTGCCACATATCTCCTTAAGATAGCAGGTGGAGAATTGATGGTCCTCTGAATAGATTTATTAGCATGCTCTCCTCAATGGCAACTCCATCCACCTGCTACCAAAACTTCAAAAATACATTAGATACATGTGCTTTGACTTGGCAACTCAAGCGAACGTTTGCACTTGAAAATATTATAGGATATCATGGACCTCATATGCAATCCAGTCCTTTTGAGCTAGCTCACTTTATATTAAAATTTAATTTGACTATATTAAGATAAAATAAAAAATAATTAAAAATTATGTAATTAGAATTTTTGATTGAGTCTATATCCATGATATTTAGTATTAAGTTAGGTTTCTAATGCATCTTAAATTACTCAAATTAGAGTTCAATTAAAGAAGTTAGATACAAGTTTATGAATAGATATCAGTGTTAAAGAAATTCTAAGAAATTAGGAAAATGTCATTGACGGTGATAAGGGTGATTTTTGATTTTTTTAATCTAAATTTTTATATTTTAAAATCATGTTAGATGAGGTAAAAGTTATTTTTGAGATAAAAATCTATTTTAAATATTTAATGAATATTTATCATTTTAGATTTTCTTAAAAAAATGAGCATCTTTCTAGAATTAAAAAATCTATTGATTTTAGAATATTAGTATCCATGAATTAGCCAACAACTATCAAATGCTATCGCAATTAATTTTATTGATATTGAAAGTACCTTTTTAAGTGCAATCTTAAATTTTAGCTTAATCCTATCCACCGCTTATATTTTTCTTTTTCTTCTCTTAGTTTCTTATATGTAAATGATTATAAATAATTATTATATTATAATATATTTATGGGAAGCTCTTGACTTCTCCATCCTTGCATCAAAAAAAATCAAAAGAAAATCAGGACCCACCACGTTTCTGCTGGAAGTTGATGAGCCACCAACCTCAACTTTTATCTTCGTCAACCTGCCATTGAGAGCAAAATGAAGTAGGTAACCATGTGAAGCTATTCCGACACATAAAGCGGCCCAGTTTGATCAATAATAATGACAAACCGCTAAAATCTAATACCTAGTTAACTATAATTAAATTTAAATAAGCGAAAGACAAAGCTCGATCAAACTACACCTAAGGAGAACCTATGCAGGAGAATAGAGTAGAAAAGTTTCACTTTTTTTTTTAGGAGAAAAGGAGAGTATAGAGTAGCAAAGGGAAAAATGATAAGCAAACTTTATCTTTATCGAGGACGATGAGCAAACTTATCAATGTCCAACAAGTTGCGGAACTGAAAGACATAATTTTTTTAAAATTTTTTTTTGGATGAAAGTTACCATCTCTATTAGGAAGGAATAGAATGACTTTTCCATCTGTTCGCCAAGAAGCTGCGGAGCTTGCATGAAGCATTGAAGGGAAACGATCCATACATGCACTGCATTTCAAAGAAGAATGAAAGGGATTGTACCTGAGAGCTAAAGGATCAGTTAAAGAGCTGGTTGAGTGATTGTTGTATTATTCTAGCGAAAGAAAGAAACCGCTGCTTTATTAAGAGAAATGGTATGCAGCACCTCTCGATTTACCGGTCTATTTACCACTCTATGTGTCAGGAGGGGAATGGTGAAACTCACAAAATAACTGTGTGAATCGCTAGGCTCTGCGTTAGCGCAGCTCTGGAATAGCATTTTTTTTCTTTTATTAAAATCAAATAAGCGAAATACCAATCAGGAATAACTCATATTGTCGGAATTTGGTCCCGTTAATTCAAATGATGGTCCACCTGAAGCAACTAATCAGAGATTGGAACTGCAGTTGCCTCCTGATGCGGGAATTCCATGCAATCAAATCAGAGCTGCTTCAATTAGAGCATATAAACATGGCATTCACAAACAATTGCCTGGCTAAGATGCAGTCAAGACGAAGCAGATTCCTGTGCTCGTGTGTTAGAAGCTGGCTTAGAAGCTTTTGTCTACATCAAGTACTCAATGCTCCATGAGATTTGAGACCAGCTAATATTGAAGAAATCGCATTTGCACCTTATCATGGGTGCCATCCATTTTCTTAAGAACGTAAGCTCAACGGTCACGGAGTTGTTGCGTTTACTTCTGGTCAACCCAAAGACTCATTCTTATGTCTGAGTCATTACCAGTTTCTTTTGTTCCTCTCAATTACATGCAATCATCCCACAAAAGCATTTGTCTAGCAGAGAATGCTAGCAACTCCTTGAAATCCTTTCTTGGTCATCTTCTCTAATGGCTTCAGCAACATCCTACATGCTCTTCCTCTCAATGTTAGCATTTCTAGGTGCAGCTCAACCCGCGCAGTCCAACATAAGCTTGGACTCCCCCCTGCATCCCACTACCAAGCCTCCCGCATGGCTCTCCCCTTCCGGGCATTTTGCCTTTGGATTCTACCCAGAAGGCAGCGGCTTCTTCGTCGGGATATGGCTTGCGACATCTGATGGAAACACCACCATTATTTGGACAGCAGATCGAGACGGTCCGTCAGTTTCCAAAGATGCTGTGTTAAAGCTAACCCTGAACGGACTTGAGCTAGAAGACAGGTCCATCTCCCCGTTTACCAAGGATGCCTATGCTTCCTCTGCCTCCATGCTCGACTCAGGGAACTTCGTCATCTATGGTTCCAACCCCGATATCATCATATGGCAAACTTTTGATATTCCAACTGATACAATCATGCCAGGTTAGATACTGTCACTTCGTCATATCTATTGTTCCAACTTCCATATCATATGGCAAACTTTTGATATTCCAACCGATACAATCATGCCAGGTCAGATACTGTCCGCTGAAACTGAGCTCATCTCCAGCATCTCAGAAACAAACCACTCCAGTGGAAAGTTTCGGCTCAAGATGCAGAATGACGGGAACCTCGTTATGTATCCTGTGGGAACCTTAGATGTTCGTGAAGATGCTTACTGGGCCTCTGGAACAAATGGAGATGGCAACCTGAGCCTAAAGTTCGATAACGATGGTGGTGTTTACCTGTTCGGTTCCAACTTCACGATGAACATAATAACTGCCTACCAAAGCAAGCCAACGCTGATCTATCGTGCAACATTAGACATGGATGGGAGATTCAGGTTATATGCTCATGATTTGAAGTCAAAGACGATGGATGTTTTAATGGTAATCCCAGATGCGAAAGATCGGTGCAATGTCAAGGGCACCTGTGGCTTGAACAGCTACTGCACTTCCACCACAGCTGGGCCAGTGGTATGCACATGTTTGCCTGGCTTTGATTACATTGATGCTAATAGAACAGCAATTGGATGCACGAAGATCTTCACCAGCAACGGTTGCTACTTCAAAAACATGTCTGCTTTGGAGAATGTAGCGTGGGTAGATGCGTCCTATGCAGCACCATTCTCTGTTACGAGCATGGAAGATTGCAAAAACAAATGTTTGGAAGACTGCAATTGTGATGCCGCTCTCTTTCTGGACAACACATGCAGGAAACAGAAATTTCCACTGAAATATGGGCGGGAAGATGGACAAGGCTCGACCGTGACATTCATTAAGGTGGTCACCATGAGCCCTGCGGCGGTTCCAAACATGATGATTAATAAGGAGTTCCGCACTAAGATCTCAATTGTGTGTGTGGCTGTTATTGCAGGCTTAGCATGCACCATTGCTGTTTTAACTCTCTTTATTTGTAGGCAACGAGCTAGAAGCTACAGAAGGATGGGGAGAAGCAGCGAGCTTGGTTTGGTTGATGAAATAGCACCCAGATGTTTTTCATATCCTGAGTTGAGGGAAGCAACAGATGGTTTCAAGGAAGAGCTAGGTAAGGGGGCCTTTGGAACTGTATTTAAGGGGACCTTGTCAAATGGTGAAAGAGCAATTGCGGTAAAAAGGCTTCATAGGGCGGCGGATGAGGGCGAAAGAGAGTTCCACACAGAGATGAGGGCGATTGGAAGAACTCACCATAAGAACCTGGTAAAACTGCTTGGTTTTTGTGATGAAGGCTCCAACAGGCTCCTAGTCTACGAGTACATGAGAAATGGTTCACTTGCAGACCTTATCTTCAAGACTGAAAGATGCCCTTGCTGGGATGAACGGGTAAGAATTGCACTGGATGTATCCAAAGGGCTTCATTATCTGCATGAAGAGTGTGACACACGCATCATACATTGCGACATAAAGCCTCAGAACATACTGATGGATGACAATTGGACAGCAAAGATATCAGATTTTGGACTAGCAAAATTACTAACGCCGAGTCAGACAAGAACATTTACACGCATTAGAGGTACAAGGGGGTACCTAGCACCAGAATGGCACAAGAATGCACCGATATCAGTCAAGGCAGATGTTTACAGTTTTGGGATTGTGTTGTTAGAGATCGTATGCTGCAGGAAAAATTTGGATTTGGAAGCTGAAGTGGATGCAATTGTTCTTCTGGACTGGGTTTATAAATGCTTTGTAGCTGGAGAGTTGGAGAAGCTGATATCTGATGAAGTAGATACGACAGAGGTGAATAGGCTTGTGAAAGTGGGTTTATGGTGCACTCAGTCTGAACCAGCTTTTCGGCCTGCTATGAAGAATGTGGTGATGATGCTGGAAGGAAATATTGACATATCCCTTCCTCCACCACCTAATTCTAGCTCCTGATCAGCAAATGTCATCAAGCTAGTTCAAGGTTCCCTCATAGCATGCGTAGTGATTTCTGTTTCTGATAAGCAATGTGTACTCCTTTTTGTTTAAGAAAACATGTTTCTCCTTTTGTGGGTTTTGTATTCAGGGAACCTAATAATGCAAAATAATCATTGTATCTTATGTCAAAGATGAGTAGTATATTTAATGTAAATCTTTTGAAGTCTTAAAACATATTTAATGCAAAATATGTATGAGATATGGAGAAAGGAGAGAGAAAGGGAATAAGGGTGGGAAAGAAAGAATAAATAGCGGTTCACATAATCATGATGATGATGGTTACTTGTTCCTTTGTCTTGTATCTAAATTGGGTTCTGTTGCGTTTTTAGTTCTGCGCTTAGAAGGGGATGCCTTTTTATCTCCACTCCTGGGTTTTATACTAGTTTGATACTGTGGCTAGTTCTGTTGTTACCGTTTCCCAGGCCATTTTACAGGGAAAATCCTATGTTGCAATCCTCAATTATTAATGGGCCTCTCTCTCTCTCTCTCTCTCTCTCTCTCTCTCTCTCTCTCTCTGTCTATCCTTCTTGTGTGCATGGGCCATCATTTTGGGAGGGTAAAAGTTAATAATTGAGGTGCATCTATAGAATGTCATCTAGGTGCATGGGCTATCATTTTTGAAGATTTCAGGCAACACTTTATAGCACAACAGTAAGGCCTGTCATGTTGTATGACTCAAAGTGCTAAGCAATAAAAAAAAGCATATGAAAACAACTTGAATGTAGCAAAAATAAAATGTCAAAATAAATATGAATTAAACTTAGAAAGGATGAAATTAAAAAATAAATATATTAGAGGATTTAAAGACATTACACAAATGAAGGATTAAGTGATAGAAAATTGACTAAGATGCTAAGGTCATAAACTATAAAGCTTTAAGAAGGCTCCAGTAAGAAGAGATACTTCAGTTTGTATCAAAGATGGTAAGACAAAAAAAATGAAAGGTCCCTGAATAATATGAATGAAGATTGTGGAAAAGGATATAAAGAAACTTGAAATAACATCAAAAATATTTCTAAATAGAAATACTTGATACATAAGTATTTACAAAGCTGGCCCTAGATAGTTAATAAAAGATTCAATGATTATGAATATATAAAGTATGATTATGTGAATTATCTCTTCATTTAACAACATTTTTATAGCTTGAGGTTTCAATTAATCTCTTAACTGAGACAATATTCTATTATAAGATCTCAATATTAGATCACAAACTTCCGTCATCCTTTGTTATCAATTTAAGACAAATTCAAATGACAGATGTAACAGGTCATCCACAAGAAGAAAATATAGCACAAAAGCAAAAAGGCAAGCTGGATGCAATATTGAACAAGAAAGATAAGTAGGGTTCAATTAATATATTAGGAAGTTCTTTTGCATTAGTTTCATGACCTAAATTATCAACGGAGGTATTAATCATTAGAGTGCAATTGGAAACCACTATCAATCAAAGCATAAGTTTTTCATTTTTTTTTATTAATAGCTTTTCCTTATGTATTAGAAAAAATAGACCACTGATACAAAGACAATCAATCAGTTTGGCCAAAGCCAAAGAATCGTGTCATGTCATTGGGCGAAGAGGGTTCATGCATACATTTATGCATGCATGTATGTAAAAAGTGTCTGAGTCATCATTCTATCAAAACAAACTTACATACTCTCGCATGCATTCTGTGGAGCACTCCGCAAGCACAACAGAATTTACAAAACTAAAACACCGCAAAAAAGAATTTTGATTTTTATTCAAATATTTTATATTCTAACAGCCAAAAAAAAGCCAATTGAAAGATTAAAAAAATTATAATAAAATTTAAAAATATAATAAATTAATTATCATATTTTATTATTATGAGTTTAAATTTTTGCTTTTAAAAATTTAATTATTAAATTTAAGATTACTTTTAAAAAAATAAAATTTTCAATAATATAATGCTATTGCGAACCAAATGCCATTTAAAGAATAAAATTTATCAGTGAACGTAATGATACATTCAAATGCATGGTTTACTTATGAAAGTGGCACCGAAATGCTATCACATCAGCTATTGTTAGCTTTTAGTCATCCTATTGAAGATAGCCATTACAATCTTCTTGGTGATCAAGCATTCACCCCTGCGCTCTGTGACCCAATGCGGGAGTGAACCAATACTGCAAATCCACTCACAACCATGAAGGGGAAGAAGCACGAGAAAGACGAAAAGTCCAAGTATGATGGAGGAGTAAGTAAGAAGAGGAAGAAAGAAAAAGATTGGGAAAATAAAAGGAAACAAAAGGTTTGGAGACGAAGGAGCCTTTGGTACGCCTAGCCCACCAACATCACATTAATTAGTGATGTCACATGAATAATTTTTAATAAATTATGTTACAACTTAAAAAATAACTAGAATTTAACTCCGCTTAAATTGATCATACGAATGGCCAAAACATAGCTGCTAAAAATCTGAATGATAAATCAGTCGTGCGCTTACTAATGTGGCGCTCGCTATTGATCTTCTCCATATCCCACACAGTAGATCAAATCCACTCGAAGGGCATTTGGTAATCAAACAATAAAGCCCTCTTGAGTTCAAAGCATATGTGGGACTTTCTGAAGGTTCATTTTTATGCAAAATGTTGAGAATTCAATTTCATAAAAAATCTTGCTGCAGAGACATTGACACAGCTCTGACCTCAATTCACACTCAATGCTGTTCAGTTGTACAGATGATTGCCGGCTCGGTGACCCGTTATCAATATTTGTCTTTTTTATATTTCTATCTCCTTCTACTGCCCACTATGATGCAAGACCAAACCCTTATCTAATCGGTATAGAACGATGCCGTGTTGAGAATTTTGAGAAATTTCATATATTAATTAACCTATCAAATAGTTTAAGCTTCTAAAGAATTTCAGCGTTCAGACAGAAGAGCAAAAAAAAAAAAAAAAGAAAAAAAAAAAGGGAAATACGGCATGACAAATGGCAATCATTCACCAGTTGAAGTACTTATGGCAGTCATGACAAATGGCATGTCTTGATGTTTTCTTCCCCTAGCTTTTTTTGTTTTTTTTTCCTTCCTCTTAAATGAAGGGATTGGACAAAAGTTAACCAGCATCATGAAGGTGAGGAAAGAAAGAAGCCGGCATCAAACTTTTGAGTTCGGATGCATGCATCAGAGAGATGTGCATCACAATCACATACCTCACCTGAATCAGGCACGCAAATCCTGCGAGGCTAAGGTTGACTAGATCAAACCATACCAAAAGTTTTAAACTCGAGCCCCATATCGCCATGTGGCTTGCGCTATGGGTTTCTTGTAGACTAGACCTTTTTGCATCATTGGCCGGACCAGAACAATAAATTGCATCAGGTGATCGATCCCATGGCTTCCTCCCGTATCACACGGTGAAGAAACTCCTACCTCCCAACGTCCAACCATGGCTTCCTTGTTTCTCTCCCAGCTACTAGCATTTCTAATCGCAGCTTCTCCTGCTGTAGTATGCGGTCAGCCCAAACAGACCAATATCTCCTTAGGTTCTTCGCTCTCTGCCTCCGTTGATGCCTCGTGGCTCTCGCCTTCTGGCCGCTTCGCCTTCGGATTCTACCCGAAAGCCCAGGGTTTGGCGATAGGAGTATGGCTTGCTACCACCCCCAAAAGGACCGTTGTGTGGACAGCCAACCGCGACGATCCACCGATCATGGATGCCTCCATTTGGTTCACCTACGATGGCCGGCTTACCTGGAATGCCCCTGGCGGCCAAGAGAAGGTCATATCTCAGGCTAGTGAGGATGTAGCCATGGCTGCGATGCTGGATACCGGCAACTTTGTTCTCTACAATTCACGCCAAGTGATCATATGGTCTACTTTCAGCTCTCCCACGGACACGCTTGTAGCAGGACAAAGCATGCTGCCAGGAACCCAGCTCTATTCGAGCATATCCGAAACCGATCGATCAACCGGAAGGTATCGCCTTAACAATCAAAAGGATGGGAACCTTGTGTTGTATCCTGTCGACACATCGGATACCACCGATAACTCCTATTGGGACACAAAAACCTTCCAGATTGGCTTCCTCTTCACACTGAACTTGGACAGCAACGGTACGCTATACTTGGCCGGCAACAATGTTAATTTCATCAAGAACTTGGCACAGGCCAAGAATTCCAGTTCTCGGGGTGCAGCTGACATCTATTACCGAGTGACAGTGGATCCGGATGGGATTCTCGGGCTTTACTCGCATCGCTTTGGAAACAATGGCAGCTCAACAACAGTGGTGGAATGGGCAGCGCTGGACAACCAGTGCCTGGTCAGGGGTGTTTGCGGAATTAACAGCTACTGCAGCCTCGGGAGCAATGGAGAGCCCAATTGTCTTTGTCCTCCTGGGTTTGAATTTGTCGACCCGAGCCAGATTTTACGTGGCTGCATGAGGAACTCCAGCGTCGGAGATTGCTTAGACGACTCCAGCGGAGGGAACGCAGGACTGATAATGGTTACCATGAGGAACACGACATGGGTGGACAAGCCATACTCCATTTTGCCATCGACGACGAGCATAGATGACTGCAAGGCCGCATGTCTGCAGGACTGCTTCTGCGAGGCAGTATTGTTCAAGGACAGCACCTGCACCGAACAAATGGTACCGCTGAGATATGGGAGGCCGGGGAGCAACGACACTCTGTTCATCAAGGTTGGAGCCACCAATCCTAAACAGCAGGATGCAGTTGATGGAAGGAACAGAAAGGTGCGCATCGATGTCTTGATCATCAGCGTCACTTTAGCTGCCGTATCGGCCATTGTCTTCGCCATTGCTGGTTTTCTTTTCTATAGAAATCGAAAACTTGGGAGATATAGGAGGACAACAGAGTACAGCAACTCAGGTTTCGACGAGGAGACTCCACTGAGATCCTATTCCTATGAAGAGTTAGAGAGAGCTACAGAGAGCTTCAGGGAAGAATTAGGCAGGGGCGCCTTTGGCACTGTGTTCAAAGGGTCGCTGTCCGATGGAGAAAGGATCGTTGCAGTAAAGAGGCTGCAGAAGTTGGTGGAGGATGGAGAGAGGGAATTTCAGAGAGAGGTGAAGGCTATTGGTAGAACACATCATAGAAATCTGGTTCGCTTGCTCGGTTTTTGCAATGAAGGTTCGAATCGACTTCTGGTTTATGAATACGTAAGCAATGGTTCCCTTGCAAACCTTCTTTTCAAAACCGAGACATATCCAAGATGGAAAGAAAGAGTCAAGATTGCATTGGACGTCGCAAGAGGACTGCAGTACTTGCACGAAGAGCTTGAGGCCCCTATCATCCATTGCGACATAAAGCCCCAGAACATTCTCATGGACAGCTCTGGGACCGCAAAGATAGCGGACTTTGGATTGGCCAAGTTGCTGATGCCCAACCAAACAAGAACATTCACAGGGGTCAGAGGGACGAGGGGGTATCTGGCACCAGAATGGTACAAGAATGCACCAATAACAGTAAAGACTGATGTCTATAGTTATGGAATTGTGTTATTTGAGATCATATGCTGTAAGAGGAACATGGAGTCGGAAGAGGCTGAGCATGACCACACCCTTTCTGAATGGGTTTATGAATGCTTCATGGCTGCTCAGCTGGATAATTTAAAGATCGATGAAGTAGTTGATAATACAGAATTAGAGAGAATGGTAAAGGTGGGTCTTTGGTGTGTTCAAAATGAACCAGTCTTTCGGCCAACTATGAAGAATGTGATATTAATGTTGGAAGGTCATATGAAAGTATTGCTCCCTCCTCCTCCACTTTCTTTTTCAGCATGAAATGATCTGTTGCCAGTCATTTTTGTAAAGATGATCTAGAATTTCACAAGTTTTTGTATCATATGTAACTCGATTGTTGGAATGCAATACCTCCTTAATTTTTATGACTGGTACTATGATTTGTTGCAATAATGACCACAAAAATGTGCTGAATTTGTCACAGAACATAGCACTCTAATGTGGATAAGAGAAGATTTGCGTGGATAACAAACTTCTCAGTCTTAGCTTTCATGGGTTTCATGGATACTCTGTTTGAAAAGTTGAATCATACTTATCTTATTCATTCATGAATATGCTGACTGTCCCATAGAGGAGACATTTCATCAAACAGCCTCATTTAAAACTATGCCATCCATAAAATCCCCAAATCCAATAAAGAGAATAAAGACATCTCAATCTATATTATATCTTGGACCATGGTAAAACTCTCAAGATCAGAAGTAACCGAAAGAGAAAATCAAAAGAAGAAGATCCTTTCACTGATGACCGCGGACAAATGCTATTTCGTTCAAAAACAAACAATGGCCAGAAAAATTCTAGAAATTAAAGACAGACCATTGGAAACCATAGTCACAAACCTGACATACGAAGACATTGCAACCATAGAAGATTTGAAATTCGGTAAAATCTGCAAAATTTATCAAAAGTTCATCAAGGATTCAGATGAATTGACAAAACTAAAGAATATAAGCATATTGAAATATTTATATATTTTCAGTGGAAAAAACATTGAAAAAAATGAGAATAATAGAAGGCAGCAAAATTGAACATGAGGCTACCAACATGGAGCAGCATCAATTCATAATCCTTAAAACTATATTGAAGTAGCTTACTTTTCCGATTTTTAATTCTGAAAATAACCTTACTAAGATTCCTCTATTTAAAAATTCCCTAAAATAATTATTATTTGATTTCTTTTTTTATAAGTATTAAAACAAGCTAGATTTCTATAAAAGATGGAATTCTAACATTATTGGAGAACCACTCATGCTAGCTTCCAGACCAAAAGGTGAGAGGATCTAATTTAGCAAGAAACCAGTGAGTTAAACACTTTTATGTCATTTTAGATTTTAAATTTTAGTTAAATTATCCCGAATCTAAAATAATTAGTAGTCATGTGCGTCTCAAGTGCATTATAACTAGTTCATGAAAATATCTTGAATTAGTCTTGAGCAATCAAAATTAAAAAAAAAAAAAAGTGAAATCCATGAATAAATCATGAGTGCTTGAAGAGCTGTCATTAGCCAATAATTTTATAATTTTGAATTGTTCAGAGAATTTTATGACTATTGAATGGTAAAAACCCTTGTCTCATCAAAGTGAGGTTGGTTCAAAATTAAAACTAAATAGAGAGAGGATTAGGTCATTGCAGTGGTGGTAAGAGCTTTAGCCCTGCCCTATGTCTCTCCATGGTCCAAAGTGGAAATGGATCTGAAACTCACAATATAAAAAGGGGGAATATTTAGCCAAGAAATTTTAATAAGTTAGGGTTGCTTTGCAAAACATTGCTACAATGAAGGTCCTGCAGGCCTGAAGCAAACTAAAAGTGCGGTAGAAGAATTTAAGAGCATCAGGCTTAATGCGCTGGAATCAACTAATTAGTAATGGTTCATTGTCAACAAAATTATTTTTAGTGAATTTCAAGACAACATATGGGGATCTGCCCTCCTGAGCTTTTATTATTGGTAATAAAACAATAAAATCCTCTTGAGATTTGAATCATACGCGGGACTGCTGCCAAAGGATCATTTCTATGCAAAATGCTGAAAAGTTCATTCTGGCTAAAACTTTCCTAGCTCTTATATATAAAACTTGTATTGCCTAAACCCATTTCCTTCTACAAATGATGGAATGCATTTGGTAAGTGCCATTCCTAAACACCTATCAGATGATAAGAAACTTACAACAAGATATGTCGGAACTGCTTTTTAGCTTGCAATCTGAAAAGTGAATCGAGTGACAGATTGGCTAGCTAAGGTTCACTACAGCGACAGCTGGGGTCCAGAGCCTATAAATGATCTTAATCTAAATGATGAATGAATAGTTGAGACTCTTTAAGGAGCTGTGTCTTGTATGAGACACCATGATTGACCTAAAACTTCCACTCTGATATGAATGAACTGCAGACTTGCAACATGGATATAAACAGATTTCGCAGCATCAATGTAGATGTATACATTCTTTGTTCTTTATTTCTTCTTTTGTAGGAAGATATGTTGAGGCCAAGTCAAATCAAGATCCAATGCGGGCATCAGACGGAGAATATGCAAGAATATTATATTGGTGAGGCCTAGTCTGATTGCAGAACTGGGGGTGGCATGTGGCATTTACACCTGAGATAAATAAAGCCAAAGGAACCTAAATAGGAGGTTGGATCGCTGGCCTTGATAGTTAATTCAAACACTGGTTAACCAATAATTATTGGTTGGGGACAAGAACGCTTTGTGGTAGTGGTATGCAGGGAAGGGAAATTCACGTTCCCAAGAAACCTCTGTGCACTCTCTGCAACTTCAGGAGAAAATACTGCCCCTTCTCTGTGTTTCAGAATTCAACATCCAGATAGAATGATGCACTCTTTGATTTCCTGATAACTATTCTATATTCCGTCAAAGATAATTGACAATGTCCATGGAAATAATCTGTTAGCTTTTTATGAATTTTCCTTTCACATAAGACCATTTAAAGATAGAAAAATTAATATAGGATTGTCATGTAAACACACTCAACATTTTACAACTGGAACAGTTTCAGGACTGCTTTACGATTTTATTTTTTTTTAATCGAATAGTGTCTTATAGGAACACAATATCAAGTTACAAACATTAAATAACCTACCCATTTAATGTAAACCAATTTGAAGTAGGTGTTCACCTACTCCAAGAAAAACAGTCTAGCGAGAACTCAGCAAGGCTGCATGCACAGTACGCGACATGCACTGGCAAGTAAAGAGGTAAAAAATTAAGTAGGAAAAATATATGTCATATGGGTGCATTTTTTTCATTCTAGATGAAGTATTGGAAATAAAAAGGTTTCAGGCCCGGAGAGATTGGAGCAACTTGTAGCATGAGGCATGCGCAATTGGATCATGGAGGCAATGAGCCATTACAAGGCTGGGAAGAGCCCATTTGATCTAGGATTAGGATTTTATCAATGAAACTCGGCATCTACTCGGTCATAAAGAGGGAAGCGATTGTCAAAAATCGCACTCTGTTGAAAAAGAGAAAAGACGGCAAATAAAATGCTGAATTTCTAACATTGAGAACGCTTTTACCGATCCTCTTATTTTTTAATGCTTGGCATGATTGCCAAATTTCATTTTTAAAAATCTTTTGCATCCCCCATACCCATGAAGGCAAAAAGTTGATTCCAAAACTAGCTCATTTCCATTTATTTATAGAATATAAGCTTGCTAGAAGTCTTGTAAATTATCATTAGCATCTAGCACGCTTGATGCATTGTATATAATATCTTTTAATTATTTTTAAAATATAATATAACATAATAATACAAAAAATTATAATAAATAGATGATTTAAATAATTAATTTTTTATAATAAATATTAATAATAATATAAAAATATTTTGTCATTAATATCAATATCTGCACATTGAAGATTGCTCTTTATAGGTTAAATTTGCATGTAAAAACTCATGTCATTGGTATCAACCTCGACAAAAGATTGTTCTTCTCATTTATTTACACTTGAAATATAATATAATAATATAATAAATTATAATAAATAAAAAAATAATAGTTAAATTTTTATTTTGCATTAGACAATAGATTTTAATGTTGTCCAAGTTTATTAATATTGTTATTATTAATATTATAATATATTAAGTAATAAATTTTCATGATGATTAATCACATTAATATTGATATATATATGGTGAATAAATTATTTAATATAAAATTATAAATTTAGTATTTGAGCCTGTCACATGTATTTCAAGAGGGTATAGTTTGAATTTGAGCCGAATGCAATCTGAAAATGTTACGGACCTTAAAATTTTATACCAAATTTTTAGGTAATTGCTGAGAATAGCTCTGTATGGTGTAGTAAATTATTTAAAGTGATTAGATATAATTATTCTAAATATTACTTATTTTATACAAATATTTAAAAATTAAAATTTGATTTTGTTGGTTCGATTTTCGGCTCAAAGAGATTATTGTAGGTTAACCTAATTAGGTTCTAGGCCTAGCCTGAACTTTGGCCCAAGTTGGGCTCGAGCCTAATTTTTTAAAAAAAATCTGGGTCGGTTCAAAACTTGAAAAAATATTTTGGATAAGGCTTGAGGCTTGGGTTAGGGTGTAGCTCAACTTGACCTAGCCCACTTTCAACCCTACCTCTCAATAATTAATAAAAATAATTTTTACATCGTTTTATAAAATAGTTGGTGGCCTTGCACTATTATTCTAGGGAAAAAAAGAAAAAATAAAATTACAATATGGCCCTGCATAGCAGAAATGTCATTAAATAAAAGCACAAAGCTATAACGGGAAGGATAATAAAAACTGGGCTACAATTCAGATGTTGGCGGGGTAGAAAGTTGATGGCTGGGCCTGTGTTCCCTAACCGAGCATCGTGCAAAATAATGGTATTATGATCTTTTACACTCAGAGAGTAATGGTTTTCCAATACTATCTTCGCTTAAAAAAGTGTTGCGAGAATGAATTTAATTGCCCAACTATAAGAGAAGTTTCAGGTTTTAGGCGCATAGATGAGATAGAATAATGATAACTTGTCAAAGAACTTTCTACAAATGCTTTCTGAACAAACATACAGTCCTACTAGCGTTATTAGGTATAGTGGATGGATAAATTTATAAGAGAATCTACGAAAAATCATAAAAGAAATCAGCCGGATAATATTATAAGAGAGTTTACGAAAAATCATAAAAGAAATCAGCCACATACGAATAAACATAAGACTAACATGGTGGGCCAAACCATAGCCTATATCCACGGGAGAACAAAGCAAGGGTAGTTCTTGGTTTCATAAAAGTACAAAGACGTGGGTTCACCTCAAAACGGAACATGAGGATGAATACAAGCTCTTTTTTTTACGTTTTTTTAGTTCCTTTAACTTGGGAAAAAAATAGGGAAAATAAATAATTTGTGAGGTTCTTGAATAGACTACCAAGCTTCCAAGAGAACCTAAGACATAAGCTGCCCCCTTTTAACCACAATCTCATTTTCAATTTTGCATTTCACTCTCTTAAAACCATTCCATTTCAGCCTTCTGAGCTAAATCCCACGAACATTGACAACCTTTCAATCAGTCCCAATCTAAAAATCTCAAAGGTAGGTATGGCAACGAAAATGGACTTTAAGTAAAATGAAGAGATAGGGAAGGGAACGTGGGTTCACCAACATCTATTTTGGGCTAGCCCAACTTAGAACTTCACTAAAAGGCATTATGTTACGGTGGTGACCATTACAGCATCTTTGAAGCAGGTGCTTTTTGCTGTACATATGGACGATGGGACCTAAAATAGTGCGTCATGTTGCATTCTTGCTATAATATTCATAATATGATAGAAAAAAAAAATGATATTGTTTGGCATTTGCATCATTCATCTTAGTAAAATAGTAATTTTAAATTTTAATATTTTAATTAACTGCTTTTTTTTTTTTTTAATTCACTAAATAGTAATCTGGATGAATATGGCCGTAAAATTTTTATTATCAACTGTTATTTCTCACTGCAATAGCAGAACTTACTGTTACAATAGTTATAAATTTAAAATCAAATAATTATTTTTTCAATAAAGATGTGTAATCTCAAATAATTATAATTAGATAAAATTGGTAAGTGACAACCTCTGTAGTTGTTAAGATAATCAAAAATGGTTTTAATGGGGGGGGTGGGCTATGAGTGCGGATTAAGGCGTTATGAGACCTAAATTAAACAGTATCAAAAATTAAGAAAATGTTAGGAATCAATGTTCACAAAATAGTTTTATATTTGACCGGAGCTGTTTCACCGAAAGAATGATTAAACTCTTGAACGGCTCAGGCAATGTTAGTACTCGGGAGCATGGAGCCTCTCATGTTTAAAATTTAGGAGACTTCTACGATGCTTTTTGCCTGTTGTATGGTGGGGCTGATGCCGTAAATAACCAAAGACTGGAGGGTATTGTTTTCCAAATCACCTAATTGGACGAGTGTAAGTTGAGCATTTTTTGGCTAAAAAAAATTAAAAATTAAAAATTAAAAAAATGGCATGGTAAAGCCCTTAAACTTTATAATGTATTAATGTTTCTTGGGTGAGGGCGGTATCTTTTGTTTCAGAGCAGCATTTTCTTGCCTTTTAATTTTTTTAAAAATTTTTTGGAGAGATGTTTTTCTTGCCGATCTGTGGAGGATTGTAGCCTCCTCTTCCACCTGTACCAAAGAAAAAGAAGGGCCCTGGGCCCCTGGCGTTAGCCCATTTCAAACGGAAGACAGATGACTTTGTAGGCAATGCAGCACCAAACAGTATAAAGTTGAACCAGCCTCTCCATCTATGGTGGCCTTCTTTTTCGTTGTTTCACTGAAGTTCTTGTATGATTGTGGATTTGATGCTGGCGTTTAGCTAAAATGTTTCACTGAAGTTCTTGTATGATTGTGGATTTGATGCTGGCGTTTAGCTAAAAACAAGACCACTTGTCCACTTCTTTCCAGAGGCAAGGAATATGCACCTCTCATCTTTGCTTTCACAGGTTCCTAATGGTCCAACTTTCGTCTTCTAACAAAATTCCAACCATTATCAGGCAAAGAAAAGCCCGTCACACTCGATGAGACCACCCAATAGCGGATTGTATGCTGGCATGAAAAGATTGATGGTATGTATCTTGGTTGTGAGTTGTTGCTCTGCTGTAAATGGTGAAAGGTTTCTCGTTGCAAGGAAACAAGTGTGGAAAATCAGTTTAATTATGCAGTAATCCTCTCCTCTTTAGATAATTGTATGATCATTAAATATTCCAAGAACAAACTATAACAAGCAAGTACGAGAGAAAGATACAGAGAGAAAATTTTTATTGTTATTCAGAGAATTTCCTTCTCTATTCTTAATATGAATATAAAAGTAAATGAAGGATATTATTTTTGTACAAACTTATTACAAGAGCTTGTGCTAGCATTTATTAATTAGTATACATTTGGCCCTGCATCAATTATGTGTTGGATGTTATTGCATACAGAATCAAAAAAATTCATATAATATCTTCTTTGCTAATCTTTTTAGAGGACATTCTGTATTATTACAAAGGGTACCAGAATCGATCAAACTCATTGTCTATATGGATTAGGGATGCTGCAAATAGACTCTTTTAAAACCAACCATGAGTTAACCATGGTATTATTGATTGTATTGAATTGATTGGATTTGGATTTGAATATTTAGCCTTCCGTTATATATATATATATATATAGGATTCTAAGATTTAAATAAAAGAATATATAAAAGCCCGTGTTAGGATGCATTTAGATTTAGATTGGTTATATACTGGATAGAATTTTAGAATTTATACAGAATTAAAAAACTAAAATGATTTTTTTTTTGATTAACTTTTATTTTTGGGTGAGGTCCTTGCGTCCATGATTGTTATTATTTACGATTGGGAGAGTAAAAAAGTTATTTTCTCAGCTAGAAACATCAAACTGAAAAACCTCAAAATTACGATATTGAGAATGGCTAAGGATTTTTTCTACTTTAAAACATTGAGATGGACCAATAATAAGGAAAGCATTAATACCAGGTTGTCCATTTGAGGTTAGCGTATCCTTTCGTTTGTTTAAATGTCAAGGGTGCTAATTTATTCAAAACAAGTCTCCATCCCCTAAGTCAGATCCTCCACAAAATTATCTCGAGGCCTATATATCACCCATTGTGACATAAAGCCTGAAAACATTCTGATCAATGACTTTGGAACTGCAAAGATAGCTAAATTTGTGTTGGCTAATGCCTAATCAGATAAGAACTTTTATAAGGGTTAAAGGAACAAGGAGATAGATCACACTGGACTGGCACAAGAATGCACCTATTATGCTCTCGAACTAGCACTCGGCTCGGGATAAAACGCGGTATAGCCATATACCTTTAAAGTAAATCCTAAAAGGATGTAAAGCCTGATAATACTCATCATTCACAATATAATTCCAATATAATATCAAAGAAAAGATTAATCTCATATCCACAACAAAATAAGATGGTTCATACCATATTACATGCTATCTTCAAACAAATAATAATCAAAACTAACAAAGTATAAAAGTATCCTCAACAAGTATAGGATTATAAAATATCAATATTAAGCACATAGCCATATCAACATCAGGCACACAGCCTCATCAATAACATTAATATCAGAAATAGAGCCACATCAAGTGTCATAAACCTAATCTGACTATAACTCAAGGCTCAGATTAGTTTTATGCTAATGAACATACAACCACCACTATTAATCCGACCATTAGTGCACTCCAACCAATAGTGAATATATAGTCACAATAGTAAGTCCAACCACTAATACCAAGTTATCAATTAACTATGTCATATCAAGCGTCAGAAACCTAGTCTGATTATCACTCGAGACTTAGACTGTTTCTACACTAGCGAACATACAGCCATCATTATCGATCCAGTCACTAGTGAACAAAGATGTGACAGCACCAATAAAAGTTAAGGCTGGCGCCTATAGCCATGGAATTGTATTATTTGAAATCATATATGCTGTAATAGAAATGTAGAGCTAGAAGAAGATGGGAATATTTGCATCCTTTCTGAATGGATCTATGCACGCTTCTTGGCCGGAGAGCTTGAGCGGCTAAAGAAGAATCAAGAACTAGAGGACACATAATTGGAGAGAATTGTAAAGGTGGGGCTCTGGTGTGTTTAAAATGATCCCAATTTCCAGCCTTCGTTGAAGAATGTGACTCAGATGTTAGAAGATGTTGAAAATTAAATCAAGCTTGGAGTCTTAATTCAACTCCTTATTGGTTAGAACTATTTTGCTTAATTATTAAGAAAACCTTATTAGTATTGATATAGAAATCTATTTTTCATCATATTTTAATTTTTTTTTAGCCTATAAATACAAATGCCTGAACTGTTGTTTGTAAGAATGTCTTAAAGGCTGTAGCAGTTTGTAGTTGGTCTGTTAATAGACAGTCTATGAATTTCAGTTCATTAGAAATCGTCGGTCTTTTCTTTGAAGACCTTCAAGAATTTTAGCATGTTGAGAGTTGCAAGATGTATTTAAGTGGTCGTAGAGTCCAAGCTTTTCATAGGGGAAAGAAAACGTTGTAGCTTTGTATCTTTGTTATAATGGAGCTGAAAAATCCAAGCTTAGCTTGCATCTTTTTGAAAACCTGTCGAAAGATGGATCTTTGGTTTTCATTGCATCCGATAAGACCCAATGAAACGTGTTTGTATAGAAGAGTCAAACTCACTGTTGGAGTTGCCTAATGTCATGGGAGGTGGATATGTTGGATATCGATTCCTTGTCTTGTTGCACAGGATTGATTATTATTGGCCGGGAAGAAAATGGTTAAGGTTTCTACTTCATCTTTAAATGAATGTAGAATAAAGAAGGCCTATAGAAAAATGATAATGAAGCGGTGGAAGAGTAGCAATAGAAGATGTCAACAAAAGAGAAAAATGTAGTGGAAGAGGAACAGTAAATATCGCCAACAAAAGAGTAATAAATGTAACGAGCAGCAGAAAATTATCAAATAGCATCCCAGCCCCACCACGGGCCGCAGACCCTAACTAAGCACAATTTTCAAAGGGGGAAGATTCCCTTTAAGAAAAAAAAAAAAAAGGAACGTAGACAAACGCGAATTTGTCCTTTCTTTTTATTATTTCTTTTATTGAATGAAAACGGTACCAAACAAGATTTTGATGCTTTAGAGGAAAGTGAGCTAACAAATCTTGTCACCCTGACATGACGCCCTTGACATAAGAAATGGGTGGCCAGAATAGGTGCCTTTCCATGCAATGAATTCTAGTCCATGGTGTTACCTTGGCCGTGGCCTTGGCCAATCGGTGGAATGCCAATCGGCCTTGGCCGGCCGAATTGACCCAAATTTATGCCGGATCTTGAGGTAGGTTGAGACTAATTCAAATCGGGTTTGCATTTAAAGTTAGAGTGCAAAAAATTTGCAAATTAAACTTAGACCGTTCCTTACCCCAGTCCAAATCTGATCTCAAGCTTGAGTTTAAAGAAGAGGTAAAAAGGAAAGACGAAAAAGAAAAGACAAAACAAAAAGAACGGAAAAGCAATAAATTCTTGGATGGACCACCGTAGGACCCGAGATGATATTAAAGTAGACCACGATCATTTTATGTATGTTAGCGATCAGCCGGCGAAGTATCTATTTTTTTCATCTTGCATGTCCAACTCTTATGCCAGCTTACCTATGAACTTAGCATGACGATTGATGCGGCAGATAATAATTTACAATTCTAGATGGTGCTCGCATATGCACTCGCGCGGCAGGACGCGGCATTGAAGTCACTTCACCCACGACGGCGAGAGGGAAGGAGCACAAAAAGCTCAAGGATTATAGAGAGATATGAAACAAGAGGTAAAAAGAAAAAGACGTAGAACAAAGTATCGTAGTCTACTTTAATACCTTGGCACTGGATCTTTTACATGGTCACCGAAGAACTCGTGCTCTGGATTAGCTGCTTGGACATTTAAGTGATTATTGGCAATTGTTGACTAAAAACAATGTGAGATAGTTATTGGTTAGCAGTTGCATTAATAGTCAGTCCAAACATATCCCAACTAAGCAATCTGGGCCTTCACAACAAACTTCAAAACAATCCCTCTTCTTCTCGCTTCACCTGTGGTTTCCATGTCGACACTCATCACCGTGTTCTTGGCCCTCACGGTTGGCTTTGCACTGGGAAAACCTCACAATATCACCGTTGGCTCCACCCTCTCACCCACCACTTCACCCAGTTCATGGTTCTCCCCGTCCGGCCTCTTCGCCTTCGGATTCTATCCTCCAGGCAATCCCTCCACCATAGGAATATGGCTCGCCGTACCTCCTACAACAACCGTGTGGATGGTGGAGAAGACCTTGCCCATGAATGCGTCGCTAAATCTGACCGAGAATGGGCTCGAGCTTGTCAACCGGACGTGGGTCCTCAACGCCTCCTCGGTAGCTTTTGCTTCTTTGCTCGACTCCGGGAATTTTGTCACCTATGGTTATGATGGAAGCATCACGTTCGCGACCTTTAATTCCTCGAGAGATACGATCATGGGGGGACAGAAGCTACCATGTGATACTGAGATGGTTTCCAGGGTTTCCGATGCCAACTACTCGAGAGGAACATTCAGTCTCCGGTTGCACTGCGACGGAGACCTCGTGTTGTACAGAGGATCCATCTTGGTCTGGGCATATGGAACCGATGGAGCAGGATACACTAGCCTGAACCTTGACGACAATGGCAAATTTTACCTCCAATCCAGAAGAAGAAAGAATAAGATTCTGTTTTCTCCAGCAGCGGAAAGCCCAAAGTCATCCATGTACTATGGAAAGCTCGGCTGGGATGGCATATTCCGGTTGAACTTGCTCCGTTTGGATACCAATAAGACCGAGGTGGTGATGGAAATCCCTGACTACACGGACAGGTGCCAAAACAAGGATACTTGTGGCTTCAATAGCCATTGCACTCTCGTCCGTAATCAGCCGATATGTCGTTGCTTGCCGGGTTTCGTCAATGCAACAGGCACCGGATGCCAAAGGAACTTTACCAAGCCAGCCTGCCAGGGGATTAATTTGGACACCTTTCCTCCACTCTCGATGGATCCTCTGGAGCACATAACATGGGTGGACGATCCGTACAGCGTTTTCTCTTCATCCAGCAAGGAGGATTGCAAAGCTGCGTGCTTGAAGGACTGCGATTGCGACGCAGTTCTGTTCCGTAGTGACCAGAAATGCGCCAAGCAAAAGCTACCCCTGCACGGTGCAATCACGTCGTTTGACTCGAAAACTGTGGTTTTCCTTAAGGTGCTTGAAGCTCCTTCAGATATCAAGAAGGAGGTGATGAATACCACCGCCGTTGTGGTAAGTGCGGCTCTTGTCGCCCTCATATATAATGCTTTCATCGCCATCGGCGTCTCCATTTTCGTATCCCAAGTCTGGAGATATCAGAGGAGGTTGAGAAAGTGGGATTTGGTTCTGGATAAAGGGATAGCACCAGTGTGTTTCTCTTATCACGAGCTCAGTGAAGCAACGGATGGTTTCAGCGAAGAATTGGGCAGTGGAGGCTTTGGAATCGTCTACAAAGGATTGTTACCTAAAGGCAAAAGAGACATCGCTGTAAAGAGGCTTGAGATTGTGGTGGGCGAGAGAGGATTCCGGGCTGAGATGGGGGCTATCGGAAAGACTCACCATAGGAACCTGGTCCAATTGCTTGGCTTCTGCCATGAGGACACTAACAGGCTCCTTGTTTATGAGTACATGAGCAACGGTTCCCTGGTGGACTTCCTCTTCAAGGCCGAAAGGCGCCCATCCTGGAAGGAACGCATGAAGATCGCATTGGATGTCGCCAAAGGGATCCATTACCTGCACGACGAGTGTGACAATCGCATCATCCATTGCGACATAAAGCCTGAGAACATACTGATGGATGACAAGTGTGTGGCAAAGATCTCTGATTTCGGGATAGCAAAGTTGCTGCCGCCGAGTCAGACGAGAACCATCACCTCAAGCGGAGGGACAAGGGGGTATGCTGCACCAGAATGGAACAAGAATGCATCCATAACGGTGAAGGCGGATGTTTACAGTTACGGAATCGTGTTGTTCGAGATTATATGTTGCAGGAGGAATATGGACGTGGACGTGGACATGGACGGAGAGGGGGCTGGGCTTCTTCTCTCTGAGTGGGTCTACAACAGCTATGCGGCCAAGGAGTTGGAGAACCTCTTACGGGGGGAAGAAGTGGACATGGCCGAACTAGAAAGACTAGTCAGGGTGGGGATTTGGTGCGTTCAATCCGAACCAGACTCGCGGCCTTACATGAAGAACGTGGTGATGATGCTGGAAGGATATATGGAGGTACCGCCACCTTCACGACCATCATTTGTTACTTAAGTTGAAGCAAGGGCACTGATAGAGGTGACGAGCATGAAATAGTTTGAATGGCTTAGTATTGCTGCTACTAGCGTTGGTTGTAAGATTGCAGACACTGCTTCTTTACAAAATTTTCTTTTCTTGGCCTAATTTAGAAGTAGGTTTTCCCTTGAGAGACGATCTCTTCTTGTAATTTTATTTTCCCCCCGGCGGGGGAGGGGGGGAGGACGAGAGTCCCTTCTTGTAACATCATTAAGCATGTAGTATCGCTTTCCCTCTTCTATTCTTGAGTTTCACCTCATAAATTTTAATCGGCACTCTGGCCTACTTTTAAAACAACCTTCCTTGAGAAATAGGCTTCGCACAGGAGATATTTTGGTATGAAAAGAATGGGCTATAAGCCCGGGATGCACTCTGTGTGGGTACCCTTTGGAAACGATGAATCACTTGTTCTTGAGGTGTTATTTTTGTAACAAGGTATGGCGTCCAATTGCGAAATGTATGAATATTGCAAGATGGCCTTCTAATTTTCAAGGCCTATGGCAAGGATGTTGGAAAAGAAATATTAAAGCTGAATTTCGAAAGGATTGGGATCAACTAGACGGAGCAGTGCCGCCAAATCTGGTGCGAAAGAAATGTGAGGATCTTCTTAAACAAGCAATCTTCTCCTTTTTCTCTGTGCCCCATGAAGCTAAGCACTTGGGTCATTCATGGTCCAATATTTGCAAATCAAATGCTGCACGGCAGAGTAATGACAAGTTGATTTCAGCATTGCAGTCCATTTTGGATGGCAGTATTCCAGAGTAAGTTCTCATCTGGCCTAGCTCTGTGTTGGCAATAAATTAGGTATGGTAATCTGCACAAGTTGGCTGAAGTTGACTATGGTTGCCTGATCTAGAGCTGACAGTAGCGACCCATATATTTGCCAAGTTTTCCAGGGTGTGGCTTGCCAAGTTCTGCAGAATATGGGATTCTGAAGGTTCGTATCAGTTGTCCATCTGAAGGAAGAGCTGCGGTTCCGATTTCTCTTCCTTTCTTTATCCTTTCATTCTAGTAAATTCTAACACGTTCTTCTCTATGTTTTCTTCTCTCTGTTCCGCTCCTTCTATCTCCCCGTATGTACTCTTTTCATTAATATACCTGGGGCAACTTGATTCCTCCAATTATCCGTCAAAAAAAATGAAACGACCTTCTTTTTTCAAAAGAAAATACATAACAACCTTCCCCACAGATATGCTTAAGTGCAAGATGCTAGCTTACTAAGCAAACCAACCCCTAGAACTGCCTTCGCTTTTGTTTCTGCTCCTTTTCATTATCTTAGCAAAAGATGATTTTTCCCCTAGCAAAACCTTGTTAGGCAACAGATTAAGCATCCTACTAAAGCATGAAGAACAAGTTATATAAACATTTCTGCAAGCTTACGTAGCACGTTTCTCATTCCGATCCGAGAACTATAGCTTGTTTTGTCTGTTTCTTCGACCGCGTAACCTTAGTGAGTGCTCTTGATCCTGGAGGCATCCAGATCCCTTATTCTTGCTTGATTCCAGTTTACAAGGAAAATATAAAATCAAGAGGGAAGAAAAAACAGCTTTGGTTATAAGAAAATTATTTTGTCCATATCAATCCATTTTCTACACACAGTTTTTATAACGCAGGATTGAGACTGACTACACCCAATAATTTTAAATTTAAAAATTACAACTCATCCATTAGGAATGATTGGCATTGGTTACAGAATTTTGTCCTTCCATAATTATACCTATAATTTAAATTTTAAAAATTACAACTCATCTGTTAGAAGTGATTAGCACATTGATTGATTATAAAATTCTATCCTTCAATAACTATACCCAATAATTCAAAATTTTAAAATTAAGCACTCGTTTATTAGAGGTGATTGATGTTTTGATTTGTTGAGAAGAAGATATGGTACCAATACATCCCCGCAAAATGCTGGACCCATTAGAGATACCAATCTTGGACTTAAATTGAGAAATCGCTGATATAAAAGTGGTTTGATGATCATGAGTTGATTGTGAACAAAGTGGTAATCGATGGCAATGTGCTTTATTCACTAATGAAATACCAGATTTGCACATACATAAGTGGCACTAATATTGTCACAATAAATGATTGGAGAACCCATAGAGGAGAGACTGAATTCATGTAAAAATAATTTAATCCATGCAGTCTCAGAAGCTATTACTGTCGCTGCTCTGTATTCAACTTTAGTAGATGAATAAGTGACCAATTTTTATTTTTTGGAAGACTAAGAAATTAGAGTACCTCCTAGATAGACAATATAAGCAGCAGTAAAAGTTCTATAACCATAATTTTCAACCCAATCTACATCAAAATAGGCATGTAAAAATGCAGTGGGATTGCGCTTGATAAATAATTCATAATAAAGAGTGCCCTTTAAGTAACAAAAAAGATGTTTGAAAGGCATCGAATGAAGTTAAGATAGTTTATGCATAAATGGAGAAAGTTTATTCATAGCAAATACTATGTCCAGCCGTGTAAGAGATAAGTAGTATTATAGTGCACCAATGATCCAACAAAATTTCGATGCATCAAAATATTACAATATAGTTATAATAACATAATATAACATAATATAGTAGTATTATATTATAATACATCATATCATAATATTGTAATGTAATACACTATGTTATATTATATTACATGAAATAAATATTGTATGAAAATATTATTATAACTATAATATAATTATGTTATGCAAAATAAGATACTATAATAATATTATAATACTATATAATGCCATTATATAGTATACTGATATAATATTATTATATAATAAGAGATACACTTGGCTACATTTAAATATAGCCAAATTCAGGATCTGGTCATTTTTTTCATCCTTACATCCACATGAATCACGAAGCCATCCCACTTTTTTTTTTTATCTTTGAGATTTATAAACTATGTAAATCGAAGGATGGAAGAGGTGACTGAATTTAGGCTTGGCTACATTCAAATGTAACTAAGTTTACCTTATATTATAATATATTATAATTTTATAATATTACTATAATAATATATCATATTATTGCAATATCATGTTACTAGAATAATGATATTATACTTCTAGTAACATATTATAATATAATTATTAACTAAGGATTATAAATATTATATTATATTAATATTATAATAATATAATACCATGATCATTATTATATTATAATTATGATATATAATAATGTAATATTAAATTATAATATTATTATATTTTTTATACTATTTATAAGAATAATATTACTATATTAAAATATTATTATAATTTATGAATTAAAATTATTTTTAATAATATTTTTGGTAACATAAAAAGTTAGATATTTGAAAGTATTATCCAAATTCAGCAAGCTGTTGTAAAAGCATTTTTTCCTTGTCAAACATATATGGAAGTCTTACCATATTTTAGATGTATTTATCAAAAATGAATTCTTGCAAAAGCTCTATTTCTAGATGCATCATAGTAGAAACCTTCACCATTAAAAACTCTACCCTGCCAAACAGGGATAAATTCTTGGGCACACCTTTGATAATTTTTACTAAACTATGTTATAGCCAAAAAAAACAAAAAATCAGTTCTAGCTCTAGTTCAATTATTTATGAGCGTGGACAAAACTTGGGTGTTAAAAGTTTAGGTAATAAACCATCAAAAACTAAAATATTGATTGATCTAACTGGCGCTCGCTAACGGACCTGGCCTAGTCTACATCCCTCATGTAGATCAGGTTAATTCAGAAATTTTTTAAACCTGCTAGTTCTAAGAAACATCTTTTGGAAGCATTTGATAGAGTCTTCACCTTTATTCCCTTTCTTTTTTGCTCGAAATTGAGGGTGTGGAGAAAAAAAAAAAAAAAAAGCTCTTATTAAAGAAATAAAATTACAAGAGTAAGAATTTATGGTGTGATATTACTAAAAGGAGAGTAAATTTTTCAAAATCATGTGGGGCTTCCTAGGCGATATTACTAAGACGGGAGTAAATTTTTCAGAATCGTGTGGGGCTTTCTGAGCCCTCCTATCTACCAGACATTTCCATGAAGAAAAGGAGTTGAAGGCTTTTTTTAAGGGAATCTCTAGCGTTGCAGCTTTGGCGGTGAAAATTATATAGAGTTTTTTCTTTCCACAAGTGCTAGGAATGTGCAGAAGCTAATTGGTCTCAATCCGACCTCAATTGGAGGGGGATGCACCTGACTCTCCAAGATGACCAAAGGTGGAGAAAATTCCTCAGCACAGCAGGGAGGCTTAGACGTGACACAATCATCATCAATACAGATTTTGGAGAAGGGGCAAGAAGCGAGGAAATGGGATATTATCTCAATGGGCTCTCCGCAAAAAGAGCATCCCGCATTGATATTCCAGCTCTTAAGTCTATCCTTAAGAGCCAACCACCTAAACATTTGGACTTTACATGGCACTGCTGCTTTCCAAATTGTTTTGTAAAAGGGCTATCTGTCTTGTAAAAAGGCTATCTAACACCTCCAGGAAACTATAAAAGGTTTGACACGGTACGTGCCTGATTTTGACACTTTCCAAAGGGAGCAGTCATGTTTGGGAGCAGGAGAGATAGCAGCAAGAGTCTGCTCAAGATCATGAAGATGCTCACTTTGGCATTGAGATAATGGGCTAAGCATGCCAACATTCCATCTTCCATACCTATTGCTCCAAAAGGCTGAGACCGGAGCGTTAGTTTTAACGGAGAGAGCAAAGAGATCCGAGAAAAGTGTTATAGAGCGATGAGCTTCCAAACCAAGCATCTTCCCAAAAGCGAGTTGCAGCTCCGTTTCCTAGACGCAACTGGGTGCAATTCCTAAAACTAATTAGATCTTGATTGAAACCTTTCTTAAGAGGGGAAATCCGAGGGGAGACAAGAGGGCTTCTGCTCCCAAATCTTCTCCTGGATTAGTAGACTTGTTTAATAAAAGCCTTCCAAGGGGTAGAAATATCTGGAGAGAGAAGCTTCCAAATCCAATTTGCCAATAGCACCTTGTTGAAAGCATCAAGTCTTTAATCCTGAGACCTCCTCCTTTTTTGGATCTATAAAACAAAGCCCAGCCGACTAGATAATAAAAACCACTTACGCTGTCTTTTTCCTTCCAAAGAAAAGCCTTTCTAATTTTATCTATCATTTTCCTGATCCAGACAAGAAGCCTGAATATATACATCATATAGAAAGGGCAAAAAAAACTGCATTGAAAAGAACTAATCTACCTCCAACGGATGAATCTTTTCTTTCCATGCTGCCATTTGATTCTGAATCCTTTCAACAAGAGGCATCCAGCACTGCGAAGGCTTCAAAAGTAGATCGAAAGGCCAAAATAAGAGAAGGGGAAGGCTGATCTCTAGCAGTTTAGCAAGGATGCTAAACGATGTTCATCAGAGGGAGTGATGTTGAGACCTACCATGAAACTTTTGCTAAGGTTGACCTTAAGACTAGAAGCACCTTCAAAGCCCAAGAGGATAGTTTTTAGAGCCTTTACAGACCCCTCCTTTGCCACACAAAAAATGATGGTATGATCTATAAAATGAATGATAGGAGGGCACTTAAAGCAAGAATGGTTCCCAATGCCCTCAATCAGACCTAGTGAGGAAGCTCTCTTTAAGGATTCTTACCGGCACATTAGTTACTAAGATGAAGAGGAAAGGCAATAAAGGACCTCCCTACTGAAGCCCTTTCTTGCATTTAAACCATCTATCCAGCACAAAAGGAAGATAGCAAAGTTTGAATCCAAGATATCCATCTTGGAGAAAAGCCACGCACCAAAAGGAGGGAGAGGAAGTTCCAACTAAATTTGTCAAAAGCCTTTTTGAAATCAATTTTGCAAGCAAGATCTTAAGTTTTGGATCTTCTATAAAGAGATAAGATTTCATGAGCAGTAAGAAAGTTTTCTTGAATGCATCTTTTTTTATGAAAGTCATTTGTAATTCATCCATCAGTGCAGGAAGGAAGCCAGTCTAGTAGCAAAGACAGAACACAACAGATTTAATTTTCTCACAAGAGATAGGGCTACACAATAGAGAGAGGTCTGGAGAGGGAGAGAAGAGCTCCATCTAATTGATATGTACAAAAGTGTCTGCTAGAGATCCAAAGAGATTTTTAAAAAACATGTGTAAAGCTTCCCCGATAACCTTGGAGTCAATCACCTCTGTCCTATTAATTAAGAGAGAGAAGATCCCATTCCTCCTTTTTCTGGCTGAATCAATTTTATCGAAGAAAAAGGAATTTCTATTTCCTTCCATAAGCCATTAAAGACGGAATCTTTGTTTTTAATAAATCTCTTCTTTAAGATAGATGTCTTTAAAGAATTACTTAAGAATTTTTCTTGAGAGCCGCTCAGTATCCGAAAGCAGAAAAAAAATTCCTCTTTTTTGTTGATAATGCCAACGTTTCTCAATTCTTCAATTTGAGAGTCCGATAATCTGCATCTCTACCCCATGGCTGCTTTAAGGCTTTCCTCAGGTTTTTGAAATTTCTTGTCCATCGCCCCACAATCTCAAGCTGATTGAAAATTTTCTTCCAATTTACAAAGATGACATCATCGAGGTTAGCCTCACGTAGCCACCAATGTTTAAATTTGAAAGTTTTGCTAAAAGGGAAGCATTCTCTACAATTGAGAAGGATTGGAACATGATCAGAGAGATAAAGCTCTTAAAGGAAAATTGGCAGAAGGCTGGGAACCAGCTTTCCTATTCAGCAAAGATAAAAGAAATCTATCAAGCTTGACAAAGAAAAGAGATAACCTACCATTGGACCAGGTTATCTTCCTTTAAGATCGAGGTCTAGAAGCTGCAGCTAAGATATTAAGTCATTGAAAACGAGGGCGTCAATAAGCAGCTGAGGGTTGCCGATCCTATCAGATGATAAAGGGGTCACATTGAATTCACCTCCTACCACAGCCCAAGCAGTTCCTTTTTGAGGTCCGGGAGCTCTTTGAAAAAACCTGAATGCAGATGCCTTTCATTACGGCCATACATCATCCGTAATGGAGAAAGATTTCTTGAATGAAGGACAATGCAGGGAAACTGAAGCGGAATTCACCGATGAACTTATTCAGGAGGGAGAAGAGCCCAGATTTTCACCCAATCAAGATTGCACCCGATAAGCCATGCGCATCGAAGGTGGCCCATTCGTCAATGAGACTTCTGCCAATGGATTTAATTATTCTTGGGGAAGGGTTCGCTGGCTTGGATTTTTGAATCAAAATTTTGTCAAATTTTAATGTACTAATAGTATCCTTTATCTTCTTTCCCTTGGGCGGTAGAACCGCTCTTCCAACATTTCAAGATAGAATAATCATTGGGAGGGCATCCACCATCCAACAGGACAAGAGAGGGACAAGATGACAAAAGGTACAAAAGCATCCATATATTGCCACTGCATAAACGGACCACTTGCAACCAGCAAAAGAAGAGGTCAACGTTGAAGCCGTCTCAGCTACACCATTTATTCATCCGTCTTCCTTTTCTGCCTCATAAGAATCGCTGATGGTCAGGTGGTTCCCCGGCTCAGTGTTTCATCTCTTCCCCACTCTCTCTACCTCGCTACTCTCCCTAATGATTTCGAAGTTGGCCTCCGTGTTCCTCATCTTCACATGTGCAATGGCACTGGAAGTAGCTCCAAGAAAAATTCTTCTGGGTGCAATCATCTCAACCACCAATCGATGGCCGTCCCTTTCCGGTCACTTCGCCTTTGGATTTTACCCAGAAGGCAGAGGCTTTGCCATCGGAGCATGGCTTGTCGGAAGTTCTACAGTCATATGGACGGCAAATCGTGATGATGAGCCGATTCCCAAGGAGGACGCTGAACTGTATCTCACCAAGGACGGCCTCAAGCTTCTCCGACGAATTGGAGATAGAACCATCTCCAACATCCCTGGCGGCCGGCAAGCCTCCCATGCCTCCATGCTGGATACTGGTAATTTTGTAATCTATAGCTCCGATTCCACAGTTATATGGCAGAGCTTTGATTACCCGACCGACACAATCATGGCGAATCAGCCACTGCTGTCTGGTCAGGAGCTCGTTTCCAGCTCAGAAGCCAACCACTCCACCGGGAGGTTCCGTCTCAAGATGCAGATCGACAACAACCTCGTGATGTACCCCACGGACACCTCTGATATTGGAGAGCATGCCTACTGGGCCAGCAATACTTATGGATTGAGATATTATCAAGTTAGCCTCGATGATAGTGGCAGGATGTACCTGATGAATGACAACTACACGCACCTTGTTCTTCAACCTCAAGGTTATTCTTCGAGGCGGCAGTCGACCATCTAATTCGCGAGGCTCGATCCGGATGGGTTCTTAAGATTGTTTTCTCATTATGGGAACAAGACAGAGATCTCAGCGCAAATCCCAGAGTGGGATAGGTGCCGGGTGAAAGGCATCTGCGGCTCGAACAGCTTCTGTGATTCAACCGGTAATCAAGTGGAGTGCTCGTGTCTGCCCGGATTTGATTACATAGATGCCACCAGAAAATTCATTGGATGCCAAAGCAACTTCTCTCAGGATCGTTGCCCGATCAACGAAGACCACAACAAATACAACATGGCTGAGATGGAGAACATAACGTGGGACTCTGATTGGTACAGCCCTCCGTCAGAGGTGAAGAGCAAGGATGAGTGCAGAGTTGCATGCCTCCATGACTGCAATTGCCGTGCTGCTCTATTCACATCAGGTTCGTGCAGTAAGCAAAAGTTTCCTTTCAAATATCTGAGAAAAAGCAGCAGCAGCGATGAGCCGATCACGGCATTCCTAAAGGTCGGTTCTGCAGTCAATCGTCCCGTAGAGACGGTTACTGTAAGGCAGAAAGTGTCAGACATGAAAGTTTTGATAGCGTCTGTGGTTGCTGCTGCCTGCTTGCCCATAGTGGTTGCTGGTGCTGGTTTCTTTATCTGTAAGAATCGTGTTGCAAGATACCGAAAGCTGTGGGAAAACGTGGAAATCGCTCTGTCCGAGGGGATGGCTCCACGGTCTTTTTCTTACAACGAGCTGAGGAGAGCAACACAAGGTTTCAGGGTGCAGCTTGGCAAAGGTGGCTTTGGGACTGTCTTCAAAGGGACCTTGTCTGACGGTGAGACAAACATTGCCGTAAAAAAACTAGATGAGTCAAACGAGAAGATGGCGAAGAAAGGAGAGAGATCATTCCGGATGGAGGTTAAGGTGATAGGAAAGACTCACCATAGAAATCTTGTCCGGCTGCTTGGCTTTTGCCAGGAGGGCTCAAAGAGGCTCCTGGTTTATGAATACATGAGCAATGGTTCGCTTGCGGATCTCATCTTCGACCCTGAAAGATGGCCTCGCTGGTGTGAAAGAGTGAGGATTGCACTGGAGGTCGCCAGAGGCATCCTTTATTTGCATGAAGGGTGTGAGACAACCATCATCCATAGTGACATAAAGCCCCAGAACATACTCTTGGATGACAAGGGCACTGCAAAGATCTCCGATTTCGGGCTCGCAAAGCTGTTAATGCCAGCTCAGACAAGAACACTGACGCAGAAGAGAGGAACCTCAGGGTACGTTGCACCAGAATGGAATGGACAAACACCGATATCAGCAAAGGTGGACGTCTTCAGTTTTGGCATCGTTCTATTAGAACTTTTATGCTGCAGGAAAAATATAGAAGCTGAGGTGGAACCGGAAGAGATCATTCTCACAGAGTGGGCTTATAATTGCCTTCTAGCAAGGGAGTTGGACAAGCTCTTACGCGGTGAAGAAGCAGAGATGGCAGAGCTAGAGAGGCTGGTGAAAATTGGGCTCTGGTGCCTTCAACAGGAACCAAATTCTCGGCCATCCATGAAGGAAGTAGTGATGATGCTGGAAGGCAATTTGGAAGTACCCCTCCCTCCACCCCTGATCCACCAGCGCTGAAGTAAGCCTACTTCTTCCCTTCCCTATGTTACAGAAATGATGTCTAAATCTTCATGTCTCTGTGGCACCTGCAGAATATGTTCATGTTTTCTGCATCTTTGGAACCTTCATCTAAGACTGTGTTGTCCTAGTCAAGATCCATTAAGCTTTGTAAGGATATTTCTTTCATAACAGAAAATTAGGATGGAAAACAAGAATTAAGCCTTTTCTGCCCTGTAAATGCTTATTCACATTCAATAAATTTGGAGGAACTCTGATTCCTCCAATTTTCCATTAAAAAAAAAAAATTAAGCATGACTCCTCTCTTCACTTTCTCAATATTCTTCTGCAATTAGCTATTTGGCCTAGTAATCCTTGGAGAGTCCAGAAAATAATCTAATGGGAATCCAGAGCATCATGTAGAAAATCAAAAAGATAATATGTCATATGATAGCTGGGCTGCCTGGTCCTAGATAATATTTAGCCCTTTCTTACTATACGAAATTATTGCAATTTAATGAGTTTCACAACCTGACCTTTTTCAGTGGTTCGCAAGTTCCTGAAAATTTTTTAATGATGCTTTACGAGAAAGAAAAAAAAATTAAAGGAATTTGCACTTTCAGCACCTTGAAGTGTTATGATGGTAGAGAAATGCTGAGATGGAGGGTGAAGAATACGAGATATTAGCCTTTTCTTGATGCGTTAGAGGGTATGGCTGTTGGCAGACATGTTTTATAGAGGAGCAAGGGCGAAAAGCTAGAGGCAACCATGATGCCCTGTTTTATAAGCGAGGCATCGTTTTAAAAAAAAAAAAATTAAAATAGCCGATGACTTTCCAGAAACTTCTTTCTCGCGTTTCTGTTTTTTTCTTTCCTTGAAGGGTGTTCTTCCTCCCACGGTCGCTGCCGTGACTTCGCCCTCATTTCCCATCGCCGCCGACCACCGTCCTCCTTCGTCGACCGCCTCCCTCCTCCGTCTGCGCAGCCTCTTCTCTGCCGGAATCCACAGCCGTCTCTTCCCTCGCCGAGCACCAGCAACACTGCCGACCACCGTCCTTCGTCGGCCGCCTCCCTCCTCCGTCGCCAAACGCCGTCGAACTCCTCTCCCCCCTCCTCCTTCTCTGACGACCACCTCCCAGTCTTCCGTTGACATCGGCAACGTTTTCCCTTGCCACTGTCGACCGCCGGCTTCTTCCTCCAAACACCACCAGCACCGTCGATCCCCGCCTTTTTCTTCTCCCTACACCGCTGCCCTCGTTCTTCGCCGCAAGGCCTCTTTCTCCTCACTCTTCTTCCCCTTCTCTTCTCTGTTATGTTGCACATAAAAAATATTTTTATTTTTTTCTTAAAATTTAATTTTAATACACACACATAATTAGATTTAAATTTTTAAAAGTATATAAATTTTATCTTTTTTTTCGTTATAGAGTCTTAAAATTTACTATAATTAAAAAAAAATTATATTTTTTAAGCATATTGAAAGAATCAACATACTATTTTTTTTAAAGCAAAATCTTCAAATCACTTCTTTTTTATAGTTGATTGATGCTTATGTGGTGTATTATGACATAAATTATTTTTTATTTATTAAAATATTATTTGAAATCTTAATCTTTTATAGAGAATTATGGAACTAAAGGTTTTTCAATTAAAAACGTTTAGTTTCTACAACAGTTGAAGATCATCAAGAGTCACAAGAGTTACATTTGATATTATTATTTTAAAAAAGTAAAAAAATCGATGTAACTCATCATAATTTCATAATAAGTGTAATGATCTTTAGTTTGCTATAGTTGCACCTTTTGATCTTTCAATAATTAATGCAAAATTGAATCACCTTCCAACTACTCTTATAATCCCTTTCTATGAAATAATTTAATGTAATCGTGCAAAGGCCATATAAATTGATAAATTCTAACAATCTTCTACTTAGCCTGCATGATTGTATAATGACTAGATTTTTAACATAAAATGGCCATCATATAATCTATAGAAGAGGTTGCACTATCTCCATTAAATTCTGTTTAATGAAACTATGAACACCAAATCATTGTGATCCTTGAATCACTCATCGATTCAAAATCGTTCAATGGTCATAGTGCTAATACCATCATTAACATGAATCATTGAGAATAACTAATACAAACGATATTAGCAAAGTAATGGTGCTAATTCATCAATAATGATCCATTATTGCTCTCTTATCAAAATGTGCACATACTAAAATTAAAAGCAATACAACATAATCACTATTAACATAATGCAATCACAACATAACAAAATTACATCAGTACACTTTATTCACCTCAAATATTTCCACCAAGCTCATGTGCGCAACATGTTCCTTAAAGAGCTTAGGTGACAGACTCTTAGTCATTAGGCCTGCTAACATGAGTGAAGTATTAATATAATCAATGAAGACTAGTTGATTCAAAATCCTTTCATGTATGGCTAAGTACTTGATATCAATGTGCTTGGATCCTCCAGTAGTTTTGTTGTTCTTGGAGAATCGAACAGTAGCATCATTATCATAGTAAATCTTCAAAGGTCTAGTGATTGAATCAATAATGTTTAAACCAACAATAAAATCTTTAACCATATTGCATGATTTGTAGCTTCGTAACATGCGATAAATTCTGCTTTCATAGTGGAAGAAGCAACTAGTAATTGCTTATGACTCTTCCATGAAATAGGTCCCTCTGCCAACATAAAGATGTATCCAGAAATAGATTTCCTAGAGTCCATACAACCAGCATAATTCAAATCAGAGTAACCAATAACTTGAAGGTTGTTTGTCTGCTTGTATGTAAGCATGTAGTTCTTGGTTCCTTGTAAATAACGTAAAACTTTCTTGGCCGCTTTTCAATGATCAATACCGGGATTACTTTGGTATCTACCAAATAGGCCTACTGCATATGATAAATCAAGACGTGTGTAGACTTGAGTATACATAATACTCCCAACAGCAGATGCATATGGAATTTCCTTCATTTGTTCCCTTTCAAGATCATTCTTGGGACATTGGAATTCTTCAAATTTATCACCTTTCATTATGGGAGTGGTACCACTAGAACAATGTTGCATGTTGAATCTCTTAAGAACCTTATCAATATAGGCTCTTTGAGATAATCTTAAAGCCCATGAGACCTATCTCGATGAATTTCAACCCCAAGCATAAAGGATGCTTTATCAAGATCTTTCATACCTTAATAGGATTTTTTTTGTCTTATGTATTAATCCTATATTATTGCTAGCAAGCAATATATCATCAACATACAACATTATGATACAAAATTTGCTCCCACTGATTTTAAGATATATACACTAATCCACTACATTCTCTTTAAAGTCAAAATTCAAAAGAATTTCATGGAACTTTAGATACCATTGACAAGAAGCTTGCTTCAAACCATATATGGACTTCTTAAGTTTATAAACCATGTGTTTCTTTCTTTTATCCTGAAAACCTTCAGGTTGATCCATGCAAACCTTTTCATGCAAGTCACCATTTAAGAATGATATTTTTACGTCCATTTGATGTAACTCTAAATCATAATGAGCTATTAAGGCTATGTTTATTCTAAGAGAATCTTTCTTGAAAACAAGTTAAAATATTTTCCTATAATTAATTCTTTCTTTTTGAGTATATCCTTTTGCAATTAATCTAGCCTTGTATCTTTTGATATTGCATTTGGAATCACATTTCATTTTAAAAGTCTATTTACAACCAACAGTTTTAACACCTTTAGGCAACTCCATGAGATCCTAGACTTCATTATCCTTCATAGATTTCAACTCTTCATTCATAGCATTAAGCCATAGAGTTGATTGGGACTACTAATGGCTTGGGCATAAAAAATGGGATCATTTTCCAAGCCATATCATAATCGCACTTTTTCAAATAAATTTTATAATCATTTGATATTGCAATTTTTGTTTCCTTTGGGATCTACGTAAATGTATGACTGCAGTTGAGAAAGTTTCTTTAATGTCGGGAGCCTCATTAGCACCATTATCTTCTACAATAGATGCATGTGCCACTTTATGTTAGACTACCGGTATTGATTTAAGTACCCGATTTTCCTCAAAAGTAATTTTTCTAGGTTCAGTTCTTCCACAAACATCCCCATGCTTTAAAAATACAGCATGCCTAATTTCAACAATTCGAGTGCTATAAGTAAGACAATAAAATCAAAATCCTTTTGACCTTTTAGGATAACCAATGAAATAACAACTTATGGTTATTGGATCAAGTTTCTTCAATTATGGGTTGAAAATTTTAGCTTTGTTGAATATCCCCAAATATGAAAATAATTTAAAGTTGGTTTCCTACAAACCCATAATTCATAGGGAGTTTTGGGTACAGCCTTACTAAGAACCAAATTTAGAATATGTACAGCAGTCTTTAAAGATTGATCCCATAAGAATTCAGATAAAGTTGAATTACATATCATGCTTCTTACCATATCCATGAGAGTATAGTTTTTACGTTCAACAAGAGTATAATTTGCTATAATACCATTTTCTCTCAGATATAGAGCAAAAGGACTTGCATTTTGATCAGACTCTATGAATCTTCCATAATATTCACCTCCTCTATCAGATCTAACATTTTTAATTCGTTTACTGAGTTGATTTTCAACTTCAGCTTTATAAAGTTTAAAGACATTAAGTGCTTCAAATTTATCATGAATAAGATACACATAAGTATACTTAGAAAAATCATCAATAAACATAATAAAATATTTATGTCCATTAATGGTGGAGTTTGAAAAAGATCTACATATATCAGTATGTATTGTTTCTAACAATTCTATGGTCTTTGTAGCACCCTTTTTTCTACTTTTTGTGTACTTTCCTTTGACACAATTCACACGAATACAAAAATCTAAAAAATCAAGTGAATCAAGAATTTCATATTTAACGAGATGTTCCATCCTTTCTCTTGATATGTGACCTAAATGCTTATGCCACAATATGGATGAATTTTCAATCACTCGATTTCTTCTTTTATTAGGAACATTAGTCACATGAAAGGATAAAAGAGACTCAACATAATTTGAATCTAAGTTCAACGAATAAAGGTTACCCTGAAGGGTACCAGAGCCAACCCAACAAGAATTATGGAACAAAGAAATTCTATTATTTCCAAACTTAAATTCATAACCATAGGAATCAAGTTTTGGAACTAAAATTAGGTTTCTAGTAAATACAGGAACATAAACAGTATCTACTAAGTCCATAATAAAACCAGAATGTAGAATAAGATGTAGAGTCCCAACAGCCTCAACATCTATTATTGTTCCATTTCCCAAAATAATGGTTCGCTCTCATTTACTTAGTCTCTTGCTTGCAAGGTATCTCTGCATGGAAATTGTTATGTGAATACTAGCACTAGTGTCAATCCACCAAGTATTTGGTGAAACATCAACAATATAGGATTCATAAGACACAAAGCATGGTGTTTTACCTTTCTTTTCCAACCAAGACTTAAAACTTGGATAATCTTTTCTTTTGTGACCTTTCTTACGACAAAAATGGCATCGTATCTTACTTTCTTCCCGTTGCCCTTGGTGAGAATGACTATTAGCATGCCTAATATTCTTACCTTTACCTGTCTTAAATTTCTTTTTACTTAGACCTGCAGTGGTAAGGTGAGCCACATCTGGTTTTTCAGCCTTGAGCCTCTCTTCTTCTTAAGCACACATGGCAATTAACTCGCTCATCTTCCATTTCTCTTTTTGTATATTGTAATTGATTTTAAAAGGTCGAAATTGCGCAGGAAGAGAAGTCATAATGAAGTGAATGAGAAATCCTTCAGAAATTTCCATATCCATTCCTTTCAATTGAGAGGCTATATCATTCATCTTCATGATATGTTCATGAACACCACTTTAACCATCATATTTCATTATTACCATCTTGCTCATAAGAGTACTAGCAAGAGATTTGGAAGTACTTAAAAATTGTTCCTCAACTGATTTCATGTAGCTCATGGCATTATTGAAGTCAGGAATGGCTCCTCTAATTGTAGGCATAATTGAGCTTCTCATAATCGTTAGACTAATGTGATTGGAATGCTTTCATTTTTCATATAAAGCCTCTTGTTCATTCATACTTTCATTGGTAGGCTTTATGGGTGCCAGTTTGCGTAAGGCATAATCTAAGTCCATGCAGCCAAGAACAATGCCAATTTGTTCTTTCCACTTTATAAAATTTGTTTCACTCAAAGACTCAATACCAGATAAGTAACTAGTAATTGCAGTAGGATTCATAGCTGCAAAATATAATCCACATTAATAATATGTCATGCATACATATCAACACCACACATTGTAAATAAATCTAACTAAAATTCATAAGAAGTTGGATATCCAACAAAGTATAATCAAAATGAGAAGAAGGTAACATTATTGATCACTTCTCAAAGAGTAGAACAACATACAACATATTCTTTATAGTAGTCTATCATCGTTGGGCAGAAAAATGTCCATATGCGTGTTCTAATTATAATACTGTATTCAATTATACTCAGTAATAAACCTCCGTTGGGCTAATCGTCACTAGTTATGATTTAATTCAATCACTGTACCTTCAATCATACTTAATGATGACCCCTCGTTGGGCTGATCATCACTAGATATGTTTTAATTCAATTATAACATCCAATCATTCATAGTATTAAACCTCCATTGGGTTGACTAAAACTAATCTTGAATTGAATGTTTTATAAAGTGAATCAACCAACTTTTATATAATTTATAATAAGCAACAAAATATCTGTTGGCTTTTACATAATCATCCATCAAAATATCTAAATAAAGATGTTTATAGGTTTCAAGAATATGGGTTTTTGCATTAAAATTGACAACCTGGCTCTGATACCAATTGTTATGTTGCTTATAGAAAAGATGTCTTGATTCTTTTCTTAAAATTTAATTTTGATGCATAAACACCATTAAATTTAAATTCATAAAAGTATATAGATCTTACCTTTCTCTATTATAGGGTCTTGAAATCTGCTGCAGTTGAAAAAAAACTTTATATTTATAAAGCGTATTGAAAGGATCAACATACTACTTCTTTTAGGCAAGATCTTCAAACCACTTCTCTCCTATAGCTGATGGGTGTTTGTGTGGTGTATCATGACATAAACTATTTCTTATCTCTAAGAGTGTGATTTAGGACCCCAAACTTTCATAGAGAATTATGGGACTAAAGGTCTTTTCATAAAAAACGTTTAGTTCCTACAACAGTTGAAGATCACCAAGAGTCACAAGAGTTGCATTTGGTATTAATATTTTGAAGAAGTGAAGAGACCAATGTAACTCATCATAATTTCATAATAAGTGTAATGTCTTTTGGTTTGCTATAGTTGTACCTTTTGATCTTCCAATAATTAGTGCAAAGTTGAATCATCTTCCAACTACTCTTGTAATCCCTCTCTATGAAACAATCTAGTACAATCGTGCAAATGCCACATAAATTGATAAATTCTAACATTCTCCACCTTTGACCACCGTGACCTCCTCCCCGTTTCTTACTCTCCTCCACTGTCCATGCCTCGCTGCATCTCGAATATGTCGATCCTCCTCTTTGGTGGTTGTTCACCATTGCCGGAACCCTTGGCTTCACCTCCCCGACTCCTTCGTTGCGCTGCCACCTCCCCTCCCTCTTTTCCCCTGATGCTACCACCATCCACGCGGCCACACCTTCCTTCTCTTCTTCTCTCTATTTTTCTCCACCAATGCCGCCGCTCTTGCTCCCTCTTCCTTCGCCGTTGCCGCCCTACCTTCTCGCCAGTGACAGCAACCCTATCGCCGACTGCCCACAGTAAGCATCCTCTTCCAATGTTCTCTGTTGACCAGTTGGGTTGGCTGGGTAAGGAAGAAGAGGTTTCTTTATTTGGACTGGTTGATTAGCTAATGGGTAATGGGCCAAGCAAGAATTAGTTCTATTCAATGTTGGGCTGGGTAAATAGTTAATTGGGCTGACCTGATGGGTTCGGATTGGTTGAGTAATAATTGGGCCTGATGAGTCATGGCCTAATGAGCTAAATAGGCCATGGGCTAACTGAGTTAATGGGTTTGGGTTTTAAGGTGGTTAACCATAGGTTAGCAGGAGCATTTTTATAATGACAAAGTTGTTGAAAAATTTGTAATATTAAAAAATAATTAAATTTAGGTTAAAAATAGTTAAGGGTTAGTAATAATTGAATTAGAAGACTAAAATGGTCATTTTGAATTTTAGTCTAGAAAGATAAAATGATAATTTTTTTAATTATAAATTTTGATGAATTAATAAATTATTTATATTAAATTATAGGTGATTATTGACTATTGTCTTGCATTGTGAAGAATATTGGAGTAGAGATTTGAGATAGAAGTTCTACATCCTACTGTTGTGCAATATGTTTTCATGACTTGCATATTTGCATGTATTATATTTTGTTGTTGGTTTTCTCTGCATGATTTGAATTGAGCATTGTGGATTATTGTGAATTTGCGTATATATTGTGGTATATTATTTTGTTATAAACGGTTTTTGGTTTCAATTCGAGATTATGAGTTTTAGATATTCTAGATATGATATGGCTTAGTATTGTAGAGGTGGTATGGTATGGCTTGGTTTAAGGATATATGGTGAAGCTACGATGAATGTGGTATGGTGTGGCTTGGTTCAAGGATATATGGTGAAGCTACGATGAATGTGGTATGGTGTGGCTTGGTATTCTGGAGGTGGTATGGTATGACTTGATTGAGATATAAGTGGTGGAACTATAATGAATGCGATATGGTATGGCTTAGTTGAGGGATGTGGTGTGTATGAAGAGTACTATTGGTACGTAGTATTAGTTCTAGCAGTGAAAGTTGGTATCCTTACTTACCTAGACTGGCGGCTAGCAAGGGAGGTTGGTATCCTTACTTGCTTAGACTGATGGCTAGCAGAGGAGGTTGGTATCCTTACTTGCCTAGACTGGCCGCATTGGGGAAGGAGGTAAGCCCAAGGAAGGCCAATGTAAAACAAAGTTATAGTACGTGACATGGCTGAGTTCATTTATGCGTGTAATGCTCCAAGCCTACCTGCTGACCCAATTAATTTCGTTAGCGAATCAAAACCACGTGGCTTAAAACTCAAGTGAAAGTTAGTGGGTAGCAAGTGGACTTGAGTTATAAGCACATAACACATTTCCTTCCCATTCGATGTGCGACTAAATTTGGGGTATCATAATCCTCTCCCTTATAATGCGACGTCCTTGTCCCATACCACAAGCTAGCCAAAATCTAACCCTGAGCCGAATCGTTGGTGCTGCAAGGGTGGCTCCATGCCATGGTGGGACTCTACTACTGTCCTATGGGTAGTCTTTTCCTCATGTCCACCAACTTTTATACACTCGGATCGGCTCTGATACCATTTGTAACTCCCCAAGCCCACCTGCTTGCTCAATTAACTCCGTTAACGGATCGAAATCATGCGGCTCAAAAACTTGAGCGGAAGTTAATAGATAGCAAGTGGACTTGAGTTATAAGCACATAACATATTTTTTTCTCATCTAATGTGGAACTAAATTTGGGATATCACAATGCAAGGCACTAGTATATAAACCAACCCGAGCAGGAGAAGTATCATTAGGTCAGGCTGTTGACATGTAATACCAGCGCTAGAAGTGACAGTATGTACCAGTAGTACACCCTCGTGATGCATGCATGCTAAAGAAGTGGTTCACTTAGTGATGCCTTACGGGCGCTATGGCAAGGGAAAAAGAGGGAGGCTCAAAGCGTATTTCTTATTAAATGAGGGTGACTTGCTTAGTGATATCTTGTGTACAGGTGCATGGATTATTTGGATGTGGTTGTGGTTATATGATTGGTTTGGATGTGATTATGTTTACGTGAATAGTTTGGATGTGGCTGCGGTCACATGGATGATTTGGATGTAATTGTAGTTATCTGGATGTTGTGGTTGGTTTGGCTTAGTTGTGGTTAGTTAGATGTCGTGGTTGGTTTGGCTGTGGTTATGATTATCTGAATATTTAGTTTGGCTGTAGTTATGGTTATGTGGATGTTGTAGTTATCTTAATGCTGTGGTGTGGTTATCTTGCTTGGCATGATTATTTGGATTTTGTTGGATTGGTTGTAGGTGTTGTTATCTTGGTGGTTGATAATTATTTTGGCATGTGAATTTTATTGGCTTTTCAAACAGTTATATATATATTATGATATCTTTTGTTCAAATATATTTTGGCTGTACTAAACTGTTTTATTAGTATATTTATGATAGTAAGTATAGAAGTTTTATTGGACTTTTAGCTCATTTCACTTTCTCTTTTTTTCTTTTTTGCAGCAGATGAGGAGGATATATACGTAATAAATCAGAATTTTGGGATGGTATTCAAGAGTGAGGATAGTTAAAGATTTCTTTTTATTTTGTATTGATCAATTAAAAAGAAAAGTAAAGGATTACTAACTTGATATAGAAAATAATATATTTGAGTTTTAGCTTCTATAATTATATTTTGCATGTGTTGAGATTTAGTGGATCTTATGTGCTCTTTAGGTCCAATTTAAAAGTATGCAGGGTGCCCTGGATTGGGTTCAGGATTGGAGGCCACGGCACAAATGGTTTTTTACCTTTCTATCAAGAACATTTTGATATTATTATTTGGATAAGAAGCACTTCCAACTTCCATTTGTTGACCTCAATTTTCATTACATCTATAAGATTCTCTAAAAATCTTATCCATTAATCATCTCCATTGTTGCTGTGAACCCAAAGTCATGGTTACTGAAATTTGTCACCTGACACCATAAAATAAGATTTCATGGTTGTCTGCAATTGTTTGCACCATCAAATTAATGTTGAGGAATCCCTAGCGAAACAAGTATTCATACTAACCGAACAAGCAAACAAAGGCAAAGTATATGCAACATTTGACCGCGAAGACTCTTAATAGGCCCAGATATCATGCAACACCTAATGATTTCTTAGTGCTTTAAAATTGCCAACAAAGCCTATGTTCCTCATAAAACAAACATGGAAATTGATCTCTAATTTTTCTTCAACACATACGGTCCGTTTTCCCATCAATTCCATCTTAGACCTCACTTATGATTTGCCACCCCTTCTCTTTTTCTCTTTGTTTTGTCTAAGAGTAGTCTAAGTGTATAAATCTCTTGCTACCATTTGATCCATGGAGGATCAAATATACAAAGCCTTATCCTTACATGTTAAGAGATTATTTTCCTGCTTTGAACCAATAACATCCAAGTTGTAATAGAGCAACTTCGTGCAAAGGCTTTGAACCAAGGCACACCTTCTTTTCTCTTTATAATCTTTGCTATCAAAATAAAGACTCCCTCTTTATGACTCCGAGTTCAATGTCACTTCGGAAAGCTTTGACCATGCAACTGACACCATCATGGCAGGTCAGGTGCTGAACTCTGGATCTAAGCTCGTTTCCAGCATATCAGAAACCGATCACTCAAGTGGGAGGTTTCTTCTCGCCATGCTGTTTGATGGGAACCTCGTTCTGTGTCCGGTGGAGTCATTACATCTTTCAGGGGATGCTTTCTGGTCCTCCGAAACGTATGGACAGAGCTACAACAGCTTACATCTTGATGATAATGGTTGGCTGTACCTGGTCGGTGACAATCTCACACTCACACACAATCTAACGAAGGGTTTCCCCAGCCAGACAACAGTAGGTTATCGTGCAACGCTTAGCGTGGATGGGATCTTCCGGTTATATTCCCACGATTTCGAGTCAAACGACGAACCAGTTTTAGCTGAATTCCCATGTTTGCCGAATAACTGCAAGGTCAACGGAATCCGTGGCGTGAACAGCTACTGCAATTCCACAAATGGAACAACAGTGGTATGCTTATGTTTGCCTGGTTTTGTTTATGTTGATCCTAGTAATACATTCAACGGATGCAGAAGGCACTTCACGATCCCTGCTTGCGACTCAAGCAATGACAACACGACATATATATGTCTGCTCTGGAGAATGTAACATGGCGGAACGATCCCTATACTGCACGAACGTCTGCGACAAGAAAGGATGATTGCAGTGAAGCGCGCCGGAAAGATTGCAATTGTTATGCCGCTCTGTTTCTTCCAGACAACACATGCAGTAAACAGAAATTTCCATTCAGTTATGGGAGGAGAGACAGCAATGGCACCACCACCACATTCATTAAGCAGGTTAACATAAGCGCTAAAGGAGGAAGACCAGTTACTAGCCCTGCAGAGAGTTCTGGTGCAGCAGTTACCGTTAAGAAAGAGCACAGCGCTAAGATTTTAATTGTGCCAGTGGCTGTTATTGCTGGTATAGCTTCCACCTTGGCTGTTTTAATTTTCTTTGCTTCTAGGCGTCATGCTGGAAGGTACAGAAGAATGGGGAGAAATAAAGAGACAGATCTGGTGGACGAAATAGCACCCAGATCCTTTTCTTACCGTGAATTGAGGGAACCCACACATGATTTCAAGGATGAGATAGGTAAGGGAGCCTTTGGAGCAGTCTTTAAGGGTACTTTGTCTAGTGGTGAAAGATTAATTGCGGTTGAAAGGCTTGAGAAGCTGGCGGATGAGGGGAAGAGAGAATTCCGAAGAGAGATGAGGACAATTGGAAGAACTCACCATAAAAACTTGGTAAGACTGCTTGGGTTCTGTGATGAAGGTGCCAACAGGCTCCTAGTCTATGAATACATGAGAAATGGATCGCTTGCACAACTCATCTTTGAGGCTGACAGACGCCCAGATTGGGACGAGCGGGTCAGGATTGCATTAGATATAGCTACAGGGATTCACTATCTGCATGAGGAATGCGAAAGTCGTATCATACATTGCGACATAAAGCCTCAAAACATTCTCATGGATGCTAATTGGACAGCAAAGATATCAGATTTTGGGTTAGCAAAGTTGTTGATGCCAAGCCAGACGAAAACTTTTACAGGAGTAAGGGGAACAAGGGGGTACCTTGCACCAGAATGGCACAAGAATGCACCAATATCAGTGAAGGCAGATGTCTATAGCTTTGGCATTGTATTGCTCGAAATTGTGTGCTGCAGGAGAAATATGGAACTGGAAGCTGAAGCAGATGCAATCATTCTCCTGGAGTGGGTCTATGCCTGCTTTATGGCTGGTGAGTTGGAGAAGCTTGTACCTGATGAAGTAGATATAGCAGAGTTGAGCAGGCTTGTGAAAGTGGGGCTCTGGTGTACTCAGTCAGAAACTGGTCGTCGGCCTAGTATGAAGAGAGTGATGATGATGCTGGAAGGGGATATCGACGTATCCCTTCCCCCACCACCTTGATTTAGTTTCTGATCTCCAAAAGTCATCAAGTCTGTCTACGGTCTCACCTTATAGGTATGGTGATTTGTATTCTGAATAACACAACATAGCACGCTTTGCATGTCTAATAACCGAGTGTATTTCTCATTTTGTATGTTTTGAAGTTGGCAGGCTGATGATGCAGTGAGCTCTTTCCATTTCTCATAGCCATCTTACTTTATGTCAAAGACAGTAGTTGTTTGCATGTTTAAGTGCGATTATGTCAACCACTATTGATCATCTTTCAAGCATTTATCAATTATGTCATTATGTGTTAAGCATTTAACCACTATTAAGACAGAGCATGTTTTATCTGATGATGTGTTTCCATGTAAATCATCTTTCAAGCATTTTACAATTTTATTCCTTTCATGCAACACTATCTTAAGACAGAGCATGTATTTAAGTATGATTATGTGAACCCTCTCTTCATTTTACGACTTTCTTTAGCTTCCTAAATTTTCACTAGTCTCTTAATCAGGATCGTGTTCCATGAAACCCCAACATTAGATCTTTGATAATCGCTATCCTTCCTCATTAATTTAAGCTATATTCAGGTGAGATAGGCATTGGAGCATCAACAAGAAAAGCAATATATACGGTGAGAGAGCAAAGTGCCAAGCATAATGCAAAATTCTTCTTATACTCCTAGGATACTAAAACACTAGAAGATGCTTTTCAATCTTTGTTTTCTAACATGTAAGACGCAATAAATATTCATAAATGCATAAATATTGGGGAAACAACTTTTCATAGCATGGTAATGGGATCCTGGCCAGACCTCACCTATAATTTGCCTTTCCTTCCCTTTTTTCTTTTTGTTTTGTCAAGTGTAGTCCAAGTACATAAATCCCTGCTACCATAAGATCTAGAAAGGATCAAACGTATAAAGTTTTATCCTTACATGCTAAGAGATTATTTTCGTGCTTTGAACAAATAGCATCCAAGTTATAATAGAGCAACTTGGACTTTGCACCAAGGCATACCCTCTTTTCTCTTTATAATCTTGTTATGAAAATAAAGACTCCTTGTTTATGCTTGATATAGTTTAACATTGAGATCATAATAGAGTCATGCATTGACTCATTGGTATGTTTGTTATGCATTGGTGTTGTGAAACATAATTGGATCTATTGCTTGATAAGCCCATCTGTCCTGCCCAATTGTATATTGCGTGATCAAGAAAAAAAGCTAAAGTATCGTATCTCCGCACATTTTGAGGTAGCAGGGAGGAAAGGAGCCATAAGCCTTCTTCTCTCAAGGTCCAAAATTGACTAAACACACTGACATAACAAACCTACCTCTACTTCCCAGACTTGATGTTACGTTTGAGTTTTAGACTACTCACATTTCGCCAAGCACAAAAATCTTCGACCTACCTTGGTTTTGCTATTAGTATCTAACGTTTGATATAGCTCTACAAGCCTCCCAAATGGTATTCTAACTTGAGGTCACCTTTCCTGTATCTTGACGTGAAGACGGCCGTTTATTCCAAGGATCAGCTCTTCTTTGTCCAAGCCCGGGGCTCTAACTTAGCCTGCCTCTTTCTTGCAAGCTTCAAGGCAGTGGAATGGACGAGCAAAACACTAGATTCTTTGTTCTCCAGGAACCCCAATAAACCCAAGTGGTCTGGCCGGAAATTAAAAATACATAAAAAAACCACCGAAGAAAAGAAATTTGAGGAGAACTTGAAGAGTATGAAAGTAAAAGCTAGACACCATTTTCCAAAGAAGATGAACGGCTGGTACATTAACTAGACAGAAAGTAGGCACATGGCAGCCTTTGTGGAAACCAATCAAAGAGATTTGGTCTTCATGCTCCAAGAGCCTTTTAGTCCTCTAAAGAACCTAGACCGAAACAAGGCTGTCTGTCCTTACTTCTGACTTTCATTAGAATAATCATATGTTAATAACTTCAGCTTAATTTTAGCAAAAGTTTCACACCTCTCTTAAAATTTCTCCATGGGTCAGGTAAACCTTAAATGCTGTTGGGATTTGCTCCACGATTTCTAAATAAATTTGTGACACTAATCACGCAGAAGACTTGCAACAAGATTTGGTAGAGAAGAATTCGCCTGGTCCTGACTCAATCAAGAATCAGTGAAGGGGTGGCTCCGCAATTTGGACCTTGCATAGACTGTGACATCTCATGGACAAAACTTTAATTTGAAAGCTAAACCAATGGGAACGAGCAAGTCCCACAACTACTAGTTTTGCAATTTGGTGGAGTTATCTATTCAAACAAAACTTAGGTATAATTCATCAAATATTTGCCATCTGATTCTTTAATTAATAAGCAACATGCATATCGTCTCTTTCAATATGTTACGTATGAGCCTACGAGGCAGACTTTAGTTCTCTTGTCCTCTGGCTAGGAAAATGAGAAAGGAGTGGCTCGAATCTTTTGATTCTCAGAAGAAATAATTTTACAAAGATCGAGTTTATTGGGCTAATCCGATTTGCTTGAGACCTAGTGACGACGAAGAATGCTAAGATTCAAAACTTTATTCAAGAATTGAAACCTTAAGTGAAGCAACTGATGTATGTATTTGAGCTACTCACCCATGCAGTTGTTATAAGTAAAGCTCCGCTGATGGAGAGTGATACGAATGATGTGTAGCGAAAAAAGAATCAGCAAATGAAGAAGAAGTGGATCTTTCTTGATTAGAATTTGAGGCAGTCTAAGAAAGAGATTCGTTCCATGCTTCAAAAAGGTAATGAAGCCCAATGTTTTCACTGTAAAAAAAATTATCCAAACAAGAACTGCTACAGATTAATTAGTGCCTACTTCATTTGTGAAAAGATGGACTATAAGATAGAAAGCTACCATCTCTATTAGGAAGGAATAGAATGGCTTTTCCATTACTTTGTCAAGAAGCTACGGAGCTTGCATGAAGCATTAAAAGAAAATGATCCATATATGCACTGTGTTTCAAAGATGAATGAAAGGGATTGTACCTAAGAGCTAAAGGATCAGTTAAAGAGCTGGTTGAGTGATTGTTGTATTATTCTAGCAAAAGAAGGAAACGGTTGTTTTATTAAGAGAAATGGCATGCAGCACATCTCGATTCATCGGTCTGTGGCAAGAGGGGGATGGTACAACTTACAAGATGGTTGCGTGAATCACTAGGTTCTGTGAATAGCATTTTTCTTTTATTAAAATCAAAAGAATTTTTATTTGGAAAGGAAAAGATAAATTAAATGTTTTTCATTGCTTGCTTAGCTGATCTTCGGTCCTTAAAGCCAAAAAGAAAGAACTTGGAATCAAAGATTTGAAAACTTTTAACAAAGTCTTACTGTGAAGTGAATCTGAAAATACATTTATCCAGAAAATAAGGCACCTTGGAAGTCCTTCGTTCATCATGCCTATTACTCCATATCGGAATTCGGATATAGATTGAACTATCTTTCTGCTAGATGCTCACAGATTTGAAAAGGCATCAATAGGGACACTTGGGGTTTCTAGAATTGTACTAAATTCTGTTTGAAAGATAAGAAAATATCATATTTTGAAAAGATTTTTGATTGGGATCAGCCCCACTTTGAGGCCTATTCCTTAACTTGTTCCTCCTCTCGTCGGAATCAAATGCAATGGTCTCAAACTTCTGGAGCAAAAGATGCTGCAAATGGATCATCCATCTATTGGGGCCTCTCACCACATCTCAGTATGACTAATTTTAGGATTTTGAGTAGATTCTCTCTTCAATCACTCCTTCCTTTCAGGGTGACCAACCATTCTAGAGGGTGTCTAATTCTGACTCTTTCTCTATTAGATTCTTCTACAACTTTATTCAGAATAGAGGCCTCAAATGGCCCTTCTTGAAGGCTATCTGGAAAGCTACAGTGCTATGTATTTTCATATGGCTTGCACTAGATTTTAGATGAAAGAAAGATTGGCAAAGAAAGGTTAAAATATTAGCTTACGTTGCCGCATGTGTGCTGAGATAGTTGAATCAAGGGTTCACTTGTTCTATGCTTGCCCCTTCGTATACTCAATCTGGTTTATGATCTCCCCCAGACTACGATTATCTTATTTGCCTAGAAATTTAAGCCATCTTTGATCATCTTAAAAAACCAAAGTAATCCCAAGACCTTGGATTAGGGGATGGGATCAACTTGCTATAGCGACATGTTGGCACATCTAGAAAGAAATAAATTGAAGAATCTTTTCCAAAAAGATGGAACCTCTTAAGATTAGATCATGGCTACCTTCTCTTTTTAAAAGAACTTTGCAAATGGCAAAGCACCTTAAGCTCATGGTATCTTGGAAAAGTTACACAAATAAAATAAGAATGTTAAGATAGTGTGGAGTAAACTTAGAAAGAATAAAATAAAAAAATAAATATATTAGAGGATTTGGAGAAATTACATAAATGAAGAATTAAGTGATAGAAAATTGACTACGATGCTACGGTCATGAACTATGAAGATTGAAGAAGGCTCTAGTAACAAAAGTTACTTTAGTTTGTATCAAAGATGGTAAAAAAAAAAAAAAAAAAGAGAGGCCCTCGGATAATATAAATGAAAGTTGTGAAAAAGAATACAAAGGAATTTGATAAAACATCAAAGATATTTTTTTAAAATATAAATACTTAGTGAATAAGGTTTTACAAAGCTGATCCTAAATAGTTAGTAAAAGATTCAATGGTTATGAATATATAAAGTATGATTATGTGAATTCTCTCCTCATTTCATAACTTTTTTTTTTAAGTTTGAGGTTTCAATTAATCCCTTAACTGAGATAAAATATTCTATGAGATCCCAATATTAAGTCACAAGCTTCCGTCATCCTTTGCCATCAATTTAAGATAAATTCAAGTGACAAGAGATAACAGGTCATTCACAAGAAGAAACTATAGCACAAAAGCAAAAAGGCAAGCAGGATGCAACATTAAACAAGAAAGGTAAGTAGGTTCAATTAATATATTAGAAAATTTTTTTGCACTAGTTTCAGAACCTAGATTATCAATGGAGGTATCGATCATTAGAGTGCGAATGGAAACCACTATGAATCAAAACATAAGTTTTTCATTTTTTTTTATTAATACCTTTTCCCTATGTATTAAAAAAAACAGACCATCGATACAGAGGCAATCATCCAATTTGGCCACAGCCTTCATTCAGAAAGAATAGTGTCACGTCATTGGATGAGGAGGGTTCTTGCATACATCCATGCATGCATGCATGTAAAAAGCATCCGAGTCATCATTCTATCTAAACAAACTTAAATACTCTCACATGCATTCCATCGAGCACTCCACAAGCACAATAAAACTTGCAAAACTAGAACCCTGTAGAAAGAATTTTGATTTTTCTCCGAACATTTTATATTTTAGTAGAAAAAAAAAGAGAACCAGTTGAAAGATAAAAAATAATTATAACAAAATTTAAATAAAATTTTAAAATAAAATAAAATAATTATTATATTTTATTATTATGAATTTAATTTTTTATTTTTAAAAATTTAATTATTGATTTTAAGATTACTAAAAAATAAAATTTTTAGTAATATAACGCTATTGCGAACCAAATGCCACCTAAAGTATAAAATTTACCACTGAACGCAATGATATATCCAAATGCATGGCTCATCTATGAAAGTGGCACCGGAACGCTATTCGCATCAGCTATTGTTAGCTTTTAGTCATCCAAATGCATGGCTTATCTATGAAAGTGGCACCGGAACGCTATTCGCATCAGCTATTGTTAGCTTTTAGTCATCCTATTGAAGACAGTCATTACAATCTTAGACGTTTTCGGTGATCAAGCATTCACACTTGCGCTCTATGACCCAACGCGAGAAAGGGAAGAAGCACGAGATGGACGGAAAACTCAAGGGTGATGGAGGAGTAAGTAAGAAGAGGAAGAAAGAAAAAGACTTGAAAAAATAAAAGAAAACAAAGGTTTAGAGACAGAGGAGCCCTTGGTACGCTTAGCCCACCAACATCACATTAATTAATGATGTCACATGAATAATTTTTAATAAACTATGTTATAACTTAAAAAGTAACTAGAATTTAACTCCGCTTAAATTTATCATGTGTATAGTCAAAACATAGCTGATAAAAATCTGAATGGTAAATCAATCATGTGCATGCTGATGCAGCGCTCGCTATTGATCTTCTCTGTATCCTATGCGGTAGACCAAATCCACTCGGAGGGCATTTGGTAATAAAACAATAAAACCCTCTTAAGATTCAAAGCATACGTGGGACTTGCTGAAGGATCATTTTCATGCAAGATGCTGAAAAGTTCATTATAGGTAGAACTTTCCTAGCTCTTATAAATAAAGCTTGTATTGCCTAAACCCATTTCCTTCTACAAATGATGGAATGCATTTGTAAAGTGTCATTCCTAAACACCTATCAGATGATTAGAAACTTACAACAAGATATGTGGAAGCCAGCCGCCTTTTAGCTTGCAATTTGAGAAGTGAATCGAGTGACAGATTGGCTAGCCAAGGTTCACTACAGCGACAGCTGGGGTCTGAGAGTCTATAAATGGTCTGAATCTAAACGATGAATGGATAGTTAAGACTCTTTAAAAAAAATCTTCTTGTCCTCTGTAACTATGAAGACAAAAGTTTATTCCGAGTCTGTCTCATTTCCATTTATTCTTTTTTTACATAATATAAGCCCGCCCGTTGAAATGCTTGCTAGGAGGCCTGTAAACTACCATGAGCACATAACACGCATAATGCACTGGATATAATATCTTTTAATTATTTTTAAAATATAATATAATAAATTATAATAAATAGATTATTTAAATATTTAAATTTTTATAATAAATATTAATAATTATATAAAAACTTTTGTCATTAATATCGATATCTACATGTTGAAGATTATTCTTTACAAGTAAAATTTGCATCTAAAAACTCATGTCATTGGTGTCAACCTTGACAAAATATTATTTTTCTCATTTATTTACACTTAAAATATAAATAAATTATAATAAATAAAAAATAATAGTTAAAATTTTATTGTGAACTAGACAATAAATCTTAATAATGTTCAAGTTTATTAATATTGTTATTATTAATATTATAATATATTAAGTAATAAATTTTCATGATGATTAATAACATTAATATCACTGTATGCATGGTGAATAAAATATTTAATAGAAAGTTATAAATTTAGTATTTGAGCCTATCACATGTCTTTCAAAAGGGTATGGTCTCTCAAGCATTAATTTATAGTTAAATTTTAATTTAAGCTGAATGCAATCTCTAAACATTATGAGCCTTTAAAATTTTATACCAAATTTTTAGGCAATTACTAAGAATAGCTCTCTATGGTGTAGTAAATTTTTTATAATGGTTAAATGCAATTATTTTAAATATTATTTATTTTTATGCAAATATTTAAAAATTAAAAATTAATTTTATTGGTCCAATATTTGGCTCAAAGAATTTGTTGTAGGTCAGCCTAATTATGTTTTAGGCTAGGCTTGGACTTTGGCTCGAGTCGGGCTCAAGCTTAATTTTTAAAAAAAATTTTGGGCCTAAGTCTGATCCAAAGCTTGAAAAACAATTTGGGCACTCGAGGCTTGGGCTAGGGTGTGGCTCAACTTAGTCTAGCCCACTTTCAACCCTATCTTCTAGTAATTAATATAAATAATTTTGCATGGTTTTATAAAATAGTTGGTGACGCTTACACTATTATTATAATGAAAAAAAAAAGGAAAAAGAACATTACAATATGCCCTGCATGGCAAAAATGTTATTAAATAAAAGCACAAGCTGTAACGGGAAGGATCATAAAAGATGGGCTACGATTCAGATGTTGGCGGGGTAGAAACTTGATGGCTGGGCCCGTATTCGTTAAACGAGCATCGTTGAAAATAATGGTATTATGATCTTAGGCTCAGAGAGTAATGGTTTTGCAATACTATCTTTGCTTAAAAAGTGTTGCGGGAATGAGAATGAATTTAATTGCCCTACTATAAGAAGAGTTTAGGTTTTAGGCGCATAGATGAGATATAACAACGATAACTTGTTAAAGAACTTTCTACAAACGTCTTATGGACAAACATGCAGACCTACTACAGCACTATCAGGTAACATGGATGGATAATATTATAAAAGAGTCGATGAAAAATCATAAAAGAAATCAGCCACATACGAATAAACATGGGATTTACATGGTGACCCAAAGCAAGGGTAGTTCGTTTCATTTTATAGAGAAATTATAAAAATACGAGAGGAGAGTTCACCTCAAAATGGAACCTGAGGATGAATACAAGCTTCTTTTTTTTTTTTTGGTTCCTTTAACTTGGGAAAAATTAGGGAACATAAATAATTTGTGAGGTTCTTGAATAGACTACCAAGTTTTTCAAGAGAACCTAAGACATAAGCTGACCCCTTTTAACCGCCATCTCTTTTTCAATTTTGCATTTCACTCTCTTAAAACCATTCCATTTCAGCCTTCTAAGCTAAATCCCACGAACAATGGCAACGTTTAAATCAGTCACAATCTAAAAATCTTAAAGGTAGGTATAGCAACGAAAATGGACTTGAGTTAAATGAAGAGATAGGGAAGGGAATGTGGTTTCACCAACATCTATCTTGGGCTAGCCCAACTTAGAACTCCACTAAAAGGCATTATGTTACGGTGGTGACCATTCAGCATCTTTGAAGCAAGTGCTTTTTGCTGCACACATGGATGATGGGACCTTAAAAAGAGCGTCATGTTGCATTCTTGCTATAATATTCATAATATGATAGAAAAAAAAAAATGATATTGTTTGCCATTTACACAATTCATCTTAGTAAAATAGTAATTTTAAATTTTAATATTTTAATTAACTACTTTTTTAAATTCACTCGATAGTAATCTAGGTGAATATTTTATTAATAACAGCAGAACTCACAGTTACAATAGTTATAAATTTAAAACTAGATAATTATTTTTTGAATAGAGATGTGTAATCTCAAATAATTATAATTAGATAAAATTGGTCAGTGACAACCTTTGTAGTTGTTAAGGTAATCAAAAATGGTTTTAATTTGAAAGGGGGGGCGAGCGTCTATGAGTACGGATTAAGGCGTTATGAGACCCAAATTAAACAGTAGCAAAAAATAAGAAAATGTTAGGAATCAATGTTCACAAAATGGTTTTATATTTCACCGGAAGGATGATTAAACGCTTGAACGGCTCAAGCAACGGTAGTACTCGGGAGCATGGAGCCTCTCATGTTTAATCTTTAGGAGACTTCTGTGATGCTTTTTGCCTGTTGCGTGGTGGGGCTGATGCCGTAAATAACCAAAGACTGGAGGGTATTGTTTGCCAAAATCGCCTAACTGGACGAATGTGAGTTGATCACTTTTTTGGCAAAAAAAAAATAAAAAATTAAAAAAAAGTAGCATGGTAAAGCCCTTAAACTTTATAACGTATTAATGTTTCTTGGGTGAGGGCGGTATCTTTTATTTCAGAGCAGCACTTTCTTGCCTTTTTTTTTTTTTTTTTTTGAGAGAGATGTTTTTCTTGCTGATCTGTGGAGGATTGTAGATATATAATATTTATACATATAAATATAGATATATAATAAAAATAAAAATAAAAATAAACGTATAGTATGAAAACAGGTAGTTTTCTACCATTGGCACCAGTCAAAACAACTGCCTGATCTTCGTTCAACGCCATGCTTTCTACGTTGTTCAATAGATTTATATGATGTGAGCCCACTTGGATTTTTTTTTTTTTTTTTTTTCTTCATGTCAACAAACTAAGATACGTAACATCTATATCAGATTTTTTTATTATACAAGCAGCAATACAGACCTTTTGAACTTGTCTTTATTAGCAACAAATGGATGGTCAAGTGAAGCTAACATGACTCAGAGGTCAGAGGATGGTTTCGGAGAGACTGCAATTATCTTTCCTTGTAACTAATCACAGGAAAACAAAATATGATAAGCTGAGCATTGACTTTGATGGTTTATTATTGATGGATGTGAAGATGAGATGCTATTGTGAAGATGAGATGCTAATTGTTAAGATTCTGTTTGCAATCAATGCTACAGCATGGGTGGTTTGAAATTGTATAATTGGTGGTCCTCTCAAAATAAAAAAATTGATTGATAGGTAGTGGCAATAGAAAATTCCATAGCAATCCGGGACAAAGTATGGATTACGGCTAGAATGCTTCATGGAGGCATCACTTCTGCAATTACACCGTAGGATCCAATCGCAACCGCAATAGAAGTCGTCTACGGAGCATGGACTTGTTGTCCATGTCCGGGTCGAGTGCATCCAAAACGTTCGTTGGCGCCAATTAAATAATGCGGTTGAAACAATATAAAATCAGGTTGCATTGGCAATGCCCCTGTCAATGTTGGCAAGCTTGACTTAAATTGGTATAGGATGACAATTCAATTTCATAAAAAATCTTGCTGCATAGACATTGGTGCAGCACTGACCTCAATTCACGCTCAACGTTGTTCAGTTGTATAAATTATTGCCGGCTCAGTGACCCGTTATCAATATTTGTCTTTTTTATATTTCTATCCCCTTCTACTGCCCACTATGATGCAAGATCAAACCCTTATCTAATCGGTATAGAACAATGCCGTGTTGAGAATTTTGAGAAATTTCTTATATTAATAACCTATCAAATAGTTTAAGCTTCTAAAGAATTTGAACGTCCTGACGGAAGAACAAAAGGAAAAGAAGGAAATACGGCATGACAAATGGCAATCATTCACCAGTTGAAGTACTGAATGAATGACTTGATATTTTCTTACCCTAACTTTTTTTTTTTTTTTTTTGTTTGTTTTTCCCTTCCTCTTAAATGAAGGGATTGGACAAAAGTTAACCAGCATTATTAAAGTGAGGAAAGAAAGAATCAGGCATCAAACTTTTGAATTCCGATGCATGCATCAGAGAGATTTGCATCACAATCACAAAGCCCACCTCACCTGAATCAGGCATGCAAATCCTGCGAAGCTAAGGTTGACTAGATCAAACCATACCAAAAGTTTTAAACTCGAGCTCCACATCGCCATGTGGCTTGGGCTTTGGGTTTCTGATAAGACTAGACCTTTTTGCATCATTGGCCAGACCAGAATAATAAATTGCAATGGCCTAGCAGCCAACGGTTTCCTATACACCTGTTCCCATCCATCCTGCCTTGGAGGATGGACTGTTGGTTAGCGGTCACTGATTCCAACTCGCTTTCATTGCACATCAGATTCAACGACGAGATGGCGATGTTTTGCCTGTCCAATCTTGCAATGAATAAGGTGATCCCATGGCATCCTTCCATTTCACACGGTGAAGAAACTCCTACCTCCCACCGTCCAACCATGGCTTCCTTGTTTCTCTCCCCGCTACTAGCATTTCTAATCGCAGCTTCTCCCGCTGCAGTATGCGGTCAGCCCAAACAGACCAATATCAAATTAGGTTCTTCGCTCTCTGCCTCCGTTGATGCCTCGTGGCTCTCGCCTTCTGGCCGCTTCGCCTTCGGATTCTACTCGAAAGCTCAGGGTTTGGCGATAGGAGTATGGCTTGCTACCACCCCCAATAGGACCGTTGTGTGGACAGCCAACCGCGACGATCCACCGATTATGGATGGCTCCATTTGGTTGACCTACGATGGCCGGCTTCTCTGGAATGCCCCTGGCGGCCAAGAGAAGGCCATATCTCAGGCTAGTGAGGCTGCAGCCATGGCTGCGATGCTGGATACTGGCAACTTTGTTCTCTACAATTCACGGCAAGTGATCATATGGTCTACTTTCAGCTCTCCCACGGACACGCTTGTAGCAGGACAAAGCATGCTGCCACAAACCCAGCTCTTCTCGAGCATATCCGAGATCGATCGATCGACCGGAAGTTATCGGCTTAACAATCAAAAGGATGGGAACCTTGTGTTGTATCCTGCCGACACATCGGATACCGCCGATGACGCCTATTGGGACACAAGCACCTTCCAGATTGGCTTCCTCCTCACACTGAACTTGGACAGCAATGGTACCCTGTACTTGGCCGGCAACAATGGTAATTTCACCAAGAACTTGGCACAGGCCAAGAATTCCAGTTCTCGGGGTGCAGCTGACATCTATTACCGAGTGACAGTGGATCCGGATGGGATTCTCCGGCTTTACTCGCATAGCTTTGGAAACAACGGCAGCTCAACAACAGTGGTGGAATGGGCAGCGCTGGACAACCGGTGCCTGGTCAGGGGTGTTTGCGGAATTAACAGCTACTGCAGCCTCGGGAGCAATGGAGAGCCCAATTGTCTTTGCCCTCCTGGGTTTGAATTCGTCGACCCGACCCAGATTTTACGTGGTTGCATGAGAAACTCCAGCGTCGGAGATTGCTTAGACGACTCCAGTGGAGGGAACGCAGGACTGACAATGGTTACCATGAGGAACACGACATGGGTGGACAAGGCATACTCCATTTTGCCATCGACGACGAGCATAGATGACTGCAAGGCCGCATGTCTGCAGGACTGCTTCTGCGAGGCAGCATTGTTCAAGGACAGCACCTGCACCAAACAAATGGTACCGCTGAGATATGGGAGGACAGGGAGCAACGACACTCTGTTCATCAAGGTCGGAGCCACCAATCCTGGCCAGCAGGATGCTGTCGATCGAAGCAACAGAAAGGTGCGCATCGATGTCTTGGTCATCAGTGTCAGTTTAGCTGCCGTATCCGCTATTGTCTTCGCCATTGCTGGTTTTCTTTTCTATAGAAATCGGAAACTTGGGAGATGTAGGAGGACAACAGAGTACAGCAACCCAGGTTTCGTCGAGGAGACTCCACTGAGATCCTATTCCTATGAAGAGTTAGAGAGAGCTACAGAGAACTTCAGGGAAGAATTAGGGAGGGGCGCCTTTGGCACTGTGTTCAAAGGGTCGCTGTCCGATGGAGAAAGGATCGTTGCAGTAAAGAGGCTGGAGAAGTTGGTGGAGGATGGAGAGAGGGAATTTCAGAGAGAGGTGAGGGCTATTGGTAGAACACATCATAGAAATCTCGTTCGCTTGCTCGGTTTTTGCAATGAAGGTTCCAATCGACTTCTGGTTTATGAATACGTAAGCAATGGTTCACTTGCAAACCTTCTTTTCAAAACCGAGGCATATCCAAGATGGGAAGAAAGAGTCAAGATTGCATTGGATGTCGCAAGAGGGCTTCAGTATTTGCACGAAGAGCTTGAGGCCCCTATCATCCATTGCGATATAAAGCCCCAGAACATTCTCATGGACTACGCTGGGACCGCAAAGATAGCGGACTTTGGATTGGCCAAGTTGCTGATGCCCAACCAAACAAGAACATTCACAGGGGTCAGAGGGACGAGGGGGTATCTGGCACCAGAATGGTACAAGAATGCACCAATAACAGTAAAGACTGATGTCTATAGTTATGGAATTGTGTTGTTTGAGATCATATGCTGTAAGAGGAACATGGAGTCGGAAGAGGCTGAGCATGACCACACCCTTTCTGAATGGGTTTATGAATGCTTCATGGCTGCTCAGCTGGATAATATAAAGATCGATGAAGTAGTTGATAATACAGAATTAGAGAGAATGGTAAAGGTGGGTCTTTGGTGTGTTCAAAATGAACCAGTCTTTCGGCCAACTATGAAGAATGTGATATTAATGTTGGAAGGTCATATGAAAGTATCGCTCCCTCCTCCTCCACCTTCTTTTTCAGCATGAAATGATCTGTTGCCAATCATTTTTGTAAAGATGGTCTAGAATTTCACAAGTTTTTGTATCATATGTAACTCGATTTTTGGAATGCAATACTTCCTTAATTTTTGTGACTGGTACTATGATTTGTTGCAATAATGACCACAAAAATGTGCTCAATTTGTCACAAAACATAGCATTCTAAATACAAGAATCATAACTAACAAAGTATATCAGCATCCTTAACAAGTAGAAAAAATTAAATACAATTAGCTAGTCTAATCTCACCTCCATCCATTGTAAAGTCTAACCCGACATCCACATCCTCAATATCTAAAATGGACAGGGTAAGATGGATGAGCTAAAAATCCAGTAGAAATACTTATACATATAAATATAGATATGCAATAAAAATAGAAATAAATATATAAATAAACATATAGTATAAAAATAACACATCTAACAAAAGTAAATCATACTGCAATACATGCTAAAAATCCATAATGTAACATAAAAAATCTTTTGTTAACTCTTATCTTGCCATGGCATTAGACTATATCACTAAATGCAACATCGTAAAATCAACATTAGGCATACAGTTTCATCAACATCTGGCATACAGTCTCATCAGTAACATCAATATTAGGAACATATCCATATCAAGTATCATAAATGTAGTTTGACCACTACTCGAGGCTTAGATTAGTTCTACACTAACGAACATACAACCACCACTAATAATTCGATCACTAGTGAACTCCGGTCATTAGTGAACATACAGTCACAATAGTGGATTTATCTACAGTGCCACATCATTAATCAACTATGCCATATCAAGAATCAAAAATCTAGTCTGACCATCATTCAAAGCCCAGACTATAATGAACTTACAGCCATCATTATCGATCCAATCACTAGTGAACAGAGGCATGACAACACCAATAAAAGTTAAGGCTGACGCCTATAGCCATGGAATTGTATTATTTGAAATCATATATGTTACAATAGGAACATGGAGTTGAAAGAAGATAGGAATGTTTGCATCCTTTCTAAATGGATCTTTGAATGCTTCTTGGCCAAAGAGTTAGAGCGGCTACAGAAGAACTAAGAACTAGAGGACGCAGAGTTGGAGAGCATTGTGAAGGTGGGGCTTTGGTGAGTTCAAAATGATCCCAATTTTTGGCCTTCGATAAAGAATATGATTCAAATGTTAAAAGATATTAGAAATTAAACCTAAGCTTGAAGTCTTAGTTCAACTCCTTATTTGATTAGGACTATTTTGCTTATTTGTTAAGAAAATCTTATTAGTGCTGATATAAAAATCTATTTTTCATCATATTTTAATTTTTTTTTAGTCTATAAATATAGGTGCTTGAACTATTGTTTATAAAAATGTCTTAAAGCATATGAAGGCTGTAACAGCTTGTAGTTGCTTTGTTGATAAGCAGTATACTGAATTTCAGTTCAGTAATAAAATAATTATTTTCTTTCTATTAATTTTTATGTTGCCTAGAAAGTAATATGCAAGTGTCTTCCTGTATCTCCAACTTCTTTTTCTGTTTTGAGACAATCTGCTGTAGGAATGGTCGGTCTTTCTTTGAAGATCTTCGAGAAATTTTAGCATGTTGAGAGTTGCAAGATGTATTTAAGTAGTCGTAGAGTCCAAGCTTTTCATGGGGGGAAGAAAACGTTGTAGCTTTGTATCTTTGTTATAATGGAGCTGAAAAATCCAAGCTTAGCTTGCATCTTTTTGAAAACCTATGGAAAGATGGATCTTTGGTTTTCATTGCATCCGATGAGACCCAATGAAACGCGTTTGTATAGAAGAGTCAAACTCACTGTTGAAGTTGCCTAATGTCATGGGAGGTGGATATGTTGGATATCAATTCCTTGTCTTGTTGCATAGGTTTGATTATTGTTGCCCAGGAAGAAAATGGCTAAGATTTCTACTTCATCTTTAAATGAATGTAGAATAAAGAAGGCCCATGGAAAAATGATAATGAAGCAGTGGAAGAGCAGCGATAGAAGATGTCAACAAAAGAGAAAAATGAAGTAGTGGAAGAGGAACAGCAGATATTGTCAACAAAAGAGTAATAATTGTAACTACTAGCAGAAAATTATCAAATAGCATCCCTCCTGCTCCACCACGGGCCGCAGACCCTGACTAAGCACCCGAGCTCACAATTTTCAAAGAGGGGAAGATTCCCTTTAAGAAAAAAAAGGGACGTAGACAAACGCGAATTTGTCCTTTCTTATTATTCTTTTTTATTGAATGAAACCGGTACCAAACAAGATTAGTTGATGCTTTAGAGGAAAGTGAGGTGACAAATCTTATCACCTTGACATGACGTCTATGACATAAGAAATGGGCGGTCAGAATAGGTGCCTTTTCATGCAGGGAAGAATGATGCAACACCAAGACACTGACGACCGGACTGCAAGGCGTCCCTAGTTTTTGGATGATCTCCTTGAGCTGGACCTTAGACCTTAACTCCCATCTTTAGGGTTGGTGGAAGCCTTGGATCGGCCTTAGTCGATCGTATCGACCCAAATTTATGCTCGATCTTGAGGTAAGTTGGAACTAAACCAAATCAAGCCTGCACTTAAAGCTAAAGTACAAAAGAATTTTAAATTAAATTTGAACCATTTTTTATTCCGACCTAAATTCGGCCTTAAGCTTGAGTCTAAAAAAAGCTGAAACATTAGCATTTAATAAAGCCTGAGTATAATCTAAATTGAATCCTAAAATTTTAAAATATATGAACTTTTTATTTTTTTTAGAAATTTTTTTATTAATTATATAATTACTTTAAATGTTATTTATTTTTGCATAAATATTTAAAAATTAAAAATTAATTTTTCAACTAGTTTTTGAGTCAAATAAGTTGTTATAATTTGGTTAAATGGGTTTCAGGTTGAGTCTAAGCTTGAGTCAAACTTGAGCCTAAATTGTAAAGAAAATTTTTGAATCTAAGCTTAATATGAAGTTAGAAAAAAATTTTGAACTAGACTTGAATGGAAGTGTATCTTTTTCCGGCCCAAGCCCTATGGCATGAATTGATCGGGACATGTAAAATAATTTTTAACACTAAATTTTGTTGACAAAAGAGGTGTTGTGCTGTTGCATGAGACATCAAGATTGATCTTTTACAAATTAAAAAGAAAAACTGGTACGCATAAATTTTTTAATCAAATTAATCCATTAAATCAATTTGAAAAGCGGTGTCCGATTGCGTGTCAAAGGATCATACACTAGATGTTATATAAGCGAATACTTGCATCCAGGGATCCCGCTTGCTTCTAGAAATGTTGTAACGTGTGATTTGAATGTTCGTGCCTGCGAAGGACCGTCAAGTGTGGGTTTGGATCCCTATCCCTCTTTTTGTGGCTGGAGGGCAAAGAAGCTGTTTTTGGATGTAATCAAGTCAAACAAAAGAGATATTGGGGGTGGAACGTAAGCGTTGGGCAAAAGAAATAGTGGGAGTGGAACTGGAACTGGCTGGAGGGCAAGGAAGCTGTTTGTGGATGTAATCAAGTCAAACAAAAGAGATATTGGGGGTGGAACGTAAGCGTTGGGCAAAAGAAATAGTGGGAGTGGAACTGGAACTGGCTGGAGGGCAAGGAAGCTGTTTGTGGATGTAATCAAGTCAAACAAAAGAGATATTGGGGTGGAACGTAAGCGTTGGGCAAAAGAAATAGTGGGAGTGGAACTGGAACTGGCTGGAGGGCAAGGAAGCTGTTTGTGGATGTAATCAAGTCAAACAAAAGAGATATTGGGGGTGGAACGTAAGCGTTGGGCAAAAGAAATAGTGGGAGTGGAACTGGAACTGGGATTTTGAATGACCACAAGATTTTGAATGGAGGTGGAACTGGGATTTTGGATGGGCGTTGGGTGGGTAAGGGCCGCAAGATTTTCAATGCAGCACGTAGGCCACATAATTGCAGTACGCAATCCTCGCGGTTGCGGAACTGGGAGAAGGGCATTGCATAGCTGCTTGCACAACAACAAAAAAAAAATACTTCTTTTAAATTTTTGTCTTCTTCGAAAAAGATTAACCGACTTCAATATGGGCATGTCACAGAGTTATCCTATGACGTGTGACACCCAATCATCTGACGAAAATTTCAGGCGCCTTGTGAAGTCTTGCAGGGAGGTGGTTATTAAGAAGTCGATATCTCCGGTTTAACTCCGAACCAAAAACGGTCTTGGCCTATCAGACCAGCCAAATATCCTAAGAAGTTATCACGTTCTAACCCACCATCTATGCTAAACACGAGATACCACCGCAAAACTCCCAAGTGTAACCTAGAAACTATGCAACATCTGATTTTTTTTTTTAAAAAAAAATTACCAGTACATTAAATTTTGAATAAATATTGATTAGCTTATAAGAATTATAAATTAAGTAATTATAAAGTCTAGTATCAAGTGACCTAATTTATCCTTAACCATTTGAAACCCTCTCTTCAATAAGAATTTTAAAATCTTTCTGCATCTCTTTCTTCTAGCTCCAAACATAATCCATCCTTGATCCTAAGCATTATGAGATTCTGTAAACAAACAAAAAATATGCAAAAACATACGATGAACCAAGCCCAATAGCAATCCCTTGCATACACTTATAAGCACTTGTATACTCATCATAAAATATCAATAAATGATAATATTTACATGCTTAGGCAAACAATTATATGATATGCATCAATATAATTACTTCCAAAATATCACAATCCTTTCGAATCACATCTATTAATAGTATCTTCAACTAAGTTCATTATTTTTATTATGCACAAGATCGATTTAACTAGCTTGGCAATGAACTAATCAAAACCATACATCAGCTCATGGCAGGCACGCAAATCTGACCATGCACAACCCCTAATAACAATCAATTGAATCTCATGTAGCCGCACTTCAACTCATGTTGGCAACCATATCTAATCGCACTATAGCCTACGGTGACAATAAATATATGACCCCGTTTTAGCCTGCGGTGGCAATCATGTTTAATCATGCTATAGTCCACAGTGACAACAAATATCGATCCACGCTTCATTCCACGATGATAGCAAATGCACATAACTAATCCATTATCTTTTTAATATTATCATCATCCTTATTATTTATTGATTCTTAATTTATAAATATAAATTTAAATATTATTCTATCATACCATATAAAATTCTGTTTATGTGCATATAATTGATAATCATATAACATATTTCCATCATAATAGTTTTTCATATTTAAACAATATAATATAACTATCGCATACATTAACAAAACATATTTGATTGTACTAATAAAATTTTCACAATAAATTTTTATATATAGTTATAATATTAATAAAGATGTAAGGAAAATTCTTACGTGTAACTGTAGCAAATCTAAGCTCACTTTCTTGGGACTTCAATTATCATCTACCCATATAGAATCTGTATTTGAATTCTTATTTCATGAATAAGTTTTAAGTGGCTTTTCGCAGCATGACCATAAGGTTTTTGCTAAAGAATTTGGCACCTTGACATATATGGATCGCTTTCACCAATGACAACTATGATGGTATCATGTTCAATCCATTTAGCTTTTTCATAATAAAATATTGTAACATATATTATAAGGACATTGAAGAGAATTACTATTTTCTATATCATTTCAGCATCAAAGAGGTGAATCATTAATAACCATAACATAGATAAAATTGAGTCAGGATTCCTCTACAACAACCAATACGGGCTATGCCTTTCCAATATCTGCCACAAATCTCCTTAAGATAGATGGCCCTCTGAATAGATTTATTAGCATGCTCTCCTCAGTGGCAACCCCATCCACCTGCTACCAAAACTTCAAAAATACATTATATACATGTACTTTGAATTGGCAACTCAAGTAAACGTTTGCACTTGGAAATATTATAGGATATCATGGACCTAGTGTAAGACCAGCCCTTTTGAACTAACTCACTTTATATTAAAATTTAATTTGATTGGATTAAATTAAAATAAAAAATTATTAAAAATTATATAATTAGAATTTTTGATTGAATCTATATCAACGATATTTAGTATTAAGCTACGTTTCTAATGCATTTTTAATTACTTAAATCGGAGTTCAATTGAGAAAGTTAAACATAAATTTATGAACATATATCAGTACTAACGAAATTCTAAGAAATTTTAAAAAATATCATTGATGGTGATAAGGTTGATTTTTGATTTTTTTAATCTAAATTTTTATATTTTAAAGTCATGTTAGATGAGGTAGAAGCTATTTTTGAGTCAAAAATTTATTTTAAATATTTAATAAATATTTATCTTTTTAGATTTTTTAAAAAAATCGGTGGTTTACAAGAATTGAGAAGTCTATTGATTTTAGAATATTAGTATCGATGAATTAGCCAACAACTATAAGATGCCATCGAAATTATTTTTATTAATATTGAAAATACCTTTTCAAATGTAATCTTGATTTCAAGTTAATCCCATCCACCGCTTATATTTTCCTTTTTTTCTCTTATTTTCTTATATGTAAATGATTATTATATTAAAATATATTTGTGGAAAGCTTCTGACTTTTCTATTCTTCCGAGAGCCAAGAGAAAATCAGGACCCACTAAGTTCCTGCTGGACGTTCATGAACCACCTACCTTACCTTTTATCTTCGTCAACTTGCCATTGAGAGCAGAACGAAGCAGGTAACCATGTGAAGTTATTCCGACACATAAAACGACCCAGTTTCATCAATAATAATGACAAACGGCTAAAATCTAAAACCTAGTTAACTATAATTGGATCTAAACAAGCGAAAGAAAAAGTCCGATCAAACAACACCTCAGGAGAACCTATGCATGAGAATAGAGTAGAAAAGTTTTCCCCCCCCCTCCCTTTTTTTTTAAAAAAAAAAGGAGAAAAGGAGAGTATAAAGTAGCAAAGGGAAAAATGATAGGCAAACTTATCTTTTTCGAGGACGATAAGCAAACTTCTCAACACCCAACAAGTTGTGGAACTGAAGGACAAATTTTTTTAAAAAATTTTTTTTGGATGATTGCTACCATCTCTAGTAGGAAGGAATGGAATGACTTTTCCATCAGTTCGCCAAAAAGCTGCGGACCTTGCATGAAGCATTAAAGGAAAACGATCCATATATGCACTGTGTTTCAAAAAGATATGAAAGGGATTGTACCTGAGAGCTAAAGAATCAATTAAAGAGCTGATTGAGTGATTGTTGTATTATTCTAGTAAAAGAAAGAAATGATTGTTTTATTAAGAGAAATGGTATGCAGCCCCTCTCGATTTACCGGTCTATTTACTGCTGTGTGTGTCAGGAGGGGAATGGTGCAACTCACAAGATGACGGTGTGAATCACTAGGCGCTGTGTTAGCGCAACTCTGGAATAGCATTTTTTCTTTTATTTAAATTGAATAAGTGAAATACCAATCAGGAATAACTCATACTGTCGGAATTTGGCCCCGTTAATTCAAATGATGGTCCACCTGAAGTGATTAATCAGAGATTGGAACTGCAGTTGCCTCCTGATGCGGGAATTCCATGCAATCAAATCAGAGCTGCTTCAATTAGCGTATAAACCTGGCTTAGATACAGTCGAGACGAAACAGATTCCTGTGCTCGTGTGTTAGAAGCTGGCTTAGAAGCTTTTGTCTACATCAAGTAATCAATGCTCCATGAGATTTGAGACCAACTAGTATTGAAGAAATCGCATTTGCACCGAGTAGAGGGCAATAGCGACAGCCCATTTTCTGAAGAAGAACGTGAGCCCAGCAACCTCAGCCACGGAGTCGTTGCGTTTACTTCTGGTCAACCCAGAGACTCTCATTCTTATGACTGAGTCATTACCAGTTCGTTTTGTTCCTCTCAAACATGCAATCAGTCCACTAAAGAATTTATATAGCAGAGAATGCTTGCAACTCCTTGCAATACTTTCTTGGTCATATTTTTCTCTAATGGCTTCAGCAAAATCCTACATGTTGTTCCTCTCAATCTTTTCTCTAGCATTTGCACTGGGAGCAGCTCAATCAAGGCGGTCCAACATAAGCTTGGACGCCTCTCTCAGTCCCTCCACCAAAACTGCATCATCATGGCCCTCACCGAATGGACGTTTCGCCTTTGGATTCTACCCAGAAGGTACCGGCTTCTTCGTCGGAATATGGCTCGGGGGATCTTCAGGAAACATCACTGTCATATGGACGGCAAACCGAGATGATCCACTGGTGACCAAAGATGCTGTATTAAAGCTAACTAATGAAGGACTCAAGCTTGACGAGAGACTCGTCATTTCCACCGGCACCTATGCTTACTCTGCTTCCATGCTTGATTCGGGGAACTTTGCCATCTATGACTTCGAATTCAATGTCATTTGGAAAAGCTTTGACAATCCAACTGACACCATCATGGCAGGTCAGGTGCTGGATTATGGATCTCAGCTCGTTTCCAGCATGTCAGAAACCGATCACTCAAGTGGGAGGTTTCTTCTCGCCATGCAGTTTGATGGGAACCTCGTTCTGTATCCGAAGGAATCACCACAACTTTCAAAGGATGCTTACTGGTCCTCCGGGACATATGGAGAGAGCTACAACGGCTTACATCTCGATGATAATGGTTGGCTGTACCTGGTCGGTGCCAATATCACAGACACATACAATCTAACGAGCGCTTCACGCAGCAAGACAACGGCAGTTTATCGTGCAACGCTTGGCGTGGATGGGATCTTCCGGTTATATTCCCACGATTTCGAGTCAAACCACGAAGCAGCTTTATTTGGATTCCCAAGTTTGTCAGATAACTGCCAGGTCAACGGAATCTGTGGCGTGAACAGCTACTGCAATTCCACAAATGGAACAACAGCGGTATGCTTATGCTTGCCTGGTTTTGATTATCTTCATCCTAATAATACATCGAACGGATGCAGAAGGAAATTTACAATCGCTGCTTGCGACTCCGGCAATGAAAACATGACATACATGTCTGCTCTGGAGAATGTAACATGGACGGACGATCCCTATACTGCACGAATGTCCGCGACAAGCAAGGACGATTGCAGTGAAGCGTGCCGGAAAGATTGCAATTGTTATGCCGCTCTGTTTCTTCAAGGAAACACATGCAGTAAACAGAAATTTCCATTGAGATATGGGAGCAGCAACAGTAGTGGCACCACCACCACATTCATCAAGCAGGTTAACATAAGCGCAAAAGGAACAACAGTTACTAGCCCTGCAGAGACTTCTGGTGCTGCAGTTCCCGTTAAGAAAGAGCACAGCGCTAAGATTTTGATTGTGCCAGTGGCTGTTATTGCTGGTATAGCTTCCACCTTGGCCGTTTTAATTTTCTTTGCTTATAGGCGTCAAGCTGGAAGGTACAGAAGAATGGGGAGAAATAAAGAGCCAGATCTGGTGGACGAAATAGCACCCAGATCCTTTTCTTACCGTGAGTTGAGGGAAGCCACAGATGATTTCAAGGATGAGATAGGTAAGGGAGCCTTTGGAGCAGTCTTTAAGGGTACTTTGTCTAGCGGTGAAAGATTAATTGCGGTTAAAAGGCTTGAGAAGCTGGCGGATGAGGGGGAGAGAGAATTCCGAAGAGAGATGAGGACAATTGGAAGAACTCACCATAAAAACTTGGTAAGACTGCTTGGGTTCTGTGATGAAGGTGCCAACAGGCTCCTAGTCTACGAATACATGAGCAATGGATCGCTTGCACAACTCATCTTTGAGGCTGACAGACGCCCAGATTGGGACGAGCGGGTCAGGATTGCATTAGATATAGCTACAGGGATTCACTATCTGCATGAGGAATGCGAAAGTCGTATCATACATTGCGACATAAAGCCTCAAAACATTCTCATGGATGCTAATTGGACAGCAAAGATATCAGATTTTGGGTTAGCAAAGTTGTTGATGCCAAGCCAGACGAAAACTTTTACAGGAGTAAGGGGAACAAGGGGGTACCTTGCACCAGAATGGCACAAGAATGCACCAATATCAGTGAAGGCAGATGTCTATAGCTTTGGCATTGTATTGCTCGAAATTGTGTGCTGCAGGAGAAATATGGAACTGGAAGCTGAAGCAGATGCAATCATTCTCCTGGAGTGGGTCTATGCCTGCTTTATGGCTGGAGAGTTGGAGAAGCTTGTACCTGATGAAGTAGATATAGCAGAGTTGAGCAGGCTTGTGAAAGTGGGGCTCTGGTGTACTCAGTCAGAAACTGGTCGTCGGCCTAGTATGAAGAGAGTGATGATGATGCTGGAAGGGGATATCGACGTATCCCTTCCCCCACCACCTTGATTTAGTTTGTGATCTCCAAGAGTCATAAAGTCTGTCTACGGTCTCACCTTATAGGTATGGTGATTTGTATTCTGAATAACACAACATAGCACGCTTTGCATGTTTAATAACCGAGTGTATTTCTCATTTTGTATGTTTTGAAGTTGGGAGGCTGATGATGCAGTGAGCTCTTTCCATTTCTCATAGCCATCTTACTTTATGTCCAAGACAGTAGTTGTTTGCATGTTTAAGTGCGATTATGCCAACCACTATTGATCATCTTTCAAGCATTTATCGATTATGTCATTATGTGTTAAGCATTTAACCACTATTAAGACAGAGCATGTTTTATCTAATGATGTGTTTCCATGTAAATCATCTTTCAAGCATTTTACAATTTTATTCCTTTTATGCAACACTATCTTAAGACAGAGCATGTATTAAGTATGATTATGTGAACCCTCTCTTCATTTTACGACTTTCTTTAGCTTCCTAAATTTTCACTAGTCTCTTAATCAGGATCGTGTTCCATGAAACCCCAACATTAGATCTTGGATAATCGCTATCCTTCCTCATTAATTTAAGCTATATTCAGGTGAGATAGGCATTGGAGCATCAACAAGAAAAGCAATACATACAGTGAGAAAGCAAAGTGCCGAGCGCAATGCAAAATTCTTCTTATACTCCTAGGATACTAAAACACTAGATGATGCTTTTCAAACTTTGTTTTCTAACATGTAATACACAATAAATATTCATAAATGCATAAATATCGGGGAAACAACTTTTCATAGCATAGTAATGGGATCCTGGCCAGACCTCACCTATAATTTGCCTTCCCTTCCCTTTTTTCTTTTTGTTTTGTCAAGTGTAGTGTAAGTACATAAATCTCTTACTACCATAAGATCTAGAAAGGATCAAATGTATAAAGTCTTTTCCTTACATGCTGAGAGATTATTTTCATGTTTTGAACAAATAACATCCAAGTTATAATAGAGCAACTTAGCCTTTGCACCAGGGCACACCCTCTCTTCTCTTTGTAATCTTGTTATGAAAATAAAGACTCCTTGTTTATGCTTGATATAGTTTAACATTGAGATCATAATAGAGTCATGCATTGACTCATTGGTATGTTTGTTATGCATTGGTGTTGTGAAACATAATTGGATCTATTGCTTGGTAAGCCCATCTGTCCTGCCCAATTGAATATTGTGTCATCAAGAAAAAAATCTAAAGTATCGTATCTCCGCACATTTTGAGGTAATAGGGAGGAAAGGAGCCATAAGCCTTCTTCTCTCAAGGTCCAAAATTGACTAAACACACTGACATAACAAACCTACCTCTACTTCCCAGACTTGATGTTACGTTTGAGTTTTAGACTACTCACATTTCGCCAAGTTTAAAAATCTTCGACCTACCTTGGTTTTGCTATTAGTATCTAACGTTTGATATAGCTCTACAAGCCTCCCAAAAGGTATTCTAACTTGGGGTCACCTTTCCTGTACCTTGACGTGAAGACGGCCGTTTATTCCAAGGATCAGCTCTTCTTTGTCCAAGCCAGGGGCTCTAACTTAGCCTGCCTCTTTCTTGCAAGCTTCAAGGCAGTGGAATGGACGAGCAAAACACTGGATTCTTTGTTCTCCAGGAACCCCAATAAACCCAAGCGGTCTGGCTGGAAATTAAAAATACATTAAAAAACCACCGAAGAAAAGAAATTTGAGGAGAACTTGAAGAGTATGAAAGTAAAAGCTATATACCATTTTCCAAAGAAGATGAACGGCTAGTACATTAACTAGACAGAAAGTAGGCAAATGGCAGCCTTTGTGGAAAACCAATCAAAGAGATTTGTTCTTCTTTCTCCAAGAGCCTTTCAGTCCTCTAAAGAACCAAGACCGAAACAAGGTTGCCTGTCCTTACTTCTGACTTTCATTAGAATAACCATGTGTTAATAACTTCAGCTTAATTTTAGCAAAAGTTTCACACCGCTCTTAAAATTTCTCCATGGGTCAGGTAAACCTTAAATGCTGTTGGGATTTGCTCCATGATTTCTAAATAAATTTGTGACACTAATCATGCAGAAGACTTGCAACAGGATTTGGTAGAGAAGAATTCGCCTGGTCCTGACTCAATCAAGAATCAGTCAAGGGGTGGCTCCCCAATTTGGACCTTGCATAGACTATGACATCTCATGGACAAAACTTTAATTTGAAAGCTAAACCAATGAGAACGAGCAAGTCCCACAACTACTAGTTTTGCAATTTGATGGAGTCATCTATCCAAACAAAACTTAGGTACAATTCATCAGATATTTGTCATCTGATTCTTTATTTAATAAGCAACATGCATACCGTCTCTTTCAAAATGTTACATATGAGCCTACAAAGCAGACTTTAGTTCTCTTGTCCTTTGGCTAGGAAAATGAGAAAGGAGTGGCTCGAATCTTTTGACTCTCAAAATAAATAATTTTACAAAGGCCGAGTTTAGCGGACTGATCCGGTCTGCTTGAGACCTAGTGACGATGGAGAATGCCAAGATTCAAAAATTTATTCAAGAATTGAAACTTCAAGTGAAGCAACTGGTGCACGTATTTGAGCTACTCATCCATGCAGTTGTTATAAGTAAGGCTCCATATGAATGATGTGTAGCGAAAAAAGAATCAGGAAATGAAGAAGTAGATCTTTCCTGATTAGAATTTGAGGCAGTCTAAGAAAAGAGATTCGTTCCATGCTCCAAAAAGGTAACGAAGCCCAGTGTTTTCACTGTGAAAAAAATTATCTAAGCAAGAACTGCTGCAGATTGATTGATGCCTACGTCATTGGTAAAAAGATGGACTATAAGATAGAAAGCTACCATCTCTGTTAGGAAGGAATAGAATGACTTTTCCATTAGTTTGTCAAGAAGTTACGGAGCTTGCATGAAGCATTAAAAGAAAAAGATCCATATATGCACTGTGTTTCAAAGAGAAATGAAAGGGATTATACCTGAGAGCTAAAGGATCAGTTAAAGAGCTTGTTGAGTGATTGTTGTATCATTCTAGCAAAAGAAGGAAATGGTTGTTTTATCAAGAGAAATGGTATGCCGCACATCTTGATTCACCGGTCTGTGGCAAGAGGAGGATGGTGCAACTCACAAGATGGTTGTGTGAATCGCTAGGTTCTGTGAATAGCATTTTTTTTTATTAAAATCAAAAAAAATTATTTGGAAAGGAAAAGATAAATTAAGTGTTTTTCGTTGCTTGCTTAGTTGATCTTCTGTCCTTAAAGCCAAAAAGAAAGAACTTGGAATCAAAGATTTGGAAACTTTTAACAAAGTCTTACTGTCCAAGTGGATCTGAAAATACATTTATCCAGAAAATAAGGCACCTTGGAAGTCCTTCGTTCATCATGGCTATTACTCCATATCGGAATTCAGATGTAGATTGAACTATCTTTCTGCTAGATGCTCACAGATTTGAAAGGGCATCAATAGGGACACTTGGGGTTTCTAGAATTGTACTAAATTTTGTTTGGAAGATGAGAAAATATCATATTTTTAAAAGATTTTTGGTTGGAATCGGCCCCACTTTGAGACCTATTCCTTAACTTGTTCCTCCTCTCATTGGGATCAAATGCAGTAGTCTCAAGCTTCTGGAGCAAAAGATGCTGTAAATGGATCATCCATCTATTGAGGCTTCTCATCATAACTCAGTATGACCATTTTTAGGATTTTGAGTAGATTCTCTCTTCAATCACTCCTTTCTTGGCGCAGCGCGCGCCCAGGTAGGATGCGGCGTGCGCCCAGACTGACAGCCATGCGCAGGAGCGCATTGGCCCATGATTGGCGCCGGATTTTACGGTGTGGATCAAGGAGGGTGCGCGGTAGGCTGATTGATAATTATGGTGGAAGAGGGGGTTCTTATGGTAGTAGTCAAGCTAGAGAGAGAGATGATGGTGGCTATGCTCAAGTTTCCCCACCAGCTCCGGCTTCATATGATGGTGGCCTTATGGGAAATTACCCACTCGCTCCGAACTCATATGGAGGGAATAATGCTTACAGTGCGGAGCCTGTTCAACCGCCCGCTAGCTATGGTGTGCCCCCCCCCCCTTCTTATCCCCCTTCATATGGTGCCCCCCCTCCCAATCCCTATGGAGATGATGCTCCCATTGGTCGTGGGGTTCCGCCCGTAGGTTATGATGGCGGCTATGCTGGTCGTCCAATCCGTGGCCACGATGTTGGTGCTCCCCCACGTTATGGGGGTGGTGGGTATGGTGGTGCTCCTGTAGAGGCCCCTCTTCCAATTAAGCAGTGCGATGAAAATTGTGGGGATTCCTGTGACAATTCCAGGATCTACATCTCAAATTTGCCTCCTGATGTGACTACAGAGGAGCTTAAGGAGCTTTTTGGAGGAATTGGGCAGGTTGGAAGGATCAAACAAAAGCGGGGCTACAAGGACCAGTGGCCATGGAATATTAAGATATATACTGATGAATTTGGAAACAACAAGAGGAGCATGCTGAGTTTGTGTCTCGTGTGATGGAGAAGATTTGGCTTATGAAAGATGAAATCAGTTTGTTGAGGAAAGTTGTAGTGAATGGTTCAGCCTCATCTTCATCGAGTCAAGAACAGCCAACAAAGGTGAGAGTTCCAGATCCAAAGATTTTTAATGGCAATCGAGATGCAAAGGAGTTAGAAAATTTTATATGGGATCTAAAGAACTATTTCAAAGCCATGAGAGTGCCTGAATTGGATCAGGTGAATTTGGCAACTATGTATCTTGGTGCGGATGCCAAATTATGGTGAAGGACCCGTGTTTTGGATGATTTAAAAGCGGGTAGGCAAAAGATTGATTCACGAGAGATTTTGAAGAAAGAGCTCCGTGAACAATTTTTACCTTGCAATACAGCCTGGATTGCAAGAGATTCTTTAAAGAAGTTGAAGCAAACCGGTTCGACAAGGGATTATGTCAAGGAGTTTAGTTCTTTGATGTTAGATATCACCAATATGTCGGAAGAAGATAAATTGTTTAACTTTCTTTCGGTTTTGCAACCTTGGGCTCAGGCTGAACTTCGTCGTCAAGGGGTAAGGGATATACCTTCGGCGATGGTGGCGGCGGAAGCATTGATTGATTTTCGCAATCCACATTCGGGTGGTGGACTCAAGGAGAAGTCTAAGCCGGCTGGTTCCAAGGCAACTAAGGATCAAAAGTGAAAGAAAAATCAAGGTAACCAAGGCAAGAAGAAGAAGAAAGAGGGATCGCCCAAGGGCAAGACTAAGCCTAAGGATGATCAGTTCAAGAAGAAGACATGGGGGTGTTTCATATGTGGCGAGCCGCACCATGCACGGAATTGTTCCAAGAAACAAGTTCTCAATACTCTTTTGGCCCAACAATCGATGGAACCAAGTATGGTTGAAGGAGGGACTTCTAGAGTCAATCCATTGCGAGTTGTGAATGCAATTGCGACAGAGAAGGAGACTCTTGTTTACACTGGATTGATGTATACCAACGTGCAGATTGGAGGAGTTTTTGTGCATGCTATGTTAGATACAAGTGCCACTAATAATTTCCTTTCTGTGAGAGAAGCGGAAAGATTGAAGCTCAATATGTCCAAAAATTCCAGCAAGATTAAGGCGGTGAATTCTAGGGCTATGCCAGTTCATGGTTCAACCGAAGTGAATCTTGAGGTTGGCAATTGGAAAGGTAGGTGCATGTTGATGGTAGTGCCATTGGATGATTTCAGTTTGATATTGGGCATGGATTTCTTTAATATTGCCAAGGTTAGCGTGATTCCTCATTTGAAGGGATTTTTGATTGGTGATGAGGCATCACCTTGTTTTGTGAAGGCTAAAGCAATCGTTCCTAAGGGAAATGGGACTTTGATATCGGCAAAGCAAGTTAAAAAGGGATTAAAGAAATGTAAGGAAACCTATCTTGCTGCTATAAGAGATGTGCAATCTGATTTATCAATTGAAGTTCCAGTGGAGGTGCAGAATTTGCTTGAGGAGTTCAAAGATCTTATGCCTAATGAATTACCCCGAGAGCTTCCACCTAGAAGGAATATTGATCATCGGATTGAGTTGATACCAGGAGCGGTACCACCTGCAAGAGTACCTTATCGAATGGCACCAGCGGCACTTGCTGAATTGAGAAGACAGTTAGATGAATTGCTTGAGGCCGGGATGATTCAGCCATCTAAGGCATCATTTGGGGCGTCAGTTCTCTTTCAAAGAAAGAAGGATGGATCTCTTAGAATATGTATTGATTATCGAGCTTTGAATAAGGTAACAGTAAAGAATAAATATCCAGTACCTAATGCAGTCGATTTGTTTGATAGATTAGCTAAGGTGAGTTTCTTCTCAAAGCTAAATCTACGATCGGGGTATTGGCAAGTCCGTATAGCAGAAGGGGATGAAGCCAAGACTACTTGTGTTACTAGATATGGATCTTTTGAATTCTTGGTAATGCCTTTTGGCTTAACCAATGCTCTAGCAACATTTTGCAATTTAATGAACAATGTTCTCTATCCTTTTCTTGATGAATTTGTGATGGTTTATCTTGATGATATCGTTGTGTTCAGCGATTCATTGCAAGATCATTTGAAGCATTTGAGCTTGGTGTTTTCATCTTTGAGGAAGAATCAGCTCTATCTTAAGCGGGAGAAGTGTCAATTTTGTCAAAGAGAAGTTTCTTTTCTTGGACACAAGATCAGTCAAGGCCGAATTTTCATGGATGAAGACAAGGTTAGGGTGATAATTGATTGGCCAGTTCCAGAAAAGATTGTGGAGTTGAGATCTTTCCTTGGTCTTGTAAATTATTACCGAGGATTCATAAAGAGTTATTCAAAGATTGCTATGCCACTTACCAATTTGTTGAAGAAGAATAAATTATGGGAGTGGACGGCTGGTTGCCAAGCATCCTTTGAAGCGTTGAAGACAGCTATAGCTAGCGAACCTGTGTTGAAGCTACCTGATTTTGGACAGCCATTCAAAGTTTATACAGATGCTTCAGATTATGCTATTGGTGGAGTGCTAGTATAGGATGGGCATCCTATTGCTTTTGAAAGTAGAAAGCTGAATGAAATAGAGCAAAGATATTTAGTGCATGAAAAAGAAATGACTGCAGTTATTCATTGTTTAGATAAATGGCGGCATTATTTACTTGGAACTCATTTCATGGTCATTACTAATAATGTAGCGAATACATATTTTACTACTCAGAAAAAACTTACACCTAAGCAAGCAAGGCGGCAAGAATATCTAGTTGACTTTGATTTTGAATGGATGCATCGTCCGGGTAAGCAGAATTTGGTAGTTGATTCATTGAGCCGGAAGCAATTGGAAGGGTTTGTTGCAGCATTGACAACTTTCCAAGGGGAATTTCTGGTTCGACTAAAGGAATATATTGTTAGTGATTCGGAGTATGCAAAGCTTTTGAAAGCAGTGCAAGCCGGGGAGCTACGCAAGTATTGGGCAGAGGATGGTCTTCTCTATTTTAGAGGAGGTTGGCTATATGTACCGAAGGGTGGAGGTCTTTGACAATTACTCCTGAAGGAAAGCCATGATCCACGGTGGGTAGGCCATCCGGGAGTAGAGCGTATGATGGCTTTGCTTGGAAGGTCGTATTATTGGCCTAAGATGGAGGATGATATTGAGCTATATGTGAAGACATGTCATATCTACCAAATGGATAAAACTGAAAGGAGAAAGGAAGCAGGATTGTTACAGTCACTTCCCATTCCGGAAAAGCCATTGATTTCAGTCTCTATGGATTTTATCACTGAAATTCCAAAGGTAAATGGAATGAGGTCTGTTTTTATGGTTGTAGACAGGTTTTTCAATTATGTTGTATTTATGGCAGCACCTTTCCCATGTACGGCAGACAGAGCGGCTGAATTATTTTTCAGTGGTATCAGAGCACAGTTTTTGGAAAGACACCGGGTTTTAATCAAGATTTTGTTTGCTGATTGAGGCAAGATTGGTGTTTGAAGGTTGGCAGTGAAGAGGACAACAATTCTGGTTGAAGGATTGAAGTTCTTGGTAAGATCGATGTAGTTCTTGGGGTTTCTTAAATTTTTGGGGATTTCTTGAAATCTGGCTAAATTTTTTTTAAATTTTTGGGGATTTCTTGGAGTGAAGAATTCTTGTTGAGAAAGTATCATGACAATCATAGAGAGGATCGCAAGAATGGAGGATCTTATTGGCAATCGGAAGGAGGATGATATGCCGGATATTACTACAATGCAAGCTGATCATCATAAGAGATTGGCTTCTCTTCAATCAACCCAAGAAGATCTGATTCATGACTTGGAAGCCCATTTTGCACATCAACAAGAGGAGAAGTGCATGAGGCTAGGAGTTATCTTTGGGGACTCGTGTAAATCCTTTGGAAAGGGTGTGAGTCATTGTATGGCTGCTGTGTTGCTGAATTTTTGTCAAGATGTATAGATTCCAGCAAAGAGAGGGAAGTGAGGCCTTATGGAGAGAATCTTGAGTGGTTCTTGTAAGGGCTGGGAGCTTTCTTGATGTGAGAGTTTGATGTATTTCTGGGTGCTAGTAATACATTATAATTCCCTCCATGTTATGTGTGGTTCATGAGTCTTTGTGTTGGATCTTTGACGGAAGAAAGTTTGGGAAGGCGCAGCCCAACTTTGCAGCAGGATTGGGCAGCAAGACAAGGCGATTCTTAGCATCAAGAAAGAACTTCTTGGAGGTAAGAACATCTTCTTGAAGGGTACAGCTTGGACTGTTCAAGAGTTTCTCGAGAAGGCTGGCTGAAGTGGTGCGCGACTTCAGCACTGCACACCTGAAGAGAGAAATTTTGAAGGCAAAAATTTATGGTTTCCGTTGCGACTCTTCAGAAGTGTGACCCATGCGCAATGCCATCCCGGCTAGTCTGCGTGCTGCTCACTTGGCCTAGCCCGACTCAGCTGTGCACGCGCGCTCGCGCCACACTCACGCATCAACCTCGCCTAACCAAATCCAATCATATCTTTCGACCATTAAACCAGCATGCCTTCACACAATGCACACATCATCCTTGCGCACACCACAGTCTTGCGCATGTCCTCCTGTGCATCGTACAACCATCCAGCCTGATGCACCATGTCCTAGCATGCGCACAACTCTGCACTCTCCAACACCTAGCTGTGCTGACTTCATCCAGCAAGCTTCCAACCAGCTCGCCTGCATGTGCTTTGCTGAACCCAGCACATATGCAACTTGTTTTGCATCGTCAAAACCATGCCTGGCCCGGACTCCACCTTCGCACCGCGGCATGCACTCGGCGACAACCCGGATCACTATGGGAGGGGTGCTGGAGCATTGATGAGTCTCTTGCATCCTTGGAGATCCAGAGAAAGGGAGATTCAAGTAAAAAGGAGAAGAGTGCCTTCCTTCATCCACCCATGTGAGGAGGAAGAAGGTGGAAACTTGGCGTCGAGGAGTCTTCCTGCGTCCAAGCGAGGTTGCCGAGGAGTTTTCCTGCAATCAGTCGCAAGGCTAGAGAGAAAAAGGGCCCGAAGAGCATTTCTCTTGTAAGTGCTTCCGCACGAGAGCTTTGTGATTCCTAGTAGTTGTATGTAAAACTATAAAGGTTGGGATTTTTTCGTATCTGCCTGGTCTATCTTTGTGTGGGTGTTTGTATGCGCAAAGCCGTACGCATGTGCATGTGCTTGGTCTCTATTGTGCTCAACTTAGGGACGGCCTAAGAGGGAGGCTACTGGTAGTACCTCGGGCCCTTTCTCAACGGACGTGTGGTTGGGCATATTAGGGTTGATCCACGAGGAGGCTACTAGTAGTACCCCGGTTCATTGCATCCAACTACCTGCAATCCGAAGAGCATAATAGGCCGCCAAAGGCATAGCGTGCGGCCAGCTCTGTGAGGCTGACTTGGGGCGCATGGCGCACCAAGGTCGGTTGCACGATTAGGATGCTTCCGCAGTTTAAAAAAAAAAAAAAAAAACTAAGTACCTAGTCGGCATGACAAAGGGGTATCAGAGCTAGGTTTCGATCCTGGGACTTGTGGGTTATGGGCCCACCACACTTTCGCTGCGCTGGAACAGGACTGGTGCACCGAAGGGGGCACGAGATGGCTGGATCAGCCCTGCGGTCAGCAACTCGTCCAGCAGCTCGACCAGCTCGACCGGTGCCATGCGATAGGGCGCTTTAGCTGGTGAGCGCGCGCCGAGCTCCAGCTCGATGTGATGATCATGCGCGCACCGTGGTGGGAGCTCCTTCAGGAGTTCGGTCAGCATCAAGTCGGCAAACTCAGTCAACACCTCCCCCACCTACGCGGGCACCTCCTCTTCGGAAGTAGGTTGGACCTCGACAAGCGCCACAATATAAGTCTGTCGGCCCTTCCGCACGCCACGACTCAGCTGCTTGGCGGATAGCAGCCCGCCATCTTCCTTCTTGCGCGTGGCTGCGCTCAGTCGAAATGCAGGCACGAAGCCGGAGCACTCGTCGGCCCCGATCAACATACCATCTAGGTGTGGCGCGATCATTCCCTTAGCTGCCTTCAAGAACTCCAGGCCAAGGATAATTTGGAAATCATCTAGAGGGATGATCATGAGGCTGCACGGCCCCCTCCATGGGCTGACTTCCAATGTAGCCTTGGCAAGACCGTTTACCCTTGCTGCCTTTGAGTTAACGGCCCTAATCAGGGTTGAGCTGGTGGTAGTCTTCAACCCTAACTCCCTTGCAACATCTTCAACAAGAAAGTTGTTGGTGGCACCCGTGGCAAAGCATGGCCTTAAGCTCTCGGCCATTGATCTTCACCACAACATATAGAAGCCCCTTGCAGGGTGTAGGCTTCTTGGTGACAAGCACGTTGAGCACCTGCAACAGGTTCACCCTCAAAGGCTCCGCCTTTGAGCCACTTGAGTCCTCGGCTAGTTAGGAAATCAGGACTGTCAACTTCCCCTTCTTCTGGCAATCGTGCACCTGGTGTACACCTCCTTATATGAAACACTCTTGGGCACGATCGGGTCTGGCCATGGAATCCCTAGCTGGCTGGGCGGATTCCTTCTCTTTGCGGGCTGCGGGCCTCTTCTTCTTCCCTTTCTTCTTTTTGGGAGAGGCCGGCCTGCCCTCCTTGGCTTTCGCCTTTTGCTTTCCGCCAAGGGCGGGTTGGGCACCGTACGGAAGTCGACGAGGCTCTCGGCAGCAGCCATCGCTGAAGGGAGATCTTTCACCCCTTGTTTGCACAGCTCCACTTGCCCCCAATTCTGTAACCCCGACTAGAAGTTGAAGAGTTTATCTGCCTCTGACATGTCTTGGATATCGAGCAGCAGCGAGCTAAACTCCTTGATGTAGTCCCGGATGGACCCCATCTGCCGTAGCTTCTTCAACTATTCCCTCGCAACCCATGCGACATTGTGAGGGAGGAACTGCACCTTCAGTTTTGACTTTAAGGACTCCCAATCTGCAATGCCCGGCCGATCGACATTGCGGTCCTCCACGTTGCACGTGCACCACCACAACTTGGCATCGCCAGCCAGGAACATGTTGGCGAGGGTGAGCGCAGACCGGTCAGTGTGAGGGCGCAAGGGCCGAGCATGATGACGCGGACCATTAGTCAAGTGGCACGCGAGGTTGGGTATCCATGCGCGGGCCAAAGCGCAGCCAGGCGGCAGGCGCGTGCTGGTGGGTTGCCACATGCGGACCGTGCGTCGAGGTCAGGGCTGGGACACACTTCAGGTGCGGACGGCAGCGCACCGTCTCGGCATGAACCTCGTCTGATGGAGTAGGGCGAGGTTGGCTAGATGATTCGGGAGACAGCAGCGCAGCGCGCGCAGGCACGGCACAGGTGGCACCGAGCACGTGCGCAAGGCGAGGTTGACCGCGCAGCATAGCACACACAGGGCCAGGCAGGGGTGCGCGCGGCAGTGTTGCCGGATCGGGCAGGCATGCCTGGCGCAGTCGCTTCGAGATCTGCGATGCGCATCATGGTGCGCACCCTTATTCGATCGGCCTGCAATTTGTAGCGTGCATCACGGGATGCGGCCTCATCTACGCGTGCGACAGCTCGCGCCCAGGCCGAGCGCGGCACGCTTGCAGGCGGGCACGACATGCACCCAGGTAGGCGTAGCGCGTGCCTAGGCAGGGCGTGGCACGCGCCAAGGATGACAGCCGTGCGCAGGCATGCATCGGCCCGTGATTGGCACCGAATTTTGCGGCATGGATCAAGGAGGGCGCGCGGCAGGCTGATTGACGCCGCATGCCTATAAAAGGGTGACCCGGGTCGCTATGGGAGGGGTGCTGGAGCTTTGGTGAGTCTCTTGCATCCTTGGAGATCCAGAGAAAGGGAGATCCAAGTAAAAAGGAGAAGAGATCCAGAGAAAGGGAGATCCAAGTAAAAAGGAGAAGAGTGCCTTCCTTCATCCACCTGTGTGTGGAGGAAGAAGGTGGACGCTTGGCGCCGAGGAATCTTCCTGCGTCCAAACGAGGTTGCCAAGGAGTCTTTTTGCAACCAGTCGCAAGGCTAGAGAGAAAAAGGGCCTGGAGAGTGTTTCTCTTGTAAGTGCTTCCGCACGAGAGCTTTGTGATTCCTTGTAGTTATATATAAAACTATAAAGGTTGGGATTTTTCCGTATCTACCTGGTCTATCTTTGTGTGGGTGTTTGTATGCACAAAGTCGTGCGCTTGTGCATGTACTTGGTCTCAGGGTGACCAACCACTCTAGAGGGTATCTAATTCTGACTCTTTCTCTGTTAAATTCTTCTACAACTTTATTCACAACAGAAGCCTCAAATGGCCCTTCTTTAAGGCTATCTGGAAAGCTACAGTGTTATGTATTTTCATGTGGCTTGCACTAAGAGACAGATTTTAGATGGAAGAAAGATTGGCAAAGAAAGGTTAAAATATTAGCTTACGCTGCCCTATGTGTGCTGAGCTAGTTGAGTCGAGGGCTCACTTGTTCTATGCTTGTCCCTTTGTATACTCAATCTGGTTTATGATCTCCCCCATACTATGATTATCTTATTTGCCTACAAATTTAAGCCATCTTTGATCATCTTAAAAAACCAGAGTAATCCCAAGACCTTGGATTAGGGGATGGGATCAACTTGCTATAGCGACATGTTGGCACATCTAGAAAGAAATAAATTGAAGAATCTTTTCCAAAAAGACGGAACCTCTTAAGATAAGATCATGGCTACCTTCTCTTTTCAAAAGAACTTTGCAAATGGCAAAGCACCATAAGCTCACAGTATCTTGGAAAAGTTACATAAATAAAATAAGAATGTTAAGATAATGTGAAGTAAACTTAGAAAGAATAAAATAAAAAAATAAATATATTAAAGGATTTGGAGAAGTTACACAAATGAAGGATTAAGTGATAGAAAATTGACTACGATGCTAAGGTCATGAACTATGAAGATTTAAGAAGGCTATAGTAAGAAAAGTTACTTTAGTTTGTATCAAAGATGGTAAAAAGAAAAAAAAAGGGAGGCCCTCAGATAATATAAATGAAAGTTGTGAAAAAGAATACGAAGGAACTTGAAATAACATCAAAAATATTTTTTTAAAATAGAAATACTTAGTGAATAAGGTTTTACAAAGTTGATCCTAAATAGTTAGTAAAAAATTCAATGGTTATGAATATATAAAGTATGATTATGTGAATTCTCTCCTCATTTCATAACTTTTTTTTGAGTTTGAGGTTTCAATTAATCCCTTAACTGAGATAAAATATTCTATGAGATCCCAATATTAGGTCACAAGCTTCCGTCATCCTTTGTCATCAATTTAAGACAAATTCAAGTGACAGATATAGCAGGTCATTCAAGAAGAAACTATAGCACAAAAGTAAAAAGACAAGCTGGATGCAACATTGAACAAGAAAGGTAAGTAGGGTTCAATTAATATATTAGGAAGTTCTTTTGCACTAGTTTCATAACCTAGATTATCAATGGAGGTATGGATCATTAGAGTGCAAATGAAAACCACTATGAATCAAAACATAAGTTTTTCATTTTTTTTTTATTAATACTTTTTCCTTATGTATTAGAAAAACAGACCACCAATACAGAGGCAATCATTCAATTTGGCCACAGCCTTCGTTCAGAAAGAATAGTGTCATGTCATTGGGTGAGGAGGGTTTATGCATACATCCATGCATGCATATATATAAAAAGCATCCAAGTCATTATTCTATCCAAACAAACTTAAATACTCTCATATGCATTCCATCGAGCACTCCACAAGCACAATAAAATTTGCAAAACTAGGACCCTGTAGAAAGAATTTTGATTTTCCTCCGAACATTTTATATTTTAGTAGAAAAAAAAGAGAACCAATTGAAAGATAAAAAATAATTATAACAAAATTTAAATAAAATTTTAAAATAAAATAAATTAATTATTATATTTTATTATTATAAATTTAATTTTTTATTTTTAAAAATTTAATTATCAAATTTAAGATTACTAAAAAATAAAATTTTTAGTAATATAATGCTATTGCGAACCAAATGCCACCTAAAGTATAAAATTTACCATTGAACACAATGATATATCCAAATACGTGGCTTACCTATGAAAGTGGCACCGGAACGCTATCGCTTCAGCTATTGTTAGCTTTTAGTCATCCTATTGAAGACAGTCATTACAATCTTAGACGTTTTCGGTGGTCAAGCACTCACGCTTGCGCTCTATGACCCAACGCGAGAAAGGGAAGAAGCACGAGATGGACGGAAAGCTCAAGGGTGATGGAGGAGTTAGTAAGAAGAGGAAGAAAGAAAAGGATTGAAAAAATAAAAGAAAACAAAAGGGTTAGAGACGGAGGAGCCCTTGGTACGGCTATCCCACCAACATCACATTAATTAGTGATGTCACATGAATAATTTTTAATAAACTATGTTATAACTTAAAAAGTAACCAGAATTTAACTCCGCTTAAATTTATCATACGTATAGTCAAAACATAGCTGATAAAAATCTGAATGGTAAATCAATCATGTGCATGCTGATGTAGCGCTCGCTATTGATCTTCTCTACATCCTCTAAAGTAGATCAAATCCACTCGGAGGGCATTTGGTAATAAAACAATAAAACCCTCTTAAGATTCAAAGCATACGTGGGACTTGCTGAAGGATCATTTTCATGCAAGATGCTGAAAAGTTCATCATAGGTAAAACTTTCCTAGCTCTTATGAATAAAACTTGTATTGCCTAAACCCATTTCCTTCTACAAATGATGGAATGCATTTGTTAAGTGCCATTCCTAAACACCTATCAGATGATTAGAAACTTACAACAAGATATGTGGAAGCTGCTTTTAGCTTGCAATTTGAGAAGTGAATCGAGTGACAGATTGGCTAGCCAAGGTTGACTACAGCAACAGCTGGGGTCTGAGAGTCTATAAATGGTCTGAATCTAAACAATGAATGAATAGTTAAGACTCTTTAAAAAAAATATTCTTGTCCTCTGTAACTATGAAGGCAAAAGTTTATTCCGAGTCTGTCTTATTTCCATTTATTTTTTTTTACAGAATATAAGCCCGCCCCTTGAAATGCTTGCTAGGAGGCCTGTAAACTATCATGAGCACATAGCACGCATGATGCACTGGATATAATATCTTTTAATTATTTTTAAAATATAATATAATAATATAATAAATTATAATAAATAAAAAATAATAGTTAAATTTTTATTGTGAACTAGATATTAAATCTTAATAATGTTCAAGTTTATTAATATTGTTATTATTAATATTATAATATATTAAGCAATAAATTTTTATGATAATTAATAACATTAATATCACTATATACATGGTGAATAAAATATTTAATATAAAAATATAAATTTAGTATTTGAGCCTGCCACATATCTTTCAAAACGGTATAGTCTCTCGAGCATTAATTTATAGTTAAGTTTGAATTTAAGCCGAATGCAATCTCCAAACATTATGAGCCTTTAAAATTTTATATCAAATTTTTAGGCAATTACTAAGAATAGCTCTCTACAGGTATAGTAAATTTTTTTATAGTGGTTAAATGTAATTATTTTAAATATTATTTATTTTTATGCAAACATTTAAAAATTAAAAACTGATTTTATTGGTCCAATATTTGGCTCAAAGAAATTGTTGTAGGTCAGCCTAATTATGTTTTAGGCTAGGCCTGGACTTTGGCTCGAGTCAGGCTCAAGCTTAATTTTTAAAAATTTTTTGGGCCTAAGTCTGATCCAAAGCTTGAAAAAAAATTAGGGCACTTGAGGCTTGGGCTAGGGTGTGGCTCAACTTAGTTCAGCCCACTTTCAACCCTATCTTTCAGTAATTAATATAAATAATTTTGCATCATTTTATAAAATAGTTGGTGACGCTTACACTATTATTCTAATGAAAAAAAAAAGAAAAAAGAAAATTACAATATGGCCCTGCATAGCAGAAATGTTATTAAATAAAACACAGAAGGATCAAAAAAACTGGGCTACGTTCAGATGTTGGCGAGGTAGAAACGTGATGGCTGGGCCCGTGTTCGCTAAATGAGCATCGTTTAAAATAATAGTATTATGATCTTAGGCTCAGAGAGTAATGGTTTTGCAATACTATTTTCGCTTTAAAAAGTGTTGTGAGAATGAGAATGAATTTAATTGCCCTACTATAATAAGAGTTTAGGTTTTAGGTGCATAGATGAGATATAGCAACAATAGCTTGTCAAAGAACTTTCTACAAACACCTTCTGGACAAACATGCAGACCTACGACAGCGCTATTAGGTACCATGGATGGATAATATTATAAGAGAGCCAACGAAAAATCATAAAAGAAATCAGCCACATAAGAATAAGCATGGGTTTTACATGGTGACCCAAAGCAAGGGTAGTTCGTTTCACTTTCTAGAGAAATTATAAAAATACGAGAGGAGAGTTCACCTCAAAACGGAACATGAGGATGAATACAAGCTTCTTTTTTTTGGTTCCTTTAACTTGGGAAAAAATAGGGAACATAAATAATTTGTGAGTTTCTTGAATAGACTACCAAGTTTTCCAAGAGAACCTAAGACATAAGCTGACCCCTTTTAACCACCATCTCTTTTTCGATTTTGCATTTCACTCTCTTAAAACCAAGCTAAATCCCACGAACAATGGCAACCTTTAAATCAGTCCCAATCTAAAAATCTCAAAGGTAGGTATAGCAACGAAAATGGACTTTAAGTTAAATGAAGAGATAGGGAAGGGAATGTGGTTTCACCAACATCTATCTTGGGCTAGCCCAACTTAGAACTCCACTAAAAGGCATTATGTTACGGTGGTGACCATTACAGCATCTTTGAAGCAGGTGCTTTTTGCTGTACTTATAGACGATGGGACCTAAAATAGGGCGCCATGTTGCATTCTTGCTATAATATTTATAATATGATAGAAAAAAAATAATATTATTTGGTATTTGCACAATTCATCTTAGTAAAATAGTAATTTTAAATTTTAATATTTTAATTAACCACTTTTTTAAAATTCACTAAATAGTAATCTAGGTGAATATTTTATTAATAACAGCAGAACTCACAGTTACAATGGTTATAAATTTAAAACCAAATAATTATTTTTTGAATAGAGATGTGTAATCTCAAATAATTATAATTAGATAAAATTGGTCAGTGACAACCTTTGTAGTTGTTAAGGTAATCAAAAATGATTTTAATTTGAAGAGAGAGGGGGGGGGACGGCTGGCGTCTATGAGTATGGATTAAGGCGTTATGAGACCTAAATTAAACTAGCAAAAATTAAGAAAATGTTAGGAATCAATGTTCACAAAATGGTTTTGTATTTCACCAAAAGGATGATTAAACGCTTGAACGGCTCAAGCAATGGTAGTACTCGGGAGCATGGAGCCTCTCATGTTCAATCTTTAGGAGACTTCTGTGATGCTTTTTGCCTGTTGCATGGTGGGGCTGATGCCGTAAATAACCAAAGACTGGAGGGTATTGTTTACCAAAATCACCTAAGTGGACGAGTGTGAGTTGAGCACTTTTTTGGGCCAAAAGAAATAAAAAAATTTAAAAAAAAATTAAAAAAAAAGTAGCATAGTAAAGCCCTTAAACTTTATAACGTAGTAATGTTTCTTGGGTGAGGGCGGTATCTTTTATTTCAGGGCAGCACTTTCTTGCCTTTTCCTTTTTTTTTTTTTTTTTTTTTTGAGAGATGTTTTTCTTGCTGATCTGTTGTGGAGGATTGTAGCCTCCTCCCCACCTACACCAAAGAAAAAGAAGGGCCCTGGGCCCCTGGCCTTAGCCCATTTCAAACAGAAGCATACGTCATTGTGAAACTGGACAGGCTAAAGATAGATGAAGTTGCTGACAATGCAACACCAAACAGAATAATTTGAACCAGTCTCTCCATCTATGGTGGCCTTCTTTTTCATTGTTTCATTGAAGTTCTTGTATGATTGTGATTTTGATGCTGGCGTTTAACTAAGAACAAGACCACTTGTCCACTTCTTTCCAGAGGCAAGGAATATGTACCTCTCTACCTTTGCTTTCATAGATTTTTTATTATAAAAGTTTGCGCAAACATGTATTAATTAGCATATATTTAGTTTCACATCGATTATATATTAAATATTATTATGTATAAAATTAAAAAAATTCATATAAATCTTTTTTGCTAATCCTTTTAGAAAACGTTCTGTATTATTACATGAGGTATCAAGCTCGTTGCCTATATAGGTTAGGGATACTATAAACAGACTCTTTTGAAATCAACCATGAGTTAATCATGGTATTATTGATTGTGTTGAATTGGTTGAATTTAGATTTGAATATTTAGCCTTGCAACAATTCTAAGATTTAAATAGAAGAAAATATAAAAGCTCATGTTTGCATGCATTTAGATTTAGATTGGTTATGTGCTGAATAGATTTTTGATATTTATACAGAATTAAAAGGCTGAAATATTTTTTTTATTAGCTTTTATTTTTAAGTGAGATCCTTAGTTGTTATATTTATTATTATTATTATTATTTATAGTTGGGAGAGTGAAAAAGGTTATTTTCTTAATTAAAAATATCAAGCTGGAAAACATCAGAATTACGTCATTGAGAAGGACTAAGGATTTTTCCTACTTTAGAACATCAAGATGGATCGATAATAAGGCAAGCATTAATACCAGGTTGTCTATTTGAGCTTAGCGCACCCTTTCATTTGTTTAAATGTCAAGGGTGTTGACTCATTCAAAACAAGTCTCCATCACCTAACTCAAATCCTCTACAAAATTATCTCAAGGCTTGTATCATCATTTGTGACATAAAGCCTGAAAACATTCTGATCAATGACTTTGGAGGGTTGGCCAATGCCTAATCGGATAAGAACCTTTACAAAGGTTAAAGGAACAAGGGGATAAATCGCATCGGATGGCACAAGAATGCATCTATCACACTCCCGAATCAGCACTCGGTTCGAAATAAAATGCGATACAGCCGTATACTTTTAGAGCGAATCTTAAACCATGCAAGGTATGATAATACTCATCATAGTATAATACCAACATAATACCAAAGAAAAGATAAATCTTATATCTGCAACAAAATAAGGTGGTTCATACCATGTCACAAGCTATTCTTAAACATATAAGAATCATAACTAACAAAATATATCAGCATCCTCAGCAAGTAGAGAACTATAAAATATCAAATGCAATTGGTTAATCTAATCTTACTCTCCATCCATCCCAAAATTTAGCCTGATATTCATGTCCTTAATATCTGAAATAGACAAAGTAAGATGAGTGAACTAAAAACTTAATAAAAATACTTATACATACAAGTATAAATATGCAGTAAAAATAAAAATAAAAATAAAAATAAACATATAGTATGAAAACAGCTAATTTTCTACCCTTGGCACCAGTCAAAACAGCTGCCTGATCTTCGTTCAACGCCATGCTTTCTACGTTGTTCAATATATTTATATGATGTGAGCCCACTTGGATTTTTTTTTTTTTTTTTATGTCAACAAACTAAGATATGTAACATCTTTATCAGATTTTTTTATTATACAAGCAGCAATACAGACCTTTTGAACTTGTCTTTAGTAGCAACAAATGGATGGTCAAGTGAAGCTAACATGACTCAGAGGTCAGAGGATGGTGTCGGAGAGACTGCAATTATCTTTCCTTGTAACTAATCACAGGAAAACAAAATATGATAAGCTGAGCACTGACTTTGATGGTTTATTATTGATGGATGTGAAGATGAGATGCTAATTGTTAAGATTTATTTTGCAATCAATGCTACAGCATGGTTGCTTTAAAATTGTATGATTGGTGGTCCTCTCAAAATTTTTTTTTTTTTAAAAAAAATTGATTGATAGGTAGTGGCAATAGAAAATTCCATAGCAATCCGGGACAAAGTATGTATTACGGCTAGAATGCTTCATGGAGGCATCACTTCCCGCAATTACACCGTAGGATCCTATAGCAACTGCAATAGAAGTCGTCTATGGAGCATGGACTTGTTGTCCAGGTCCGGGTCGAGTGCATCCAAAACTTTCGTTGGCGCCATTAAATGATGCCGCTGAAACAATATAAAATCAGGTTGCATTGGAAATGTCCCCTGCCAATGCTGGCAAGCCTTACTTGAACTGGTAGGGTGACAATCAAATTTCATAAAATATCTTGCTGCGTAGATATTGACACAACTCTAACTTCAATTCACGCTCAATGTTGTTCAGTTGTATAAATTATTGCCGGCTCAGTGACCCGTTATCAATATTTGTCTTTTTTATATTTCTATCACCTTCTACTGCCCACTATGATGCAGGACCAAACCCTTATCCAATCGGTATAGAACAATGCCGTGTTGAGAATTTTGAGAAATTTCTTATATTAATAACCTATCAAATAGTTTAAGCTTCTAAAGCATTTCAACTACCTGACAGAAGAACAAAAAGGAAAAAAAGGAAATACGGCATGACAAATGGCAATCATTCACCAGTTGAAGTACTGAATGAATGACTTGATATTTTCTTACCCTAACTTTTTTTTTTGTTTGTTTTTCCCTTCCTCTTAAATGAAGGGATTGGACAAAAGTTAACCAGCATTATTAAAGTGAGGAAAGAAAGAATCAGGCATCAAACTTTTGAATTCCAATGCATGCATCAGAGAGATTTGCATCACGATCACAAACCCCACCTGAATCAGGCATGCAAATCCTGGGAAACTAAGGTTGACTAGATCAAACCATACCAAAAGTTTAAACTCAAGCCGCACATCGCCATGTGGCTTGGGCTTTGGGTGGCTTATAAGACTAGACCTTTTGGCACCATTGGCTAGACCAGAACAATAAATTGCAATGGCCTAGCAGCCAAGGGTTTCCTATACACCTGCTCCCATCCACTCTGTCTTGGGGGATGGACTGCTTGTTGTTAGCGGTCGCTGATTCCAACTCGCTTTCATTACACATCAGATTTACCTAAATAACGAGATGGCGATGTTTTGCTTGTCCAACCTTGCAAAGCATAAGGTGATTCCATGGCTTCCTCCCATTTCATTCGGTGAAGAAATTCCTACCTCCCAACATCCAACCATGCCTTCCTTGTTTCTCTCCCCGCTACTCGCATTTCTAATCGCAGCTTCTCTTGCTGTAGTATGCGGTCAGCCCAAACAGACCAATATCTCCTTAGGTTCTTCGCTCTCTGCCTCCGTTGATGCCTCGTGGCTCTCGCCTTCTGGCCGCTTCGCCTTCGGATTCTACCCTAAAGCCCAGGGTTTGGCGATAGGAGTATGGCTTGCTACCACCCCCAATAGGACCGTTGTGTGGACAGCCAACCGCGACGATCCACCGATCATGGATGGCTCCATTTGGTTGACCTACGATGGCCGGCTTCTCTGGAATTCCCCTGGCGGCCAAGAGAAGGTCATATCTCAGGCTACACAAGAAGAGGATAACAATCCTTTCTTTTTAAGATCCAAAGAGAGAGGAGGCTCTAAAGCCTGTGATACTCTAGGATATTATGATTATGCTACAGAGGAAAACATTCAGCACATATAAGGAATGGTCCGAATAGGAGACAATGAAGTGAGGGTGTGAAAGCTTGATGAAGAGTAGTAGCAATCCATGTGATATTCAGCTGGATACTCCAGGGTAAAAAAGATAGCATTCTAATTGAAAGAACTTCACAAATGACAAAGCAGCTTAAGCTCATAGTATCTTAAAAAATATTCTAGCATCCTCTTGACTTATTTTGTACATTCTTTTATCATAATCTATTAATAAAAGTTTAGGATATTAAAAATATCCTAGCATCCTCTTTCTTCGCTCACAACTATAAGTAGTAAAAAAAAAACAAAAATAAAAACAAAAACAAAAACAAAACGAAATATCAATCAGGAATAACTCATATCGTCGGAACTTTGCCCCATTAATTCAAATGATGGTCCACCTGAAGTGACAAATCAGAGATTGGAACTGCAGTTGGCTTCTGATGCGGGAATTCCATGCAATCAAATCAGAGCTGCTTCAGTTAGCATATAGACATGGCATTCACAAACAATTGCCTGGCTGGCTTTAGATACAGTCAAGACCAAGCAGATTCCTGCGCTCGTGTGTTAGAAGCTGGCTTAGAAGCTTTTGTCTACGTCAAGTAAACAGTGCTCCATGAGATTTGAGACAAGTATTCCGGGCATTTTGCCTTTGGATTCTACCCAGAAGGCAGCGGCTTCTTTGTCGGGATATGGCTTGCGACATCTGATGGAAACGCCACCATTATTTGGCCAGCAGAGCGAGACGGTCCGCCAGTTTTTAAAGATACTGTGTTAAAGCTAACCCTGAACGGACTTTAGCTAGAAGACAGGTCCATCTCCCAGTTTACCAAGGATGCCTATGCTTCCTCTGCCTCCATGCTCGACTCAGGAAACTTCATCGTCTATGATTCCAACTTCGATATCATATGGCAGATGTTGCGGGCTTGCCCACTCTCCAAATACAATTGCGAAACTAACTTCAATCACAACAAGCTTCACACAAAATAGCACTAACAATCTAATAATACAAATTCAAATATTATATGAAATTAAAGATCAAAGTTGCAAAACTAACTTCAATCACAACAACAATACAATCATAATCCATCCACACGAGCAAGCTGACAAATGAATATTTTACTATCAAGATAATGGAAGAGTACAAGATAAGAGTTACCGCTTTCTCTTTACAAACTTGTTATAAAACCACCAACAAATTCTTCTTCTTCCCTTTACAAGAATATACTCTCTCTCATTATATCCTCTGATACCTAAGAGAAATACAATGCAAAGAAAGCTCCAAATGATTTTGGTGAAACCCCTTGTATAAGAGAATGAAAGAAAATTTCTTTGCAGAGAAAACCCTAACTCTCTCTATCTTTTTCTTTTCAGAGCCTTGACACCCCTTCTTCTGTCTTCTTATTTTAAATATCCACTTTCTTCTTAATGCCAAAGTCAATTTCCACATATGCCCATATGTAAATAAATATATCCTAACTATAACATAAGAAAGTGACTTGGTGATTTTATATCACCTATTTTTTAACAATCTCCACCTTGATAGAAAATCATCGCTTGCTAATGCCAATTTCATCGCCTCACCTTGAATTGATGCCTAGAGAAGTTAAGCTCCACTCTAACTTCTCTAAAGTTACTACTTTTGTCAACATGTCCACCAAGTTCTCCTTGTTTCCAACCTTGCTCACAAGCACTTTACCATCTTCAACCATCTCTCGGATGAAATGGTAATGAACCCGAACATGCTTTGTTCTCTTGTGATAAACTGGATTTTTGGCCAAACAAATAGTATTCATGTTATCACAAAACAACTCCATGGATTTAGGATCCATACCGACCTCACCCATCAAGCCTTGAAGTCAAACCGCTTCTTTGCATGCTTTGATCAATGCCATATACTCAGCCTTTGTTGTGGATAATGTAACCGTTGATTGAAGCTTTGACAGGACTATTCCCAAGCCAAAACACATACCCTATAGTTGACTTCGACTTATCCTAAGTCACCTGCATAATTAGCATCTACATATCCAATGATAGAATCATCTGGAGACTTGCTATAGGTGATAGCATAATCACTAGTGCTTCTTAAGTAGTGAAGGACCCACCTAGCAGCTTTCCAATGTTGTCTTCCCGAATTAGCCATATACCAGCTAAGTACCCCAATTGCATAGGCAATATCAAGCCTCGTGCACACCATTGCAAACATCAAACTCCCAACAAGGCTAGCATATGGAACGCTATCCATTTTCCTCATCTCATCCTCTGTTTGTAGACAATGTTCCAAAGATAGTTTGAAGTGAGCTCTCAATGGTGTCTTTATCGGCTTACACTTGCTTATGCCAAACTTGTCTAACACCCGTTTGACAAAATGTTTTTGTGAAAGTGACAAAGTACCTCTCCTTCGATCTTTTTGAATTTTCATCCCAAGAAAATAATTTACCGCACCAAGATCTTTCATATCAAAAGATTTGCTTAATTGCTTTTTGAGCTCATTAATCTTGGCCTTGTCTTTACCCACCAAAAGCATATCATCCACATATAGGACCAACATTAAGAAAGTGCCATCTTAAAAAACTTCATGTAGATACAATAATCATACTTGCTTCTTTGGTACCCAATGCTCATCATGAAAGCATCAAACTTCTTGTATCATTGCCTTAAGCCTTGCTTGAGGCCATACAATGATTTCTTGAGTCTATATACATGATTTTCCTTACCATTCTCAATAAACCCTTGAGGTTGTTTCATGTACACTTCTTCTTTAAGATCACCATGCAAGAATATTGTCTTCACATCCATTTGCTCAAGTTCTAAGTCAAATTTAGCAACAAGAGCCAAGACAAAGCGAATAGAAAGTAGCTTCACAATCAATGCAAAAATTTCAAGAAAGTCAAAACCTTCCTTTTGTGAGAAGCCCTTAGAGACCAATCTCGCCCGATAGCGTTCAACCTTACCATCAGCTCCTTTCTTGAGTTTGTAAACCCATTTGCACTCAATTGCTTTTCTTCCTTATGGTAACTCTACCAAATCCCAAGTTTGGTTCTTGTGAAGAGCATTCATCTCATCCATGGCTTGTCTCCATGTGAATGAGTCATCACTTTCCATTGCCTCTTGGAAAGTTATAGGTTCTCCTTCTTCTATGATCAAGGTCTCCATGGTAGTGGGATCTACACAATCCCTAAGACGTGTCAGCAACTGAGTGTTTCTCCTTGGATGACCATTTTGTAGTGGTGGTGGTTGTGGTGTAACTTTATTAGCATTCTCATCATTTCTGGCATATTCATTAGTGACATGTCCATTAGGAACATTTCCTTCAAATGTGGAATTCTTCGGTTGCAATACAATATGCTCCACCTCAACCTGAGTCTTCTCTTATTTAGCTTCAACATTCTTGGCAAGCATTTTGGATTCATCAAAATGAACATCTTGACTAATAATGATTTTAGAAGCTTTCGGGTCCCATAGTCGGTACCCCTTAACATTCCTGCCATAGCCAAAAAACACAAACTTTTTGGATTTGCGATCAAGCTTGCTTCTTTAGCAACTAGGAATCAAGGCATAAGTATCACATCCAAATATCTTCAAATTAGAATAATCATTAGAAGCATCATGCCATACCTCCTGTGGAGTTTTACTATCCAATGCTACTGAAGGAGAATGGTTCACCAAATAACATGTTGTGTTAATGGCCTTCGCCCATAGCTCCTTGCATAAACCCGCATTGCTTATTATACACCTAGCGCGCTCCAACAAAGTTCTATTCATGCGCTCCACCATATTATTTTGTTGAGGTGTGTGAACAACGGTGTTATGCATAACAATGCCCTCCTTCTTGCATAGCTTTTGGAACTTATTCTTCTTATATTCCGACCCATTATCTATTCAAAGAACTTTGATATGCTTTCCGGTTGGTTTCTCCACCTCTGTTTTAAAATATTTGAATGCTTTTAATGCTTCATCTTTTGACTTCAAGAATGTCACCCATACTTTTCTTGAAAAATCAACGATGAAAGAAATAAAGCAAGAAGCACCCCTATAAGAGGGAATGCAATAAGGACCCCACAAATCCGAATGAATGTAATTAATAATACCTTTGCTTGTATAGCTACCTACTTTGAAGCTTTTTCTACATTGCTTGCCGTAGATACAATGCTCACAAAATTCCTTCTCACCAATGTTCATCTTTGGAATGAGATTGCGCTTCATTAGCATCTCCATGCCTTTTTCACCCATGTGCCTGAGTCTTCGATGCCATAACTGAATCAGTAGCTCATCATTTTCCTCCATTATATTTGCATCACCAACCATCGTAGTACCAAGCAACTTGTTTAGATTATTTATCATGATACCTTTCATGACAATCATACAACCTTTAGATATTGAGAGCATTCCACATTCTCCTCGGTATTTATAGCCACATTTATCAAAGTAAGTGAGAGAAATCAAGTTTTTTCTCAAATCTGGTACATGTCGTACATTATCAAGTGTTCTCACCACACCATCAAACATCTCCACTTTCACTATGCCAATTCCCAACAACTTGCTTGTTGAATTGTTTCCCATGTTGATTACACCATCACAAGGCTTATAAGTACTAAACCAAGATCGGTGTAAACACGTGATGTGTGGCGCCGCTATCAAGAATCCAATTTTGATGGAACATTAGACTCACATTAACCATAAACACTTTATCTAAGATGACCTCGGAGGTATATTCTTCAACTTGATTAGCTTCATTTTTTGAATCTGCATCATGTTTGTCATTATTGTTATCGTTGCCTCCTTTGGTATGTTTATCCTTCCTATGCCAACAATCTTTCTTCAAGTACCTCTTTTTACCACAAATCCAACAAGCATTTTTAGCATATCGGCCTCTTGACCTTGACCGCTCCTTGGATTTGCTTCTAAACTTCCCACTTGATGAACCACTTCGCTCCTTGGTCCGCCCTCTAGCCACAAGAGCCTCATTCTCACTCCTTTCGGAATTCTCCAAGGAAGCCTTTCTTCGTAGTTCTTCGGTGAATAATGCATTGGCCACATCATCCAAGCATAGCTTGTCTGCCTTGCTACAACTCAAGGTCATCATCAAGTTGTCATAAGTCTCCAGCAATGTACACAATAAAGTGATCGCTTTATTCTCCTCATCCATCCTTACACCAATGCTCTCAAGTTGACTAAGGATGTTGTTGAATATATTCAAGTGCTCGGGCATTTTATCATTTTCCTTCATTCTCAATGTATACAACTGCCGCTTCAAGAGGATCCGATTAAGAAGAGACTTTGCTTGATATAGGCTCTCAAGCTTTTTCCACAAAACCACAGCCATAGTCTCTCCCTTCCCATTGAAATTGACCTCATCCACTGGGCATAAGCGGACTATAGAGACTGCTCTTTCATCCATCTCTTTCCACTCTTCATCTGTTATCTTTTTCGACTTCTTTTTCTTATCAAGTAATGCTTTGTGTTGTTTCCATTGCACTAGAATATCTTTGATTTTTTATCTTCTATAGCTCGAAATTCTTTCGGCTATCAAACTTTTCCATCTCCAATTGAGACTTCTCCTTTTTAACTACACTTTCTCCTTTGAAGCAATTTTATAAACACTTGGTCTACAAAACCTGGGTGCTCTGATACCAATTATTGCAGGCTTGCCCACTCTCCAAATACAATTGCTAGTGTCAATAAGCTTCACACAAAACAACACTAACAATCTAATAATACAAACTCAAATGTTATGTGAAATTGGAGATCAAAGTTGCAAAACTAACTTCAAGCACAACAACAACACAATCATAATTCACGCACATGAGCAAGTCGGCAAATGAATATTTTACTATCAAAATGATGGAAGAGTACAAAATGAGAGTTACCGCTTTCTCTTTACAAATTTATTATAAAACCGCCAACAAATTCTTCTTCTTTCCTTTACAAAAACATGCTCTCTCCCATTATATCCTCTGATACCCAAGAGAAATACAATGCAAAGAAAGCTCCAAATGATTTTGGTGAAACCTCTTGTACAAGAGAATGAAAAAAAATCCCTTCGTAGAGAAAACCCTAACTCTGTCTATTTTTTTCTTTTCTAAGCCTCGACACCCCTTCTTATGTCTTCTTATTTTAAACACCACTTCCTTCTTAATGCCAAAGTCAATTTCCACATATGCCTATGTGTAAATAATTATGTCCCAACTATAGCATAAGAAAGTGACTTGGTGATTTTATATCACCTATTTTTTAACAGCAAACTTTTGATATTCCAACCGATACAATCATACTAGGTCAGATATTGTCTACAAAAACTGAGATCATCTCTAGCATCTTAGAAACAACCCCTCCAGTCAAAAGTTTCAGCTCAAGATGCAAAATGACAGAAACCTCATTATGTTTAGATGTTGCTGAAGATGTTTACTGGGCCTCTGGAATAGATGGATATCATAATCTGTAATATCTAAAAAATAGTTCTACATTAGAGGGAAAAAAAAGTATGCTTATAACTTAAGTCTACTTACTATTCATTAACTTTCACTTGAGTTTTTAAGCCACGTGGTTTTGACCTGGAGTTAATCGGGTCAGCAGGTAAGCTTGGGATGTTACACAATCTGAGCCTAAATTTCAACAATGATGGTAGCCTTTACCTGTTCGGCTCCAATTTCACGATGAACATAACAACTGCCTACCCAAGCAAGCCAACGCTGATCTATCGTGCAACATTAGACATGGATGGGAGATTCAGGTTATATGCTCATGATTTGAAGTCAAAGACGATGGAGGTTTTGAAGGTATTCCCAGATTCGACGGATCAGTGCGATGTCAAGGGCACCTGTGGCTTGAACAGCTACTGCACTTCCACAGCTGGGCCAGTGGTACGCTCATGTTCGCCTGGCTTTGATTACGTTGATGCTAATAGAACAGCAATTGGATGCACGAGAATCTTCACCAGCAACGGTTGCTACTTGAAAAATGACACAGTATGCAAAACATGTCTGCTTTGGAGAATGTAGCGTGGGTAGATGATCCCTATGCTGCACCATTCTCTGTCACGAGCAAGGAAGATTGCAAAAACAAATGTTTGGAAGACTGCGATTCTGATGCCACTCTCTTTGAAGACAACACATGCAGTAAACAGAAATTTCCACTGAAATATGGGCGGGGAGATGGACAAGGCTTGACCATGACATTCATTAAGGTGACCTCAATAAGCCCTGAAGGGGGACCTGGTAGAGGCCGTAAAGAAAGCCCTGCTGCAGTTCCGAACATGATGATTAATAAAGAGTCCCACACTACGATCTTAATTGTGTCTGTGGCTGTTATTGCAGGCTTAGCATGCACCATTGCTGTTTTAACTTTATTTATTTGTAGGCAACGAGCTGGAAGCTACAGAAGGGATGGGGAGAAGCAGAGAGCTTGGTTTGGTTGATGAAATAGCACCCAGATGTTTTTCATATCCTGAGTTGAGGGAAGCAACAGATGGTTTCAAGGAAGAGCTAGGTAAGGGGGCCTTTGGAACTGTATTTAAGGGGACCTTGTCAAATGGTGAAAGAGCAATTGCGGTTAAAAGGCTTGAGAGGGTGGCCGATGAGGGCGAAAGAGAGTTCCACACACAGATGAGGGCCATTGGAAGAATTCACCAGAAAAACCCGGTAAAACTGCTTGGTTTTTGTGATGAAGGCTCCAACAGGCTCCTGTCTACGAGTACATGAGAAATGGTTCACTTGCAGACCTCATCTTCAAGACTGAAAGATGCCCTTGCTGGGATGAACGGGTAAGAATTGTACTGGATGTAGCCAAAGGGCTTCATTATCTGCATGAAGAGTGTGACACACTTGCGACATAAAGCCTCAGAACATACTGATGGATGACAATTGGACAGCAAAGATATCAGATTTTGGATTAGCAAAGTTACTAATGCCAAGTCAGACGAACATTTACACGCATTAGAGGTACAAGGGGGTACCTAGCACCAGAATGGCATAAGAATGCACCAATATCAGTTCAAGGCAGATGTTTACAGTTTTGGGATTGTGTTGTTAGAGATCGTATGCTGCAGGAAAAATTTGGATTTGGAAGCTGAAGTGGATGCAATTATTCTTCTGGACTGGGTTTATAAATGCTTTGTAGCTGGAGAGTTGGGGAAGCTGATATCCGATGAAGTAGATATGACAGAGGTGAATAGGCTTGTGAAAGTGGGGTTATGGTGCACTCAGTCTGAACCAGCTTTTCGGCCTGTTATGAAGAATGTGCTGATGATGCTGGAAGGAAATATTGACATATCCCTTCCTCCACTACCTAATTCTAGCTCCTGATCAGCAAACGTCATCAAGCTAGTTCAAGGTTCCCTCGTAGTATGCCAAGTGATTTCTGTTTCTGATAAGCAATGTGTACTCTTTTCTGTTTAAGAAAACATGTTTTTCCTTTTGTGGGTTTTGTATTCAGGGAACCTAATAATGCAAAATAATCATTGTATCTTATGTCAAAGATGAGTAGTTTATTTAATGTAAATCTTTTGAAGTCTTAAAACATACTTTATGCAAAATATGTATGAGATATGGAGAGAGGAGAGCGAGAGAGAGGGAATAAGGGTGGGAAAGAAAGAATAAATAGCGGTTCATATATTCATGATGATGATGATGGTTACTTCTTCCTTTGTCTTGTTTCTAAGTGGGTGCTGTGGCGTTTTTAGTTCTGCACTTGGAAGGGGATGCCTTTTTATCTTCACTCCCGGGTTTTATGCTGGTTTGATAGTGTGGCTAGTTCTGCTGTTACTGTTTCCCAAGCCGTTTTACAGGGAAAGTCCTATGTTGCAGTCCTTAATTATTAATGGGCCTCTCTCCCTCTCTCTGTCCTTCTTGTGGGCATGGGCTATCATTTTGGGAGGATAAATGTTAATAATTGAGGTGCATCTACAATGTCATCTAGGTGCATGGGCTATCATTTTTGAAGATTTCAGGCAACATTTTATAGCACAATAGTAAGGCCTGCCATGTTGTATGACTCAAGAGCGCTAAGCAATAAAAAAAAAGTACATGAAAACAACTTGAATATAGCAAGAATGAGAATATCAAGATATATGGAGTAAACTTACAAAGGATAAAACAAATAAATAAATAAACATATTACAGGATTTGGACAAGTTACACAAACGAAGGATTAAGTGATAGAAAATTGGCCAAGATGCTAAGGTCATGAACTATGAGGATTTAAGAAGGCTCTGGTAAGAAAAGATACTTTAGTTTACATTAAAGATGGTAAGAAAAAAATGGGAGGTCCTTCGATAATATAAATAAAGGTTGTGAAAAAGGATACGAGGGAACTTGAAATAATATCAAAGATATTTATAAATAGAAATACTTGGTGAATAAGGGTTTGCAAAGCTTACCCTAGATAGTTAATAAAAGATTCAATGATTATGGATATATGAAGTATAATTATGTGCATTTTCTCTTCATTTCACAACTTTTTTTGGGTTTGAGGTTTCAATTAATCCTTTAACTGAGACAATATTCTGTGATATCCCAATATTAGGTCACAAACTTCCATCATCCTTTGTGATCAATTTAAGACAAATTCAAGTGACGGATATAACAGGTCATCCACAAGAAGAAAATATAGCACAAAAGCAAAAAGGCAAGCTGGATGCAACATTGAACAAGAACGATAAGTAGGGTTCAATTAATATATTAGGAAGTTCTTTTGCACTAGTTTCATGACCTAGATTATCAATGGAGCTATCAATCATTAGAGTGCAATTGAAAACCACTATCAATCAAAGCATAAGTTTTTTATTTTTTTTATTAATACCTTTTCGTTATGTATTAGAAAAAGCAGACCACTGATACAAAGACAATCAATCAGTTTCGCTACAGCCTTCATTCAGAAAGAGTAGCTGTCATGTCATTGGGTGAGGAGGGTTCATGCATACATCCATGCATGCATGTATTTAAAGCGCATTTGAGTCATCATTCTATCCAAACGAACTTAAATACTCTCACATGCATTCCGTCGAGCACTCCACAAGTACAATAGGATTTACAAAACTAAGATACTGTAGAAAAAATTTTGATTTTTATCCAAACATTTCGTATTCTAACAAAAAAAATATTAAAAGATTAAAAAAATTTATAATAAAATTTAAAAATATAGTAAATTAATTACTATATTTTATTATTATAAATTTAATCTTTTATTTTTAAAAATTTAATTATCAAATCTTAGATTATTATGAAAAAGTTAAAATTTTTGGTAATATAACACTATTGGGAATCAAATGCCACCTAAAGCATAAAATTTATTCGCAATGATATATCCCAATGCCTGGTTTACCTATGAAAGTAGCACCGAAATGCTATGACATCAGCTATTGTTAGCTTTTAGTCATCCTACTGAAGGCAGTCATTACAATCTTAGATATTTACGGTGGTCAAGCATTCACACTTGCGCTCTATGACCCAATGTGGGAGTGAACTAGTACTGCAAATCCACCCACAACCATGAAACGAAGAAGCACGAGAAGGACGGGAAGTTGGAGAAGTGAGAAGAGGAAGGAAGAAAAAGACAGGAAAAATGAAAGAAAACAAAAGGGTTGAAGACGGAGGAGCCTTTGGTAAGCCTAGCCCTCCAATGTCGCATTAATTAGTGATGTCACATGAATAATTTTTAATAAACTATGTTATAACTTAAAAAATAACTAGAATTTAACTCCACTTAAATTGATCATACATATGGTCAAAACATAGCTTTTAAAAATCTGAATGGTAAATCAATCATGTGTATGTTGATGTGGTGCTCACTATTGATCTTCTCTACATCCCACACAGTAGATCAAATCCACTCGGGAGGGCATTTGGTAATAAAACAATAAAACCCTCTTGAGATTCAAAGCATATGTGGGACTTGCTGAAGGATCATTTTTATGCAAGATGCTGAGAAGTTCATTCTAGGTAGAACTTTCCAAGCTCTTACAAATAAAACTTGTATTGCCTAAACCCATTTCCTTCTACAGATGATGGAATGCAATTAGTTAGTGCCATTCCTAAACACCTATCAGATGATTAGAAACTTGCAACAAGATATGTCGAAGCTGCTTTTTAGCTTGCAGTTTGAAAAGTGAATCGAGTGACAGATTGGCTAGCCAAGGTTCACTAAAGCGACAGCTGGGGTCTGAGAGTCTATAAATGGTCTGAATCTAAACGATGAATGAATAGTTGAGACTCTTTATAAAGAGGTGTGTCTTGTGTGAGACACCATGATTGACCTAAAACTTCCAGTCTGATATGAATGAACTGCAGACTTCAACAAGGATATAAACAGATTTTGCGGCATCAATCTAAACGTATAGATAATGTCTCTTTTCTTTGTTCTTCATTTCCTCTTTTGTAGGAAGATACGTTGAGGCCAATTCAAATCAAGATCCAATGCGGGCATCAGACTGAGAATATGCAAGAATATTATATTGGTGAGGCCTAGTCTGATCGCAGAACAGGCATTTACACCTGAGATACATAAAGCCAAAGGAACCTGAATAGGAGGTTGGATCGCTGACCCTGATAGTTAATTCAAACGCTGGTTAACCAATAATTACCGGTTGGGGACAAGAACGATTTGTGGCAGTGGTATGCAGGGAAGGGAAATTCACGTTCCCAAGAAATCTCTGTGCACTCTCTGCAACTTCAGGAGAAAATACTGCCCCTTCTCTCTGTTTCAGAATTCAGCACCCAGATAGAATGATGCACTCTTTGATTTCCTGATAACTATTCTATATTCCGTCAAAGATAATTGGCAACGTCCGTGGAAATCATCTGTTAGCTTTTTATGAATTTACCTTTCACACAAGACCAGTTAAAGATAGAAAAATCAATATAGGATTGTAATGTAAACACACTCAACATTTTACAACTATAACATTTGCTGGACTGCTTTACGGTTTTTTTTTTTTAAAAAAAAAAAATCGAATAGTATCCTATAGGATCACAATATCAAGTTAGAAACATTAAATAATCTACCCATTCAATGTAAACCAATTTGAAGTCGGTGTTCACGTACTCCAAGAAAAACGGCCTAGCGAGAAATCAAGAAGGCTGCACGGTGCGCGACATGAACAGGCGAGCAAAGAGGTAAAAAATTAAGTAAGAAAAATATATATCATATCGGTGCATTTTTTTCATTCTAGATGAAGTACTGGAAATAAAAAGGTTTCAGACCCGGATGGATTGGAGCTCCTTGCCGCATGAGGCATGCGCAATTGGATCATGGATGCAATGAGCCATTACAAGGCTGGGAGGAGCCCATTTGATCTAGAGTTAGGGTTTTATCAATGGAACTCGGCATCTACTCGGTCCGAAAGAGGGAAGCGAATGTCAAAAATCGTCCTCTGTTGAAGAAACGGCAAATAAAATGCTGAATTTCTGACATTGAGAACTCTTTTACGGATCCTCTTATTTTTTTAACGCTTGGCATGATTGCCAAATTTCATTTTTAAAAATCTTTTGCGTCCCCCATACCCATGAAGGCAAAAAGTTTATTCTAAAGCTAGCTCATTTTCATTTATTTATAGAATATAAGCTTGCTAGGAGTCTTGTAAACTATCATTAGCATATAACACGCTTGATGCACTGCATATAATATCTTTTTATTATTTTTAAAATATAATATATCATAATAATATAATAAATTATAATAAATAGATGATTTAAATAATTAATTTTTTATAATAAATATTAATAATAATATAAAACTTTTTGTCATTAATATCAATACCTACACGTTGAAGATTGTTCTTTACAGGTTAAATTTGCATATAAAACATGATGTCATTGGTATCAACCTCGACAATATATTATTTTTCTCATTTATTTACACTTGATATACAATATAATAATATAATAAATTGTAATCAATAAAAAATAATAATTAAACTTTTATTGTGCACTAAATAATAGATTTTAATGCTGTCCAAGTTTATTAATATTGTTATTATTAATATTATAATATATTAAGTAATAAATTTTCATGTTGATTAATCACATTAATATTGATATATACAAAGTGAATAAAATATTTAATATAAAATTATAAATTTTGTATTTGAGCATGTCACATGTCTTTCAAGAGGATATGGTTTCTCAAGCATTAATCCACAGTTAAATCTAAATTTAAGTCGAATGCAATATCAAAACATGACGAACCTTTAAAGTTTTAAACCAAATTTTTAGGCAAGTATTGAGAATAGCTCTCTATGGTGTAGCAAAATTTTTAAAGTGGTTAGATACAATTATTTTAAATATTACTTATTTTATGCAAATATTTAAAAATTAAAATTTGATTTTATCGGTTCAATTTTTGGCTCAAAGAGATTGGTGTGGGTTAACCTAATTAGGTTTTAGGCCAAGCTTGGACTTTGGCCCAAGTTAGACTTGAGCCTAAATTTTTTTAAAAAATTTGGGTCTAAGTCTCATCCAAAACTTGAAAAAATATTTTGGGCAAGGCTTGAGTGATGAGGTTTGGGTTAGAATGTGGCTTAACTTGGTCTAACCTACTTTCAACCCTATCTCTTAATAATTAATATAAATAATTTTTACATTAGTTTATAAAATAGTTGGTGGCCTTGCACTATTATTCTAGGAAAAAAAGAAAAAATAAAATTACAATATAGCCCTGCATAGCAGAAATGTCATTAAATAAAAACACAAGCTGTAACGGGAAGGATCATAAAAACTGGGCTACGATTCAGATGTTGGCGGAGAAAAAACGTAATGGCTGGGCCTGTGTTCCCTAAACGAGCATCGTGCAAAATAACGGTATTATGATCTTACGTTCAGAAAGTAATGGTTTTATAATACTATCTTCGCTTAAAAAGTGTTGCGAGAACGAGAATGAATTTAATTGTCCTACCATAAGAAGAGTTTAGGTTTTAGGTGCATGGATGAGATATAACAACAATAACTTGTCAAAGAACTTTCTACAAACACCTTCTGGATGAACATGCAGTCCTCCAACGTTTATCAGGCATCATGGATGGATAATATTATAAGAGAGTCAACGAAAAATCATAAAAGAAATCAGCCACGTACGAATAAACATGAGACTTACATGATGGGCCAAACCATAGCCTATATCCACGGGAGAACAAAGCAGGGTAGTTCGTTTCACTTTATAGAGAAATTATAAAAGTACAAGATGTGGGTTCACCTCAAAACGGAACATGAGGATGAATACAAGCTCTTTTTTTTTTTTGTTTTTTTGTCCCTTTAGCTTGGGAAAAAATAGGGAATATAAATAATTTGTGAGATTCTTGAATAGACTATCAAGTTTCCAAGTGAACCTATGACATAAGCTGCCCCCTTTTTAAATTTTGCATTTCACTCTCTTAAAACCATTCCATTTCAACCTTCTAAGCTAAATCGCACGAAAAATGGCAATGTTTAAATCAGTCTCAATCTAAAAATCTCAAAGGTAGGTATAACAATGGCAACGTTTAAATTAGACTCAACCTAGTTTTTAACTCAAATAAGTTGTTATGGATTGGTTAAATGGGTTTCAAGTTGAGTCTAAGCTTGAATCAGATTTGAGCCTAAATTCTGAAAAAAAATTTAGACCTAAGCTCAATCTAAAATTAAAAAAAAAAAAAATTAGAACTAGGCTCGAATGAGAGTGTATTTTTTTTCGACCCAAGCCCTATGAATTGATTGGGACATGTAAAATTATTTTTAAAACTAAATTTTGTTGACAAAAGAAGTGTTGTGCTCTTGCATGAGACATCAAGATTGATCTTTTACAAATTAAAAAGAAAAATTGGTACGCATAAATTTTTTAATCAAATTAATCCATTAAATCAATTTGAAAAGCAGTGTCCGATTGCGTGTCAAAGGATCATACACTTGATGTTATATAAGTGAATACTTGCATCCAAAGATCCCGCTCGCTTCTAGAAATGTTGTAATGTGTGATTTGAATGTTCGTGCCCGTGAAGGACCGCCAAGTGTGGGTTTGGATCCCTATCCCTCTTTTTGTGGCTGGAGGGCAAAGAAGCTGTTTGTGGATGTAATCAAGTCAAACAAAAGAGATATTGGGGGTGGAACGTAAGCGTTGGGCAAAAGAAATAGTGGGAGTGGAACTGGAACTGGCTGGAGGGCAAGGAAGCTGTTTGTGGATGTAATCAAGTCAAACAAAAGAGATATTGGGGGTGGAACGTAAGCGTTGGGCAAAAGAAATAGTGGGAGTGGAACTGGAACTGGCTGGAGGGCAAGGAAGCTGTTTGTGGATGTAATCAAGTCAAACAAAAGAGATATTGGAGGTGGAACGTAAGCGTTGGGCAAAAGAAATAGTGGGAGTGGAACTGGAACTGGCTGGAGGGCAAGGAAGCTGTTTGTGGATGTAATCAAGTCAAACAAAAGAGATATTGGGGGTGGAACGTAAGCGTTGGGCAAAAGAAATAGTGGGAGTGGAACTGGAACTGGGATTTTGAATGACCACAAGATTTTGAATAGAGGTGGAACTGGGATTTTGGATGGGCGTTGGGTAAGGGCCGCAAGATTTTCAATGCAGCACGTAGGCCACATAATTGCAGTACGCAATCCTCGCGGTTGCGGAACTGGGAGAAGGGCATTGCATAGCTGCTTGCACAAAACAAAACAAAAAAATACTTCTTTCAGATTTTTGTCTTCTCCGCAAAACATTAACTGACTTCAAGTTGGGCATGTCACAGAGTTATCCTATGACGTGTGACACTCAAATCATCTGCCGAAAATTCTAAGCGCCTTGTGAAGTCTTACAGGGAGGTTGTTGTTAAGAAGCCGATTACTCTGGTTTTAACTCTTGAACTAGGAACGGTCTTGGCTTTATCTAGATCAGCTAAATATCCCAAGTAGCTATCACGTCCTAATCCACCACCTGCGCTAAACATATGGCATGCTCCACGAGATTTGAGACCAGCTAATATTGAAGAAATCGCATTTGCACCGAGTAGAGGGCAATAGCGCAGCGCCAGCCCATTTTTTGAAGAAGAACGTGAGCCCAACAAGCTCAGCCACGGAGTCGTTGCGTTTACTTGTGGTCAACCCAAAGACTCTCGTTCTTATGACTGAGTCATTACCAGTTCCTTTTGTTCCTCTCAATTACATGCTATCAGTCCACAAAAGAATTTATATAGCAGTGAATGCTTGCAACTCCTTGCAATACTTTCTTGGTCATATTTTTCTCTAATGGCTTCAGCAAAATCCTACATGTTGTTCCTCTCAATCTTTTCTCTAGCATTTGCACTGGGAGCAGCTCAGTCAAGGCAGTCCAACATAAGCTTGGACTCCTCTCTCCATCCCTCCACCAAAACTTCATCATCATCATGGCTCTCACCGAATGGACGTTTCGCCTTTGGATTCTACCCAGAAGGTACCGGCTTCTCCGTCGGAATATGGCTCGGGGGATCTTCAGGAAACATCACTGTCATATGGACGGCAAACCGAGATGATCCACCGGTGACCAAAGATGCTGTATTACAGCTAACTAATCAAGGACTCAAGCTCCTACAAAACTCTGAAGAGAAACTCATCTCCCAGTTTTCCACCAGCAGCACCTATGCTTACTCTGCTTCCATGCTTGATTCGGGGAACTTCGTCATCTATGACTCCGAGTTCAATGTCATTTGGCAAAGCTTTGACCATCCAACTGACACCATCATGGCAGGTCAGGTGCTGAACTCTGGATCTAAGCTCGTTTCCAGCATGTCAGAAACCGATCGCTCGAGTGGGAGGTTTCTTCTCATCATGCAGACTGATGGGAACCTCGTTCTGTATCCGGTGGAATCATCATGTCTTCCAGAGGATTCTTCCTGGAACTCCGGAACATATGGACACAGCTACAACAGCTTACATCTCGATGATAATGGTTGGCTGTACCTGGTCGGTTACGATTTCGCACACAATCTAACGAGCGGTTACCGCAGCAAGACAACGCCAGTTTATCGTGCAACGCTTAGCGTGGATGGGATCTTCCGGTTATATTCCCACGATTTCGAGTCAAAGGACGAACCAGTTTTAGCTGAATTCCCAAGGGTGCCGAATAGCTGCCAGGTCAAGGGAATCTGTGGCGTGAACAGCTACTGCAATTCCACAAATGGAACAACACCGGTGTGCTTATGTTTGCCTGGTTTTGATTATCGTTATCCTAAAAATACATTCAACGGATGCACAAGGAACTTCACGATCCCTGCTTGCGACTCCGGCAATCATAACATGACATACATGTCTGCTCTGGAGAATGTAACGTGGCAGAACAATCCCTATGGTGCACCAATGTCTCTGAACGATTGCAATAAAGCGTGCCTGAATGATTGCGATTGTTATGCCACTCTGTTTCTTCAAGGAAACACATGCAGTAAACTGAGAGTTCCATTGAGATATGGGTGGAGAGACAGCAGTGGCACCACCACCACCACATTCATTAAGCAGGTTAACATAAACGCTAAAGGAACACCAGTTACTAGCCCTGCAGAGAGTTCTGGTGCTGCAGTTCCCGTTAAGGTTTTGATTGTGTCAGTGGCTGTTATTGCTGGTATAGCTTCCACCTTGGCTGTTTTAATTTTCTTTGCTTATAGGCGTCAAGCTGGTAGGTATAGAAGAATGGGGAGAAATAAAGAGCCAGATCTGGTGGACGAAATAGCACCCAGATCCTTTTCTTACCGTGAGTTGAGGGAAGCCACAGATGATTTCAAGGATGAGATAGGTAAGGGAGCCTTTGGAGCAGTCTTTAAGGGTACTTTGTCTAGCGGTGAAAGATTAATTGCGGTTAAAAGGCTTGAGAAGCTGGCGGATGAGGGGGAGAGAGAATTCCGAAGAGAGATGAGGACAATTGGAAGAACTCACCATAAAAACTTGGTAAGACTGCTTGGGTTCTGTGATGAAGGTGCCAACAGGCTCCTAGTCTACGAATACATGAGCAATGGATCGCTTGCACAACTCATCTTTGAGGCTGACAGACGCCCAGATTGGGACGAGCGGGTCAGGATTGCATTAGATATAGCTACAGGGATTCACTATCTGCATGAGGAATGCGAAAGTCGTATAATACATTGCGACATAAAGCCTCAAAACATTCTCATGGATGCTAATTGGACAGCAAAGATATCAGATTTTGGGTTAGCAAAGTTGTTGATGCCAAGCCAGACGAAAACTTTTACAGGAGTAAGGGGAACAAGGGGGTACCTTGCACCAGAATGGCACAAGAATGCACCAATATCAGTGAAGGCAGACGTCTATAGCTTTGGCATTGTATTGCTCGAAATTGTGTGCTGCAGGAGAAACATGGAACTGGAAGCTGAAGCAGATGCAATCATTCTCATGGAGTGGGTCTATGCCTGCTTTGTGGCTGGAGAGTTGGAGGAGCTTGTATCTGATGAAGTTGATATAGCAGAGTTGAGCAGGCTTGTGAAAGTGGGGCTCTGGTGTACTCAGTCAGACCCTGGTCGCCGGCCCAGTATGAAGAGAGTGATGATGATGCTGGAAGGGGATATCGACGCATCCCTTCCCCCACCACCTTGAATTAGTTTCTGATCTCCAAGAGTCATCCAGCCTGTCTACAGTCTCACCTTATAGGTATGGTTATTTATATTCTGAATAACACAACATACGCTTTGCATGTTTAATAAGCGAGTATATTTCTCATTTTGTATGTTTTGAATTTGGGAGGCTGATGATGCAGTGAGCTCTTTCCATTTCTCATAGCCATCTTACTTTATGTCAAAGACACTAGTTGTTTGCATGTTTAAGTGCGATTATGTGAACCACTATTGATCATCTTTCAAGCATTTAACAATTATGTCATTATGTGTTAAGCATTTAACCACTATTAAGACAGAGCATGTATTATCTGATGATGTGTTTCCATGTAAATCATCTTTCAAGCATTTTACAATTTTATTCCTTTCATGCAACACTATCTTAAGACAGAGCATGTATTAAGTATGATTATGTGAACCCTCTCTTCATTTTACGACTTTCTTTAGCTTCCTAAATTTTCACTAGTCTCTTAATCAGGATCATGTTCCATGAAACCCCAACATTAGATCTTGGATAATCGCTATCCTTCCTCATTAATTTAAGCTATATTCAGGTGAGATAGGCATTGGAGCATCAACAAGAAAAGCAATATATACAGTGAGAAAGCAAAGTGCCGAGCACAATGTAAAATTCTTCTTATACTCCTAGGATGCTAAAACACTAGAAGATGATTTTCAATCTTTGTTTTCTAACATGTAACACGCAATAAATATTCATAAATGCATAAATATTGGGGAAACAACTTTTCATAGCATGGTAATGTGATCCTGGCCAGACCTCACCTATGATTTGCCTTCCCTTCTCTCTTTTCTTTTTATTTTATCAAGTCTAGTCCAAGTGCGTAAATCTCCTGCTACCATAAGATCTAGGGAGGATCAAACATACAAAGTCTTATCCTTACATGCTGAGAGATTATTTTCGTGCTTTGAACCAATAACATCCAACTTATAATAGATCAACTTGGCCTTTGCATCAAGGCACACCCTCTTTTCTCTTTATAATCTTGTTATGAAAATAAAGACTCCTTGTTTATGCTTGAGATAGTTTATAACATTGAGATCACAATAGAGTCATGCATTGACTCATTGGTATGTTTGTTATGCATTGGTGTAGTGAAATATAATTGGATATATTGCTTGGTAAGCCCATCTGTCCTGCCTAAATTCAATATTGCGTGATCAAGAAAAGAATCTATCTCAGCACATTTTGAGGTAATAGGGAGGAAAGGAGCCATGAGCCTCCTCCTCTCAAGGTCCAAAATTGACTAAACACACTGACATAATAAACCTACCTCTACTTCCCAGGCTTCACTTCATGTTACGTTTGAGTTTTAGACTACTCGCATTTCCCAAAGCTCAAAAATCTTCGCCCTACCTCGGTTTTGCTATTAGCATCTAACGTTTGATATAGCTCTACAAGTCTCTCAAATGGTATTCTAACTTGGGGTCACCTTTCCTGTATCTTGACTTGAAGACGGCCGTTTATTCCAAGGATCAGCTCTTCTTTGTCCAAGCCAGGGGCTCTAACTTAGCCTGCCTCTTTCTTGTAAGCTTCAAGGTAGTGGAATGGACGAGCAAAACACTGGATTCTTTATTCTCCAGGAACCCCACTAAACCCAAGTGGTCTGGCTGGAAATTAAAAATAAATCAAAAAACCACCGAAGAAAAGAAATTTGAGGAGAACTTGAAGAGTATGCAAGTAAAAGCTAGACACCATTTTCCAAAGAAGATGAACGGCTAGTACATAACTAGAAAGAAAGTAGGCACATGGCAGCCTTTGTGGAAACCAATCAAAGAGATTTGGTCTTCTTGCTCCAAGAGCCTTTCAGTCCCCTAAAGAACCAAGACCGAAACAAGTTTGCCTGGCCTTACTTCTGACTTTCATTAGATTAATCATATGTTAATAACTTCAGCTTAATTTTAGCAAAAGTTTCGCGCCTCTCCTCAAATTTCTCCATGGGTTAGGTAAACTTTAAATGCTGTTGGGATTTGCTCCACGATTTCTAAATAAATTTGTGACACTAATCATGCAGAAGACTTGCAACAGGATTTGGTAGAGAAGAATTCGTCTGGTCCTGACTCAATCTAGAATAGGGGCAGCTCCCCAATTCTGACCTTGCATAGACTATGACATCTCATGGACAGAACTTGAATTTGAAAGCTAAACCAATGGGAACGGGCGAGTCCCAAAACTAGGCTTGCAGTCATCCATCCAAACAGAACTTAGGCACAGCTTATCAGGTATTTAACATCTGGTTCTTAAATTAATAAGCAACATGCATAGCATCTCTTTCAATAATCAACATATGTTCACTAAGCATTTCCTGCTTCATGATCATAATCACGTATTGAGTTAAATAGAATTGCTTTACATATGTTGCCTTTTAAGTATAGACAAACATCTGTCCGTGTCTAAGTTTTATCTTTTCTATCAAGCAAGATGAAGGCAAGCCTTCTTTATTAAATTAAAGCTCAATCTTATGATTCGTAATGATTCAAAACGAGTTTTATGGCACTCATGTTGATGATGCATCGTTCAGATTTCTATCCTATCAGCGTTCAAAAGCATGGCGTGGGGCAATCATGGTGGTAAGGTGAGGTAAACAATGCAGCCATGCTGCGTTAAGAGTTTAAAAAATAAAGAAACAAAAGCCCTGCAGTATGGACTCTTCCTTTAAACTAGCCTTTAAGTCATGCGGGGATTCTTTTAATATGGAAGGGAGGTGACCGATCAACCCTCCCCGCTGTTTCCTCCGCTATAGAAGCAGAGTTACGAATGCGGGTTAAGGTGGTGGTCCCTCGAAGACCGTGGAGAACTCTAGAGAGCTCTCAAACGATGGACCTGCGATCCAGAGAGAGTAATAACAAAGCCTATCTATCTGAGCCTACGAGGCAGTCTTTAGCTCTCTGGTCCTCTAGCTAGGAAAATGAGAAAGGAGCGGCTCGAATCTTTTGACTCTCAGAAGAAATAATTTTGGTCGTGGGAATGGGATACAGCTAATTAGATTGCATTTCTACGTTCCTGGCCGCACGGAAAGAAGGGCATGGATGCCCGTTTCGGAAGGGCAATGAGAACTGACAAGCGACAGCCCCCTTAATTTCCTCGGATAGGGAGTCTTGGCCACCCTCTCCAGTCCCCCCGAACCGCCTCCACATCCGACAAGATACAGGGACGACTCTGCCACGCGTCACACGGGCCTTGATTTTTTTTTTGACCTTATTCTATTTCAAAGATTCACAACCTCTCTCTCTCTCTCTCTCTCTCTCTCTCTCTCTCTCTCTGGTAACCCAAAAGACCGACATGATCCAACCCAGTGCAGATCAGGATCAGGTTGAAGACATCAACTAAATTTAATTAGATTACTTTTGGACGGAAATAGAGTGCAAGTGTGTCCTGTCTACTTAGATCCAGCCCGATCTAGACCTGAGATATACCCCAGGTGAAGATCCTAACTTCTAAGTAGTAAGGCGTGGCTCTCATGAAATTGGACCTAATTTCATCGAATCCGACACAAGACAGCAAAATTAACTTAACCTAGCCCAGCTGTGGCCTGAAGACAGCTCAGGTTAGCCTCCGTAATCAAACCCACTTGAAAAAGTCGTATGCATCGTCCATTTATTTCGAGAAAAAATAAAAGACATACATATGATACTCTTTCTAAGCTTACATTACGGCATTCTGCTTGCAAGAAAAGACCAAATTTTCTAACCAGTCGATCATCTAATTAGTTTCTTCAAACTTGCGTGAAAGTAACAAGCTTCCTCCATGACTGTCATCAGACTGCCATTCCCCAGTGGGCATCAATGACGTCTCTGTTATGATTTTTGAAGTGCGTTCATCTCTTATCACTCCAATTACTCCTGCAAGTGCTTTCATTGGATCAAATGATCCATGGACTTGCTTGACGCATGTGACACCTAGTGGGTGGTGACACTTAACCGACATTATCATAGTATCATTGTTACTCTCAGGCCCCTTATCAACCTCAAGAATAGCCAGTCCCTGTCCACATAGACTTCCACATAGCTGCTGGGAGCATGGCCACACCAGCATTCATCCACGTAGTGCTTCTACAGGCAATGCAAGTACCGTGACCTACCACAATAACGCACTAGCTCTCTCAAGTCATTGTGTGTTCCAGTTATATACTGAAATTATTTTGCAACAAGGTTCCACCCTATTATAGCATAGCATCACTCCTGTGCTTCCAAAGATAAGCATGCCAACCCTGGGGCCAGACAGCGTTTAGTGTTCCGTGCCTCAGCAGCGTAATCAAAGAAGAGTTTTCGATGAATCCAGACATCAAGATTATCTCGACGACTGCTCTAAATTCCCATAAAAACCTGCAAACAAATAAGCCTACACCATCACGTGATGGCCACAGCCAAGGACACTCCAGTGTAGACGCCTGCTGTCCGAGATCCCTGACTATTACCTTTTGACTTCCTGAATGATGAGGGAAACTATGCGACAGCCCCGAACTCAAGTGGATTCTTCACCACACCAACCAAAAGCAGGGGAAGAGGGTAAAATCTCTCCTATAAAAGGTGGCCAGGCTGGGGATATGAACACCCATCCCACCTCTCTGCTCTCACCGACAATGGGTTCAAGAGCTCAAAGGAGTAAGATGGGCTTGAGGGCCGTAACCCTCTGCATGGCTCTCATGGCAATACTGGCATCTCGATGCAGTGCCGCTTCCCACCACTACTCACTTTCTCCCCCTATCACAGAGCCTCCCCCACCGTTCCACCACCACCACCGTAGCCACCACCATAAACACCACGTCCCTCCACCGCCGGAACACCCATACCATCACCCCCCAAGGCAACACCATAACCCTCCACCACCAAGCCAGCTAGCCCGTCCTCCACCCTACCACATCTCGCCACCACCGAGCCCTGTTCATCACCTCTCGCCGCCACGATCTCCACCTCCATCTCTGCCACCACTGCCATCTCCATCTCCACCACACTTGCCTCCTCCTCACCACAAAAAATCACCACCAAAGCCACCATCGCATGCTTATCCTCCACCTCCAGTGCAGAAACACAACACTCCACCGCCGCCGCCGACACCATCCTCCAAGCCTCCTTCCCCACCCATCCACCCCATTTATCCTCCACCAACACCAACACATCACTCCAAGAATCCACCGCCGCCATCCCACAAGCCTCCTCCCCCACCTATCCGCCACTTCCACCCTCCACCAACACCAGCCTACCACTCTAAATATCCACCGCCTCCACCATCTCCGGTACACAAATTACCGCCACCACCGGTCTACCATAGCAAGATACCTCCACCTCCTCCGGGTCACAAGTCCGCACCGCCGCTGCTGCCACCAATCCATGCATCACCACCACCACCAGCCATCTACCATAAAGAGTCACCCCCACCTCCTCCCAGTTTCAAGACTCCAGCGCCTCCACACCCCAGGCACTCAGTTAAACCTGGCCACTATAGCCCTCCACCACCGCCCTACCATTAAAGGCTGTTCTTAATATATGATGTTTTAGAGCTCAGACCGTCTCGCAAGAGTAATATACTAGCAGTTTCCAGAAAGGAAGCCTTGTTTGGTTGCCGATGATGCAGTGTGTGTGGTTAAGTCGCAGTCAAGATTATAAATATAAGTCATGTATCGTAGTTGGAAATAAAGTTTAGGCTAGGGCTTGAAGAGCTGGAGTGCTGTTGTCTGTCAAGTTGTTCTTAAAATGGCTGAATGCTCTTTTTACACTACTTTTAGGCATCTATTGGATCTATTTAGTTTCTTGGTTGTGTTTTGTTTTTGATTTAACTTGAATCATTCGAAGCTTTAATCGATCTAACACAGAAAGTACTTATAGGCAAGTTACTGACGTACAATAAACAACGCAGGGATGAGAACAGATCAAGAAATCTTGTATGCATATTGTTTAGTATTTTCAGACAGCATTGGAATTAAACATTAGATTGGGAGGAGGGAGAGGGAGAAAATTTACCAGCCACCATAAAACGCTTTGCGCAGAGATAAGGAGAATCAGCATGCAATATTTCCCCCACAGCGTTCTCTAGATCAGCAGTAGCTTGAAACAGACTTTGACTGGTCCAAAAACTCTCGGTTGAATCGTGTCAAATAGCAGGCAGCACGGCCCTGAACGGCAAAAGAGAACGATGGGAGATTTCGTCAAAGTAATACGAGTGGCTTTGGTACGTAGTCGACAACATACACGAGCGAACCACCAAATTAAGCGCGCCTTGGCATCCAGATGGGAGGAAGGCCCGCAACATCATACGAGGAGGACTCGGGACACTCCAAGGGTGACTCCTGCCGTCCGAAATCTCTCGCTAGCACATTTTTGACTTCCGAAACGTGAGACTTGGGAGAGACTTGACTTCCTAAATGATTGAATGATTGAGAGAAACCATACAACACCACTGACTCGGTATATTCTTCTCTCCACCAACCAAAAGCCGGGAAACATAGTAAAATCCGTCAGGTAAAAAGGAGCAAAGTGCTAGTGGCCCCAGGACCCATCCTCCCACCGTCGAAGGGCTTGAAGAAGCAAGATGTTTTGGAACGGACCAATGGCATCCAGGACCATCACCCTGAGCACCCAATGCTACTTCCCACCGCCGCATGTTAGAAATAGTGTCCTAAGAAAAGCCATATTTTCTGTATTAGATATAACATTAATAAAGTTTTTTTGTATTATATATATATATATATATATATATATACATACCAGATGTGTATATGGCAGAATAAAATGTCTACGATTTAGAGAGTATTTTAGTAATCTAATTGATGGAATCAATCAAGAGAGAACTATACTGCATTATAATTTTGGATGAGGCGGAGATATATAACTACTAACTACAGATGATTAGGATGGTGGCACCTTCTTTCAGTCGTCGGAGCGTAGATTCTACGTCAATACCTAGGCATGTTATGTTACACTGATTGACAAGTTTGAAAGCAAATCTAGTCAAAAGTATGTTATCAAGTATTTTGATAATATTCTCATTATATGTGATAATTTCTGCCCCTTAGCCTAACATGTCTGCATGAGTTAACATGGTTCAAGTCACTTCACAAACTGGAATGCTTGGATCTAAATAGAGGTCATTGTACAATGGCATATTGAACGTATAAAACTTGTGTTAAGATCATGCAAGATGCTTAATAAATAATTCACTACCTACATAGGGAGAATAAATAGTTCAGATACACACAACGATAATACAAAATAAACCCACCAGTGGTATGTCAAAAATATTTTGATAGTGTTTATTTCATATATCAAATAAGCACAAAGCATTTTTATTATTTACAAATGTCCCTAGAAAATTGTTTTCCCTTGCTTGATAATTTGCAAAAACCTGCTGTGTGAACATATGAGCATCGACAGTAACAAATTTTAACGAAGAACCGATCCTGGTTATTGTACTAGTAAAGGAATGTGATGGTTATTGTACTAGTAAAGGAATGTGATGGTCAGACGGCATGCGGGTCCATCTCAATATGTTAGCGTCCTGGGGGTTTGCTGTAGTGTGACCCTCTTTTTCACATCATGCGAGCAGAGAAGAGGCAGAGCATCATAGCAGGTGCCCACCAAACCGCAGCGCCTCTCAATTGGAGGTTTAGGGCTAGGTTTTGGAGCATCAATTGGAGGTTTAGGGCTAGGTTTTGGAGCATAGAAAAATCCTTCCTCTCTCCATATACCCTACATCATCTACCTCCTCGCTCAATCCTCGGAGTGTTCAAAGTTTGATCACAGTGAAGCCAGGAGCTCTTCGAGCATTCCCGTGGAGGCCAGTTGTCGAGTGAAGTCAATTCGGCCGAGACTCGGCGCTAGAACAAAGCTTGGCGGTTGCCAAATGTTGAGAATAGTTATGCTGCCTGGTTTCCTCTTCTTAGAATTTTTATTTTTTGGATTTAGCATTGCTGGTAAACTTTAAACTTTGTATACGTTATTATTCCAAAATTCATTCACATGCATCTGCTTGTTGTAGAGACACGATTGATTTAATATATATATATATATATATTTTCGGCTACACATTTTTCGAACCATAAATTGACGCCAATCCCTCTCTCCACTGGTCATAGGGCCTCGCCAATCCCTCTCTCCACTGGTCATAGGGCCTCTGCCTGCTCGCCCACCTCTACACCAACACCATCGCCACCCAAAGCATCACTACCAGCAAGCCGGCCAGCCCAATCCCACCGCCTCTCACCGCATCCACCTAGCCATGTTCATCACTGCTAGCCATCCATCACACTTTCCACTTCTGCAACCACCGCCATCTCCATCTCCACTATATCTGTCTCGCGACCACCCAAAATCACCACCACCAGCTCCACCTCATGCTCATAGTTTCCGTCCAGTGCAAAAACAAAACACCCTGCTGCAGCCACCAACACAGACGCCATCCTCCAAGCCTCCTTCCCCACGCATCCACCCCATTTACCCTCGACCAACACCAGCCCATCTCATCGCTCCTTCCCCACCCATCCTCAACCTTCACCCTACACCGTGCTAAATATCCACCACCGCCTCTGACCACCTGTCTACCATAACAAGTCACCCCCACCTCCTCCATCACAAGTCTCCAATGACAAGTCACCGTCATCACCTCCCAGTTGAAGTACCCACCACGTCCATCGGCAGTCCTCCAACGCCAAGATGGCCCCCTACCACTTCTACCAACAAAAGGCTGATCCTAATATATAGATGTCTTTGAGGTCAGACCGACCCGCGGGAGTCGAGCACCCGCAGCTGGTTTGCCGCCCATGATGCAGCGTGTGGCTCATGAAGATAGCTTAGGAAGAGCTGGTCGTCCATCGAGACGTTTCTACAATGGCAAATCGCTCTTCCCACCGCTTGGTGTCTATTATCATGAATTTCATTTAAGATTATTTTATTTAAATCTATATAATTAAAGTTGCACTGTTGAGTTACTATGCAACACATCTAGCCTATATAAAATATTTTAATCAACTACATATTATAAGCCAAGTCACACGTCGACTACCATAAGTAGATCTTAAAAATATGTAAGCCACTGCCCAATTGATCGTAGGACTCAATTTACAATTCCAAAATACAAAAACAGTTATATTTAATAATATAATATATCTATATTATTATATATTATAATATAATATAACTATATTATATCATATCATATTTTATTTAAAATATTATTATAATATTTTTATAATAGGTTATCATATAATATAGTAAAATATTGCATAAAAATATTATTACAAACATACATCAGCAACAATAAAGTGTTAATCCCAAACCATACCATAAAAACATCATTACCACTATAATACAATTGCGTAGTGTAAAATAAGATAATATAATAATATCATAATATTATATCATGCTATAATATAGTATATCATTATAATATTATTATATTATATTATGTTATAATTTTACAATGTTACTATAACAATACATCATAATATTGTAATATTATATTATTAAAATAATAATTATAATATAATAATATAAAATTATTTTATAATATTATAATATTTTGTAAATTTAAAATAATTTATAATAGTAATTTTTATTAATATAAATAACTCTATCAAATGAAATTTTACAGTTCTACACTTCTAAATAGTATTAGTTTAAATAGTATTAGTTTAGTTACAATGCAATTTAATTCCATGCAACTCAATTATAAATTATCTTAAACTGCACTGCAATTTTATTTGCAAGATTCCAAACAGTCCTTCAGATTGTTTTGATTTTGATTATACTTGAGCCTTTTGATGCTGTTATTGATCTAACGCACCGCTCTCAAGTTGCTGACACACAACATACAATGCAGAGATGAGAACAGATCAGGCAATCTTACATTCGTTTAGTTAGATGTTTTAACATGACAATCGAACATCAGATTTAGAGGGGAAAAAATTTTACCAGCCACAATAAAACGCGATGCAAGTAGAGGCGCCTTGTGCAAAGATTTGGAAAAACCGAAATCTTCCCCCCACAGTGCTCTCTTGATCAGCAGCTTTAACAGAATCTTTCACTATTTTTACTGGTAAGAAAATGCTCGGTTAAATCATATCAAATAGCATACAGCACACCTTGAACAGCCAAAAAAAAATAAAAAAGAAAGAAAGAAAGAAAAGGAAATCGGCAAAATTTAAATAATAGACATAAAGCTCACCTAGAAGAGCTCATCTTAGAGCAAGAAGACACAAACTAACGCTAATACCATAGCTACATAGCTAACAGCATGAATGAGGGAGCCACAAAAATATGAGAGTTGACGTCTAGGCCTGAGGGCCTGATGTTTTGCTCCTTCAGGATGCAATGTCGTTCAAGTCTACCAAAAATTTTTGAAAGCATTCCTACTTGCAGTTCCACAGGAAGCTAGATCCGCACCAATAGAGGCTTTGCAGATGCATTGTTTATTATTTGTCCACCGAAAAATTCTGAAGTAAATTTGGGTGTAAAACTAAAGAGATGAATGCTAAATCTAGCAATCAGAGTGTAGAATAACACATCCTCGTTATACGCTTTGCAATGCAAATGAATTACTTGTACATATGAAAATTATAACAGATATGCCAACAGGATATCTGGGTGATCTACATCCCTTAAGCCAAAATGGAAGATCATCATCCCCTACCAAAACAGATATAAAACCATGAAGTGAGACTATTTTATAGATGTCTCCCAATCCATGGGCATTCAAATTCACATAAAATATTATAGCAATGTTACTGAAAAATTAACTAAGGACTATTGAGAGAACCGCTGGCTCAATTCATTGAAATGTTTTCTGATACATCTGTCCCAATCAAATACATGTTGTTAGAAATGCTCAACATAACTCTCAACAACCTACCACCTTAAGAGGATCATTCATCAGGCATCATCCCGTTCAAAATAAATAAATAAATAAATAATGATTTCTCAGAATCACTTCTTCTAGTAAGAAATAAATGATTGTCATTGCATGCCTGCACACTTGGCTTTTTTTCTTTTTTTTCTTAAGAACAAAGATAGGAGGAAGCCAAGCCAAGAGTGGATGAGAACAGGATAAGACATTCATATCCAACACCTAATGACTTTTCCAATCAAGCTACCTGACATCCTATAAATAACAACATTTGCGTCAGCCACAGGTGACACTCTCTCCATGCAAATAGAAAATATATGATGTCTAAAATATTTCTGCCAGCTCTTGATGAAGCATATGAAAACAACACACCAAAATGGTTAGCATATCTGATAAACCCCACTTAAGTTTGAACAGGTTATTCATAAATCAAGGAAACAATTCTGGATGAAATTAAAGCCTCTGAGCTTGCTTCATGACTTAGGTAGAATATACAAAGGACACAAACAATTAGTTGAACCACTGGATCTGAAAAAACCCCTCTATCCTAAATCCTTGTGTTACTCTAATGCTCTCATCAGGAACCTTAGACATAGCTACAAATCTGGTGCAGAGAAAATGCCAACTGGGACCTGAAATTAAGCAGGGAAAACAGAGTGTTAAATGGAATGAGAAATGAAAACATAGCAGTGCAAACAGGGAACTTGAGCTTTTTCTTGATAACATATGTTCTCCAGGCCAATCAGAACTCTAATTAACTACAGTTAATGCAATATTTTCCAAACTCCAAAATTTCTTTGTTTGCATCTTCCCTGACTCTTGTTCCATATGCATCTTTGGACTTCAAAACTAATTCAAATCTAACCACCACAGAAGTAGGTTATAGGTCTCCTCTGTACAAAAGATGATCTTATTGATATATTGTTACCTTAAATGTTTTACCACTGCGATCAAGGTTTTAAGTTCTGACAAACGGAGGGTATCTCAGCCATCCAATTCTGCTCTCATGCGAAAATGGACCAGACCAGAGGCGGGACACCGAAACCCCACCATGACAGAAAAGAAGAAGAAAGAGAAGAAAGAAAGGAAAGAATGAAAAAGGAAAGAAGAAAAAAAAAAGGAAAAAAAAGAGATAAAAGAAAGAAAGGAAAGAAGGAAAAAAAAGGAAATAAAAAGGATAAGAGAAAGAAAGGAAAGAACGAAGAAGGAAAATAAAGAAGAAAATAGAAAATAGAAAAAGAAAATAAATAAAAGAAATAAAAGCAAAATGAAGGAGAGAGGTGAGGGTAGCAAGATGGCCATTGAGACAAAGTGGGACAAAAGAGCGTCCAAATCCATGGAGAAACCAGAACTTTTCCATTCCTCGGGATTTAAAACCTTATTTGCCAGCAACCAATGTCATCATCTATGAAGGTGTTTTTTTCTGCATATGGCATTTCCAATACATATAGTTCAAAAACCAGGATTTCTTGCATACTTCTAGTGGTACCACCTCCACAATAAATCACAATTAAAAATAAATTTTCTTCTAAAAGAGTGTTAAGCTTCATAGTACAAAGCGTGCCCTAAAGCTATATCATACCACTCCATCACCTCCCAGATCACTATTTATTCAAGTTTTGTCACTCTTCAATGACTCCAATAAGTTCTGCATTGACCACTCATCCTATGCAGATGTTTTTCCCTTTCCATGGTTACTCTTCAAATCAGAACCCTTAATTTCTTCAAGAGGCTCCAGTCGTCCATCCTTTCCATGAAACAAAAAGCAAGCTACCAAACGTTCAACAGAAACGCATACAATAGCATTCTCTGTATGCATTAGAGCCTCTCAAAGAAAGTTGTTATTTCCATAAGAAGATACACCTATTCAAATATTAACATAAAGCAGCATTTTTCATATACCAGCAGCTCCCATGTTAAGCAACAAATGTAAGTATCAGATGAAACCATTTGATGTTGTCTTAGTGAATGGCTTGAAGAAACTTGAGGACCAAATATGATTTTCAACATAACCTTCCAAATGAGGAAAGCTTATGATCATCCTCGTATACAATATTATACTATTTCAGTGCATGCAATGCTTGTGCCATTGGATGGTTTTGGGCATAACTCATCAACCATCTCTGTTGTAACAACATCAAAAATAAACCAGATATAGATGATAATCCAAATTAATCCATTCCAGCATGATATATCAAATGAATCATTTCTGTCATCATTGGTGATTCTTCTAAAACAAGGTACTTCATAATTTGTACCCATTCATAATACTGATTTTTTCACCAAGTCCCTAAAAGTTTGTTTTCATACTCAATCATCTATGCACGATCAACACTTTTGGAGTATAACCCCTATACATGCAACACTAATAATAAAACACCCATCAAATTTTCATCCATAAACCTGCACATGAAACCAAGGATTAAAGTTTTGGCCAGAAAACAAATAGTTTTGGCTGAGACAGACTGGCTTTCAAAACTGACAAAAGCTCAAAATTCCAGTCGGTTTCAGCTGCTTTCGACCATAAAGATTGAAGCCGACCAAAACTACTAAAATTATCTCAAAATGGGGATTTTATTGGTGTTTGGGGGCTAAGGGAATTTTTTTGTTTTACATGGGGCCCAATAAGGTACGGTTGACGTCACCTCGATTGCACCCATTTGTTTCCTTCTGAAGGTTGGTTGGTAAGAGATAGGATAGGCACTGATCATCCCCATCCCACCTTGAGAGCAACACGTCTCACACCCTTCTCTTGCAATTTCTGTCTCCATTGGAGATCTGGAGGGATTGCACAAAATTCCACCAAATCAATACAAATCAACACTTCTTTTAGGTAAATAGAATGGGACGAACCCCTATTACAAATGAATGAAAATAAGTACCTACAGCATCATCATTAACCAAGAAAAGAAGAGAGGGAAACTAAGAAGTGAAAACAGTACTAGGAAGAGAGACGGCAAGATTGGCTAAGTAATCTGCCAGTTGGATGCCTTCTCAGCGAACGTAGATACACAGAATTGTATGAAGTTTACCTTACAGTTCAGAATGTCCATGAAATAAATTTCAAGATGTAAAGAAATCTACCGTCTTTAATTTTTTGGAGGAAAAAAAGCAAAATAAGTAAATACGATAAAAGCAAGCAAGATCTAAGGGATCTTTCTTGACTTGAATTATCAAGTACATATGGAAAGTGTTTGAAAATAATAAAAACTAAAGAAAAATTGAAATCTTTATAAAATTTAGGGAAATTACATAAAATAAGCAACAATTAGGAAAACTGCAAAAAAAAAAAAAAGAGAGAGAAAAATTTGGAAAGTTTTTGAAAATAGATTAAAATAAGAGAAAAATATAGAAAAGGATAAAATTTTACAAAACATGTGTTTAAAAAAAAAAAAAAAGGAGAGAGAGACTTTGATCCTCAATTTATTTGCAGATGAAATATACATATGCAAGCCATGTGGGACCAATCATTCTTAGTGAGTTTGAGCTACAACCACACATTCTGTTTTAGTTTCTATCAATAAGTTTTGGACACGATTAGGACCCTCATGAGAGGTTCGTTTCTAGTACTTTTGTAACATGGGGAATGAAAGCCACAATAGTTGTAAAAGAACCAGCACTCCCCTATAATGACTCGACAACATCCATTTTTGGATATGGAGACCTATCTTCATTCCAATCAGTACTCCCACAGATGCAAATAAATGAAGATGATGATGATGACCATCATTATTTTGTGGCCCATCGCACCTTTATATGTAGCTTTGAAATAGGTAGGCATCACAAATTTTATACTCTTGAACACTTATCTTAATAATTTATGCTTAAGTGGGATCTTTGATATCAATTCTCATTAGATTGATATATTCTTGTGATATTTTTAATCCATTTAGCTTAAACACAATCCAATATCATCCCAAAACCATCTGAACTTTACAAGTTATTGCCTAAGAGAACTCAATTTGGAATAACTTCTCTGATTTCTTTTATCTTTCTCCTTTTTTATTTTTTATATTTCATTCTAACTTGTCAAGATTGTCAAAACAGAAAATATAGCCAACAGGACCAAAACCTAAAGCAAAATTTAAAACCTCACTTCAAACCATACAGCTTAAATAAGAAATTCACGCATCACAACCACATGACAAAGTATTCTAGTACCATTTTTTGTGAAATAAAGTATGCAAGCTTGAAAGGCAAGTTGGCGATTTGAAATGAAAGATGAAGCTACTCAAATCAAGACAAAAGCTAAGTTATCCAAATGAGAAAGTTTGTTGCCAACATAAAATGATCTATAAAAGATCTTCCAACTAAGTCACCGAATTGGTAAGTTCCATGAGATGTCAGCATCCCCCTTCCGCTGTAGGAAATCCGTACAAGGTTGAAACCCTACCTCCATAAAATAAATGCAGATGTCCTGCAGCAATAAAACTAAAATTCTTGGGGTAAATTGCAACAATTGCATTCTGCCTCATGCAGGTTCACAAATCCATCTGCCATACTACAAATAATAGGAGAATAAAGTGCCTTTGGGAATGAGGAGTATATTTTGCTTATAAAAGAAAAGCTAAAACATCCATACACCAAAGTGAACCTGAGAGAAAATAAGAAGTGCAAAGTGGGAAAACTCCACAACGGAACAATATAAGAAGGATCATTGTAGGCATTCGACTAAAGAAGCTGAAAATAGCATTCTGATTAGTCTTCGATTCTTCCCCAACTGATTAACTTCTTCCATGAGTCAAAGGCATTTTCGATGAAATATCTAAGTCAAATGATTGAAAGGGGCTGCTTCCATGAAAATATCTCCCCTTACTCAACTCAAACAAGTTGACTCATTTGCAAAACAGCAAACTTCTTAAGGTAGGGTGTTGCTCAAGTAATTCATATGAAAGTGCAATACCCCTGGTCAACATGCCCTACTAGACAGATGAACTACTTCCTGTCTTTGGTGACTATCAATATATGTTAGGCTGATGGAGACCGCTATGGTTGCCAAAATTAATGAAACCCAAAAATATGGAGGTTGTACGGCATAGCTAGACTCTTCTTTGTAGTGGACTAAGGTGGTCATAAACCATAATCATCAAGCCTAAAGATTACAACCATCTTCACTGCATGTTATTTTGGAGATCATCTTTCTGAATTCCCATAATAGATATCTTTAGGTCCTCCCTACAACAGTACCATTCAAAATGGCAATTATCCTCTATCCTTCGAGCCCTTAAATCTCTAATTTTTACACTGATCAATGAAACCACCATGCTCCAACAAGTTCATTCTCCACATTATCCTTCTTAAAACCAGCTTTATCATTTTTGTTTATGCGAAATTGCCTCATTCATATTGAATGCTTATGCCTTCTAATTGCGACATTATTTACCATAAAAACTTGCAGGGAATACAAACCAACTTGAAACTTCCCCTTCAATCTCAAAGGTGTCAATGAGAAAAACACCCCAATTCTATAAGGGCCTTCAATGTCCCTCCTCTTTATATTACATAATAGATCTAAAATAATAAAAATTTATAATTCATAATTATCATGGGCTCTTTTATGTGATTATATGTCAAAATCATTATAAATTAAGAGACCTTTTTCATAATTATTAAAGGAGCTATACGCAAGAAGCTTTAATAAGAAGATGAGAAAGTAAAAGCAGAATTGCAACTTAAAAAAAAAAGGGGTTTGCTTCATCTTGTGGCCAACAGACTTGGTTTGGGGCTGGTCACGTCTTGTTGACACAATGGTCCGACTTAGATAACCATGACAATTGTAAAACAATCTGCTCTAAATGAGAACTGGTGCCTCTGCTTCATAAGAGCTACTGGATATTTTGTTCTTCCATACTTGTAGATATTTATACTCTAGAGTAATCTGAGCTTTATGAGACTATCAACAAGATAAGTGTAGATTTTTTTTTTTTCAGGCAGCATGAACCAATCTGTCCAAGCTGATAGTCTCCGCTTTTGAAGAAGCCACTGAAATTGGATAATTGGTTTTCAATCACAAATTTAGCAAAGTAAAATTAAAAGGAAACTAAGAGGAGAACTCATGATGGCTTTGAGGATAATCCACCTAGCATCTAGACTACAGACAACTTTAACATGGTTTCTACAAATGAATTTTCTCTATCTTTAATGAAAGATCAACATACTACTGATGCTAGAAGACCACTATGCCAAAGAAAAAAAAAAAAAAAAAGCTTCCAGTACAGAAGTAATTGCAAGCCCCTAAAACAAGAAAAACCAATGGAAAAGATTATCGAACATTATAGCCATAACCATCTAGCCTTTTCCTACCTATTTAGGTTCTATTTTATAAATCTTTGTTCACCAAATATTCTTGTTTAGTGGCATCTCTGTTGTTACTGCACATTTCTCCATATCCTTACTCATAACCTCCATCCATGTTGTCTCAGATTTTTCCCTCATTTTCTTACAAACTTCAACACAAACCAGATTATCTCTCATCATTAGAGCCTCTTTAGATATCCATACTATCTCAATCAATTTTCATCACTCAGTCCTTAACTTGTGCAATTTTTACAACTCTAATATATTCATCTCTTGTTTTATCCTCTCTAGCTTTACCATAATCCATTTTAATATTCTCATTTCTCCCACACTCAACTTAGTTTGATATATCTTTTTTATTACAAGCACTCTGAGCCATATAACATGGCAAGCCTTATGTATTGTTCTATAAAGTTTTTCAAGTCTCCGAGGCATGTGCCTATCATATAATATTTCAGATCTATCTCTCAATTTCACCCAACCAGATCCAATTCTACCACCTGTATCTTCATCTAACTCTTCATTATTATGTATAATAGATCCTAAACAACGAAGCAAGCCACTTTGTAGTATCTCTAAATAATTGAAGTTAATCCACACATCTTTATTTTCATTCTTACTAAATTTACATTCTAAACACTCCATTCTCGGCTTTATTAATCTTTAAGCCTTTATCATTTAAAGTTTTCCTCCATAAGTTAAATTTAACATTAAAGATCATCAAAGCACATAATGAAAAAAAAGCATGCATATGTCTTTGCAACAAGCATAATAATTAGAGAATTCAATTAATAAACCAAAAATAGCAAAGCTATCCACAAACTAGATGCTAGTGATTGAAGTAAAGCATAGAGATCTTCATCTTTCTTACCTCTTACCATCACGATCGGCGCCCTAGCAGGACACTTGAAATTGTCAGAGCATTTACAGGAGCTTGAGGGGAGTGATATGAGCAATAAGTGAATGTCCTAGATGCCACCTAACCACTTATCTGCCTACAAGGGACTAGCTGACTGCCATTTCTATTCACCATTCCTTTCAATCTTGGGTTTCTCTTGCTATATTTCTTCAAGTAGCGGTCAGGAGAACTATTATTCTTTTGCTGCAATTCAGATGAATTTTCCCTACCATTTTCTCTGCACTCAGATGGAAGCATGATGCCATTTGAATCGACGGGCCTCTTACAATATGCAGACAATGAACCATTACTGCGCTTCTCTCCTACAGAATTTGCAACCTTATCAGAACAGTTCCCCTGCTCTTCCTTTAGACGCATATCTCCTACACCATCTTTACTATTTCTATCACCTACCTTCTTCTGCTCCTTTTCATCGGAACCCAAATCAAGCCCAGTTTTCCCCAGACTGTCAAAGAAAGACTTGTCCTCGGTACAAAATTCAACTTTTGCACAAAACCTAAGATCGCCAGAACCAACATCCCTACCAGCAGAAGGCTTTGAATCACCGCCACCACTTCGCACCTTATTGAGGTCAGCCGGCCCACGGCCTAAACGCAAAGAACTCCTTGAGATCCTCTGTGACCCATTCATAGCCAAATGCAATTGGAGGGCCAATTCTTCGTCAGGGACTACCGAATCTGCGGTCGTCTTCTGAGGGGTCTCCTTCTTCTCCACCAGGACAGCACCCAGTGCGTCCCGAGCTCGCTCGGTGGCCCGCTTGGCCGCCACGGCCTTCTTCAGAGCATTCTCCTTGGCTCTGGCAGCCGCTTCGGCCTTCTTCTCCGCGTTTTTCACTGCATCCTCCAGCGAGACGCTAGGGGCATGAACAGCAGACGTCGCCGCCGTCCTAGGGGTTGCGAACCGAGATCTGGGGACGGCGCAGCAGTCGATGCAGGTGAAGGAGGCCGGATCGAGTTGCTGAGGGGAGACGAAACGCTGCTCCCGGGGAATGCAGTGGCGGTGGACACGGCGGGAGCATCGAAGGCAATCGAGCCAGGAAGAGGAGGGTTCTTGCTCGATTTCTTCGAAGCAGTAGGAGCAGGCGAGGGCGGAGCGAAGGAGGGAGAGGCAGGGCTTGCAGAGGAGGACGACGCGCCACTGGGAGCGGAGAGGGACGAGGCGGTCGCGGGGGCTGTCGGAAGGGAACCGGAGACCGCAGCGATGGCAGACGGTAAGGTCCGGGTGGTCGCGGGTCTTCTTCTTACTGGAGGCGGAAGGGGCGGAAAGGACGCGCTTCCCCGGAGGGAGAGGAGACGCCTGCCTCTCTTCTCCTCCGTTCTCCACCTCCCTCTCTTCCACCATAGAGAGAGAGAGAGAGAGAGAGAGAGAGAGAGAGAGAAGGGGGAAGGAACTATATAGGAATAGAATCAAGGGTTACTGTTTAGGCTTAGGGTTAGGGCTTCGAGAAAGGAATGGGGAAAAAAGCATCGTCACTGAGTGGTTTATCAACCTCAAAAGTCGGCACCATGCGCCGACTTCGTGAAAGACGTGAAATGCGACGACGATGTGACACGTTTTTGAAAACTTGTGTGAAGTCTCCAGCTAACACGAGAGAAATAAGAATAAAATAAATCAAAGCAATGTTGTCCAACCAATGAACAGACCTCTCACGAGTGTGGTTGGAAGGAGGGAACAAATTTTCTTAAAAAAACACCAACCCAAGCAGGGTTTGGCCATGGAGGAATCCGGTGGCCTCGTCGAACCATGAGGTCCAGATCTCTGACATCATCGCTATCTTAGCTGATGCTCGCTCCGCTTCCTAAACCAAACAGCATTCGATGGCACTTCTACTTGTTGGCACTAGCATGGCCATGCCAACTTATAGAGGACTCGAACATTTGCACGCAGTTTCTGGCTAAACACGTGAAATCCACAAGGGCAGCAGCATGGTTTTCTGTCGTCATTCTATATCGTGTAATTTTATCGTATTATTCTTTCAAAATATCACACAGGGAGAATGCAATGCGCACTAGCCGTGATTCCATCACGGCACGCCTCGTCCGGTCATCCAGCATTCAAGGCAACTGAAACCAACGTCCGTCCACCCATAAAAATTATGAACCTAACAATTATGAACCTCATATGCTCATGCCCAATGTGACATCAAGCAAGTGGTAGACCTTTACAAATGGCGCACAGGTCTTCTGTTTATTCTACCTGTTCATTCACGCGACTCACAAACGTATAAATCGTCAACTTCGCACGCTTTCGTTTTTTTTTTTTTTTGTCAAACAATGCTTAGATTAATTTCATAAATTTTCTGTCAACTTCGCTAAAATTCACCCTCATCCCCAAGCAAAAAAAAAAAAAAAAACACCAAGGCGAAAAAAAAGAAAAAAAAGTAAGATAAGCAGACGGACGCTAAGAAATTGATTAGCCAAACCAGTCAATTTACAAGTCTAGTTTGAAAAATACAGTAGGCTGCAATACAACAATCTTGGTTTACCCCTGGGTATAATTTCCTGTGAAAAGAACTCATTATGAACGAGGAAATAGAATATTCACAGCAGCCACCAACGTTTTGTGTGGTTTTTGACCAATGAACCAACAGCCGAGACAATCAACCAGGCTCTACATGGATTTCTTCTCTGTGATAAAAACACAGAGAAGAAACGTAGTACAACATATATCAGAGGGAAAGGTGAAAGCCAACCAAAAGTAGATGCATTGGCATGCCAATACATTAGCATTTGTGTTTTAAACTTCAGTCGCAAAGACTGCCACTAATCTACATATGGAACGGTTATTTCTCTGAATTCTCTGAAGCATCTGTACCCTGTTTGCTTGTTTGCCCAGTTTCCTGTTATAATGACAAGGGGAAGGGTTAGTCAGCATGCCCACAGCCATCGCAGGTTGCAATCTAGCTTTAACAAAGTTTGATCATATAAAAATGTTAATTAAGGTGGGCCTTCTCCCACAGAACCTGAGTTACCAACAAGGTAGGTACCTGAACCTGTTTCAAAAGTTCCTCAAGCTCAACTATGATCTCTGAAAAAGAGGGCCGTTGAGCAGGAACTGTCTCCCAACATCTGTGCATCAAGTCTACCAGTCTAGGATGCATGTGATCTGGAAGCTCCGGGCGCATTCCCTACCGTAACAAAGAAAAGGTGAAATACAGAATATGAATATTCAAATAATCAAACCTCACTTTGTTAACATGGCCATAAATATCCATATAACACATACTTTTTAACCCCCAGCAGTAATAATTTACTAAGTTGGCTTCAGCACCAAAATGATGCAAGAGTGAGAACCCTAACAGCAAATAATGCTATTCAAAACAGGAGGAACAAAAGCCATCATAATACCTTACAATCCTATCGTCAAATGATACTGAAACACAATGATCAAATGATACCTTACAATTCCTCTAACGTAGAGTCATTCTCCTTTTATTTTCCTTTTTTTCTTATATTATTTTTTATTATGCATGTTGACAGAACCCTTTTCAGAGTTCCAGAACAGAAAATCCTAATATATTTCATAATTCTATGCAACCTCCCATATTCAAAACACACACAAATATGCATATATTAAAATTAAAAGTAAGACATCATAAGTTAATCAAAAATAAAATTGCAATCATAATAGCTCCCAAGTTTTTTATAGGATCTTAAAGTAAAAGAAATGGAAGCATCACATGATTAAAATACAGACCTGTCTCACCCCTAGGGCGGCTTGCAAGGGTGTCATGGTATCATATGGGATCTGCATGCCAACACCATCACAACTTAATATGGACATAAGAACTGTTTTCACTATTTGATCTCACTAATCTAAATATTGGAAAATTTCAAGGCACCTTTGATGTTGCAAGCTCCCAAAGCACAATTGCAAAACTGAAGACGTCTGCTCTGTGATCGTAAGGTTGATGATTTATAACCTAGAGAAATGAATACATATATGTGAATCAGAAATAACACATGAAATTAAAAAGGGAAAAAAAGGAAGATCTATGATACCACACAAGGTAATAAAAGAAAAAAGAAATGGACACGGAGTTCACAATTTTATATTACAAAAGAGGAAATAATAACATACAGACACATTAAACATAACCTGTTATGATTTGAAGAGGTATACAGAATAACAGATATGTATCATATCTGTTGAAATCCCTTCTCCATCTCTATTAATGCCTAAACCCTCTACCTAGTCCAAGGACCATCCAGTGCAAGAGCCTCCCACTACCGCAGGGTCTAGGGACAGGTCAAATGTATGCAGCAGCCTTGCCCCCACACATGTAGAGAGGTTTCCATGTTTTGAATCCAACACTGCATCCCTAGCCTTTACCCTGATATCTATTGATATGCACTCTCTATCTTGAACCCCTCTACATACTCAACAAAGGATGGCCTAGTACCTGAGCCTCATGCAACAGCAGGGACCGAAAAGGGCCAGATGTATGCAGTCATGCCGCCATTTGTAGAGAGGATGTTTCTGTGTTTCAAATCCGTAACACCCAAGTCACAATGAAACAATCTCCTGTAAGCTTCAGAACTAAATCTACACCAAGGAGAGACCAAATGCCTAGGATGTCCGCAAGGCATTTCACGTACAAATGAACAAACATATATATATATATATATATATATATATATATAGAGAGAGAGAGAGAGAGAGAGAGAGAGAGAGGAGGAGGATAAACTTGGCTACATTCGAATGTAACTAAACCTAGATCCGGTCACCTTCCCCACCCTTAAATCCACACAATTCACGGATCCCAAAAATGAAAAAAAGGTAAAAAAGATGGGGTGGCTCCGACATCTGTGTAGATTTAAGGATAACCAGATCCTAAACTTTTCTACATTCGAATGGATTTGACTATATTTGAATATAACCAAATCTGTCTCATATATATATATATATAAACTTCATGCAAAATGTCCAATTAAAACTTCATCTAGAATATATAATCTCGTATGGTATGCCTTCAGGCTTGCTATCCAAGTAAGTGTCTTCAAATCACATGCTTCACCCAGAATATTTCATTTTGGCGGGTATGCTTTCAGACATGTTTTGCATAAAGACATTTTTGTTCAAAAAATGTGATTTTAGGGGGAAAAAAATGAGCTGAATTGCAAATGAAGAGGTGAAGAAACCCATACTGAAATGGACCCAAACCAAATTGAAGTTTCATTGCCCTTTCATTGTCAATTCTAGTCTTCAAGTATCTTGGTGGTAGCCAATGCAATGACAGTTGATTAAGAAGATTGTGACATAGGGAGACACTGGTCAATCAATAAACATGAGTCAAGCTTTTACATTTTACCCCTTATTGTTTCATTGTAGTATGGGTCAAAATTCTGAGCAATTAAAAGGATCAAAGTAAATAAGTTGATTGTAACAAAAATAAGAATGTTCAGATGGATGTGTAGTAAAATAGAAAGATTAGACCGGAAAATGACTTTACTCTGAGCTATAGGAGTTCCACAAAATAAAGACAAAGGGATTGAGAATTGATTAGAGATGCTATAAATATTTACGGCAAAGATTTGAAGAAGCTCTGGTAAGAAGAGGCATTTTATCTATTAGAAAAGGGGAGAGAGCTAAAACATAACATGGATGGAAGTTACCAGGAAGGATATGGAGAAGTTAAAAACACAGAGGTGGCCTTAATTAGAAATGCTCAATGAATGAGGTACAATAAAGCCAAACCTGACTGGTAAAGACAAAGTAAGAAGGGGCATTTTATCTTCCACTTGCTATGAATTTGCTCAAAGTTTCTCCTTAACTTCATAATATGAACTAGTTTTTTTTTGGCATGTTTCTGATAAATTCAATCATCTAGTCCACACAAAAACAATCAACTTGGGTTTCCAATAAATTCAATCATCTAGTCCACACAAAAACTATAAACTTTATCTTGCCAAAACATATAGCTGAATTTAATAGAAATTGCCACACAAAAGGGATCATGAGGACAAATTCTCCACTACAAAAGGATGGGATAAATAGAAGAATTAAGGTAGATCTAATGTGTGGACTTTGGATTTTCTGGGGAGAAAAAGGAATCCAGTCCCAGCAATGATGAAGGGCATATACTATATAAGTCAAATTCTCCTAATGGATTTACATTTCAGAATCAACACAGATAACTATAGAATTAAGCCTAATGCTAGGGATCATTATGCTTCGCAGAAAGCTAAAGAAAAGGAAAACAAATGAAAAACCAAATGTCTTTAGGTCTGATCTCTTTTATTATCAAGTTTCTAATTTGATATCTTGTAGATCCAAATATGTAATACCAGATTAGAAAGATAAAGGAAGTGCTTTGACTATTGAAAGAAGAAAAACCTCAGGAGCCATCCATCTGTATGTTCCAGTTTCAGCTGTCATATCACCCCCTTGATTCTGAAACCGAGCAACACCAAAGTCTGCCACTTTCACAACCTAGATAGAGAAGACGAACAAAATATACCATTTATTAGTTGAAAATGCATGGTGACGTAATTGAAAGAATGTGTTATCATTAGCTCTACCAGTGTATTCACGTATATAATTTTAAAGGTTGAAATATTATCCTCTCAACTCCTATATGCTTTGACAATTTTTGAAGATTTTTGAAAGGCATTTCCTTTTTTGCATGTGGGTGAGTGGGTCAGTGGAGATGTGGGGTGGTTCTGACATATCTAATTGTACATAAAGTGACACATGATTTTTATTCCTCAAAGTGAATACAGTTTCCTTGTGTTTAATTTTATTCCACATCTGAAAAGGATAATTATGGTTAGATGTTCTATTCCCTACCAAGAGAAGAAATAGGTGTTAGTCTCCAATATGAAGGTTTAAGGTGACCTCCAACTCTTGGGGATTACCCACATTACTCCAAACTTGCCCATGAGATATGTACCATATACCAACCAGCATTTGCAACAACTTTCTGGATTTTTAAGAGAATAAAGAGAACCAAAAAGTCGATAAACTAAATTCTCAACAGAGGGCTTGAAAAGGCATAGAGAGGACACAGTCTAAGTTAACAATTAAATTCCTGTTTTCTCTCATGAAGATCTTTATAGAAAACAAAGCTAAAGCCTTGATAAGCTTCAAGAATGATGAATTCAAGAAAATGAATTGAAGCACTTTATTTATAAATTTGTGGCACAAGCTACAAGCTCGTAGATAGTAAAAGGTTTAAGATTAGGAAGCTAACAACCTTCAATAATTTGCTTCCATAATGTAACTTCTAAAATTGGACTGAAATTGTCATTTAAATGAAAGAATTAAAACAGAATGAGCGAAGATTGGCACTGTTAAAACACAGGTTTCAGGACAGTAATGAAGGACACAACAATGTCACATAAAAGGAGACTGAGACTAATGGAGATAAACTAAGAGATGAAGATGGACAAATAAAATATAGCTCTCATTCCCCATACTAAGTCACATACTAAGTCACCAGAACCGTTGTCTCTCACTAAAACAATGAAGAAAAGGTTAAAAAGATTTAGCCAGTACAAATATAAAGTCCATGTGATAAAAGGTCAACACTTGAATTATGCAAATATCTTAAAAAAATTCATGGTTGTTAACTCAAAAAAAGGTACTTTTTTTAAACTCAAGAGAATACCGCTTAATTTCACAACAGTTAAACTTTGTACCCAAAAGACAATTTCTCTAAGCCTTCGCAATTCAAATTAGTTTGCTTTGTGAATTAAGTATTACCATAAAGGAACACCAGTTATTCAACAATATTTTAAAAAATTCAAATATTATTATATCATCATCCGTAAATCAGACATTCTGGAAATCTCTAATCGCAAGTTCTATTCAGATAATTTATATTGTTAAAATATTTCTTTTTCATCTAAATTTAACACATTGATGTACAACTAAAATCTAGCATCAAGTCATTAGACTCAATAAGAGACAAAGAACATGGTTAACAGGCAATTTGATTTCAGGCAGATGGGTTTTTTTTTTTTTTTTTCAAAGCATACCTGTTATACAAATATTGGGTTCAGAATTTTTAGAACAAAGATAATGATATGAAGTAATAAACAAATGATATAACTAAGTACACAGTCTTGTTGCTTGGCAAAAAAACTAGAACTTAGATTTAACTTTATTTGTTGTATTAGACATGGTTCCTATTTTGAAACTCAGCCTGAAAAAATTAGGAAGCTATTCATCATCAATGGCAAAAAATATATTAAAGGCTAGCACATCAATTTGGAGTTGGCTACATAAATCCTCACGCACAAGTTGCCATCATCCAAGGCCACAACCTTTGGACAAGAATATTCTTCAGATTGTTTCATTCAGCCCCAATAATCTTTAAATCAGCATTAGCAGTAAATGTTACCTCTCTATCTGCTTGTTTCATAGACTAATATGAACAGGCATAAGATGGCCACATGCTTCATGTTCTAGGAGGTTTCATGCTCAAATTTTTCTTCAAAATTTCTTCTGCTTCTGTTCTTGTATTATGTTTCATATCCAGGTTGCTGTTACAGATGCTCCATAAAAGAAAAATGGTCATTTCTAATGAAATCTAAAATTACTTTACCAACTGCTCTGTTGAAGCAACAAATGCTGACATATGATGGTTGCAATATATCCAGATTATGTATAAATTGCATAGCTGTTTTTACAAACACATCATTAGTTGTGCAAGCAACTTATTGTCAAGACATGACCCACAGATTCTCCACAAGTCTCATTCAATAACTACAGAAATGGCATGCATTTGGAGAAATCTTGAATCACTATAATGTTACGGGGACGAAGATTATGCATTCTAGCATTTCAATCACTCTCAAGTTCATAGGGCAACATACATGATTATTATCCATCAGTAGGTTAGCTGTCTTCAAATCCCTATGAACAATGTTATTTCGGTGCAAATAGTCCATTCCTCTGCAAATATCAAGTGCAAACTTCAGCAGCACAGGGAGCTCCAGGATGTTGTGATGCTTATGCAGAAAGTCATAGAGGTTTCCTCCAGGCATGTACTCTGTAAGATAAAGAATTTCAGTACAACAAACCAGCTATAACAATTACTTGATGATAATCAATAGTAAGAAAGAATAATACACAGCATTACTACTATCAACAAGAAAAGCCATAAGAATTAAAATGGATTATGAAAATACAAACATTTCTAAACAAGAACTTTCCCATGAATTAACTGGCAAAAATATAGATTTGTGATGCACATAATATAATTTCTAAAAGAAACAGCCTTGTATCATAACTAGGAATTGCTTTCAAAAGAAAATCTTCTATTAGGAAATTAAATATTTTTCTAGATGTTAAAAAGAGAGGTTTGATGTGAAGGTGAAAAGAGTATTATATCACTCATATTTTTCCTCCTTATTTATTCCCTCTTGTCAAAAGATTCACTTCTTTGGGATACCTCCAGAAAAGTAATATTCTTGGATTACAAAATACTTTTTGACTTTTGAGGTTTACGTGCCTAAGGTAAGCATGACACTACAATATGATATTTGTAATTCACAAATCACTCAGTAATCAATACACCATAATAGAACATAGAAAACTGAAGTCAAATACACCATAATAGAACATAGAAAACTGAAGTCAAACTACATGATGATTATAAATCTAGTGTTACATTTATCCCAAAGTAGGTCAGACTTCATCGAGAAGAGGGCACAAAACATATAAGCTAAGGGAATCTTACACATTCAAAACATCAATTCAACATCTTATATCTGTTGCAGCTCAATATAATAGATCAAAAATGGTAACATCATCATTCCAACAGAAAACTAGGAATTTGTAATGGCAACGATACAGGTGTTATTTCAGTCACATGCGCCATCTAGGCACGTTACATAAACACAAACCGAATGGTGAGTGTCATATACAGAGGCTTACAACCTTGAACTTACGCACAAAGAGAAGTCATATCCTACTCTCAGTGAAACTCAAACAATGACTCTAGTTAAAATGGTTATAGATGTGAACCTAGAGGATCTGACATTCACAAATTAAAAGACACTTCAAAAACTGAAAAACCCTAAGCATATCAGTGCACATAACTGAGTCAAATGTGTCCCAAAAGACACACATCTATGCTGAAAAATAATAAAAAATATCAAACAATGATAATATAATAACCACCAACAGACAAAATTCATGGCAGATCTTAGGTAATAACAAGCTCATGTGGACCATGATGATACCTAAGGATACAGCATCCTTAATAGCTAATAACAAACTAATCCGATTGAATCTAGAGGTGTTGAGATGTGCTGTCCTAATTTCATTTATATTTGGCCTTCCACCATGAAATGCTAATCGATGCCAATATAAGATTACCTGTTACTATGTAGAACTGTGGAGGTTTCATATAGGCACCAATAAAGCGAACAACATTTCTATGTTGCACTTCCCTGAAAGGAAACAGAAAAATTTGAAAATGAAAAGCGAGAGAGAGAGAGAGAGAGAGAGAGAGAGAGAGAGAGAGAGAGAAACTGGCTCTCATAAGCACATGCACAACACTAGAAAAATAAAAAAGAAACATGGGTGATTTTTAAATGAAGAAAATGTAGAAAGAACAGGGATTATATTATCGCAATTGTCACCCTAGAAAGCACATATAAACTGCTCTAGCTAGCAACCAGGACACTACAAGATCTGACAAATTTTCCAATGAGACGATGTAATAAATTAATAATTCACCTTAAAATCATTACTTCTTGAGCAAATTCTAACCCCACAGTTTCATTTAGATGCTCAGACCTTAGAATTTTAATAGCAACATCCTCACCCAGGTAACTTCCACGATACCTGTACATAAACTTAGATTGAGGCCATTAGCTGAATTTATACTTGTAAAATTCAAAATAATATGTAATGAGAAGAATGAAAGGTTTCGCTTAAAAATTGACTCACAAATCCCCACAAGATCCACTGGCAATCTTCTCTTCCATCTTTAATAATCTTTTGTCAATTTCGCACTCACCAGCTTTTGGCTGCACAGCTAATATCTTCTCTGCAGCTGAGGAATGAGATGAGCCAGACCATGATCCCTACATTCTCCAAAACGCCAATGCAGAATGTATCACTATCAATTAGTAACAGACTCAGCAACCAAGCAAACCAGGTAAAGATAAAACTTGAAAAGGCTACTAAAAGACTTTTAAGTGCAACCCTACGTATAAAAGCCCAAAAGGCAACCAGGAGATGTTGTAAGAGTTCACTGTAATAAATAATGTTACATATCTTTCTCTACATATATAGTCTTTAAGAGAAATTCCAAAAAAAAAAAAAAAGAAACAAAGCACAAAAAGATGATTCCATAAATTTACAAACTTGCACATTCCAATGATACAGACTCTTTTTTAATGTTAGGTCTGGTACGGATATGGATGCTGATTTGATGGCTAAACTAATCTAAGCAAATCAAGACTTCTCTTTTTCTTTTAAATGGGCCTAGGCCAACTGAAGGATTCAAGATTTTCTTGGCTCAGCTCAAGGTTGACAATTGTGCAGTCCTAGCTCAGCTCATTGAAAACATTATGAATGTGTCTTAACCATAATAGCAAAGTCAGGATGGATGATAATTGGTCCAGTAAATTTTTGTTAAACAAGAATAATCATAAATAAAGTACTCATCACAAATAAACAGCAAAAAGAAGAAAGAAAGAGCAAGATCAAAATGTAGTACTGAACAAAGTTGAATGAGCAGGTTTTATCTTGGCGCGTGCAATCCTTACATTTCATAAGGTGAAGAAGGGTACGAAAGCCAAAATGATCCAGGTTATGAAGTCCCACATGATACAGATTATGAAAAGAATAAACACAATGGTAGGCATATTATGCCAAAAAGGTTTCATCAAGTTATCTGATTTAAATTTACATATGCTGAATAGTAGTGAAATATTAGTCTAAGTCATTATTTCAATATTAAGCTATAGAATTGCAAGGTACCAAAATTATGATGTGTTCTACATTATTAACACAAGATTACAGCATCACTGAAATTCTGAAAATTAACCTATATAATCTACATTGTACCAAAAACCATATGAAACACAAGATCGACCACATCTAAACCACAGTGTGCGGACCTCTAAAGCAATTGAATTGATATGTCGCTAATTATGCAGAGCAGGAAAACATTAGTAGATATGGTGTACTGTCTTGCACAAAATACTTATTGACCGCAGAGATAAATCTAGGAAATGACCATCATAGAGCATGATCAACCCTAACTAAGAAAGAAAAGTTTTATCCGAGGAGTTCCTTTTCTATATATCAATAACAAAGAAAACAAGCAAGGTCATTTATGGTCAATGTAAAATTGACCCACATATTGAATGTCTTTCCTAAGCTATTCTCAAACATTTATGGTGTGTTTGGTTTTTTAGAACAATCTTGTTTTCCATTTTTATTTTCATAGAAAATGGAAAACACTTGTGAAAACATGTCTGGTGAATGAAAATGAAAACAGTTTTTTAGAAAACACAACTCCAAAATGATAAAAAACTGAAAAAATGTTTTTAATTATTTTCCATCCAAAAAAAAGAAGTAAAAAAAAAAAACAAAGTTTCTATTTGGTATCACTTTTATTTCTTATTTTTTATTTTTTAAAAATAGAAACACGAAATCCATTGTAAAAACATAAATTTGGTTACATTATTTTTACTTTTTTATTTTTAAAGGTAACTTTTTTTTTTTGGAGCCTAAGACAACTTTTTGAAAAAGTAATAATATATATTACTAATATATAATATTATTAATAATATTATATTATAATATGTTATTTATATATAGTAATATAATATTATAATATTGTAATATTATTATATTATTGTATAGTATATTATATCATAATATTATAATATAATGCTACACATTATAATATATTATTATAATATTATATATTATATTATTATATCATAGAAGTTGACTGTATTTCCTTTATTTTTTTTACTTACTCTTTTAAAAAATATTATTTATGATGAAAATAAGAAAAAGAAAATAATTTTTGCTTTCACTTGCCAAACATATTTTCTAGATATCAAAAAATAGAAAATAAAAAATATTTTTAGAAATTAAAAATGAAAAATGTTCTCGAAGGCTAAACATAGTGTTGGAGTGTTGGTGTTTGAGAACAATCATGTTTTCTATTTTTCATTTTTATTTTCATAGAAAACAGAAAATACTTGTAAAAACATATTTGGTGATTGAAAATTAAAACAGTTTTTGGAAAAACACAGCTCCAAATTAGCAAAAAACTGAAAATAATTTCAAAATATTTCTATTATTTTTCATCAAAACAAAGAAGAGAATAGTAAACAAGGAAGTGAACGATATTCCCTTTAAATTTTTTCGTTTATCCTCTTAAAAGGCATCATTTATAATAAAAATAAAAAAATAAAAAATAATTTTTGTTCTCATGTGCCAAATGCATTTTCTAGAGATCAAAAAGCAGAAAATGAAAACGGAAAACATTTTTGAAAACCAAACACAACCTCAATTCTTGCTATCATTTGAAATTTGAAGGATAATTTAAATAAGCCCGGCCCATTATTAGAAAGACAAGCATGCCACCCAAAAAAAAATGGATCCTAAGTCTGGCATTTATCCTCATATAGATCGACAAAGGCAATTTTTTTCCCAACTAAAAGCATAGGATGTTCAAGCATTCATTGCAGACTCAAAAAAGATACACATCAAGAGCATTGGAAGGAAGACATGGCATAACTCCAAAGAAGCTACAAGTCTGTTCTTCTCCCTAGCCTAGTCAAACTAAAAAAAACTGTGGTAATCTCACAAATACATAAACAAAGAGACTGATCTATATTTTATGAAAGTACAAGTGATGGAATTAACCATGTAACAGCAGAAAGAAATATGAAGGTCTGTGAGTCCAATCAATTGAAGAGAGTAGGTACCTCATTTCTCGCAATTGCTGCCTCAATCTCCTTTTGCAAACCATCTGTATCCTGATCACACCATTGCAAAGTCAGCAACTTTTGTGCTTGACAAAGATCCCTGTCATAAAAGAGAATAGAATCACAATGCCCCTTAATTATCTAGAAGGGCCCACATGGTAATGTTCCTACACAGCAGAAATTGTATCATTTGGTCCATTAGACAAGAAAAGATAAATAAAGAAACATGCATGGGAATTCCATGAACGAAAAAACATATTCCTAACATGACAGCAGAGACCATAATCCAGAAATAAAACATGGAGCCAACCCTCTCTTTTTTTAAGACAGGCCAAAAACATAAGCCAATGCCCAGCAGATTTGAACCCAAGCCATTCACTTAGACAGCAATATTTTCTACCACCCAAATCACTTAGTCAAACAATGATGTTTCACTAGACTGGAGGCTGGGGTTTTTCTTAACAAGAGACCTCCAATTTAGTGACACATCATAGTTTAGATCCTAATAAATACGTTTTAACCTTATAATTTTATGATAAATTTAATTTTATTATTTTGATGAGCCATGTATCACATCAGTATAGGTCGATGTGAAGTTCAATATTACTATAATCCTATTTAAATCTAGAAACCTTATAAGTTTGACAAAATGTTGATCAAAACCTTACAAATTATATTTTAAAATAATTTTTACTGGTATTTTATTTTCTCATTATTTATAAGTTAAATTAATTTTTTAAGATTATTATCCGAAGTGAAAGTATCATAACTTGATATTTACTAAACCATTATTTTCTGAAATTTTCTAAATTTGTTCTTGAGAGGGAGAGTTGATTTTTTATTCTCAAAAAATTTGATTTTTCTATTTTTTTAATTCAAATAAGAGTATTTCCTTATTTCCATGAAAAATCTTAAGTAAATAGAAAAAAAAAAAGAAAAGAGGAGAAGAGGATGATTTTGAATGGAAATAAGAGAAAACAGAGAGGTTAAGAGCTTACGAAAGGCTCTCAGCTTTGTATACCACATAAAAAAAAATGAAAAAAATTGAAAAACTATGATAAAAATAAAAAAAAGAGTAAAAAATGGCGAACCAGCCCAAACTATCAATATGCTATCTATTTGGTTCAATTCAATACTGAACCAATCCGATACCAGTTCACAGCCTAGCCTAATAAGCCAAAAGAACAAAACTTATGTAATGTCAAAAGATATAGTTCTCATGCAGAAGCACAAAGTGTAAGGTAACAATAGATTATGTCGAGCATGTCAACATTAAGAAGAAAGCCTACCTCCTCATGCCACCCATCTACAACAAATGCATCCAGAGAATAGCCATCTGTTGTTGAAAAAACATGAGCTTCACGGATGTTCAGTCCAATATCAGAAAGCAAAGCAGACAGCTAGTCAAACAAATTACAATTAGTAAGTATATGTGTGTCATTAATTGACACATAAGAAAAAAGGGGAAAAAAAAACGTCATAAAGGAATATAGGTGCATCAATACTGAAGGCATAGTAACCACCATTGCTAAACAAGCTAGATAAGGAATACTAGTTAAAAATATCTTTTTCAAGAAAGTTTCAGAATCTATTTCATGTGCAACTTTAATCTGAGTACAGTAATGACATTGAACTCGAGCTAAGAAAGATACTTAAACCTGTAATAAATCAAGAGTCTAGTAGTCTACACAAATGAAAGCATATACGGGTACTCCGCGTGCAAGAAAACAAAATATTCAGTATTCCAGAATGTACAGGATATATATCAACCAACGATGATTATGCGTGCTGATCATAATGGTAGGCACAAGTTAGGAGTCAAGTGACTGATTTAAAACATTAACATCACATCCAATTGTAGGCATAAGTTAGGCAGTCAAGTGACTATTTTAAAACATTAACATCACATGGATTTGATGTCAATGCAATTCAACACCAAAGAGAATCAGAGCATAAGTAGACAAATCTTTCATTTCAATTTCCAATATAAGTTTGTAAAAGAAAAAAAAGTATGCTTTCAGATTTGATAAAAAATATTAGACATGAACTGTGAATGAGAAAGCATGAAGCACATCAAGTAAATAGGTCATATAAAGCAGATAACTGATTTCCTGTACCCAAATCTTTGTTTGGAAAGAGTACATTTTGCTATCTGAATATAGTACAAACCACAAATTGGAAAGGATGAAACATAAAATATTTAGCCAAATGAAAAATAAAACATCCAGCCAATTATGCATAAAAGCATATAAATACTATTCTTCTACCTACCTGGCTAAGGAGCTTCGGTTTATCAATGGTAGAAAAAGTTATTTCATGAATTGGGACATATGTAGCATCATGCCTGCACATTATCAAAATCCAAAGAACTTATTTTTTTACCATTTCAAATGCTCTATAAAGTACTTCAAGCATGCTTAAAGCAGTGTGGATTATGTATTTTTTGGGGTTGCAAGGCCAAAATAACTCAACTAACAAGAATTTAACAAGCAGGCAACTCCATGACAACAATTCCAAGGCAAATATTGGCAATCAAACAATATGTTACAATGGATCATTTCAAGCAATAAAATTATCCATCCCAGACAATCAAAATTTCACATAATGAGAGAATGATGTCAAAACAAAATTTCATCTAGTGAGATAATGGTACCATAACAAAAAAACACAAACATACTGAATGATAAGTGACTAGATTTACTGCAGATTTTCATGCTTCTTTAGTGTTAGATCACTGTAACTCAAGAACTGGCAAAGTTTCCATCAGAGCTAACTTTATGGAAATTCCTTAAACATCCTTCTTAGCACAAGAGACATACCAGTAAAAATATAGCTTTCGAAATCCCTTTCCATGGCTTCAAACAAATTGCATTCTGATACATGAGCACTTTATTATTATGTCAACAAATTGCAATTAAGTTCCATATGCATAACTCACTCACTTAAAGATTTAAGGGTTGCAATTCCTACCATTCTCAGGTTCTAATACCTAGGAGAAGGGCACAAGCTGTCAAAACATAAGATCTCAGATTACTTTTGTAGCATGGAAGTTAAATAAACTGATCTCCTATCATTTATGACTACCACTCACACAAAAAGAAACTATTCTAACAGAATTTCTTGGGATTCCTATAATAGTGCAAGGTCAAATACTATAGTTTTGTCTTTCTATTTTATCCATCTCCCAGTTACTAAGTTTACATGCCACTCACCTCCTACAAAGCTTTTGTACTACAAAAACAATAACAGAACACCATTTTCCTTGGATGAAGAATATTGCATGTTATATATGCATACAGCTAAGGATCAAGAGAAATACATATCACAATATTTATATGGCATGAATCTTGAGCTAAATCCTCTCATATTATATAATTCTTGTTCTCACAAGGTATGGCAAAATATTGTTTTCCTTGAAATTAAAAAAAAAAAAAAAATCATTGGCAGCTGATATATGGTAAGACTCATCTCCAGACAACTTTAAGGGCAAGTATTACTTGAAAACCATAAACATAAAACCCAAACTGCAGATTAAACATCATATAGTTACAAAAATTGATCATATATAAGGCACAGCAAATTTACCTTATGTGATCTCTAATGGTGGCAACTTTGAAGAGAAGTTAGTTCCATTGTTTTGTGATCATTAAATATTGGAAAGCTTTTGGTTTTAAAATAGTAATGGAAAATGGCGACAAAACAATAGCAAATTCACAGTTATCAAATATAAAATAAAATAAAATTCACATTAGATGCAACTTCAAATTAAGAATCAAGGTTTTAAGTCCTGTTTTTTTTTTTTTTTCCTGTGGAACGGAACGCACCACTATCCCACCCAATTCCATTACTTGAGATGGAGGATGTCCTAGGATGCGTCAGTCAGGATGCTGAAACAATGGCAATGCAGTCTCATCCTGACACTTAGGAAAGTAGGATTTAAAACTCATCCCGTGAAGCATCTCGCTAGGATTTAAAACTCATGTGAAGAATATCACAACCTTGCAATTTATACATATCATGTATCATGATCTATAAGAAACATTATAATGCTTGAGAACAAAGACTGGATATTTGGTCAGGCATACATAAATACCTTGTAGAAAGAGAATCTGCAACATTTGTTCCATCTTCAATGTCCTCAGTGGTCTTTCTCACGTCCGAATTTAGGTCCTCAAGCTTTGAGCAAGGTTCAAAGTCAATCCCACAATCCCTATTTTTACTCAAATAAGTACTAAATAAATAATCAAGAAGAAAGTATTTCAATGCATAGGAAGGTCTAGATGAATAAAAAGCTTTGACAAGAAGGTACAAATTTGTCTAAGAATTATCACTGTTTGCACAACTACATGTTCTACGGTCACTCTAATGGGATCAAGAAGGGGTGACAACAGAAAATGTAGTTTAATACCGTCCAAGGTGGGGAACCTGAAATTGGATGTCATTCTCCTTCATTTTTTGGTACTATCATATCCTCTTTAAGTAGAAATAGATGTTATGTTTTGATGCAGAACTTTTCCCATACACTCAAGTGTGTGAACATGCACCAACAGTTTGATTTTCAAATCTTACAACACACAAAGCTCAAATTCGAAAGATGGCAAGTTTTTCCAGACCAATACATCCTACTATTATTAGGGGAAAATGGATTGAATTAACTCAATCCAGCTCCAAAATTAAGATAGAGATGACCCAGTTCAATATGAAATATACTTGGAATCATGCTCAGGATCCAAAAGCATATGGATTGGCATATTTCATATGAATTGTTGAATTGTGTTTGTGTTATTGTTGGCCTAATTTGACACGAAAAAGCTAACAGACCACCAACACCTATGGCCATAGATCATTCTTGAATTCAATTTTTGTCCTATTTAAATCTTGATAAAGCCTAGATCACCCAAAACCTAATATAACCAAACCTACTTGCTAGTGTCACATAGACAAAGATACAAGAAGAATCAGATTTGAATGCATATCCAAGTGTCTGACTCAGCAAAAAGGAAAATATAAGATGCAGGGATATGTAGGATATATTATAAATTTAACTAAATTATTCGTACATATACCTTTTATCTTCTTTATTTAAAATCAAAAGTAAATATTAAGATGATATTATTTGTTACAGTCTTTTAATATACATGTTTCTCATTCAGATTTTCTAATTAACTTAAAAATATTAAAAAAAACCATTTTCCGATGTTATTTCAATATCTACATCATTGGCCAATCACTAAAAAGGAGAGAGAACAAAAAAAAAAAAGCGCTTCTAACACGAAATGGAGGGTCACACTCATTTTTGAAAGAGCTCCACTCTCCACCAACCTTTTAAAGTGGCACTCACAAGACTTCATAAATATCCAAATGTCTGATATATATATATCCAGCCCAAGTTTGTACTCAATACATGTTTCTGAAGCCAGACACAAGTGTCCAGATAACACAGCTGCTTGCAGCCCTATGTACCATACCAACAGGCTAAAATCTTATAACACAGCTGCTTGCAGCCCTATGTACCATACCAACAGGCTAAAATCTTTGCAGTCAAGATGTTAAAGTGCTATATCTCATCATGTTGACCATAGCCACTACTTCAACTTGAACTACCATTGCTCTTCTTCCCTGTTTCCTTGGTATAAATAGGGCTACTACAAGTCATTAATTGATTTCTGAAAAAGAAACAGAATGCCATGCAAACTAAATCTGCGATGCTGTCATGCGCATCATTATCCATGCACCTCACTTCCATCAATTTGCGTGGCTTCTCTTAGTATTGTTTTCACTTGAGCAACTCATCTAGTGCTAGAGTTTTTTTTTAATGATTTTTTTCATTAAATATCATCAAGGAATACATGATTGCAAAACTTAGGGCCCAATGCTATCAGTTAGCCGCAACTTCAATGTTCTATATATAGCCAGCATTATAATACCTTTTCATATAAACTCCATGATCTTCCAATGTATTTATTGTTTTCTGTTCTCGATATTCACTCAAATGGCAAGTTTTTGTGATACCTGTCACGTGACACACAAGAAGGGAAAAAAAATGTTCTGAAATATAGTCTTCTTTCCCTTTGCTAAGAACCATGACAGTTCAGCTTCTTCAAGAGACTTCAATTATGATAACAGATGGCTCATTAGTCAGCACACAAAATGGTTTCCAGAGGGCAAGGTAGCCAAGAAATGCAAACCAGACTGTATTATTAGTCCATACATGGACTAGAAGTACTTAAATAGACATTTTATCAATTACTCACAAAGTTGGGTATGCTTTTAAACGAAGGAGAAAAGAAAAGGGATATTTTGGGGGAACTTGTAATGTTTGAAATGATTTAAAAGCTGTCATGATGATATCATAGTGCGTTACATGCTAAATATGCTCTTCACACGATGACCTTCTCAAGGCAAAGTATTGATGAACCACAATATCAACTGTGGAAATCAGGATTCCATGCACTGGTATTGAACAATACTACTGCCTTTCTTAAAGAACAATTTTTGTTATCAAATTGGCAATAGAATTACACCACAGCTCCTTAAAATCCAGTCAAGGTTAGTTGAAGTGCACCTTCATGAAACGGACATAGAAAACGGGGCGCTTCTCAGGGTCCTCTGCATCTGCTAGAATCTTCTGATGTAACAGGACATCCTCTGCTCTATCGGTATTCACATCCACTAAATAACTGAGTAAAATACAAAAGAAATCAGGTTCTAGTTATAAACAATAGAAGGGACGCCTTTGTCATGCTTATGACTGAGGACAAAAGGGGAAACAAAAAAAAAAAAAAAAAAAAAACCACGCATTTCTGAGCATCAAGATTCATTCAAGAACAACAGGGCAGCTATCTACAGGAATACCAGCTCCGTTCACCAAGAAAAAAATAAATAAATCAATAAAGGAGTACCAGTTCCTAAAAAAGCAAGAAATTGTTACAAGATTGCAAACACGAAAGCAATGATGTAGCACTGCTCGGAATTTTACACTTTTCGAAAGATGAATCTTGCTTTCCCTCAAAAAGTTGTCTCCAAACCAGAATTTAAGTCATCCAACTAACCTAGTGACAAACACAGAACAAGATTCCACATCAAACTTTAAAGAAGAACAAAAACCAAGAAAGGAAAGTGATCAAGATACTTGCAAAGATAGAGGAAGAGAGGAATCAGTCATCCGATCTACACATGAAGTCCAAGAACAAGCAAAAACTGCTACGACCGAATAGAGATCTCAAGAATTCCACTTAAGGACAATGAAATCCATTCAAGAAGAAGAAGACGAAAACAAAAGGCATCCAGTTTCCATAGCAAATGCAAACTTAAAGAAGCTAATGCTTAAAAACCAGCACCAAATCCCCATCAAGAACTCTAGCAAACAAAGCCAAAAACTCATCAAGAACCCGGCCAGTTCGACATCACCTAGGGGGCAAGCGGCTGAAGTGGGCCTCGAGCTGGTCCTTGAAGTGGGGATTGGAGACGGCCTCCTCATTCCCGTTCTCCACCAGCCGCGTGAAGATTTCGTTCTTGATGTCGGATGCCGCGATCCCTCCGCCGCCGCCGAGGCCGAGGCTGAGCCACGTCGGCGGCGACGAACTCTCCCCGACCTCCTCGATCGCCTCATCTGGCCCTGCCTCCATCTCGGCCGCCCCGAGATCCGTCTCCCTCTCACGGCGCGCCCATCGGAGGTGAGACTAGAGCTAGCTAGGGTTCCGGCGAGGGGTTCTTCGAGGTGATATAGGAGCGGGCGGGTGGGGATTAAGAGGACTCGGCGGGGGTAGAATGGTCCTTTTGGGGCGCAAGGAGGGCGAAGGGGGCGAGCGAGAGGGGAGAGAACGGAATGTACCTCCTTGTGGAATGTTCGGAGAGAGAGAGAGGGAGGGAGGGAGAGAGAGAGAGAGAGGTGGGGAAAAAGGTTCGGGGGGTTAAATAAAGAGGATAAGGTTCGGATAAACGATGGGTTGGGCCATGGAGAGGGGGGGGGGGGGGGGGGTGGTGTTGGAGGGACAACGATAGCGGATCCGATCGTTATACCGGATAGCAGGACCGTTCTGCGAGAACCACCGAGTCCGGAAGCTGACACGTGGCCGGTTAAGCGGACTCCGCCTTCCATCGGCTGCAGTTTGTTTGGTTTGGACCGGTCCGCTTTGGTCTGAATTCCAAACCGATCGGACCGGTCTGATTTGGGGTAAGTTGGATGGTACAAGGAAGTCGTTGCGTCCGGCCGGCAAATATCTGATGACCCGAACGTGGTCCCCCAAATAAGTTTGCAGCCTGTTTCCTGACTGGCATCATGGACTGCAGAGGATTTAAAATAGCTAGGTTACGTCTAAAGCTGCGGGAAGCCAGCTTCAGCTTTGACCGGTTTGGGGTCAAGAATTTGAAGCAGGATCCCTGAGCTCGTACTCCATGGATAAAGCTGAGGTCCAGGTTATCCATGCCGGAGAATGGCGCATGTGATATGCGTGGTCTGAAAAATTTTGCACGAGATGCACTTCACCAACAGACAATGCCAGACAACCAATACTTTTCCTTTTCCCCAAGCATATCTTGAGCAAAGTAAATCATTTTTAAAAAACCTCTTGATAATATATATGTATGTCTTTGGTATTGAACATGCTTTGAAAGTATTTCTTTTTCTCCTCAACATGGATCCTTTATACGGTAGTGTTATACATATCCGGATGATCATTGTGCAAACATGGATAAGTGTATTTATATTTGAGAGATAGCAAAGAGTTTAGTGCCTGTATAAATAAGCATGGATTATAAATAAACAATAAATATTTATGTTCAAAATGAAATATATGGTAACCATTCAAGTATGCATAACACTCTACAAAAGTAGAACTGTGATGCTTCAAACTCATCTGCTGGTCCAATTAATTTATTAGCGGATCGAAACCATGTAGCCCTAAAAACTTGAGTGGAAGTTAATTGATAGTAGATGAACATAACACTTTTTTTTTTTTTTATCTACTGAGATTATTTTAGGGTATTGCAATCTCCTTCCTTATAATGCGATGAGAAGGTATTATAATCTCTTTTCTTATAATGCGATGTTCTCGTCACACATCACAAGTTAGCCAAAATCTACATTCAGTTGGGATGGCGTAGTATGCGCTTTAAAAATTCAAGTAGAAGTTAATTGATAGCAGGTGAACAGTGAATGCCAGCTAGAATTCCTCATCATACGCCAGCCAGAATTTACACTTCGAACCGCGACCGCACCATTAGTGCGTTGTAAGGATGGCTCCACGCCATGGTGGAGCTCTACCACTGTTCTATGGGAAAGTCTCATGGTAGTCATTTCCTGAAACCCAATAACTTCTGCACACATTTAAATCGGCTTTAATACTATTTATAATGCTTCAAATCCATCTATTGGTTCAATTAACTGGTTAATGAATCGAAACCATATAACTCTAAAAACTCAAGTAAAAGTTAATTGATAACAGATGAATTTAAGGTATAAACAGACAATACTTTTCTTTCCTATCCGATTTGAAACTATTTTAAGGTATTACAGTATAGGATCCTTCATAATACAAATTTTATACCAAAGAATGCCATGTATATTTAGATGACGACCCTATGTCCCATCTTAAACACAGACGGCGGTTATGTCTTCTTTATAGTTCATATCTATTTGGCACCTAATGAATTTATTTATTTTTTTAATATATCATAATTATTATAGTCTAGAATAGAATATATGACGATCATGTAAATCACATGGCAGCAGAAAGCGAGTGCCGCAAAAGGAAGACCCATGCTTTTTTTGAAATTTCCTTTTAAGGGTGGTTGGGCGATCGTGGTCGAAACCACCGTCGAAAAGTTGGCATTGCAGGAAAAGTTTATGAAATATGCAAGGATGAAACCTTATTAGCTTAATTTGTTCTGAAACCAGTCGGAGTTAGATACACATCACTCTCGATGCATAATAACCTGGAATCTTAAGCATCCAATAAGATATATATCATCTTCATCTCTGCCGTCCAACCCCGTACGGCATAGCTCCAAGTGAATATTTATTGGCCACTCGGGAACCAATTAGTTATTGTTAGCCCAACCTTCTGGATGAAGTATACAGCATATAATTTAAAGAATAGGCACCACTCAACTGGTTTAGACACGTCAACTACTAGTGGAGAAAGGAATTTGGAGAAGATGTGGTCATGCCCATAGTTCCAAAATAGCCTTGATGGTGATTCTTTTTCTATTTTATATCCCAACCAACCTGCGGATCAGGATTGAAGCTGTGGGGTTGGAATCTTATTAAGAAAAAAAAGCACAAGGGGATGATTCCTTTGATATTATTCTCCAATGAAAATATTGCCTTTGTTCAAGGGGGCACTGATCCTGACCCTTTAGCCAGGCTCAAGCTAGTCCACATCAGCTTGATCAGTAATATAATCAAGTGATAGATATGCTATGCTTAATAATTGTCGTGGCACTAGCGAGGACGGTAAAATACCGACATTTTTGTCAAGAAAGATAGCATCGTTGTCAACTTCAAGTCGGAAGTTTTGCCATCCCTTAAATTTTATTTGGTGGTGAAAGAGAGGGTGTACCCTGATTTAGATGGAATATTAGGTTAGCTACTGACTTGTACATGTTGACAATATGGACGGCCATAGTATTTTTTTATACAGTAGAATGTCGTATTCCTTAAAATTATATATATATAAAAAAAAAAATGTTCAAGGGCTTAATTGTTTTGCTTATCTCACATCTAACGAAGGTCTAAATGATGAGCCATTTTGATGCTACAAAAGAATAGCAAGAGGGATGCGATGAAAGCTCGGTATTTTGTAGGGTTAATTCATGCTATCTAAAGTTGCAAAGATATTTGATAAAGGAAAGGTGAATTCCATGTCGAACAACTTATATTTTCAACAGAGTATGTGAACAAAAAAGATGATTTTTTATCCAATAAAGGGCTAACCTGTTAAATTAGATTGATGTTTATTGTCAATGAGAAAGATTTGATGTACAGTAATTTGGTCAAATTCCATTTCATAATGGCAAATTAAGAGGCCATGCATAGACTAGGAATGGGAGTGCTATGAAAAGTTAAAAATGAAGTTTCGGAGACAATCTCCACCAGTTCCTTGATGGTGGAGTCGGTACAACGTAAGGCATGGAGGAATTTTAGACTGCATCATAAGTAGAAGTCGTTGAGTAATAAATTACCTAACTTCTTCATAAGAAAAGAGTGTGCCTTGCAAGACAAGCATGTCACCATGGAAACTTCCCTTTAATTTACGAGCCCTTTCATGCCTCCTTATTTTGGAAGGATATATTTTGATGGAGATATTCGATATCAAGACTTGGGCACAAGTCAGAAAGAATCTGGAAAGAATCATAAAGAGGGTGAAGAAAAAGAAAAAGGCAGCAAGAAGTCAAGTTTTTGACTTGATCATTATATTAATAATTTTTCATTCATTAATTATTTTATATAAAACTAAATATTACATAATCTTTCATAATATTTCATTTTATATCTGAGTCAATTTAAATCTCATTAGTTTCAATCAAAATTTGTGGCAAATTACTCTTTCAAATACGTTATATATTTTTGCTCACCATCATGAGCTCCGCTTCCCCCCCCCCAACCTACAAATGGAGCAAAGCAATGCAACCATCTGATGTTCTGTTCTATCATAAAGAGAGACACTACAGCTTTATTTCTTCCACAAACCTCTGGGCTATGCCGCTAGTCGAAGTCAAGCGTCGCATCCAAGGTAATTTCCCTTTAAATTAACCAATCATGGATTGCTCCATGACGCGACAACCCAATTGAAGCCATATGGAAAGAGGGGATTTGGTGAGGAGATTCCTAATTTTCAAATCCCATATGCATACAAAATTATTACCATGCTTTTACTACTCCATTAAAAATAATGCATGGAGGAGGAAGTGCGGCGGAGTTGCTTGCAATATGATCGCTAGTTTACTATTATTTTTTTAAAGCGTCATTGAGTTGCTTGTATTTTTTTCCCACGCTTAAATAGGTGAAGTTGTTGTCTTCATATTTTGTATCGCTGAATGACGACACCATCCGCACTATAAGTTTGGAAGTAGCTGTCAATTGGAAAGGTAAGCTCGCGGGTCTCCTTCTCTTGTTAAGGGACCGGATCAGTAACGTAGGGGACCATGATTTTATTTGTAGCCATGCTCTTGCATGATTACGAATACAAGCGTATAAAAAAAATAAAAATAAAAATAAAAATATATTATATTTTATATATTTTTAGGTATAAATCAATCTTTATATAAGAGTAGAATTACTAATTAGAAAGATTTTAGAGATCCTGATAATCATACAGATATATAAAATATCTTTAAAATATTTTATCAAATTATATTAAATATCGTATATTTTACAATCTCATAAAATTATATCAAATATCCTGTATTTTATAATGTAATCAAATCATATCAAATATCATTTATTTTATAATCTAATAAAATCATATCAAATATCCTAAAATCTCATCAAATATTCTTTTAAGAATTTCATTAAATATTCTACGAATCTCATCAAATATTCTATTGAAAATATTCTTAACATCCCTCCTTACAGGACGATAAATTGAAAGCCATCTCGAGTTTGGAAAATCAAATCACCAAAACATCTTGAGGATGAGTCTTAGTGAAGATGTCTGTAAGCTAATCTATGGAGGAGACTGAGTAAAGATGTAGAATGTCATGAAGAAAATGTTAGCAATAAAATGACAATAAATATCAATATATTTGGTACGCTTATGAAAAATATCATTATGAGCAATTTGTATAGCATTTTGATTATCACAATATAGTAGGATAGTTGAGGATTGTGAAATGCCGATATCCTATAGTAACCCATGCAATAATAAGAGCTCAGCAGTAGTATTAGTTAGAGCATGATATTCTGCTTCCGTACTAGAGTGACTAGTAACTATTTGCTTTTTGCTTCGCTTAAAAAAGGTAAATATGAACATGCTTTCCCATTTGACAAGACATACAATCAAACTGTTTTTGTTCAACTAACCCTAATTGACGACTAACGATTGAAGATGAGAATTTGAAACATGATCTAATAAAAAATGCTAAAGGCTAAGAGGAATACTTGAATGAGTAAAAGCACGCTGTGAGAGAGAAGAACATAAAGTGAGGAAAGCTCAAACATGCATCTCACTTTACGGCCTATCCTAATAATTTGTCCTGTTTGTGAATCCTGCACAACACATCAGTACAAAAAAAATGTATATCAAAATCAGTATCACACAATTGTCCAATAAAGAAAATATTAAGAGAAAGTTTGGGAACTAAGTATGCATTAGGGATAGATAATTGAAAGTTAAAATAGATCCTACATGGCTAACTGGTATGTGTGAATCATCGGTAGTCAGAATTTTTGAAGTATGGAATGCCAAGGATTTGGTTGAAAAGTTAGAATAATCAAAAGTCATGTGATTATAGCATGTAGAATCAGCATACCAAAGAGAGTTACTTGGGGAGGCAGAAAATGTAGAAATAGAAGTAAAGGAATATGTACTAACTCAAGTAAGAGTCTGAGTGATAATTGCCTCAAGATCAACCTCTGAAAGGGAATGAGTTATTATAGGAGACTCAATGGAGAGTTCATCACTGAAAGTAACAGCAACTACACAATGCTGAGAAGGCCTACACTAATTGCGATGACTAGTTGGCCCTCTATTTTGGGATCATCGAAAAGCAAAATCACTTTTATAAATAGCACGATTCCTCTTAGATGAAAGAGAGGACGATCCTCAATTGTATGACTATTAGTACGACAGTACTGACAAAAATGTAACTGATGGATAAAAAAAGATTACGAGGTATGGAGGATGGAGTAGCCCAAACAAAATCAATGGATTGAAATTTTATTGTTTGCGTACAAGTCTTCTCAAAAAGTAGCTCAGCAATAGCTACATCCGAAGTAAGCAAAGACTACGATGTAAAAAAAATGCTTTAACAAATTCAAAATCATCATTGAGTGCCATAAAAAATTGGTTAAGATGTATACTGTCATGATAGGCAATAAATAACTCAGCATCATCTGAACATTTTCACTGTGGCTCAAACATAGCTAAAATATAGCTAGCTGATCCCAAATGCTAGACATGAGAATGAAAATTATTAATAGACTGATCTGGCTCTTATTTTAAATGATAGAGTTTGTTGAGAAGTTGATATTGATGAGCAAAATCCGTAGAAGAATAACGTTTGGCTAAAAAATCTTAGAATTTTTTAACCATATCAAATCATCCAAAAAGAATATTGATAGAGGTAACAAAGGTATTTATGATTTAAGTAATAATTTTGCAATTATTACTCTCCCAATCTTCAAGGCGAGCTTCATATGTTGCAGCAGTTTTAGTAGACTTCTTTTCTAATTTCTGTCTGTCGTTTGTGATATAACACCAGAGCTTACATCTTTTAAGAAAATTGCATATGGTTTAGGCCCAGTGATTATAATTAGAATCATTTAGAATACTCTAGATAGGCTAAATGGCATCTACTTAAGACATAACAATAGAATGTCAATAAATCGATCGAAATTGGTATGAATTGGCCTAAATTGGAAGCAAACTTAATAGAAGCTTTGAGGTTGGCAACTACACTTGACAAGGCTATTGAAAAAAAAAAAAAATTCAGGCCATAGGAGGTAGCTTTGATACCATAAAAGAAGTGGAAAAGAGAAAAAAAAAAAATGAAGATGAAATTGTACTGCATTTCATACATTTTCTAGACATAGGCTAACTCAAAGATAGATTTTAGGGATCTTAAAAATCATAGAGATATGCAAAATATTATGAAAATATTTCAACAAATCATATCAAATATCTTATATCCTAAGATCTCATTAAATCATATCAAATATCCTAAATCCTAATATCTCATCAAATTATATCAAATATTCTAAAAGCTTATCAAATATTCTTTTGAGAATCTTATCAAATATCATTATGATCTTATCAAATATTCTAGTAAAAATATTCTTGACTTATTTTGTCTGAAACAACATCAGTGCATTGATTATAATAGGTTGCTATGTTGCTATGTTATCATGCTGATCACAAATAAAACTGTAACTCAATGTTTGCTATTTTTTTTTAAATGGAGATATTCTGAATTTGAATTCTAGAAAAGTTTTCCCAACATACTTAATAGGAACAATTATTTTATTATATACAGATTAAATTTATTACTATTAGCATTGCAAACATATAGGATTAGGTTAGGCTTAATTGGAATTTGGCCTAATTTCATATTTGGAACATAATTTTGGATCCAAATTCAACTTATTTGTTAGGTCAAATCCATAAAAAGAATATTGGATCCAATGGATCACTCGGATTAATTCGAGGTACAATATGATCTGGATCGAACTCAAAATATTTCGGTTTGGGACAGAATTGAATAGGTCGTATTTGTTTTTAAATCAAATATCTAACTATTTTTTATAATTGAAATCTATAATTGATAATCAAACATAAATTCTTTAAAAAAATTAAATAGAATTAAAAAGAGTCAGCTTAAACTTAAATTTTCATTCAAAAACTTTTAATTCTATCTAAATAAATAATTATCTCTGAGTTTATAAATTATGATTTTTAAAATATTTATTAATATACTTTAAGACATTATAAATAAGAATCTATTAAAATAATAAAATATAAATATTTAAATATAGTTAAGTGAAAATAGATGAGAAGAGATGTAGTTGTTAAGAATAAAAGGAAGAATTAATTTAAATGAGAGTTCATTTAATGAATTGGTAAAGATGATTGAAGTGAATGAATATAAAATTTATATAATTGATGTTTATGAGTTAGATTAGATCAAGTTTGGATTAGGCCAGATTCATTTTTTATTAACCCAAATTAGACTCGAATGATATACAGGTTGAGTTGGGTTAAAAAATACAAGATCCAAATCTAATTTGAAATTTAGATTGAATTTAACTTTTAAACCTAATTCAACTCACGTACCTTTCAATATAAATAAAATCAGATCAAGGCCAGGTCAAATCGCAAGTCAAACCTATCCATTTGTAACTTTAATTATTATAATTATCATAAATATTCAATTATATGCATACACATATATACATAAAATTATAAAATTTATTGATTTTCAAAATATTATATGTACTTCTTATAAATTAGATATTTAAAAACTTATGGTGATATATATAGCTCTACCAAAAAAAATTTATTTTTGAAACACAACTCAAATATGTAGGCAAAGCTAAATGCAAGCCAACGAGCCAGCTTCTCTTCAAAGATTGTAGCATCTATGGTATGGTAACCAACAACTCCATATTAATTATCTTTTCTTGTTTTATATTTTTGTCAAAGTTTGGTCAATATTGTGTGCCTGTGTATATATATATATATATATATATATATATATATATATATATATATATAATATTTTGCGGGCTGAAACTGACTAATGGTATATATCTTTGAGTACAAGAAATCGCACTGTTTGTGACAAGGCCTTGTGAAGGCAGCGTCTCTCCTCCTTATTGGCCATTTGTTAACTTTGATAGCAGAGATGGGAGGATCAGCCATGCCCACTTGTGATAGCGCCAGGGAATCTCTGCGCGCACGCTCGCGTCACCCATTATTGGAACTTCGGATTCCAAAAATTTACTAATTAAAATGAATAAACAAGAAACCAGATCACGTTTTGTGACACTAACATTTGGGGATCAATCATTGTATTTTAATAAATTAGTAGCAATCACATGAAACATCTATTAATGTCTATCAAGCTGTCACAAAAAAAAAAAAAAAAAAAAAAACATAGATCTAGTAAAATTTAGAATACAACCATTGATTGTGTTTACTCTGCATATAAAATGAACATAAGGTCTGAAATTAAATTCTGCTCATGTCAAATAATATTTGGAAAGGATGTATAATTTAAAAATAATTTTATAGTCAAACTTATTTGTGACAGATATAACTATTTTAATAGTTAGCCATCATCCCTATTACCTATCTTGCTCCCTCCCCACTTAATATATATATATATATATATATATATATATATATATATATATTTAAAGTAGGTAAGCATCGATTAAAGTTGCATCATTTTCAAAATATTTCTCCCTCCCCCCTCCTCCTTAGAAAGAAAAAAAAAAAAAAAAATCAACTATCTTTTGCTAACATGTCAACAACTAAGGTTGAGAAGCAACACTCGGTAATTTTCAAACTTTTAAGTTTTTTAAAATTAAATTAAAAAGTTGATCATAGGTTATCATAATCAATCTTTTTGAACACATACATCCTAAATCAATTTCATTAGATTAACTACTTTCAAAGTTAGATATAAAGCCTCCTCATAAGAGATTATAGATGGTTTCTTGGATGAATGGCAACCTTGAATACTTTCATCCTTAGCTATGGTGTATTCAATTTGAGATCGCAACGTTACCTAACTTCTCGTGCAGGCATGCATTTCAATAAGTTATATAAGAGCCTTATCTTTTACTCAAAAAAGGAAATAAATTAGGAAGAGCAACAATTCAGCAAATAGGAGATTTAACATGAGATAGAAAAATGGATCAAAGCATAGGTAACTGTACTTGCTGACTATGATATATTCTATTAAGAAATATCTTGTTAAAAAAAGGTTCTTATGTCGACTAGTTAACGTAATATTCTAGATTATATCCATAAGGATAAAGAGATTCTCGTGATGAAAACACGATGTTGTTATACCGCTTTCATTCTAACCATGGAATGGCACTCTTTCAGTTTTTTCTTCTACTTTCTTTTTATTTGCTTCATTGTTTCTTTTACTTGCTTTTTTTTTTTTTTTTTGTGTGCCTAAGAAAATGATATCTAACCATTAACCATGACCACTTTTTACGACAATGTTTCAAGCTAAGGGCGATCCAAGTTAGTAAGGCCATGGTTTCAGTTTAAATGGACTAGCCGCTGCTTAACCCATGTACCATTAGAGCAAGCATAGTTTATAATGTCATAACTTCATAACTAAAGCCCAAGTTGGTTCGAGTAACATGGTAACATACAGTGGACAAGTTTAGCCTAGCATCAAGCAAATATCGCTTCACTACCATAAAATATTAATATCTAAAAATACACCAAGCCCGTAAAATTCTTTTAGCGTTATGATCATAACATGCACATGTACGACTTCATCCAAATAATTGCATGCACCTACTACAAGTATGACCACTAAGGGACATCAGTTTTTGCCCCCTCTGTATGATATATTATATATCATGGGGTCTAATGTCTTATGAAATCAATATTATATATCATGAAATCAATATATCTTGAACTTACCGTCCTGACTGAGATTTCGATACCTTGATTCTAAGATACAGCCAAGATGTTGGAAAATTTTGATGTTCTCTAAAATTTCTTATGTTGCAACCAACATAAAGTGAGATCATGGGTTATCTTGATCTCAACAACCACCTACTAAGATGACTGAGAGATCTCAAGTTTCAAAAACTTTTATTTAATTTAGGGGAAACTTTTGACGAGCTCAGCCGATGCTTAATTTGCCAGCAAGTTAGGATGGGCTTTCTTCTAATTTGGCCGAGACTTTTAGCTCAAGCCATCCTCATGGTCCTTTGGTCACACGAAGCAGGCCAGGCTTTCTTGGCAACAGCTACAAGCTCCCAAGTCCACCTGAGAGGCTCAATAAACTGGACCTTAAAGGGATCTTACATTGCCTCCTCTGTGCTTGGGTTGCCGATATTCACCAACCGAAGTAGATCGAGTTTGGAAAGAATTCGAAGTAAATAGAATAGCAGTCCCTTTGGTTGGCCTCCTCAACTTTGAGATAATGATGGTGTCAGAGTGAAGTTCCATAAGCTATCGTACTCCTGGAAACCTGGGTAATGATCTGAAACATGACATCTTTTTTTTATTACAATTGTTCTGTGTTGAATTTAAACTCGTTTTGGCCTTAATATCTTTTTCAAATTATGAACACTACGGGGGCCTTGAGTCACCAAGCTAAATTGATACAGTCCATTTTACTCCACCTTCACTCCAACCCGTCCTATTGGATTAATCTGCCAGGTTCAACAGTTTCTTTACGTATTCTAGGAGGGATTGTGCCTTTAAATTCTTTAGAAATGAACGTTAGCGTACGTATAAAATTTTGTGGTCCAAAATTCGAAATGGTCTGTAATAAGCCCAAGCTTAGCTTCTTCGACAGTAGATTGAACATTGCTGGTTTAGCTAAGTGACACTACAAGAAACCGAGCTGGCCTTGAATTCTCTGAGGTGTTGTGCTCCTCTGACCATTTAATAGTTTGACAGAAGTTTCATCCAACTGCATCTCTCTTTTTTGTTTTTGAGGTTGAAGGGATGATCCCCTCTTTTTTGCCCTCATTCCCACCTCACCACTTGAGTAACGTTCTATCCAGGTGCCTATCGCATGCCACGATGACATCAATTGGATGGCACATGAGCATCACAAAAGGCACGAGTGACAGTTCACCACCTTAACGCATGCTGATACATAAAAAAGGCCAACTTTAAAGAGAGAAAAAGAGAGGTCCAATGAGCATCGGTTCTTCTCCCATCCTCTTTAAAAAGGTGGCGTGGCTTGCGCTTCTTTTCTATGCTTGCAATTAACGTACCTGGAGAAAGTAAATTTTAGTCCTGAGTTGGATTTGATTCATAAAACAAGAGCTTAAACATCCCTGGCCGAACTCCAGATCGATGTCTACTTCTTGAAGTGATCTTCAGTGGTGCAGCATCAACAAATTATATATAGCTACTGAGCAAAAATCTTAGAAGATATATTACAAATCGAAAGATGAATTTGGGTCACCCCTAACAAACAGACTAAAATCAAGAACCTAACACTTCAATCAAAAGCCATGTCGAGGGCTGGAAACTGAGATATCCCTTCAGCCATCAAAACACCTTCATGTAGGGATCCAAATGGACACTCTGGTTAAAGGCCTTGACTTCCAGCACAAAGCCAACCTACCCTTCTCATGTTGCACCCCATACCCTCTGCTAAAGAGCCCCACCAAAAACTTAGCCTGAGAAACATTACAAGAACTCAATGGAATGGCCCTGAAACCCTCCAAGCCACTAAACCCACCTCCCCAACCCTTCGTCCAAAACTGCCCCACAGAGTCCACTATCCTAGGTCCCAGCATCTCCCTCTCAACCAGCCTCAGCCCCATCCTATAGCCACCAACAAAACTACTCTTCAACGAATCGAAGATGGCAGAGAAGTGATGCAGAGCCTCACAAAAGAACTCCACAAAGGACTTAAAAGGACTCTTGCCAAAGCTAAAGAGCTCTTCTTCCACCAAAACCACCAACTTTGGACTCAGCTTCCTCACACCACCGAGCAAGGAGATTAATGATTTAAATCTCCTGCTTGGCTTTTGTAGCTGATTGACCATGCAGTTCACTATAAGTGATCCCTGGCCGGCTTCGACCCGTTCCAAGTCGCCTTCCCTGTCGACACGCAGCCAATCGAACCGAAGAGGGAGGCCGATGGAGTCCGCAAACTCCACCAACCGCCGGCCAGTCCGGTGGACCGCCTCCACATTGCCGTCCTCCACGAGCGCAGTGATCCAAAGCGACGTGCCGCTCCTGCTGGCGAGGTCCACCATTAGTGGAGGCCATTGTATCCCCTCCATCACGTCGAAGTCCACGATGTGGACCTCCCGGTCGCCCTTCGTCGCCTCGAGGATGGCCTGGTTGGCCGTGAAGTGCGCGAACTTCACATATGGCGATAATTCCTGCAACATCTGGTACGCTGACATGCCGTCGGTCACCACGGAGTGGACCGGCGAGACGTCGTTTGCGCCGAGATCGCTAATCCTTGACCTGAGGCCCTGCGCAAAGTGGTAGGCCAGTTGATTAAACGGATCGGCGTCGTTCGCTTGGCTAAGAAGCAGGTGGTCGAGCCTAGCAATTGCTATGAAGGCCAGATGCCAGTTCTCAGTCGCAACAGCTTCGGCGCTGGTAAGGAGCAGATCGGTCAAGCTGTTCTCCTCCATTTGCTCCTCTTGGATTGCAGCAAAATTCTCTGGCTGGGACGAGCCATGGCACCCCACCTCATGGCCTGAAGGAAGGGACCCTTCCAGGCCCACGAAGGTGCCATGAACCAATGGCTCGTCAACACAGATCATCTCAGGGAAGCCAGTATTGAAGTTCTCCCCGTTGATGCACACTGTGGCATCCATGCGACCATTATGAGAAAAAACATCATTGATCAAAGGGAAGATGATGTCTTCATTGGCTTGCAGATAACATGGGCCAAGGCTTTGTTCATATTCTATTGGTATTGAGAGGAAGGGGGGACGGAGGCTGGTCTCCATTAATGGCTTATTTGTGGACCTATGAACGAGAACCACCCTGTGTCTGAGATTATATACTGTGACCAGCGTGGAATGGGAGAGAATGGTGGAGTCCTATTGGCCGGCAACTTTAGAAATGGGCCCTGCAAGCCACTGTTAGCTAAGGTGCCTGAGGGGCAGGGCAACCACGGGGGGACCAAAGACTTGGGACTTCAAGCATGATCAGGGATTCATTCCACGAAAGTTTTAAGTAAATTATTCCTCAGGGCCCAATAAAAGTTTTGGTTGTGGTGTGCTCACACTGATTGATTGATGAGGGGTACCAATGGTCTTAGGTGACGTGTGTGTACTTGGGTACATACGCTAGTTGGTGGTGGATTAGCTGCTCAGCTGGGTCACAGAATAGAGAAACCTTGCAAACGTGTAGGATTTGTGGTGGCGCAACTCAGAGTGGAACCACTCCATCAAGCCAAATTTTAGGTTTTGTTTTGATGATTTTGCTGTTCTGCACGTTGGGAAGAGCAGCTGTTGTAGAACTGGCGTATGCCTTAGGGTCATTGCTTACGTTAGCCCTCAAGCCATGCCCATGCGAGGACAAAGCAAACACTGAATATATAGGCCTAAATGAAGAAGAATGAATAAGTTGACATAATGTCACATAGAGACCCCTAAAAAAAATCTGAATTATAAAATATACCCCTTAAACTGTGATGTTAATATATGATGAAAATAAATCTCACCGAGCTGGAATATACTTAATGATCAACACATTTATATAACAGTTACCTTATGGTGACTATGATTCCAGTATGCAACTTTCAATGTCTCAATAAACATAACAAAAATAACATTAGCTGCATTAGAATAATAACTGCATCGTAAAAGATGACGAGTTTTGCATTAAAATAATAGATTCTCACAACGATATAGATGAAAAAAATATTTAAAGAGATATACTATAAAATATACTCAAATTATTTTACCATCAAGTGGTAATAAATTATACAGTTCATCAAGCTGAGCAGTCGTAACAGAAGGCACGAATTACAGAAATATCTATCACCTATCTCTTTCCGCCTGATAGATGTGGCTTTCATCTCTATCCAGTGCTGGAGTGAGCAAACTAAATTTTAGATAGACCTGACAAAGAGCAGCAATCCAATCAATTATTTTACTCAGCAAGAAAGAATAGAGGTGCTTACTGGGGATTAATGGTAGCCACATCAAAATATTGTAAATTTATAAAAATAAAATTTGCTAGGGTGCCATTCATAGAGGATCTTAATCTGTTTACAGTGAGAATAATGGCCTAATTCTACCCTCACAAGTGGGAAAGGAAGCAGGTATTGAGCCATGATGAATTATGCAAACAAGTTGGGATAGATGAGCACACTAAGTGGACAGCTTTTTCTGTCACCTAGTGGGAGGGTTCGAGAAGAAAGCCCTAAAAAATTACTGTGGACCAAAGGGATATTCTTTGTTTCGCAGCTCTTTTTGTTTTATTTTGAAACTTATTAGTTGTATTCTCCTAACAATGGTCCCATGGGCAACGTGGCTTGAATGGGTGGTTAGTCATGTGGAGATGGAGCATCAGCAGCATCAGCAACTAGTGGGCGGTAGACTTACAAAGTACTTGCACACCCACACATTTGGTTTTAACACCACAGTGATGGAAAATAACAACCACTACATCAACAATCTTCTCGAAAACAATTTAAGTAACAAATATTTCTACTACTCCAAAGCATGGCTGATGACAGCAACAGATATTTCTACCAGTCCAAAGTGTGACTAATGACAGCAACAATCCTCTAGAAAACAATGACAGTAACAAGATTCCTATTCCTCCAAAGTACATTTTCTGCTATTTTAAGACTCTTCCATGCAAATATTTTACTTTTTTTCATAGAGAAAATAACAAGAGATTTCTTAATTTACCATAAGTAATTCAGTTTAGCTACTGATGTCACAATAGTAGTTCTGCCAAGTAGAAGCATCATGATGGCAAGGATAATTTCATGTAATAGGAACTAAATGTCAAAATTGAGGTCAAAATCACACTCTTTTGATTGTTCCCCTTGCAAAATCACTGTCCATCGCATTGTGCACTCCGTCGGTGAATCTTAGCTGCAGAACAATGCAACTCTAGTGAAATGAACCACCACTAGAGACACCAAAGGAGCTGAAGCCGGCAAACAAGAGCCTTTAGAAGGAGGCACTGATCGATGTTTTTCACTAGTTAGTTTTCCATTTGCAGCAGGAGCTAACTTTCTTTCTTCTCATTCCCTCGTTCATATCCGAACACAGCAGCAACTCTTCCATCTGGGGACCATTAAGTGATCAGAAGACATGTCATTTCTAAATAAGACACGAGAGGAATTTGGGTCCAAAGACCTGGCACCAATGAACCATCAACAAGTGTTTCATAACACTGAACCTAACCCAATTTGATTAAAAAATGCAAATAAGATAGAATTTTTTGGTGGCTGGAGTGCTCCATTGTTGCTGTGCCCTCAAACTATTGTCGTGGATACCCTTCACCAGACAAGAAATGCAAAGAGACCACAAGGTGGTTGTGGTTGTGGTTGGTGGAAAGCTACAGGCAATGACTGTAGTATAAGACCCCCTCCCACAAGACAAGGTCTTTAGGCAGTTTGTCGCTCTCAGGGACGACCAGCTGTGGCTTGTAGGAACCTTTCTCAGCAGCCGAACCAGGGAGGTTGCTTTCAGTGCCACACCATCAAACGAATCCGGTCTCCTTAACTTTCAACTCCTGCTACTCTCAAGAGAAGTGAGCCGGTGCTTGATGTTAAATCGATGACCTCAGAGATTTCTTCTATGGTCAGAGAGGAGCAGAAGATGTTAGGCTCACGAACTCCTAGAAAGAGAAGTACAGAATACAAGTAGAAAATAAGGTAGGCACTAAAAGGTTGAGACAACATTGCCAAAACTTCTACATAACCTGGCCTAACCGTACAAACTGCAATTCTTGCCATAAGGCATTGCCAAGACTACAGATCAGCCTTTCTCCTTGGAACATCATCTATATTCTTTATACTTTCATCTGTAAGTTCTTTATTTTTAGCAGTGATCCCTGCTTCCACTCTGATCTAGATTCCCGAACTTGTTTACCTATCCATTATTGAAAGAACATGATGTTGATGGAGAACGATAGGTAGAGAATAATTTACTGCATACCGCCACCAGAGCTGCATGTCACAGGAAATTCAAATCCTCAAGGATTGGACCAGCTGATTTTAAATGCTGTTACTGCTGCCCCCGGCATGGTATGCAAAGTGCTTGCTTGCATAGTGACCCTATAATGAAATAGATAAGCACCATTAGAACATGATTAGTAAATCATTTGGCTGACTCAAATCATTCAGGTCATGTGATTAGATGCTATAATAAGAGGCCAAAAAATAAAGCAACCTGTATTCAGAACGCAACCTTTTTTCTGCCAAGCTATATTAAACACTAAGAGTGCAAGGGAGCACAGAGGAGTTGGTTGTAATGGGTTATCTAACCTATCAGCAATGAATATCTTAATAAGTTCCAAGCGGTGATATAATGCAGATTCCTTGTGTGCTGACCTGGTCTGTTAAACAAATCACTGGATCAGCATACTTCCATCCCACGCAATCTGACAAGCCTGTCTGTCAAATACAATTGACCAACTATCCAGTTTCAAAGAATCGTAAATGGCACGTAACGACATAAACAATCTGAGCTGGTCAAAAGGGAAGCTGACAGTGACATGGACGGCCTAATCATAAGATGATTGTAGTGTAGTTTCTCATTAACTTGCTACCATAGTCAAAATTCAATGTTCAATAATATTTCGACCTGGGGGGAAGATTTGAAAATGGAATATGCTAAAAGCTAAAATAATAATTCAGAAAGCTGGAAAGTACAAAAAAATGAAATTATGAAATCACCGATACATCTGGACACTGGTTGATGCAAAGACTAATGTTAGATGAAACAATGACATATAATATCAATAATATACCCCCATCACCTCTTTAGCTTGTAAGTTTTTCTTGAACGAGTACAAAATTTTCTGGAATTCGTGAGTAACTGTGAACAGATGGATTGCATAGAAATAGGTCAAAGAATCATTCTTCCAATGAAAAATTTGTGAATGATTCAAGATTTTCCCCAGATTTTCCCAACATTTCAAATAAAATTGTCAGTATGCTTGCTATCTCATAGTGTTTGAGCAAGATGATTGATCATCCATATATTAAAGTTTCAGTGCAGAAAGTTAAATATTAAACTAACACCATCAGATGCCGGCTAACATTCATGTCAGCATCCACTAAACAATAAGCTCATGAGTTTTTAGTTGATAAATATATTTCGGTTGCTTTCATGATTTCAGCACAGACAACAAAGAATCAGGACTAAAATGATCCAACTTTAACCAGGCTTTGACTAACTTTAACAATAAAATGGATTCTCAAAAAAAAAAAAAAAACTGTAACATGAAATGAGGAAGAGAGCAGCTTCAACAGCACATAGACTCGGGCAGGGACAGCATGTAAAAGTCTGAGAGAACCTGTATCAAACTCTATTGCAATAGACTGTCTTCAAACAGTTCTATTCTGCTTTGAGGCTGGTCCAAAACCAATGTTAAATCTCTTTTTTTTTCTTTTTGACGGAACAACCAATGTTAAATTTCAGCTAGGCAGCTTAGTAGAGATACAATCTCAGCTAGGCAGCTTAGTAGAGTTACATACAACCAAGATTACTGCCAGTAGAATTGATACTTGAACAGCAAAGCGCATATTTTGTCAAAGACAAAGGCATTGTTCCTTGCTGATGCAGAATAAACCAAACAGACAAGCATTTCATTACCATGAAAGGTTGAATCCACATCTAAGTGATGAGTGGAGAAACAAAAAATATGATGTGATTCCACCTTATTAACTAATAGCTGTTTTCTCATCAAGGTTGATTCCACATCTAAGCGATGAGTGGAGAAACAGAAAATATGTTGCAGTGCCACCTTTATTTTCTCATTCAAACCACCCCCCCCCGGCCCCGCCAACCCCCCAACAAACAATGAATAACAAAAAGAAAGAAAAAAAATAACACTTGTTTGAATGAGAACACCATCTGATGACTTGGAAAACATATATAATTGCAAAATCTCCTTCTTGTGAGTAATATGAATTGTCAAAGGCATATGGGGCATACGGGGCATTAGAAAAAAAAAAAGACTTTCAAGTGGCTTTTTTTTTTTTTTTTGCATTAAAAACATGCATCACCAGTGCAGGAAGACAACTGATTGTAAAAAAATGATAGCATCTGGGAAAGGAAGATCTAGATGGATCTGAATTTTAAGCCTTAAGATATCACTGCAAATGGCAGAAACCAAGCTGCACTGCCAATTGCCAGCAGAGATTTCGTTCTTCAATGGAGCCGATATTTTTGTACATATCAAAGAGAATTATGCTGATGAAGTGATTGGCAGATAGCTAAATGTCCAACCACATAACAACTCACATGAAATTTTAATATGTTCTCTCATGATCAACAATAAGCTGTGTCAAACAGCAGCTCATAAGAGCATCTTGAGGGTCTCATGTTGTTGCTACTGTTCCATCAATGTGGCAATGGTGGCATCTTAGCCAATACACACCGAAAAAGAATTACTCCCAAAATTCCAACTACCTTGCAACAATTACACATTCTATGCAATTTTGATATGCACAAGCACAGCAAGCATTCCCTTATCTCCAGCCATGTGTTGTGGATATCTTTAGTGGTAACTAAAGGGATGTTAATGGAAAACTGGTTGGGCCTAGGCCTGGTGTAAGGCTGGAAACCCAGGCCCAAGCCCAGAAACAAACGGGGCTTTTTTCTTGGGCTGGGCCGGACCTCATTCAATATTCAATGGAGTCTAATCCCAATCTGGCCCAACATTTTCAAGTCCAGTCAAGCTATAGGGACGAAAATCCAAGCCTGATATTGATTTTTGGGTTGCCTTCTTTTGGCCTCTTCGGAAGGCCCAGCTCATTGACAGACGGTAATTATGAAAAAAGGCCGTATCGTATACATGTTTCCCTGTTTTATGAAGTATAGTCTCTATTTATCCTTCCAAAACCACATCCTTGCCTACCACTTCTTTAATCACCCTTTTTACCATTTCCATCTAAGCATTTGCGGGTTTCTGTCCCCACTTCTATTTCTTGAAATGAAATGCCGATCCCTTCTCACCAAGTCACAAACCACCCTGGAAATTTAATAGTAACCAAATCATCTGAAGCATTTTCTTGTTCCTTTTTAATTGCTTTTTCCCACAAGATCCTTCTGATCTGTTCCCTTATTGCCATAGACTTTGTGAATCTACCTCAAATTTCAGAATTCCATTTAGCTCACCTATTCATGCACCCTTTTATTGCCCAAAATGATACATAAATATTAGCAAAATAATTTCTCTACTAATCTCCAGCATCACCCTGTTCCTTTCATTTTAAAGTCAACTTTCTGTATTAGAATATCATTCGTCAAATTTGAGAAGTGTTATAAACTCAACATTTTACTATAAAATCTAGAAGAAGAACAGAAACAAAAGACATTTTTAAACAACTACTTGCAAAATTCAGGCTCATACAGTAGGAGGACAACCCTCAAAAAGCACCCTAGTCTTTAAAAGAGTCTAAAAGATGAGAAAGAGCCTTGGCTCTTTCTTTAGATATTCTGAAGGCTCAGAAAATGAGAAGATCAGACACCATAACAGAACAATATAAGAATTTAGCAATGGTAACTATATTCTGTTTGGATTCATCCTAAACAAGAAAGAATTCTTTGACGTGACAGTTTGTTTGGGCTATAAAATCCAAATTTTTTGCCTTATCCATTAATAATCCTATAAGAATTCTGACTTATAGACTTCCAGACTTGAATATCATTGAAGCCACATAATCATTTACAATAGCATTTATCATGACCCCCCTTCTCGACATCAAAAATCATTACATCAATCAAAACTGCAAGTAGATACATGTGCATTAAGCAGACTCCTTATGTATGCTTCTGCAAGTTCAAAGCCATGAATTTCACCAAATCACTTCTTACACTAGTCATTGCTCCACATACATGGCTTGGTGCTATCAGTTTATCTGTCTATGATGTTTTTAATTCCTCAATGCCTTCTAAATTACCTCTTTTAGTCTATCGTATACATTTTTCAAGCCAATAAAAAAACCACAAGTAAATAATTTTTATCTCTCCAAACTTTTTTAATTCACCATGCCCACATCTGGTTATCATCATCACACTTAACTAGTTACTTCACTTGCTTAATTAAATTGCAATCTAAAAGATTATCATTTAACATTCAATTATCTTTAATAAACAAACAATACAACTTTATTACTGCCTCCTGTTACCCTTATATTTTTCTGAGAAATATGTGGCAATGCCACCAACAGGGTTTGAACCCTCTCCCAAGTGGAGAAGAATGTCCACCAGCCTTGTTGGTCTTTGACATATTTTATGCAATTCACATCATAACCCATATTTACCTAAGATTTCTTCAAATTATATGACGAACAAGATTCTCATTTTATGGGGTGCGCCATATATAATATAATCCAGGAAACCTCAACCGATATACCATATATGTAAACTAAGTTATTCACAGTTGCGTTATCTCACGTAATAAACACAAATCTTGGAATCAAAAATAATTCATTGAAATATAAAGCTTATAATTATATCATCAATCTATCTCATTATCTCTTGACCAGTCCAGAATGGACTTGCCAAATATTTACAATATGAGTTGACCTTGTCCAACTTTATGGTACAAATAAATCTTCAGTCCCCTTGAGACTATATCTCACCCAATATAAAAGAGCTTTGCATATAAATGGTCTTTTTTATTCTTTTCTCTTAGAGGCTTTAATGTGAGGATCAATTGCCATGCCTAACCAGCTCATTTCCTTGATTATCATGGTTTCTAACAAGATCAAGTTTCCAATAATAAACGGGCTGTGGTTGGATGACATATGGCAGCAGTTGCTTCCCATGCATGAGAATCATTCAAAAACTCAATCCACTTCTCCATAATGATCCCATAACAGATACCCCAGTTATAGAATTAATGAATATCTTGTCAGAAAATTGGATAAAAGGTGGAGGAATTGGCTTGGAAGAAGAGAAGAGCTTCCAGGATGAGCAATGACCACAAGACAAACAGGTGCTGTGAAATTGAAGAGACCTAGGCTTTTAGGATTGATTACCTGATCCCAATTGGGGGGGGCGGTGTGTCAAAGTAGTATCCATTGGACAGGGCTCCAGTCTAACATATCATTTATTTCAATTCTACATCCAACAAGACAAATGTGGGACCTATTGTCAATCACAACATAATTTTCTCACCTTTATGTCACCATAAATTTTTGAGAATACGATTAACTAGACAATTTTGCCAACTTCTTTAACATTATTTGAAGCATGTAGATGGGACTGAAGACCTGAATTAAACTCAAGAACCACACTATCCACCTCAATAGAGCTACAACCTCGGGTTTTCTCCACTCCTTGATCGCTCATCATGGCTCTCACCCTCTCGACATCCTCCCACCTACCAAGCTCGGCATATATGTTAGAGAGCAGCACATAGTTCCCACCATTCCTTGGGTCAAGCTCTACAAGCCTGTTGAGTGCTTGTTCTGCCAGTTCAAGATTTTTGTGAACTTTACAAGCTCCTAAAAGTGCTCCCCAGACTATCTCGTTGGGCTCCATTGGCATCGAGCAAATCAATCCATAAGCCTCATGCACACATCCTGCTCGGCCCAGTAAATCAACCATACATCCATAGTGATCCAAATTCAGCAAAATCCCATACTCCTTACTCAAGTACTCAAAATAGTATTGTCCCTTCTCAACAAGTCCTCCATGTCTACAAGCAGATAGAATGCAAGACAGTGTAACCGAATTGGGTTCAATTCCAATTCCCATCATCTCTTCAAAGACCAACAGAGCTTCCTCAACACTTCCATTCGCAGAGAGACCACCAATCAGAGCATTCCAAGAGGCCACACTCTTTTCAGTCATCGAGCGGAACACCCTACGGGCATTATCCAAGTCCCCACACTTGCCATACATGTCAACAAGTGCCGTGCCCACAAAGATGCTCAGTTCAAGACCATGCCTAACGACAAGAGCATGCAGCCAGAGCCCCAAACTCCTCAATCCCAAGCTTGCACATGAAGAAATAGCACTAACAATTGCGACTTCACTTGGGGGAACCCCACACAATTGCATCCCTCGAAAGAGAAACAAAGCTTCTTCAGGGCAGCCATTCTGAACGAACCCCGAAACAATTGCCCCCCATGACACTAAATCCCTTTCCGGCATCGCCCCAAAGAGAAGCATCGCACGCTCCATCTCCCCGACCTTAGCATACCCTGAAATCATTGAAGTGTACGAAACCAAATCTCTCTCATCCATCTCATCGAACACCTTCTGAGCCAGCTCGACTGCGAAGCATTTGCAGTAAAAAGCAATCAATGAATTCTGAACATGGAGATTGGACTCAACGCCAAGCTTTACGATCGAGCTATGGATAGAACACCCAATGGAGAGGATTTCACAGGCTTTGAGAACAAAAGGGAAGGTATAGAAGTCAGGGGTGACTCCACTTCGAAGCATTCGTTTGTAAAGAGAGAGGGCTTCGAAGAAAAGACCATGGTAGGCATAAGCCTTGAGGAGGGTATTCCACAGGAGGGCGTTGGGCCGGTCAGCGTGATCGAGGAGGCGGCGGGCGTCGGCGAGGCGGCGGAAGCGGAGGAGGAGGGAAAGGAGCTTAGAGAGGTAGAAGTTATTGCGGGCGGCACCGGTCTTGACGAGGTGGGCGTGGATTTGGTGGAGGTGGGAGGGGTGGGTGGCCTTGGCGAGCAAGGAGAGGGTGGGAGAGTTCGCGGGGTTCGGCGGGGCGAATTTGAATTGGCGCGAAGGAAGAGGAGAGAGAGGGAGGGAGAGTTGGGAGCAGGGATATGGTGCTCCGCTGGTCTCCATGGGCGGAGAATCAGACACGCCTAGCCATTGGAGATATTTTCTATTTTTAATATCCAATATTTGAAGTTAAACGGCCCTAACGGCTGTTATGTTATAACAAAGGTTTGTGGTTCCCTCGATTATATTTACAGAAAATAGTGGAGGAAAAAGTAACGGCCACTGTAATAGGTTATTTAATATTATAAATAAATCTATTATGATACATTATTTGTGTGCGTATATATTTACAAAACCTTCCCTCCTTTCCCTCCTCTTCCCACGCTCAGCCTTCGCGGTCGCCCGTTGAGAGGTGATTCCTCCTCTCTTCTCGATCTCTTCCCGAGCTCTCGTGATCAAACTCTCCACATTTGCACCATAAATTTGCCCCCCTTTTTTTATTATTTTGCTCGATTTTTGTTGAATTTCAGTTTTTTTTTTTGGTTCTGATTGTTTTCACCTCCGATGCCCTCGGGTTCGATACATTCGCCGGAGAAATCCGCGGGAAGTTAAGCACCAGTGTTCCATTTTTTGACGGATCGGAGCAGTCATGGTGGGGGACGTTGGGGATGGGATCCGTGGATCTTGGGGAGAAGGTGGATCCGCTGCCCGAGAAATTCGATCCGAGGGAGATATCGGGCCTCGTGGGTTCTGGACCGAATGGAGTCTTGAATTGCGGGAGTGGGAAGAGCCGGGAGATCGTGCTGGGGAGGAACGTGCTCGCAATGTGCTTCGCCATCGACAAGCCGGAGGCGGATGACGAGATCACCGGGGAGAGGGAGGCTTACATGGCCAGCGTGGACCAAGCACCATTTAGGTATGATTAACTTTCTTTCTATCACATGATTGCATGGTTCGATCTGTTTGAATTCTTCGTTGCCTAATGTTACAAACAAGAGAACTTCACGATGTCATTATAAATTGGGTAGATATAACTGCTTTAGAAAAAAAAAAAAAAAATGAAATCAAACACTAAACATTGCATCAACTCCTAAACTTGACTAACCTATAAACGAGTCAAAGTAACAATAACTAAGCTTAGCAATGTTAAAAATCTATTAAAAATCTAGATGACCTTTCATACCATAACAATCTCATTATGCAATATAAACAAAAGAACTTCACAAAATAAAGCACTAAACATTGAGTCAACCCCTAAACCTGCCCCACAAGCCCAACTTGCCTTATTATCTTTTCTGATGAAGCCAATATTCTTTGGTGCCATATTTCTAGATATATTTTATAGGGCATCAATTCTTCTACTGAAACATATCGGTAGTGTAACGTAGAGATCATTAATGTGTTGCACTTACAAACTTTCACTTTATGGCTGATCATGGTCCTATTTTAGGTTACCCATACAATTTGGACTTTGATCATGGTTCTCTGGCCCAGCTGCAACATTTTTCAATCAATAATCTAGGTGATCTGTTCATTGAAAGCAACCATAGCATCCATTCCAGGCAGTTTGAAGTGGGTATTTAGATTCGTTTGCTCATCTATGGGAGTCACAAAAGAATGTATACTGGGGTTACACATCAGAAATTGTGGTACCGAAGGGAATCTGCATGGCATTCTTGTCAGGTGAGTGATCTTACAAGAGTTTGATTTTTAGGAAATGATTTGGTAACAGAAATTAGATGTGCACGTCTGCCTTCCCCCACGTAAGAAAAAACAGAGGGAAAAGAGTAAAGAAATAAAGGTGCAGCTTTCCCATTGCTGCAGCCTGTATGGTGCCAATACAGGAACGAGCAATTGGTTGGCAACACCTAATTTGTATGAGCTGCCGTGTGAGATTCTTGTGTTATGCTTGCGCCGCAATTCTATATGCTTTTTTAAGGGAGTCATAGTTCTCTTTGTCAAGATGAAATATAAAGTAGATGTCCATTTGACATTCTGAATTTTAGCACTGCTACGCTTTTTGCAATTGGCTGTGCAGGAGGGAAGTTTTTCCTGGTGGAACCTTATATGCCTTTAGGGAGTCCCACTACTGCAGCAAGGATGTATCGAATGGAATGCATAAAGCTTGACACTCTGGTCTTGGGGGAGATTGATTGCAAAATTTCAGAAACAAATTACTCCAAAACAAAGAAAAGCCAGCCACTGTCAATGTAGACATTGGCAAAATACCCTCCATATTTTCTTTTTCTAGCCCCCATGTTAATTTTTCGTTGGCTTTCCAACTTTTATTAGTTGCAGGAACAGCAGTGAAGGAAGCAGTTGATGATCTTGATATGGCTATACAAACTCCTGAATAAAGTGGTTTTAAAGATAGATTCTATATTCACTTTGATGGTGCTCTTTTTGGGCTCATGATGCCATTTATTAGACATGTATGTTCCTTATCACTTTATTAACTTGCGACCATTTAGTGATACCTAGATTCTGGCGACCTTTGCATCATGGAAGATTTGCTGTCTGTCCACCATTTTTCTTGTGTTGGAATCAGATGTTGCAGTGAACCCTTAAATTTCAAAATACATTCTTGGTCTGGTATCACAATTCCTAATAAAGGTTATGTTACTTCGGTGTTGGAGAGGCACCTAAAGTAATGTTCAAAAAGCCTATTGGAAGTGTTTTGAAGTGTCTGGCCACAAATTTGCCAGATGTCCTATGCCTTGCGGTGTGCAGATAACTAGACTGAAGCACATCAAAATCCTTTCAAGTAACAGTAGGGTATCTTGCTTCCAGGGATGCCATCATCATGGACAGCACTAATGGTCATGCCACGATCTTCCTCTGGTATACCCTCAAGAGCTAAAAGGATCCGAGGTGATTTCAGAAAGAAGTCCAGAAGTGCTTGAGGAATGCTCACCAGCTAAAAGATCCTCTGAAAGCAGGAGTCGGTGCAATGCTTAATGAGCTCGGTAGCACTGATGTTCTCGACAGGCCAGAAGTTGGAAGAGTTTGCACGCCACTGGCAACCTGCTGGTGAGGAAAGTATTGCTCATGTTGGGGTGATGCCCAGTGTCACGGTTGAGAAGCTTGACACACTTTCTTCAACGAACCAATTCAGAAAATTTCTAGCTGGTATGAGGATGGGAAGATTCCATATCCCTGTTTTGCACAGATATAGGCGACGAGAATTGTCTCAGTTCTCTGCATAAGAAGTGATGTTGTATTACATCAGACGCTTGTTGTTTTGTTGTTTGATGCGGTGAAAGCGTTTGTCTTGTTGCTCGTTGTGGTAGGAAATAATTTTTGGTAATCATCGGTTTGCTTTCAGGTTGCTTTCAGTTTCCCTCTTCGGTGAACGCTAAGCTGCAAAGAACTATTGGGCGTGAAAAAGTTTCAGATGGATCTAAGCACTAGCAGAAGTTTCGCATTGCAAGTGAGTTCCATGCACTGACCTACCAACCTCCAAGGAGGATTTTCGCACTTAGAATTTAGTATTTGCAGACCAGATTATGGTTCGATTCAGAGATATCGACTTTAGCCACCAAGTATAGCTCTGGGCAAATAGGCAATTCGTTGCCAAATTCCAAGAAGTTGAAGGTGGTGGACGCTTGCTATAAGACTCTGTTTGCCGTGTTTGTGCAAGCGTATCATACATGATATCCACTCTTCTGCAAAAATAGTGCCTTTTGGTTTAAAAATACTCTGAGATCTTGAGGGATCAGCATTTCATCTTGAAAATTTGATGATTTACCCGAAAGTTGCATTTAAGGTATCATACACGGAAACCAGAGGATGTAAATGATCCTAAATTTGTGAATTTTTTTAAAAATCTTTCTTGATAGCTTTCTGAGAAATTTTTTAGGCATAAATCTAGAATCGAGTTTTTTTTTAAAAAAAAATAATAATAGAATTTTTCCAGTTAAACGTTATTCCCTAGATAACAAACTTGTCTTGCTTAATGATTTTTTTTTTAAAAAAAAAAAACACTTGTGTGCGTTTAAAAGTTGTTTTTTTTCCAAGGAGGATTTTTTGCTCCTCGCCTGGACTGAAACATAAAAGACCTGATGAATATGATACGCCACGACCCAGCTGCGTGAGATCAGTGTATCCAAGGTCTTCGTATCTGATACAAACCGCTTTAGGACTTTTTTTTTTTAAAAAAAATCTCTGAGCATAAAGAATTCTCTTTTAAGACTTTTTATCTCTGATGATGCAATGGTGCAATGCAGATCCATTAGCTTTTTCAAAGGCAGTGACGCCAGAGACGGTATGGGCTGCTGGGTCGCATGGGTCCTCTTCTATAAATGCAATTTGTGTTCAACATCATGACGATTACGGCTTTTGAAATAAATCTCCAAGTGTTGCCACAAGTCACCTTGCATACTGTGAAGGACGCCACAAGGAAAACGACTGTTCGTCTGCAACCAGCTCTCCAGCATCCTGGAGGTCAGATCAACAATAAAATTATGAGGGGGCGCTCGAGGATCGGTTGCTGGCGCCGCTTGCGTTCTCGCAGGAGTTTGAGGGCCCAGTATTCTCTCTCAGGCATGGACAAATTCAAGCTTATCATCTTCCTCCCTATGAAGTCAAATCTCCTAAATACTTAAAAATTTTAAGCTGCAGATTGGGAAGGCAGCATACATATCAACACCAAATAGTGATTACTCATCATATAAGAATTGATCCTATATAACCAGCATGCTGGGGTTCAGATTCATAAGCATTTTGCACCTATTGTGCTGTCACCTTGTAGACAGGAAATGAACCAACAATAGCATAGTCATGCCAATATTGATGGCTTTCATAATTGTACCAGTATTTTGTAAAATGAGAATGATAGGGTGAAAATTTTTTAAGCTTGAATGGTGCCATAATTCGTAAGGGAAAGGTTAGAATCATTCACATCATTGATAAGGAGAGGCACATTAAAGAACAAAAAAAACCTTTTCGGCTTTGGCATGTGAACTTCCAGCACAACAGTGAATAGCTGTGGAACCAAGGACCTTCATGAGAGTAGCAAAGACATGATTTCAGGACATCAATTAACTCGAACGAATGGTAGACAAATTAACAGTGACCCTTTGAACATGCAACTAGCCTTTTTCCCGGTGTCTTAAGCCTTCCGTGTTTCAGTGAATCCTATACCATCAACCCTTGGTTCTGCATGCTCTGTGTAACTTGTGCTGGCCTCCAAAATCATTAACCATCCTAAAACATCTAAATATATATGATGCCAAATTAGTAAATACCTCAACCGGACCTGCTGTCATTTAAAAGCTCTCAAACATCATTAAAAACAAAAGCATGCCAACTCTCCAGTTCAATGAGGTATAGATATATTCCATAAATGATGGTTCATCTAAAATTAAGAAGGCACTGTTGAGGAGCATTGACATTCAAAATCAACAAATCAAGCTGCATGAAATGTGTAGTTCAGTCCATTGCACCACTGAAGCTGAATATATTATGTCAAGCGTTTGAAAGAAGAAAAAGAATAAAAAAACATGCTTGCTGTCTCTAATAGAAGTTAGATGATATTCCTCGTACCCACCCTTCATCTTGAGGAGAAAGGTCCCTCTGTATCAACCTCTGTACAGAGTTACAAGAAGCACGGAAATATCAGACTCAATTTTTTCAAACATACTTCCAGTCAAAGACCTTGGATCCAAATATTATTATGATTAACATACAAAGAACAATACCATAGAAGATATGCATCAGTATACATAAACAATCCTTCACCTTAGATGAATTCCTTCCAGAGATATAGTCACAGGTAGCAGAAACTATAGCTGAGGATTGATTATGTCCTCACATGAAGTCCATTGAGTCATTCAGACCACTCATTGACTGGCCATTTGAAGAACTCTGAGATGTAGATGGATGACGTTGAGCCTGATGTCCACTCAGGTGAGGCAACTGCTGTGAGTGAGAGAAATAGGGTGGCACGCTCTGCTGAAGTCCCCCATTGAAGCGATTCCCATTGATGCTTGGAAGCTGCCCAGTTGCTATCTTAAGCCGCTGCACTTCATCCCTCAGAGCCTCATTCAAAGCTGTACAAGAACCAAAGTGCCTTCCATAATCAGTAACATAAATGTATCAGCAACTCTCCATATTCAACGTCAGTGTATTCAAGCAGCAGACAGCAAGTTACATTGTGAAATTATGACAACCTTCTGCCTCTTTTACTAAATATTATCAGCTCTAGAATTCATTGAAGTTGGGCAAAAAGAGTATGCCCATCTTTTGCCAATATCTTGCACCACAAAAGTTTTTCTGATTGGTGAAAGAAACTATTTTTTCTTTTTTTTTTAAAAAAAAAGCAAGCAAAAATATTGAAATCATGATTTTAAACAACCACCACAACAACAAAGCCTTAATCTCAAACTATTTGGGATGGGCTACATGAATTCTTTTTCTCCATTTAGTTCAATTTTGTATTTTATTTTCTATAATATATTAAAGTTTTATATCTTTCTTTATTACTTCCTCTCATATAACCTCTACATCTTTTTTCTTCTACATATATCAAATCGCTACTTCACACAGGTGTATCTTTAGGCCTACATTGCACATATTCAAATCATTTAAGTCATACTTCTCTTAATTTATCTTCATTTTTTTTTTTCTATACCAGCATTAAATTCCATACCGGTTTTCCATCGAAATGACATGGCATTGGTACAATGCCAATATGGCCGATGCATATTTGACCAAACCAAAATGAATGAAAAACATTTATCCAACCAGTAACATTTATCCAACAAGTTTTATTATCCGTGGACCCATACTGGTGTTGGTTCTCCAATAGGAGTCAGAATGGTAAGGTAGCAGTGATACCATTCCATTCCAATGGAGTTGAAATTTTGACTGCAATGCTGTTAATATTGTCTGATTGGTAAATGAAAGTCAAGATAATAGACAGGTTCTTGTAAAATGTAGCTTATCACCAAACTTCCCTGAATGGTGAGTTTATAATTATTAAAAGTGTCAAACTAAAGCTCATCATTTTTTATCACAAGATTTTAGAATCTAGCACAATGCTTGGTATTGTTTACCAATATCTCAAACCATGAAATTGAAGTAAACACAAACACCAAAAATTTTAAGCTTTAATCAGAATAGAGGACATTGTAAATGCACCAGAGACATACCATCACGAAGTTGAGCCTGTTGCTCCATAGCCTGCAACCGCAACTTGAGTTCTCTGTTCTCTGTTGTCAAACCGGTAGTGTCCCTCTGGGACATAATGTAAATTGAAAATTAAGTCATTGTACTAATGGTGAGTTAAGGAGAAGTGCATATGTTAAGGCATTAAGGAAAGCTTGGAGGTCTATAAGAAACATTAGTAAAGAAGCAAATACTACAGACACTGACCATCAATGCAGTAAAACAAATTGTTTAGTTTTACTGTAACAAGAACGTGTTCCAAATAAGAAATATCTTTGGATAAGTTTTCAACAGGAATATAAATTAACATAAATTATATAATTTTCTTTTGACAAATCTGCAGTGTATCCTTTTATATTTGGAAAAAGATAGAAGTGCAAGATTAGCCAAAAGCTGTCCAAATCAAAATGCCAAAGCCCCTAAAACTAAACAAATTTAAATTTTGATTTCTCTTTTTAAGTCAAGGCAAAACTTCCCCAGATAGCAATGGTAGCATTATTGATAAATCACATTTAAACATAGGCATGATGATGAACAAGAAGCTATCAATAGAAGTCAGAAGTTGCATTCATAACTCTTCAATGATACCCTATTCTCCCATAGTTCACAGTTCGACCATTACATTTCACTACATCCTCAAGTTACTATATAATCATCCTGGACAAACCAACAAGAAGTATCCCCAATATATTTTATGATGAACCAGACTCCTGAGGACTTTATAGATTACTATATCACTCAATCCAGTTTCCCTATATTTTCAAGTTACTAATATAAATTATCTTGGGAATATGATGCATTTGCTCGCATGCCATGTGAATGCCACATTCAAATTCTAAATAAAGAAGATGACCGGCTGCACCACTGGTACATGCTGTATACCATATTTTTGTCCCGATCTAAGACAGACAAAAGAACAAGGTATGTCATATTAGTATCATATCAAAGATCCAAATTACAAGAACTTTAGCTGTAAGCATACCAATAACACATGATATCAGTGTCTATTATACATGCACCACTGATGCGCTAAAACCCACTCTAAATATTTTATTAATGTAAGTGATTCAGACATTACTTAAGTGATCACAAGACTTGGCATTATGTAAATAGATCACTAATTAAAATTAAATAATGAACTTAATGGCAAGACTGGAAATCTGTGCAAAGAACATATACAAATACCAAAAAAACACAAACGATATTGGCTCACTTCTAACCAATCCGCAAACAATATTTCTATTAAAAAAAATAATAATAACAACAGGATACAGATATAACACACATCTATCTATTAAAAATGAGGATAAAAAGGAAGAAAGATTATTTGATGGTCATAGATTTGTGTTTGCTTTTGAAATCATTTAAGGTAAGCTTGCATAATCAAAAGTTACTTTACAATATCTCTCTCTCTCTTTTCTTTTGAGTGTAAAGTTGCTTTACAAAATCATCCAACAAGAAAAGTAAAGAAACAAAGAACTTTATGAGGCACCAAATTTGCATGTAGTGGTTAAGTTGACACCTGACACTACATAAATAGAAAACTTAAAGATCAGAATAGGCACTTCAAGAAGAATGCGATTAAGCGACCTGGGATGTTAGCCCACATAAAGGAACTCGATGTATGATAGGATATGCGCTCTGGAACTTTGCATCAACATGTTGCAGAAAGGGGATCAAATAGCTAGCAAAACCAATAGGTTTTAAAAACCACAATCAAAATGTACCAGTAATTCCATATCAAACAAGGCATGAACAAAGAACCAGCTTTGACACAGTTTACTTGAGCTATTATGATATTACATTATTTTTATGAATGCAAGGACAGCATTCACCTCTTAACCAATAATTTTTTAAGGAAAAAGGAATGGAGTTCAATAGCAATTCTCAAGAATGCGTTGGCAAGGTCCAAGATAGATACACTTGGCACTTGCAATGACACAAACAAGATGAACTAAGAATAAGTAATTCAAAACGTAGAAGAATAATATCAGGTGCAAATATTGTAGCTGGCGCCAACAATTCTTAACCACATGTAGATTGAGATAGGCACAGATCATACAGGAAAGAACCGGATAGTACTAAATCAATCAAGTATTTGCTCAAGAGCAGCATTAAAACGATTTTGCTCAGACATACAAGACACTGGAGAACGATAAGCAAAACCAGATGAAGCATCAATGTCAAAGCAAACAATAAAGTGTTGCAGCCAATTTGGCTCCTACCTGCAAAAGTGTAAGCTGTGCTGAGAGGGTCGTTGCCTCTGTCTGAAGTGTCTGAACCTTCCGCTCAAGTTCGCTAGTGTACCGCATCTTCCTCTCCTTTGACCTGGCAGCTGATTGCCTATTCGCAAGAATCCTGTAGAAGATAATCTCTATCTCAGAAATATAGAATCAATACACTTACAGGAATGAGTACTAGATAATAGCATACGAAACTTCAAATGTATCCATCAAAAAACTTACAATTAACATTCTTTTCAACTTCGAGAAGTCTATCAATTGTAAGAATTAAGGCAGACGCAAGAATCCAAAGAACAAAGACAGTGTATCTAAATTTAACGACACCAAAAATGAGGACTTTGGGAGGACATGTCGTCAAAAATCGCATAAATTCGGGTACTTTGGCAATGTGAAAAGCGGTTGAATTCATACCCACGTATCAGACCACCCAAAACCCTGGCAAAAACTCGTAAAAGAAATTAATTTTAGATAAAAAACATCTACAAAAAATTAACAAACAAAACCCCTCAAACACTCATATACCCCATCAAGTAAAGCACATCATGATAGATCTCGATATTAGAGAAACCCAATAGGAAATTTAATCCACAGAAATGCTCCAAAATTAGATCTAAAATACAAGGAGAGTTAGTCTTAATTCGAAGTTAATGGAGAAATTACGACTGATAAAACCCTAAATAATTCTAATTAGTCAGGATTCAACAACAGAAACTCCCAAAATTCCAACTTTACGAAATCTTTTGGAACTGAAAGGGAGAAGAAAAGAAGGTAGAGAGAAGAAAAAAAAAATCAAGCCTTTTCGCTCTCTTGGGATCCTTCAGGGCCAGATCAGCGAGCTTGTCCGGAGTCATCGCTTTCTTCGCGTAATCCGCTGCCGCCGCCGCCGCCGAGTCCCCCTCGAGCAGATATGTAACCCCATCCATCGATCCGCTCCGCCGGTGAAGGCCCCTCCTATCCTGCACCCCGCCGCCACTACCACTGCCGCCGCCGCCAGCCGGCGCTCCCTGGAAGACCAGGTTCTCGAAGAACGCGGCATCGACAGATAGGCTCCTGAGATGGGCACCCCCAGCGGGCCTCTCCGCCCTCCCCTGCTCCACCGCCAGCTGATCCGACCTCCCTGAGTCGACCGGCAGCGGGCCGCGGCCTGCGGAGAGGCTTTCATCGGAGAGGGAGGGGAAGTCGATATCGGAGATGCCGAAGTCGGGGTCAGAGTCGAAGAGGAGGTCGTCGGGGAGGCGGAGGAAGGTCTCGGAGTAGGCACGCCGGTGGCCGCCGCCGGCAGTGGCCCCGGTGACGCCGCGGGGATTGGGCGGGATCGGGCCGAAGCGGGGGTTGGGCGGAGGGGGGCCAGTCGGGTCCATCGTAAGGAAAGAGACCACGGAACGAGCGGCAGATGAGGGAGGAGGAGGAGGAGGAGGCCTAGATGATGGACAGCGGTGGTCCTCATTGTTTGGATCTATTTATCAGAGGACGGCCGCATTTACACGTGTAAAGGTCGAGCGGGAAAAAAAAAAATCAAGAAAAATGATCGGTCAGTGTGTTAGCATCAGAGTACAGTCTGGGATCGGACATTTAGAATCAGATAATAGTCTCCCCTTGCTGACCGTGTGATTCGGTGTCTACGGCTTGATTGGAATGGACGGTGATGGATGAGGTATCGGTCGGCCTATTTCCGAGAGGTTGCCGTGACGAGCGAGCGGGGCCGGCGATGGGCAAAAGTCTTACGACGAGAGAGGGACGTTTGGTGCCGCCACTAGCGATCTGGGAACTAACGGGACAGTTTTATTCCAAGCGTCCGTCCGACGTGATTTCCCTATAAGCTTAAAAACTAAGGGCGAGGTAACTCAGATGACCGTCGCGATGGCTATAACAGCCGTTATTAGAAAAATAGCAGCGTTGCTTGGGAGAATGATGAGGCGTTGCGTAAATTTGAAGGCAGTGGGAGAGCGGATCGGGAGGGTGGGTAGGCTGGCTGGCTGGCTGGCTGGCTGGCGTGAAACCTATGCACATTTGATCCTCCGTACAATTTCGATCCGACGGGAGTTAGAATGCGGCGTCTCAGCCAAGGAAGTGGTGGTGTGGGGGTGCTGTAGTTTCGTCCGCACGCAAAGGCTGTCTTCCAGCGAAGTTTTCTTACAATTTCCTATACGGGATCCATCTCGGTCGTCCGATTCTGTCTTGAATGATCGTACGAAACTGATGGCTTTTCGTGCAAGACGGACTTTTGGATCACGACTTCACCGGACTACGGTTCCGCGAATCGAACTGCGAGACGAATTTGCTGTTGGGAGTGACACAGCTTTCCAGCAATCTTGACAAATCCGAAGCGGATGGATGCTTCCACGCGTGAGAACCGAGCGAACGACGTTGGCCGGCATAGGGACTGTTTGCTCCCTTGGCCGGGGACTTAATATAATATATATTACATAATAATTCAAAAATATATACACACACATAATTTATCATATTTTCATTTTTTTTTAAAAATTATATATATACACACACTTATAAATAAAATTTATAGCATTTTTATATATTTAATATGTATTGATAGAGAGATAATCTTAGTTATATTTGCTTAGGATCAAGCCTAAATCTGATTGCTTTGTTCATCATTAAATTCGCATGAATGCTAAAGCTAAAAAATCAATCATTACTCATCATTAATCATTTTATAAAAAAAATATTTATAAGATGAAACAATATAACTCACGTTATCTTTACAATAGAAATATATCTTTATATTGCTATATCATATCAGTTTATATTTCTGAACTTATATAGTATATTAGCAGAAAAAAATTCATGCTTATAATATAGTACCATATAAACATGATGCAATGATATAAGAATATAATATAATATAAATTATGTCATCTCATAAATATGTGTTTTATTTTATAAATATTTTTTAAAAGTAAATTTTAAAACTATAATGATTCATAGGTGTTTTTTTAGCTTGAAGATTTATATGAAATTAATAATAAAAAAAAGTAGCTATATTTAAGTTTAACTACAGACAAATACAGTCAAACCTTCCTCGGATATAAAAAATATTTATACAAAATAAAATAAATATATTTCTTGTGTAACATGAATTCTATCACGTGAGGGAATGTTTTAAGGGTAAAATAGCAGTTTATTATGTTACATTCAAAACAGATAGAAAAAGAATATATATATATATATATATATTGGTACCATAACGGGCAAATGGATTTTTTGCATCAAATTGTTGAACGGTCATGTCCTTGTCATCTATGTCTACCGGTGGGGGCAGCGAGACGACATCAATTAACGTCGAAAGATGGGTAAAAGGTTCGAAGAGCAGACCACTCATAGTGGAAAAGCATCCACGGGCCCCGATCGGTTGGTGCACCGTTAAACGTATCAACTTTGATGGCAGCCATTGGCACAGGTGGTTGGATAGATGTTATCATGATTCCTTTCTCGCGTACGAAAGTAAGGGCACAAGCGAGCGTCTTCTAAGGCGCATCCGTTATGTCATTTTCTTTTCACTTATCAAGCATCTTCATGAATAACACAGGAATGATTTGTATGTGGTACGTATTATTGGTAGCAATTTTATACCTTCTTACGGGCCAATGAGCTTGTTTGAGGTAAGGATGGCTTATACTGCATGGTTAAAATAGTGCGTACATACATACATACATATGTATAGATATATATGATTTTTTTGTTACAATTTGAGGAGGTGTAGAACCTCACAAAAATAATTCTTCGAACATGCCTTCCTTTTATATATATATATATATATATATATAAAGTAGATTTAATTATATTTGAATGTAAATAAAGTTAGATCAAATTATTTTTTTATAGATTCTAAATAAAAAAATTTTAAAATTTATATAGATTTAAAAATAAAAAAAATGACCAGATTTAATATTTCACTACATTCAAATGTAATCAAATCTATTCTTCTCTATATATAAGTATAAACATTCAACTTTTATTAATGAAATAATCGAATAAATATCTCTCAAGTATGGATATTCATGATTAGAATGTCCCTTGAGTCAAGAGATGATGGCGGTTAAGACATCTTTTAAAATAATTTTGAAATGCTAAAACATTGCTGTTATTACTTTTAAACCATGTCCATCAATTCTAAGCCATTAATTGAAGAAGTTGAGAGTGGATGATAATGGTAGTTAAGTAGGCTTTTAAAGTGATTTTGGAATGCTAAAGCATTACTGTAGTTGCTTTCAATCCATGCCAACCACCCATCGAATCTAAAGCATTAATTGAAGAAGTTGAGAGGGGATGGCTAAAACAAGTAAAATATGCCTATGATAAAATCTTATAACTGCTTGGAATCATTAAAGTTCACCTTTATGTGGTTTGGTTAAGAAAGCGAACAGGAGATAAAATTTTGTAGAGATTTTCACGGTCGGCCGTGGAGGGGCGCCTCAGATGCCAAAAATTCTATGGTTCATAGTGGTGGTGGAGTTGGTAACTCATCTTGCTTGAACAATAGCCTTTCTAGACGCATGGCAGCTTGGCATGTGTGTATGCGTGCTGAGAGAGAGAAAGAGAGAGAGAGAGAGAGAGAGAGAAAGAGAGAGAGAGAATCGATTAGCATGACAAATGCTCTGCCATTAAAAGTTGGTGGAGCTTGAAAATTTTCCTTGGTCCCATGTTGCCCTGGCCCAAGCTTCTTCAGCCTAGGCCGACGGTCATCAAAGAATGAGGCGATGGCCCAGGACTGTGATATCTTGGGATCCATTGAATCAATTGTCTTCGAGAAGACTAGCCTGCCCAAATTGATCTAGATTGGTGCAGCCTTCGCTTTCATTGTGCTCATAACCGAACAAAAACGAGAGTTTAGGAGAAAAAAATAATGAATTTACTTAAGTACTGCCTGTTGCCATTGTGGTTCTTTCATCCATTGGTTCCCTGTCATTCATCTCAAATCGAAGCCACTTCAATCCTTTTCAGAGTGGCTGGGATTCCATTTCCATCATCATTATGGTCGGGGACCGGATCCGCACTTTGGCCATGGCATTTTGCTGGTATGGCCTTTAAAAATTGTTTAAAATCCGTATTAGAGTATCGAAGCATACGATTGCTGCCTCTGCTAAATTTTACATCATTTAGATCTTTATACATTTGTAATGGTAGCTCGCCTTTCTTAAGGCTTTAAGCTAAGCTTCCCAGAGCGCATCTCGAACCAAACCTGCGAGAGAGACAAGCCAAGGCCACAAGCCGACGCAAAACCTAAGCACTGTCATGATGGTCACCGAGGATTTTTTCTCAAATAAATAGATAAAAAATGAAACTTAGGTGTGGATCTTCCGTCCAGCTCATCCGGTTCTCTCTCCATCGCTCTTTTACTTATCATCATATGAGATTTAGATGATGAGCGTTTGCAATTGTGAAACGCGAGAGAGAAAATTGGATTGTTATGAATGAAAGGAACTCTACCTAAATTTCATTCATAAATAGAAAGGTTCTCTAAGGATAAAGCATTTACTTGGGCTAACAAGCTGGAATTTAGCTTGGTCAACCCACCTTGGACATCAACAATGTTGGGTCAGGGCCGAGATATTGGGCTCGCAAAGTATGTGCCACTTCATCTGAGGCTCCAATAAGTACTTGGTCTGGCCTAATTAAAATCCCAACCCAAGTTGCAAGCGTGGAGCATAGTGTCTGGAGTCCACTCGAATCTTTCTCAAGGAGAGCATCACTTGTAAACAAGGAAGTTGAGAGGGGGAGAGAGAGAGACCACTTTGGCAATAGCCTTTTTGACTAGAAATGGACTTCATACACAACCTAGCTTTGATTGGATACTGATCGGAAATGCAATTGACATAATGTCTAAACCCTTCGCCGGTTTGGGAGTCAGACTCCGTGTTGATGATGATGTCGGGAAGGAGCAAACTGAATAAAGCTTCAGAGTCTTGGTGGCAAAGCAGGAGAGAAGCTGGTCTCAAGCCCTTAACAAGAGGCTGTGGTGTCAATGGATGAAATAGGATTACCTCGCTCACATCTTCTCTTCCGGTTAATGCTGATAGTTTTGGCTGTTCTTGAGGCGTACTGACCTCCCAATATAAAACTTCAAAAATGGAGTTCTTTTATGTTTTTAGTAAAATTTTATAGTGGCAATCACTGAGAAATTATGACAAGAAAGTATATATACAGAATGATCTACAACGCTAGCTGACAATGTATAAAAAATCAATTACTGAATAGGATCTGCCAAACTTCTAGCCAACTTCCACATACTAAACTTATTTCTCTTTGGCTAACTTCTAGTAAGCCATTCTCTTCCCTCCTTGTAATTTTCTCTCTTTTATAAATTCCGGGGGTTCCCTCCTCTCCATTTTAACTTCAAAGCAAGAATAAGATCTGCTAACTTTTATCCTCATCTCAGAAAGTTCAGATTCACTATGACGATTTGGTCCGGCTGGCTGAAGTGTTGGACTGCATTGCAATGCCAAACGCGTTAAGCTCGAGAAACACAACATTGAATCTTTCGTGGCCCAAAGCAACATTTTCCAAAATATCACCCTCACATAACGCAAGTTCTGGGATAACTCTCGCATGTTTAAAGTTCGGTATGGATCATTCGTGGCCACTAAGATGAGATTAGGAGAGGTGACCAATGAGGGAGACCTCGGCCCAAAAAAGGAGGAGCCGGGGGAACGCACCATGGATGAATACTTGAGAGCACTAACTCAATGGGGACAGGATAAAAGCAGCCATGATTAGGAAACGCCCAATACCGAATAAATAACTCGGGGTGGGTGGCAGTCGTGTGGAATGCATACTCCCTTCCCATTTACTAACGTTATCTGTTCTTGCCCTCTCTTTGACGAAGTGCTCGTCGATTCATCAATCCATGATCACCTATATACAGGCATGCAAGCAATTCAAAATTGGCCTTTGGGAAAAAGGGGTAGAAAAAGAAGGAAACAATGAGAATCCATCTACTTTTGTTGTTTTACCCAAAAGATGTGTGGAGAAACTTGCTGCTTGTCATTCCTTTGTGGTAAAAAGGAACTGCAATCAATAACTCGATACCAATTCTAGAAGCCCACTAATGTGTTAAAGCTAAAGCATTAGTCTTTTGAGCAGAAAAAAATAAATGAATAATAGTCTAGTCACTACTCAAAAATGTTTACTCGAATTGCTCGGCCTTAATGCGCCGCTCTTGATTGTTTGTTAAGAAAGGATTGTTATTTAGTGCAATTCCATAGCTGCATGCATGAAGCCATATCCATGAACCACCCTTTCTTGATTGCATGTCAAGTAGAAAAGTATAAATAAATATGTCTAGTGGCATCAAAATCTGATATGTAACTCTCTTATTGAGCATCCTTGATAGAAGCTGGTTATGTGCTCTCCCTCTCCATTTTCGTTTTTTTTTTCGCCTTAAAATAATTCCTCTAATTGAGCAATTGAAAAGTGGCAAATAAGCTACGTAATTTTTGGGTGAGCTATATGTTTCACTCTTGCACCACCCAAAAAAAATATGAAAGAGAAGTAATTTTTAACGGGCAGTCAAAGAAAAGATTTGGCGTTTAGGTTTCACTGTTATCTTTCTTTGGTGGCTCAACCACGGCATGCGTACAGTGTCCACCAACCAGCATATAACACCCACTCAAGCCGTGTGCCGGCCACACTCTCACACCTCCTCTCCTCATCCCACCCTTGTTGCAACCCCATTCTTCTTCCTCTCATACCTCCATATCCCTTCATGGCCCGTAACGAAACCATGCTGACGATTGATGGCGTGGAGAGCTCCGAACCAAGGGGCGAGGAGGACCCTGACTACTCGCAGAGGGGACAATGGCTTCGAGCTGCCGTCCTCGGGGCAAACGATGGGCTGGTCTCCACCGCCTCGTTGATGTTGGGAGTGGGAGCTGTGAAGGCCGACGCAAAGGCGATGGTGCTCTCGGGCTTCGCAGGCCTTGTGGCCGGGGCATGCAGCATGGCCATCGGAGAGTTCGTGTCGGTGTACTCTCAGTTGGACATCGAGATGGCGCAGCTGAAGAGAGAGCAGAGGGACAAGGGCGGTGACAAGGTGGACCAGGATGGGCTGCCCAGCCCGGTGCAGGCGGCAGCAGCCTCGGCCCTGGCGTTCTCAGTGGGGGCGATGGTGCCTCTGCTGGCAGCTGGGTTCATAAGAAGCTATAAGGTGAGGTTGGGGGTGGTGGCGGCGGCGGCAACCGTGGCATTGCTGGTGTTTGGGTGTGTCGGGGCGGCGCTGGGCCGGGCTCCGATGGGGAGGTCTGCACTGAGGGTGTTGGCAGGAGGGTGGACGGCCATGGCTGTGACCTTTGGACTCATGAAACTCTTTGGCTCCACTGGGCTGTGAAGACGCTTTATGGGTCTCTCTCTCTCTCTCTCTCTCTCTTCCCGACCCACTATCAAGTAGCTTTGTTTCTTTTAAGGGCGTGGAAAGAACAAATGTGAAGTAGCTTTGTTTCTTTTAAGTGCGTGGAAAGAAGAAAGGGTATTCATGCTTTCTGCATGAGCTACAGAATGGAACCTCTTCTTCCACCCAAATATATGGTATCATGCAAGACTCTTTTAACTGGCATCTCCAGAGTTTATAAATAAATAGGGTCTTTTTTGATGGTAGATATGGTGGATATAGTCACGCTGCTTGCATGGAAAAACTGGTAAGACAGAGGCAGAGGTTTCGCTTGACCATATACCATGGGAGACGTGTGTGCACCACAGACCCAAAGTGGAGTACAGTTTGCACTGTTCGCCACGCCCTCCCTTTGTGCGCACCAGCAAAGGCTCTGTTGGAGTCCACTCCAGACCCACGAGATGCCAATTAGCCTCTTGCTGCGATTAACTGCCCCTGGAGGTGAAGTTGGACAAGTTTCCTTTGCCTTTGTGGGGCCTTTCTCTACCTTCTCTCTTGCACAACGGTTGCCAAAATTATGAAGGGCGATTTTGTTTCTAAATTTTTGTACACGAAGAAAGCATGACAAGTACTTGCATGCAAATTTCATATGGACAGTTATCACAATGTTGGAGCCTGAATTACGGAGCTCTAGTAGATACTGATACGATAAATAGAAGAGGAGAGAAGTATTTTAATATTTTTTACTAAAGAATAAAAAGGGTAGAACTCTTTAGAAAAAGAGAACTATACTTTTTATTATATTTTTTCAACTTTCTTCGTACAAAATGATTCAAGTACATCCCTTTATATAGAAAATTTTACAACCTTTTAGCTAATCTCTACATAATATACCAAGAGTAATATTTATGAATGACACTTTCATTTTATACATGGAGAGAAATTCTAAGTGTCTTTCATAGGAAAGACTAAAGGTTATTACTAATTTCAATATCTTCTTTTAAAACAAAGTCTTTTTGAGAACACAAAAGGTCTCAAACAGCATTTCTTGATTCCATGAATAATTAAGTTTATTTATTTTCAATACCTCCTTTAAACTTAATTATCTTCCATCCTTCGTACGAAGTAAAACTTTAAATTTATTGAAGAAATCAATTTCAAGTGGTTTAGTGAAAATATCCGTAACTTGATCATGAGTCTTCACATAAATAAGCTCCACATCTTTGTTCTTCACATGCTCCTGAATTGAATGAAAACGAACATCTATATATTTGCTCCTTTGATAATAGACCGGATTCTTTCCTAAAGCAATTACCGACTTGCTATCAATATAAATTTGTGTAGCTTTATTTTGATCAAAATTAATCTTTTTAGCAAAATCCTTAGCCATATTACATGACTAACATATGAAGACGCTGCAATATATTCTGCTTCACAAGTTGTGAGAGTAACAATCAATTGCTTTTTAGACATCCATGAGATGTTGTTTCACTCATAAAAAATACAATTTCGGAAGACTTTTTCACTCATCCAAGTCTCCACCTCAATCACTATCAGAATAGCCTTCAAGTTGAAAATTATTAGAATAAGAATAGAATAAGCTAGGGCTTAGAGTACCTTGAATATAATGTAACATTCTTTTGGCTGCATTCCAATGAGATGATTTTGGTTCCTCCATGAACCGACTCACCAAACCAATGCCATATAGTATGTCAGGTCTTGTACATGTCAGGTATCTCAAGCACCCTACCAAGCTTTCGTAGAGTGTAGGATTAATCACCTTGACTTCATCATTTTTGGATAATTTTGCACCACAATCTATTGGTGTGCTAATAGGATTGCAATCTTCCATCTTGAATCTTTTAACCACTTCCTTTGCATAGTGCTCTTAGGAAAGAAAAATCTCATTTTCTAATTGATTCACCTCTAATGCAAGGAAATAGGACATAAGTCCCATGTCAATCATTTCGAACTCCTTTACCATTGCTTGTTTGAATTCTTTGATCAATTGTATAGAATTGCCGGTGAAGATAAAATCATCAACATATGAGACAAGTAATTTGTTCCCATCCTTCTCTTTGATATAGAGAGCTTGTTCATTAGGACATTGAACAAAGCCATTATCCTTGAAATAAGCATCAATTCTTGAATTCCAAGCCCTAGGTGCTTGTTTCAAACCATAAAACGCATTTTTTAATTTCAACACTTTGTCTTCTTGCCCACTTCTGACATAAACTTTGGGTTGCTCAATGTACACTTCTTCATTCAAGTAGCCATTAAGAAAGGCTGATTTGACATCAAGTTGAAAAATCTTCCATTTGTTTTGAGCTGCCAAAGAAATCACTAAGCGAATGGTCTTCATTCGAGTAACGAGAGCAAAAACTTTCTCGTAATCAATTCCGGCCTTTTGCTTATAACCTTTAGCCATAAGTCGTGCTTTGTATTTCTCCACTTCACCTTACACATTCTTTTTGACTTTGTAAACCCACTTTACTTTAATTAGTTCAAGCCCATTTCGTAGAGAAGTAAGCTCGTATGTCTCACTTTTATCTCTTCATTCATGGCTTTCCTCCACTCCTTGTCTTTGATAGTATTTTCAAAAGAAATTATTTCTTCGTTAGCAAAAAGACAAATAAGATTTAGGGGAGTTGTTACCTTATATAAGTCTTGAATGCTTTTTGTCTTTAGTGGTATTGAAACATCTTCATTTGATGAAGTAGGAGATGAAGGTGGTGTTGGCTCTTCAGTTTGCTCTTTGATTTGTTCTTCATCTTGTATCATCACCATGTTACTGCTCCAATTCCAAATGCCATCTTCTTGAAACTTCACATCTCGGCTTACAATGACTTTCTTCTCCTTTGGTTCATAAAGTTTGTAGGCTTTGGATCTTGAATTGTAGCCAATGCAAATGCATAGTAAGCTTTTTTCATCTAACTTGCTTCTCTTTTGATCTGGAACATGTGTATAAGCTATGCACCCAAACACCTTCAAATGAGAGATATCAGGCTTGTAACCACTCCATACTTCTTATGGTGCTACTTCTTCTAAGTTCTTTGTGGAGCATTTATTAAGCAAGTAGATTGCATAATTGACGACCTCACCCCAAAACTCCTTCGACATCTTCTTTGTTTTAAACATGCTTCAGACCATGTCAAGTATAGTCTAATTTTTTCTTTCCGCAACACCATTTTGTTGAGGTGAGTATGATGCGGTTAAGGGTCTCCAAATGCCATGAATTTTGCAAAAAGCTTCAAACTCCTTGGATGTGAATTCTCCTCCACGATCTGACTGCATCACCTTGATGGTATAGCCACTTTGATTCCCCATCAAAGCTTTAAACTCTTTGAAAGCTTGAAATACTTTTGATTTCTCCTTCAAAAGATATACCTATGTTTTTCTGCTAAAATTATCAATAAAAGTTATGAAATAGCGACGACGTCCAAATGAGCTTGGAGTAATTGGTCCGCAAATATCGGTGTGGATAAGTTGAAGTGGTGTTTTTGCTTTATTGTAAGACTTCTCTAGAAAGCTCCTTCTTGGTGTTTGCCAATAACATACCCCTCACATATTTTATTAGGGACATCAATATAGAGCAGCCCCTTTACCATTCTCTTACTTGAAAGAAGCTTTAGAGCACCAAAGTTTACATGTCCAAACCGCAAATGCCAAAGCCAAGAAATATCCTTCATACATGCACTTAGACATTTAGCAGTAATATGATTTATGTTTAGCACAAACATGCGGTTATTCGACATAGGAACATGAGTAATTAATTTATTTTGTTTCCTTAGATAGAAGCTTCCTTCCATCAGTTACATATCAAATCCTCTCTCCAAGAGTTGCCCAACACTAAGAATGTTGGTTTTTATATCAGGCACATAATAGACATTAAAAATAAACTATTGGCTTTTATCTTTGAGTTGAATAAGTATCTTACCAATCCCCTTCACTTTTACCTTAGAAGCATCTCCAAATGAGACATGGCCATTCATCGATTCATCAAGCTCCACGAAAATTTCTTTGTACCCCCACATGTGATTACTTGCACCAGAGTCCAAGTACCACATATTTTGATTGGTAGCATCTCCTCCTTTTTGTGCTAGTAGAAGCACGTCATCTCCATCATCTTCCTCCTTGGCATAATTGGCTTTCTCATGAACTTGATTAGAGTAGCACTCAAAAGAGTAATGCCCAAACTTGTTGCAATTGTAACATTGAACTTGACCCTTGTAATACCTTCGACCTCTACCTCTTTGTCCTCTTCTTCCACGATTTTGGTTGCCTTCCTCAATATTGTTGTGGTAACCATAGCCTCTACTACGACCATAAGCTTCACGAAGACCTTTATTATGACCATGTACTCCACCACGACCATGGCTTCTTTGGCTACTTTCGCCTTTTGATTCCTCCTTCTTGTTATTGACAGAGAGCTTGCTTTGTAGAACTTGCTCCAATGGCTCTTCTCTTCTCTTTAGTATTCTTTGCTCATGAGCTTGAAGTGAACCCATAAGCTCATCCATCATCATAATGTCCAAGTCTTTGGACTCTTCAATGACCACCACAACAAAATCAAATTTGTGGTCCAATGATCATAGGATTTTTTCTATAACTCGATTATCATCAAATGTCTCGCCGTTCCTCCTCAATTGGTTCACAACGATCAACACCCTTGTGAAATAGTTTGACACAGCTTCAGGCTCCTTTATTTGCAAAACTTCAACCTCACCTCTCAAGCTTTAGAGGTGAACTTTCTTTACCTTTTCTACACCTTTGTAAGAATTTTGTAAGATCTCCCATGCTTGGTAGCACTAGAAACTTTCTCAAAAGCAGTCTCATCTAAGCCTTGGTAGATGAAGTAGAGAGCCTTTTTGTCTTTCTTCAAAATCTCTCATTGTTGCAAGAATATCTCTATCTCCAGCTTCTTCATAGCCTCTTTCGATTATGTCCCAAATATCTTGAGATTCAAGCAACGCCTTCATTTTGGATGCTCCAATTCTCATAGTTGGTATTGGTGAGACAAGGAATGAGAAGCACTCCGGTAGCCATGCTCTTGCTCTGATACCTCTTTTGATATGATAGATAGAGGAGGAGAGGAGTATTGTAATATTTCTCACTAAAGAATGAAAAGAATAGAACTCTATAGAAAAAGAGAACTATACTTTATATTATATTTCTTCAACTTTCTTCATACAAAATGACTCAAGTACATCCCTTTATATAGAGAATTTTACAACCCTTTAACTAATCTTTACACAAAATACGAAGAGTCATATTTATGAATGACACTTCGATTTTATACATAAAGAGAAATTTTAAATGTCTTTCATAAAAAAGATTAAAGGTTATTACTAATTTCAATATCTTCTCTTGAAACAAGATCTTTTTTGGAACACAAAAGATCTCAAACAATATCTCTTGATTTCATGCATAATTAAATTTATTTATTTTCAACAGATAGAGCTGAGCAGGTTCAACTCTCAGAAAACTTGGACAACATGCCCTGATGCTTGTTAGTTGATGTTTCACAAGCCACGTAGGCCTTAAGCATGCCTATTGCGCAAACCACTGCTTTAAACATGCAGCAATTTCTAATTATTGAAACTCATGGAGGTGTCACTAAAACTGTAAAAATAATAAAATTATCACAATAAAATTATCACTGCTCAGATGATATTACCTCTTGCTAATTGAACTAGAAGTTGGAGGTTTGATCTTGATTGGAGTCACATTTCAGGTGGGGAAAGCATAAGGCGAAAATTAGCCCCTCCAGATTTTTTTTTTCTTAAAAAAAAAATAATAATAAGGAAAAACTAGGAGCCATGTCCTCTCATTGGGTGGGTTGGATATTAGGTGGATGTTGACTCCTCCCAATTCCAAACAAAATACAACACACATCTAACAGCCATGTTCAACATAACAGCGTATCTCGGGCCTAACCGGGAAAATGAGGTTGGCTAGAAATCGCGAGAACCCAGTTTCTCTAGGAACAATTGACGGCGGGGGGCTCAATTGACGAGGAAGGATCTGTCAAACAGGACCAATTACATTGGACCAATTGCAGACACAACACTGGCCCTAGACATAGCCATGAACGCTGAACCCAGACCTAAGCATGAATTTGAACAGTCTGAGAACATATGTTGGCATTTAAAACTCAAATTTTAAAGTACTCTGCTTGATTTTATTTCACGAGAATTTCCTTGTATACTAGAACTATGCAAAAGATATAGCCTGAGTGCACCTAATGTTTTAGAAATCGATTTACAAATGGGCGGCACTACCCATACTTTCCTACACGTTTCATTTGCCCAACCAACAAGCTACTATTTCAGTGACAATCTCATGAACCCGTGACACCAGGAACTTCATTATAACTTCATTGTATTAGATAATAATGCAAAATAACTAAAAATAACAATATACTAAAGGTATCAAGTCGTAGCTATAAAATGTGCAGCCAAACTACCGACTTTAAATTACAGTTGTGAACAGTGCCAAGAATATCTCAAGTTGTATGCTAGGATTCAACTTCCTTAGCAAAATGAAATACTGTACATATGTACATATAAGCAATCAAGATGGTCAGTATTATGAAGAACCTCCACCTGCAGACTTATCTTTACAGTTGTCATCCAATGACCGAGATCCACCCTGTTTAAGTAACAACTCTTTCGCCTCCTGGTAACTCCCCAGCTCTTCTAATGCATCTGCTGCAGTCCTAGGCTTGAAGAGCCCTGAAGTTCCTGAACTTGAGACAGGGCTTTCAGATTTTTCAACTCCAGCTTTCCTGTCTTTGTTATGCTGGATCCTGGGGTTCCAAGATTCGTCCCTCAAGAATTGAGCAGATCTGATTGAGTTGGAAGGATCTTGCTGCAGAGGTGCGGCAGTCTTGAGCATTCGTACAAGTGTACCTACAACAGCATCTGGAGACCTTCCGACTGGTACCAGGCCTCTGGTTTCCAAATTCTCGCTGACTTGATCTTTGCCTTCAGAAAGATCCTCCCTAGAAGGGGAAATTTTGAGAAGTTTCAGATTATACATGTAAAAATTAATTGTTTGTGCATGCAATTTATAGGTTGCCTTTGAAGGTTAGTTTGATCGCTAATTTATACCAAGATCTGGAGTTTCTGCACTATATCATCCAACATATATACATTTATGCTAGGAAGGTCAATTGTTGAAGTTATGTTCCTTCTTAGACAAGACATTATGAGATGAGAAAAATTGCTCCATTGCTTTTTTGTCCATCATTTTAACTTGCAGAAAATTTTGCCCCAAAAGAGCTATTTGGTGCATGCTCCAAAGCAAGGATACTCCAATAGGTCCATTGTTAGCAGGAGGCCCGACAAGTGACAAACAAAAAAAAAAAAAGGGAAAAAGCCACAAGAGTAGCAATGTTTCAATTTTCATAGTCAATGTCCACTAAATACTAACCTATGCATTTCACTATGAATGTTTCCATATCTCTATAACCTCCTTATTCATCCAACCTTGAAAGGAGGGCAAAATCATTAGCCACTTATTGAAGAATACATCTAGAGGTACAATTTATAAACGAGAGAATCCTAAGCTAGAAAAAAGGTAATATAATATTAACAATCACTTTCAAGTAAGCAAGGTTCTTGAACTTGGCCTCAAATATTCATCCTTTCCTCTTTCTACTATGCCAACCACAAAATTGCACAATGGAAAAAAAATGATGCATTCCAGTCTTATCATTCCACCGATCAATGAAAATGACCAAATGCTATTGAATAATGGTTGCATGATGTCTAATATGAATTGCAACAAGTTTAATAATAATAATAACAACAACAATAGGGCGAAGGTGGACAAGAAGAATAACAAGAAGAAGAGAAGGATCAAAGTTAATAAGATAAAAGATTTAGAATTGCCAAGATAATCTCATTTTATCACGTTCAGTGTGAGCTAACTATTATTGTTTATGTCATTGCTGTCATAAAAACAGGGAAAGATCTGAGGAAATTCATGAAAGATGAAATTACATAAGAACCTCTTTTAATCAGCAGTCTTCTATGAGTTAACCGTAGGGTTTTATGTAGAGTTTTTGTTGGCAAGGAAAAGGAGTTGAGTGTAAGCGCAAAGAATTTAAACCTGAAATTTCCAAAAGTTTAGCACCATCCGACCCACGGGTACAATCTCCTTTATCAATTTGTTTCTTTAACGAGAAAGGGTAAATCCCAACTAACCTCAAAGAAGATACAAGAAATCATATTTTGCCCATACTGCTTCTCTCCTGCCCCAGTATATGTCTTCTTTAAAAGCAGGAAGAAGTGCTGGTTGATCTGTTACCATACAGAGGACCCATACCTTCACCTTTGGTTATAAGATTTTGGACTACTTTCTCATATACATCTGGCTCTATTTAGTTTCTCCTTGTTAGCTGAGATTGTTAATCTCTTCCATCAAGTGCATGGCACCATGGACTTCATTAATGTCCCACTCAGCATACTTTTAGGGATATAAAAACAAAGGAAAAATGGCATCTTCAAGACTAGTGGATGAAACCATTTTGTAGAGATATTATTGAATAGAAAACAGGATTTTATGCTTATATGGCAACTCAAGAATTAATGTTGCCAAGTAAAGTTGGTTCCAAAGATCTTCCTACTTGATAGCATGAGACTACAGAAGGTGGAACATCAATCAAAACTAGTTGTCATGACATTAGCCTTATGAATAATTTGACTTGCAAGCCATGAGAAAGTTCTCAGCAAACAATTATCTGATACTAACATATAGGTGTAAGGAGCAACAGAATGCATTTGGAGATGTATTATGCTAGAGATCCTTGCTTCTAACAGAGCACAGGGGCATCATACCAATTAACAGAAGACGGAGGCTGTTTGAATTATAAAAGCTCTAAACAACAGGGCCAAAAACTAAGGCCAAATAGGATTAGATTAAAAATGATCTGGAGAGCCCAAGTCTTGAGCTTGTTGGCCAAGAAAGTTCATCCTGCTGGTTGAAGCAAGATATATACCTGATACTGGTTGAACGAAAGATCCATATCTCAAAGTGTAACTTTCTATAGCTCCAACACATGATGCACCTTCTACAATCGCTCACTTTGCCTAACTGACTCATATCCTCAAGAGAATGTACTGGGAGAATAACTTGTAGGAAAGTGAAATATGCCCTGGATATGGTTCACACGTGTGAAAATGAAAAGAAATGATACCTAGAGAGGTATTCCACTTTTGAGGGGCTGGCCTAGGGAAGGAATTGATCAAGCAAAAAATCCATTAAAGACTAATGGATTCTGTGTCCTAAGATTTTAAGGAAATTCATGCTATGCGAGTCGTGTTTTCTCCCATACTCTTTTCTTTTGTACCTTCTGTTGGACTTTCATTCCAAAGCTTAAGGAATAACATTGAAGAAATGTGTAACACAAGATGCAAGGTTGTTCACTTTCACATCAATGTTTTAATCAAGCAAATTTCTTTCAACTTGGTCGAATTCAGAGTTAGGACTCTGCAAGGCTTACAACCAATCTGTTTTGTGTCTAAAACAATGAAATATTTTCCCTCGCTTTGTGGTATAGACAATCACATGGATGCATGCTTCAACGATCCTAAACCAAGCTAGGTGGACTTCAAAGTTTTCATTTAGCATAGTGAACACCACGGTGAAGAGGCTAATGTTGTATGATTTTTAGCTCATAACAAATGCCAAATAATTCACTTTCACCAAGCATCTATATTTTCAAGTTGATTGCAGCTTTATGAATAATTTGGCCATCAAAATACATAATTAGCATGCCTGAGGCTTTGACTGGTGAAGCTTCAATCTAAGGCATATTAACAGTTAGGATTTCGAAAGAGTACATTGGTAGCCCTACTATCACAGATCACACTGCACCGTGAATTACATGCAAGGCAAGCCAACGGAATGACCTAAGCTAGTAGAGAGAATTATATGGTGTCTTATGATCATGTACTAATAATGAACATGAGGTCTATGGTTAGGATAACTGCCAACCAACTGGTCCAGAACAACCATGTGCAGATCATTCTGGCTGAGAGGCCACAGATGGAAAGTATAAAAATCTATTTAACATGAACCTGCATTTGCATTTATAAAGAGATCAAAGCTTTACCATAATGCAGCACAATGGATGCAACAAATATTTGCATGACATATGATTTAATTTCAGATTCTCCATATACAAAACAAAACCAGTTAGACTGCATTTTGAGGGATAATAGCGGACTGAAAGCTTCATGGCAGAGATGTTAGTTTGATATATGGAAGAAATAAACCATTTTCGATAACTGAAGTTTCCAAGAAGCAGGTTGCAGCATCCAGAAAAGCTGAAGTTGGATCACTGATATGCAAAGATACAGGTTTGCCAACCCATATGCATGAAACTACCATATTATCCTTCGAGCGAAGAACCAAAGCAAGAAAACGGCCTCTTACATCAGCAAGAACAATTACATATCCTATAAAATCAATTGAATCATAGCTAAGCAGGGGAGAAAAAAAAAGTCCAGCTTGATAATCACAATGCTCACAACAACACAGAGTAAATTACACCATATTTTTGCATCACATTTCAAACATCAAATGATAGGTCATATTAGGAACAAAAATTCCAGCAATAGAACAATACCTGTTGCATGACTCTGTTATATCTTCATCATCAGCAAATGGACAAGCAAATTCAGAATCATCAAACTCATCCAGGAGAGACGACCTACTAGAACTTTTAGAAAAAGGGATGGGTGGTGAATCGCACTTGGGTCCAGGTAAGGTTCCAACTTCATCTTTCTTAAAAGATAATGCCTGTAATATACACATCAGAACTTCACTTGAGAGCCAAATTGGATATCGCAATTTTGTTTCCAATTACATATTTAATAGTTTTAAAATTTAAAATCCAAATTTCCTGGGCTAAGACGAAATATAAGATATTACCTTTGCCATGGATATGCCAGTCTGAAAACCCCCCAACCTTAATGGTTCCTTCTTGTTTTGTGGCTTAGTTTCAGTGGAAGAAGTCTGAGATGCAGAGCCAGTGGTATTTTGAGCTCTGAGAATATCAGTTTGAGAAGAGCACCCAGGCCTTGCAGGCTTAGAAGAAGATACAGGCAGTGCCTGATTAAGTAAACCACTATTTCTTCCATGCCTAGGTAAAGGAATAGCGACCGGAGCACTCTCAGAGCGTAGGAGAGGATTTGGTAAACGGCCACCAGGAAAATGGGTTGGCGCAGAAGGGGAAGATGCAAGTGAAAATGGAGATGATGACAGGCAATCTTCAAAATTTGCATTTTTCTTATGAGCTACTGAAGCATTGTGCGGAACTGAGATGGCTGAAGGAGAATAGTCATGCAGGTGACGAGGAGGGAGGTGTATATTTGGGTTAGAGTGCATAGCTTGAGAATCAGAGTATGCAGGTGATGGAGAGGAAGATCCTGAAGGCATGTCTCCATGGTCATAGCTCCAACTATGTCGCCTGGTAACTGAAGCAAATTGTAGTGCCGGACCTGCAGAAGGGAGCGACTGGAACCTCTTAAGAGGATCGGTTGTTGGACTGCCAACATAATCCATTATAAACTGTGTGGACAGGGGTGTAGAAGGTTCTGAACTCACATCTTCCAATGTCGGGAGGTATGAAACAGAAAGACTCAGCCTGCCACATGGAGTGTCAATTGGCACAAAACTAAATTGGTTCATCTCGGCATCCTCCGCCCGAGTGAAGGGCTCGACAGAAGAAGAGATTCTGTGGGAAAGGCTAAGCGGGCGGATTCGGCCTGAGGAATTGAGTTCACGGAAAAGATTGTACGCAGGCAACAGCCTAACAAACACATACAAAGACCGAAGCATTACGATCGATCTCTTGTATGTTTTCTTGCACAAAGTTGGGATTTCGGAAGAGTGAGAAGACACACCGCTGCTTTTCCTACCACCGGAGTACCTTTCCTTTGCAAAGCTGCTGTTCTTTCGACTCTCATACCGTACGATCCATCTCTCTACGATCTTCTCACTTTTAGCTTCAAGCTCGTCCTGCCTGGGACTCGGTGGGAAGCTGTCCTTTCCGGAGAGATTCCGCAGTAGGAACACACCAGGAGACAGGCGGGTCACGTCCGACGTTGAGGAACGACGGACCAAGAGCACATCAACGACCAATGGCTCAAGATCGCTCTGCCGCCCGAAATCAAAATTCTCGAGCGCCGCCGGGCAGTCCCGTAAGGCCAAATTGAACCATTTATCCCTCGGCCGGCTGCTCGACGATGAGGAAGAGGAGGAGGGGGAGGAGTTAAAATGATCCACACTATAATTACGAGAGGAGACGTAAGGGGACCTCGACTCGAGTATGATATGAAGGCTCTTAGCAAAGAACTCGGTAATCACTTGCTCCATCATTGGAGGTTCAGAGTAGGAATTGCTTGGAGACGAAGCCATATCCTGCGAACTCTATAAATTTCAAATTTGATTTTCTGAGAGACAAGAGTACGATACGAGTTCTTGCAGCGTTAAATCAGGAGAAAAAAAAAGTGCTGCATGAATTTTTCAAAATTATGAGATGAAAAATTTAGGGTTTTAGAAGCTAGCACGCTGGTGATTCCACAGTAGAAACAAGAATCCAAAAAAATCGAATAGACTACTCAAATCAAACACTATCAACATAAAAAAAACAACGCACGCGAATTTGATCATAGTTAAAAAAGAATTCAAAGAATATGCGCTACATAAAAGAAAAAAACAGATCGAGGAGTTAATTTGCAACAAATTGAAGAAAAATTCAGTGATCTCGAAGCGGAGAAGATCGAGAGGAAGGACTACCTCGAGAAATTCAACACAGTTCGGTGTTTGAGATCTCGGAGAACTGTTTGAAATCCCGGAGCCGTTGAATCGAGGGTTATCGACCTATCTCCGCTTTTTTTCCAAAATTGGGAAACCACGTCAAGGATTGGGGGAGACAAGGCGCAGGCGAGCCCCCGCGATGACGGATATGCCGCCGTTTATTTATAGGGACTATGGATGGGCCCCGAGATTCGGAGGAGAGGCAGAGAGAAGTGGAGTTTGGAAAGAGTTGCATTGGTAGCGCACGGCTCACATTGATTTTACTTTTTTTTATTTTAAAAAATAAAATTATAAAAATGAGATTAAAAAAATATATATTCAATATTATTTTTATTTTAAATTTATTATTTATTATTTATTAATATTAATATTAATAATATTATTATTATTAAAAGTAATAAATTTATATCTTTTTATTATCATTATTATGCTATTTTTAACACCTAATTATATTATTTATTATCAGCTTCAATCATATTATTACGTATACTATCATTGTCATTATCAATACCATCGCTGTTATGGTCTCTATTGCTTTCATCATAGTTGTTACTATCTCATCATCATATTTTTTTAAAATAATTAATTATACTTAATATATATTTATATTTTTAAAATTTAAAAATAAAAAATAAGAATTAATTTTTTTAAATTAAAAAAAATAAAAAGTGTTTTACTTGGGATACTATTTATTAATGTATTACGCTACTCCTTGTAAGAAAAAGTTTATTAATATCAAGACAATAAAATTGGTTGATTTTTAATCAAGCAGCAGTGTGATATCATGAGAGGGCAATCCAATTTATAAATTATTCTTTCATTGTAACATCTAGAGTATTTATTGGTTTTTATTTATTTTTTGAAAATACTTATAAATAATGTATTAAATAGTTCACTTAATAAATAACTTATTTTGATCTATAATTAATATGCATGTATGCATGTGTCATTTAGATTTTGGCATCACCAAACTTTACTTTAAAGCATGAAAAATTAGAATGGAGTTATCGATTTAAAAAACTTAAATTTTTTTGTTTAAAAAGAAAAATAATATATACCTAAAGATTTTTTACATTGTAAATTATGAACTTTGAAAAGTTATCAAGTGTAAAATTAATATTTTATCATCCAAGCCTTTCGTGGATAGTATAAAATTATGTTTAGACCCCCCTCCCCTCACATTTTTATATAATTGTAAATAAAAAATAATTTTATTATATATGATTTCTCATCCACTCTATCTCTTTAATAAGATATAAAATTTATTAAGTTGTAAGTGAATATCTTCTATCATTATCATCATTTAGACCTTTCTTTCATAGAGTAGGATTAGAGCTATGTGTAAGTAGAAATGTTTTCAATTTGGCTTGGCCAAAAACCAACTAAACCTGACAAATTATGGGCTAGCCATGGTCCATTAATACTCTTTTGTAGGAACATAGTTTTAATAATTGTAATCATCTCATGATTCTTTTATCCCTTCGTTCATTCATTACTTATTTATTTATTTTGATATAAAGGCTCATATGATACAAAGTAAGGGATGACTTTCTTCAAAAGACTCCAAATTCATGGAAGTAAGATTTGAATCCAAAGTCTTCAGTAGACTTTACTAGCTTGGCAAGATAACATCTTGTAATATTTATTTCTAACTTCCATTTAATGTCATGTAAATGTTTTCCTTCTATAATATCCCTTTGATCATTCTCTAGTATAATTATATTAGAGACAAGTGGTTAATAAACTTCCATCTAAGGATGCGTAGATAATTTTTTTTTTAACATTTTTTAATGTAAAGTAACTTAGGCACCAACATTATAAACCTTGGACGACCTATTAATGATCCTTTCTCATGCATCTTGTACGGATTATGAGCGTATATAATCTCTCATGAGATATGCAATTTAAATATTAATAAATATTGATTTTTTTAAGATATATTTATTTTATTTTATTTTTGACTCAATCAATGCAAATTCTGCTGTCACCAAATAAAAGCTGCAATTCAACTTGATAAATAATAATACACACTTAGAGACCTATTAATAATTACCTCTCTAGACACCCCATATATAAACTACAATTCTGTTGTTTTGTATGATCTTTTATAACTAAGAGTTTAGAAGATAATTGTACATTTGGGAACCTATTTGCCATTTTTCCTCATCCTACTTCCTATATGATGGATAAATAATTACTGCCGATATGGAGATCTACTAATAAATTTTCCTCAACCTTCTAACAGCCAACCAATCATTTAAAAATCAATAAGTAATCTAGATGTTCAGCCAGGGACTTGCTGATAGTTTTGCTTCAAGACCTTAGACAATGCCTATAAATAACCGGTTGTACATTTAGAGATCTCATTATCCACGTCAGATTGTTGATGTTCATGTTCACTACATGAGGCTAGTACTTAATAGCCACGCATATAATCATCATACATATCTGAAATATCTTTAAATTCATATGGAGACTGCAAATGAGTTACAGCCTCTATTGCAGTTCTGTAACTTAAGGCCAAACATAATAGTTTTTTTTGAACCATGCTTTGATGGTTTATATAGAGGCTAAGGAGTGTGTTGTGGTTAATCAAGATTAAAAATCATTTTGTATTTAAGCTAAAGTGATGCTATTTTTTTTTTTTTTCTCTCGCATGCCGATCGCATGCAGAATTCTAACAATCTCTTATGCCAGAGAGTGAATTTGGCAAGAAAAATTGGGGCTTGCTAGTTTTCTATCTTGCTCTTGAATCCATGACAATGACGATCATATTTGATTTCACTTTGATCTATTTTCTTATTTTCTTAATTCTAGAATGTTTAAACCCTAATTCTTTTCGATTCTAACCTATTTGAAGAAGAGGATGGAAACGTAGGGCATTGTCGTGATTGATTTCACGAAGAAAAAGTTTTAATTTTGTATGATTTTCAACATCGATTTTTCTTAATTGTAGAGTTGGATTTTGCAAAGTATATGCTAATGCAAAGTTGGATTTTGCCTAATTGTAAAGTATCATTGTCTGCATTTACTCTGATTTGTTGTGGAGTTCGGTCTCTCAGCTCCAAATTTTGTTTTTTGAATTGATTTCTGATATATTTCTCCCTTCTAGCATCATGTGCATTCTACCATTTTTTTTCTCACATCTCATTGATATCATCTTTGTCTTTAATTTTGTTCCTCAGCTCGTTTTTTTTATTTTTGGTTCCTCGATGCATCAATATTTACATCGATTTAGAAAGCACCCGGCTTGATGATGAGTGGGTTCATTTTTCCAAAAAAAAATCAATGTAGGATATGTCGCATCTTGTGCGTGAAATGTATGCTAATTAGTAGGCTGTTGGAGTTTGTGAGGCCTGGCTGAACCGGACCCGGTCCATTCTACCGGTCCGGATCAGCCAGGAAGCAATGGAGGCGTTTCGTGGGAGAGGGACAGACGGCGTGTTGGGAGGCAGCCGTTGCGCCCCTCCTCGCGATCCCCGATCGACCGTTGAGTAGGATGATTTTAAATCACCCCGAAACTCTTCTTCCCCAGCCATTAGCGAGTGGGTTGGAGCATTGGATCGAAGCTTGGAGCAAGGTTTTGAGACTTGGATGTGAGGATCAAGGGGGAACCATGAGGAAGAACAACGTTCTTCCTTGAAATTAATCCAAGTATCTCAGTTAAAAAAAACCCAAATCCTTGATCCGTTTGCTCTCCTTAATCCACAATCCTGATAGCATAGGATTCTTGTTGGGATTTCAATGGGAAATCGAAGTTCTAGCAAAATTTTGCGTTGACTCTGCTTCTGTTTCAAAATAGGTGTTCGTATTGGTGACTTCGGCGGCATCTTCCTCCACTCCGGCGGCATTTTCCGGCAAGTAACCCCCTCTCACTCCTTTCTTGTTCTGTGGTCTTGCTTTAGAACAGTGAGATTCAGGCTTGGCCACCGGCAATTGCCGGAATTTGAAGGATCTTGGCCGGATGCCCTGTTTTCTGGGCTGATTTTCGTCAGTTTGCTGCAGCCGACAATGATGGCCGGCAGCGATCGGACCACCATCAGTGTGGAGTCCCGATCAAAGGCTTTAATGCGGGAGAGGTTTTGGATCGGGAATCCTTCCGATTCACTAGGATTATCGATGGGTTTGGGTCGTGGGTTGCTGGTTGAGCGGCTGGCGTGCATGGCTTCTCAGCCACTTGCGAGGACGGCACCTCACCGGAGTTCCACCGGTGATGGACTCCGGCATGGGCTGATGTCGGGTAGCCGGGGATCGCTAGGTTCCTCCATGATCCATGGGATCTGGCTGGTTTGGAGGCCAATCTAGGGAGATGGAGATGGACTGTGTTATTGAGTTCATGTGAGAGCGTTGGGTGAGGCTCATCCTAGTTTGTGATTTGTGGGCTGAAACTTTAGGCTCACTTAGATAAGGAATTGGTTTAACCTGGTTTAGATAGAAAGATGGGTGGGTTAACTTGATTCAGTGAGCCTGGGATACCTTGGTAGTGATTTGACTTAGTTAATAACCTTGTAATCTAAACCAATCCCAAGTGATCTGTGGTGGGCTAAGGCCTAGTCTGGATTAATACCCAAGTTTAATTAGATCTTAGCTCAAGATTTTGGTCCAAATAAGTCCAAGTGTATTAAGGATTGGATCTAGACTTAAGTTAGGTGGGTTATTTTGAAATTTAAAATTAGTTGTCATGATTTTAATTGAAGAATTAAAAAATTTAAATATTATATTATAAGTGATCAGCATTCCTAATTGACTTGACCTTTTGTAGATTATTGAGAAAGATTAGTAGGCTAATTGTAAATTAGTAATTTTATTCAATTACTTAATTCTATATTTATATAATTTCTGATTAATTGTTAATGTTTAAATATGCATTGTTAGTTGAAATATGAATCATTATTATTCTGTTATCATTTTATATATTTGAATTTTATTGCTTTATTATGTATGGGGAAATATAAATTCTAATGCCTACTGTTTATTGATTAACTTGTGCATAATTAATTATTACAAAAAAGAAAGAATAATAATATGGAAGTTAAAAATTTGTATTATTATGAAAACAAAAATAATAAAATTAAAATAAAGATAATAAAACTAATATATATGTATTATTACCTAAAAAAAATGATGAATAATTAGGTAAAAATAAATATTATATAATAAAATATGATACCCTCGATCCACTATGATATGACTTGATGACTTGATAAGTGATACAAAACTCACCTTTATAAAGGATATATATGGAAGATATACCCCATCCATAGGATTAAATGTGGTGCTCTAGCTTGTCACAAGGATATATGTGACCATGGCATATTTATAAAAAAATGACATGTAATCTTAAATGATAATATAAAAATCATGATTAAGGTGATATGATAATTTGATGACATAAAAATTTGAAATAACGACAATATATTATAGAAAACCAGTTCATAAATACTTCAGAAATCATAAGTATTCTAAAGATACGTAAATTAACAGTTATGATATGTTAGACTCATGAAAGTTTTGCATGTATTAACTTCTTAAATTATAAGTTTATAATTAAACCTATTTACTGAGTGTGAACTCATTAAATTATCTTATGTTATTCTTTAAGAGACTAAGAAATAAAAAAGAATCTGGATAAAAGCAATACTTATCAACTCAACCTAGTTATCTTGTGAGTTAATTATATTTGTTAGTAGTTAGAACATTTATTTTATTTTATGTCATCCAAGTTGTAATAAGAATCTTGTTTGATTAGACCCTTTTTTTTTTTTTCATTCTCTACAAGTTGTTAGCTTAGAATTTCTTTAAATGAATGAATATTCTTATTGTTGGATGCCTTACATGCCTAACATGTGATGGGTTGTTACATTCCAGATTCATCATAGGGTCTAAGGCATGATAGAATTGGAAATATGTTTAGATTTATTAGGTGGTGGATGGTCTCCAGTTTTGGAGTATTCTTTGAAGCATGGATCACTTTTTGAGCAAAGAAGAATGTAACTCTGAAAATATAATATTCGAAGATGCTTTCATCATTCTTCTTTATAGATTTCTTGGAATACCTTTATGAGGATGGGAATCTTGACTACCGATTAGTACTGGCATATGTGCTTCGATAGATTAATAGAACAATATAGATTGTGATTCTGCAACCAATTCATGAAACCAACTCTTAAGTCATGCAACATTGATTAATTGTCAAGCAATTGACAGGGATGCAGAGTGAAGCAAGAACCTATTTATCATAGTTCAAATACTTGGACAAGGTACAGTAGAACACCAATATATGGTGCTCTTCTCCAAGGAAACAGATAACAAATTCATATTACTAACAATTTCCTCCAGATGCATGTAGGAATAGCAACTTGAGTGAAAACATGCTGTAGAATTAACTGCTGGTTTTCCAAGTATTGGCATCTGCACAATCGTAAACCTTCTCTTTTATGATCCTTCAATCCCTACTTGGCACTTCCTATGCTATACATGTGCAAACAATGCTTGATGTTCTCCCTCATTTAATCCTCTGCATGTCCCACTTTTTAGCTTTGCACAACAATGTCAAATTGAATCGGCAACTTTCTTCTTGGCACAATAAATTTTTCTCGAATTAGTTGAATACCTAATGCCATTTAATGATTTCATTACACTGTGATAGCTTCTTAACTTTGTTTTGCTCAGAGGACTTAAATATGCAGCAAATGTGGATCTCCATATACCACCATACAAGGGATTCTTTAGGTCAATGAAGATGATAAATGGTGCTAAAATATGCCACCATGCTATCAGGTGCCTGGTACAGTTAAGATGGACTTTGTCACCTTGGTGAGAAAGGACAGATGACACCATTGATTAGTTAGCTAAAACAACAAAAGATTACTAAGAAGAACCTGGATAACAAATTTTTAATGTTAACTGTTAAAATGAATTTTGTCCTGGACATTTCAATTTGTACTAATGGTAAAGTTTGAGCTTCAAAGACCCAGTTGCTTAACCAAAAGAATAAAGGTTAAATGTGAAAACTGGTGTGAATGAAAGGCTACTAACAGCCAGTTAAATGTTACAACTTGTGAAGAATATCTTACATGGATAATGAAATCATTCTTCAAAAAGGAATTCTGAGACTACATGAACTCAAACAACTTTATTTGATAAACTGTGATTTTCTTTGCATCGATATGAGAGGAACTCTATCATAGACTTGTAATGTTTGATTGGTTAAAAGCTTGAGAAAAGATCTGAAGAATATCCACATGTAAACTCCAGTCAAAGGATAGAAACAACACTATTTTCTGCAATTTTCACTCCACCAGCTCTTCAAAAATGTACCATGATTCCACTGTGATGTGGATTCAATTACTGGGAATAATTTTGGAGTTATTGCATGGATTTGACAGATTGAATGGGCTGGAAGACCACTAACAAAAGCAGCAGCATCTGTAGAAAAATAGCTACCTGATTGCTACCCAACACTCAATATCTCTAAGCACAGATAATCAACCATCTTATGCCATGGTTTTATTTATGTCTTTCTGCTAGCAAGAATTGATATCCAGGCTCTTCTATACCTTTAAAACAATCATCAGCTGAGATTCGTTTAGTCAAATTGATGCATATTTCGTTGCATCTGGCTGAGGGGAGCAATCAAATGCTTAATTTAGCGGCATGGCATTCATCAAGAACCTGTCCAAAATAGATGATCAACGAGCTCTCATATATTTTATCAAAACACAAGCTGAAAGGGTAATAATTATCTTTCAGCAACTGGTACAAATGTTAAATTTTCATGTATATATCTGAGTTAAATTTTGAAGGTTTACTATGTAGGAAAAATTAGACTTTTCAATGTTGCTTCCAACAATGATTTGAGTCCATCATACATGAGCACTTGTGGAGGTAATTCAATATTCATTTTAAATGCTTACATTTGTTCTGCTTCTTTTCATGCATCTTTTGTATCCACGCTACCAGATTTTAAATGCTTGGAAGTCTAGAAGTGTCTTGTTCTCATCTTCTACAGTCCTCGATTTTGCTGAAACTTGGGGCTTCAAGCTGACGCTAGGCGTATCAAGAGCATGACAGCCATGTTCTAATATCCATAACATCTTTGTCAATTACTCTTCTTTTTTTTTTTGTGTGTGTGTGTCTGTATGTGGATCAGTATAGCAGTCATATACCTTGTCTACCATCTTAAAATGATGGTGATATTGCATGTTTGCAAATATATAAACCTGACATATATCCATTTATAATTCATCTGATCTTTCCGGAATTTGTTCTTCCAAAAATTCCAGCTTTTTGGAGTCATCATTTTTTTTTTGGCTAGATAACTTGGTATAAATGCTTAATATGTTTGAACTTCGAAAGCAAAACATTCAAAGAATTATGAGTTCACTTTTTGCATCCAGTGCTTCAATATTGTTATGTTGAAAAGAATGAAATTATATTTGTAATTTGACTTCATGGTTTCAGTAAGACTGATATCCCCAGATGAGGTCACCTCCTCCAATAACTGAAAGAACAACATTACTTTCCTTGGTCTGCCTAGTTGGGACCAAAATAATAACAACCACCCCTGTGAATCCACCGAGCCTTTGCAATCCAAAATTGGAGTAAGTGATGAAGAGGGTGGTAGCCCAATTCTTGCTCACAATTCTGTTCTCTCTTCCTCCTCTCCCTTTTGATACCACCCCAAAAAACATGCAAGGATGCCCAAGAATTTAGAGCTTGATGTTAAAACAATTGAAGACTTTGAATACCCAAATCTTCTATCAAAAGAAGAAAAGAAAATCAGATCTAGAACCCTTATTTGTTAGGCAGTGGGGTGGTAGACCCAACCAACTGATGTTCAACCATATCAAATCTGCAAAGAAGAAGAATCAGAAGCTTTTAACATGTACAAATAGGCAGAGACTCCCAGATATTCCTACTGAAACTAAACAAAATCTTTATGAAGATCTTCGGAATCTAATCCAAAAGCCTTAAAGATGTATTTTGAGAGCATCCATACATGCATGCCACAAGTTTCCCACTAAGGAACAATGGATCCATGCCTATGAATCTACAACAGGTTGGGAGAACCATCTGTCAATCCCCATCGATAATTAAATAGATAAAGAGAAGCACCAACTAGCTTCCCACTCATCTTATTTATGATGACAATATGATTGCGATCTCTGGAGCAAACCATCTGCAGCCAAATGGATAGGCTTGATGGATCTTTAGATCATTCCATCCGAACTTTAGTGCTTTAGTTTAGTGGGTTCATTAGCTATATAACATAGATTTGTGAGGATAAGATTTCCAAAGATATGTGCCTCCCACGTAGATGTGGGTCAGTCGTGCATAATCTGCAATGCCTCTGGCTGAAAACGAAGGAAAGTCTAAGAATGGTACAAAGCATTCCAGGCATCTAACAGAGCTCTAAACGGATAGGATTGAAATTCGATCTTTAACAAAATTTTAAAAAAATTCCTAATTGATTCTTTGTAATGAATTTAGGTACGGTTTCATAGATGCCAATCGTTAGGCTTTTTTCTCTTATTATTTCACATTCATATAAGCTTCACACACGATATTAAATGTAAAAGAAGGAAAGAGAAATCGGATAGTTCACACCTAAATTCCATCCTTGTAAACACTCTCTCACACATGCGGACATAAATTATTTCAATTTTAAGAATGTTTGCAAATATAAATGTTTATAGAGCATTAATCTTAATGTTGTGTTAGGCATCAGCAATGATGCTGCATTAGAGCTTGATGCTGTGTGACTTACGGTGACGTTATTGAAGTGTTTGATGTCGGGCACCTGGGCCAAGAGTTCACCTACTCCCGTGCGCCCATTGGAGGCGGCACCACAATTTGCTAAAGCTTTTCCCATGCGTTCCCACTTCAACTCAAAAACACAGATAGGACTCTGGCTGGATGGGGCATCGGCCATCCGATCATATGATGGCACGTGTATAATTGTTGCCTTGTCTAGAATTCATTCGTGGCACGTGGCACCGTCTCCTGCGTTAAAAGTGGTGGAGGCCCCACGGCCAAAAGGCCATTGGAGATGGGGGAGGGCCTCTATGGTGGAGGCTATAAGCCATGATGGCACTTAATGGTGCGTTTAAGAATTAAGTGCTTTCTTAGCCTCCTCAGTCCAAGGTTGATCCTTTGGAACACTCGGAAAATATCGCATCTTTTACCAAGATACTCTGTGCCCCAAGTCTTGTTCTTCTTTTCGCAAAGCCACCTAATAGATTCAAAGAGCTCACAGGTGGATCAAGTTTGCTGGAATAACAGCAAATAGATGGAAGTATGAATACACAAGCAATTATCTTTGCACTATTATCCTATATCTATAGAGGGGAGACAAGATTTAAGAGCTATAATTGTGATTATGCGTAGATATAGAGACATACACATAAATGATCTCACTAGAATTGTGAGATCAACCCCTCTAAAGCACCTAAAAATTATGCTAGAATATTGGCTTCCATTTTTTCCTTATGATAAAGAAAAAAGTGGCAAGAAAAGAAGAAAGATAACTGTTGCATTTGAGAAATACTGCCATAACACCACCCAAAAAAAAAAAAAAATCACAAAAAGAAAATAGGAAAAAGAGAACTCAGGCTACTATTATAAAACTACCTTATTACTAGATTTCGAATTATGTATTGACATCATACAAGCTGACATCATACAAACCATATTATGGAGTCTTTTTGTTGAGATGTAAAGGTGCAATGATTTTATGCGTTCGAGTATTACTCATGAATCATACAAAAATGTGAAGGATGACCTTCTCTATGACTTCTACATTATATTAACATCAAAGAATTTTTAAAGAAAAAGAAAAAGAAATCCTGTTAAAATACCTTTCAAGAGCAGTAGCTAGCTTGGTGGTTAGAACTACAGTCCACACGGCATTGTTTCTAGGATAATTTTGATGGTTCCAGCTTAGGAAAAGATGGCAAATGTCCACCTATGGGTGCAAGTTACCCATCCACTATAATCTAATCCAAAAGGCAAGCCAGCTTTATATATACCCCATTTGAGCAAGCCCACCAGAACTCTCCTCCAAACTGCCACCCAACCAAAGCCTTGCAACCATGCCTTCTCCTTCCTCCACTTCTCCAACCATCATCCAGTCTCTAATCATAGACATCTACTCGAGAAGACTACTGCTCCAAACTCCGCTCTATAAACAACCCACTCAACTAAGACCATCGTGGACCGGCCCGGCTGGTTCTGAGCCGGATTCTGGCGTGCCGGGGAGTGGCTTCGATGCCAACGTCGTCATGATCCTCGCCGTCCTCCTCTTTGCCTTAATCTGTGCGCTAGGACTCAATTCCATCGTCCGGTGTGCACTCCGGTGCTCGAACCCGATCGTGGTCGAGCCCGACGCGAACCCGGAGGTCCAGTTCGCTCAGGCCGGGCTCAGAAGGAAGGCACTCCGGGCCCTGCCCACCTTGGTCTACTCGGCCGGTCTCAAGCTCCATGGGGCTAGCCCAGAGTGCGCCATCTGCCTCTCGAATTTCGTGCCCGGGGAGCGGGTCCGTGTCCTGCCCAAGTGCAACCACGGCTTCCACGTTAGGTGCGTCGACCGGTGGCTGGTGGCTCGGTCGTCGTGCCCGACCTGCCGGCGATGTTCGTTTGGTTCGAGCCCCAAGACCTCCGGTTGCGACGAGGTAAACCGGCCGGGTCCGGTGCCGGTTCAGTCAGTCCTGGTGCCCTTGGAACCAGAAGGTTTGGTAAATTATGAATCATAGCAAGGGGCTACGTGTTTTTTTTTTTTCTTATAATAAATAAAGAAGGAAGCCTAAGGCCTCACATATACAACCCCATGGGCATCTAGAGAAGAAAGCTGTCCAAATTATGAAGATAAAGATGTAGTTTTATAGACATTTTCTCTTGATGCAGTTAAATTTGCTAGAAAATCTACTGTGATTTACTTGTGTATATGTGAACATTTAATCCTTTGGTTAAAAGCAATGACAATGAAGATCTCTTATGTAAGGTTATTTACATAAAAAAATTACTCTTTGGAATAATTTTTTGAATTTTTGATTCTAATCCATGACTGTTCTTAAATCCAAACTAGGCCCTGCTAGCTCTGTGGTAGCGACTGATGAGATTGTTAGAGGATGGCTAATGCAAGTTCCCCCTTTTTTTTTTTTTTTTTTTTTTTGAGTAAATCAGTGCTGTTAAATACTGAAATCTACGTCAGTGTTCCAAATGTATCTGAACTGTATATATTGAGGCACTGAAAAGCTTATTGTATGTTCAGCAAAAAAGTGCAGCGCTGACTTTTTAGATGATTTGCAACTTGGGGTTTTCTATCTAATTTTCGTTTAAATAAACTTTTTTTAAAAAATAGGATTAGGGAAATCGAGGAGGTGCAGACTGATATTTTCCTATTTAATTACCTACATTGGATGTGGCCGTCCTTGGTAGCGTATTTTCCTAGTTAATTAGCCAGCTTGCACACAGGAGAAATGTGGTGGGTATCACAAGCCTTAAGAATGTGGAGAGTTTCTGGAATGATGCTCTATCGGTACCATCCAATGCCCCAACAATCGTAGCATCATAAGCGTTAAAGCTCTTGGTACCCACGAAGCCTCACAGCATTATGTAGGTATTATTTAGTTGAATTTTAGCTCTCAAACAAGAGTGGGTCTTTTGAGCCAATGAAGTTAGAGAGGAATGGGAATCTAAGCGAAGCCCACCAAGCCTCACAACATCTTAGAGATAAGTCGAATGACGCAGCACCGCGTCCAACACTGGCTTAAATCCCATAAATTAATGCCGTTTTTCCTTTCTCTTCATGTCTTTTTTGGAAAAAAAAAAATCAAAAGAATGTTCTCCACAAAACATGAAATCCTGTCACCTTCTAAGCAACCAATTAATCAAGCGTCATGCATCAAGGAAAAGGTTGCAGCTAAACATTGCTTATCAATGCAAACTACACCGATTCATGTAGAGCAACAAAGTCGAATATCTTACATAGACCCAAACTTCGTGTGTTGGTCGAGATAAAATTCACCCTCTCTGCTCATCAGCTCAAGGGATTGATTCTTGATAAAATATGGGAATCTTCGATCGCAAAGAACCGAAACTCTAGCTGAAACTGTGCAATAGCACCATTGAAAGGCTGAAGCTGGAAAGACGACGAAAAGGGTGTTACAAGGAAGCAAACCATGTGTTCACTGAATTACCACACATCATTTGTGCAGAGGCCTCCACATGGCATTCTAGCCTCAAATGAGAATCTTACAAGTCACCTCTCAATTCCTGCAGCACATAGTGCATAACAAATTGTTGGCCTTGCAATTAGTCTTTGTATGCAATTTATCTTCAGACCTGTTTCCAACCAGACTCTTACGATCACCCTTTATAACTAATTGTGATATCCCAAATTTAGTCATAAATGGAAAAAAAAGATCATGTGCTTATAACTCAAGTTCACTTGCTACCCATTAACTTCCGCTCGAGTTTTTGGGCCATATGATTTCGACCCACTAACGAAGTTAATTGGACCAGGTAGACTTAAGACGTTACAAATGGTTACAAATGGTATCAGAGCCGATTCGAGTATGTAAAAGTTGGTGGGCTTTACAAATGGTATCAAAGCCGATCCGATCCAAGTATGCAAAAGTTGGTGGGCATGAGGAAAGCCAATTCAAATATGCAAAAGTTGATGGGCATGAGGAAAGCCGATTCGAGTATGCAAAAGTTGACGGGCATGAGGAAAGCCGATCCGAGGGCTGATCCGAGTATGCGAAAGTTGGTAGGCATGAGGAAAATCGATCCGAGTATGCGAAAGTTGATGGACATAAAGAAAGCCGATCCGAGGGCATGAGGAAAACCGATCCGAGTATGCGAAAGTTGGTGGGCATGAGGAAAGCCGATCCGAGTATGCGAAAGTTGATGAGCATGAAAAACCGATCCGAGGGCATGAGAAAAGCTGATCCAAGTATGCGAAAGTTGGTGGACATGAGGAAAGCCGATCCGAGTATGCGAAAGTTGATGGGCATGAAAAAAAGGACTACTCATGGGACGATGGTGAAGTCCCGCCATGAGATGGTGGGAAGATTATAATAACCCAAGTTTAGTCTTACGTTGGATAGAAAAAGAGGAAAAAGTGATGAAATCCCGTCATGAGGTGATGGGAAGATTGTGATACCCCAAGTTTAGTCCCATATTGAATAGAAAAAAGATGTGGCGAACCCAAGTTTAGTCTTACGTTGGATAGAAAAAGAGAAAAAAGTGATGAAGTGCCGCCATGAGGTGGTGTAAAGATTGTGATACCCCAAGTTTAGTCCCATATTAGATAGAAAAAAGATGTGGCGAAGTCTCATAGCGGGAAGATACCCCAAGTTTAGTCCCACGTTGGATAGAAAAAAGATGTGGCGTTACAAATAGTATCAGAATCGATGAGAGTATGAGAAAGTTGATGGGCATAAGGAAAGGACTACTCATGGAAAGTTAGTGGGCATGAGAAAAGAGCTACGGTGGTGAAGTCCCGCCATGAGATGGTGAAAAAATTGTGATACCCCAAGTTTAGTCCCATGTTGAATAGAAAAAGAATGTGTCATATGCTTATAACTCAAGTTCACTTGTTACCCATTAACTTTCACTCGAGTTTTTGAGTCCCGTGGTTTCAGCCCGCTAGAAGTTAATTGGGCTAGCGGATGAGTTTAGGGCGTTACACTAATAAATATGATTGAGATCATGTCTACAACCACATCAAGGTAAATATAAACATAGCAACCAAATTGACAAGCTAGGAGTTTTGAAACTTCTACTTCTAGGTGCCTTTACTGACGTTGGGTTTTTCTGGATGTCTGGAGAGGGAATGAAAGTGAGAAAGGGTGAAAACTGAAGGAGCTAATTTCTCAGGACCTGTTCTGAATATCTTAACTCACACAAAATCAACTGATCCAACTCACACCTGTTCTATGGATCCGGCCTTCACAAGATTTAATGAAGTTTCAAGCAGAAAATCTTGCAGGAAGATGAGATTTCCAAAGCGAATAGTATAATATCCTTCCCCCTTATAAACTCAATTCTCAGAACTTCATTGTTGCAGAGAATGCTTGTGTAAGGACAGAAATACAATTAATACATATTTCCAATGCAATCACAGTGGACCACAAATAACAGTGACAATAGACATGTAAACAGTTTAATATGGGGGCAATCATTAGCACTAACAATTGACTGACAAACAACCGGATGAGCAAAATTTTTATGAGCAAGAATAGGACCATACAAACATGCATGGTTCAGGCATGCAGCGGCCAGAAGATGAATTTATTAGAAGTTGATAAATAAAGAGGTAGCATGAAGAACATCCTCCACCAAAAGTAGCACCCTTACTCATTTTAGTTTATCAAAAAGCTTCTCTGCAACCTACATCAACCACAAATATTCAACAAAAAGCTTACCACAAATATTCAACAAATAGCTAGCTTCCTAAATAAATTAAACCACATATGTAGTTAGCAGCGGACATTGCATTTTGTTAGGCATTTCTTTTTTCAAAATCTGAATATTAACTAATTATCACATTAGGTACAAATAAGAAAATAATGAGGAAATTTACTCACACATTTATCAACGCATTTCCAATAGTCAAAGTATTGGCCAGTGCAGTGCTTGTGCCCAGTTTCATCGTCTTTGATTCTCTTGACACACGCCTGTACATCATAACAGTAATTAAAGTCATAATTCCAGACAAAATGGTGTTATGTTGGAAATAAGTGAAGGGAAAAAGATTTGTGGCCAAATAAATAGGAAGAAAATTGCTTTTGAATCACAGGATCAGTAAAATCCTAGAAATGGCAGAGAACAAGGGAATTCCAACCCTTATGTCAAAAAAGAAAAGTTAATAATGAGCCTTGAAAATCAGAGTTAAGCAAGAATTCTAGAAATCATATAAATTTTAAATTATAACACGGGTCTAAGAGGCTTTGGATGGAAGATGGAGAAACATTGGAATTGCCTGACAAGGCTTTCTTCACATATGATGGGCAGTCAATCAATGGGTCCTGGGTTACAAGTCCTTGTGAAAATTAAATATTGGACTTGTCATGTTTCAAAAACTGATGCAAGTAGAGATTATAAGAAAGAAAAAGGTTAGACATGTACTACTAGCATCTTTCGTCAACTATGTAGTCAGTCCATCTACCACAATATTCAATGGTTTAAATTCTTAGAATTACACCGGAAAATACAGAGTTTTCAGTTAAATAAATGGCATCAACTTTCAAAGGAAAAAAATCCATTTGCATTGTTTTCACTTTAGCATCACAGTTCAGTTGACAATAAATTTCTTTAGATAAATAACTATCATTAATTTTTCTGCCATTTGAGAAGATATTCAGAATAGATGCAGTAAAAGAATGTATAGACTCTACCAAAGGAGAAATTACTGGTCACAAAGCATCTCAAAACTAGGAGAATAGTGAAATACTCAGCCAAGTGTGGCAAAGTTCAGCTAAAATAGCATTTGCCCCCCTAAAATTGTGGGGTTAGTTACCAGGAAAGAGAAGTTTTGTGGATTTGTATTAAAATCATAACAAAGTTTATCCCTATAATAATGGAATGGGTTTTAAGTGATGATCTCATTGTCTTTCAGATTGATGTTTTACCTTTTATTTCAAATTGAATTCTTTTACTTTATGCTAATTGTGACTGCTTACTGCATTTTTTTTTAGCAGATGAGCTTCGGACTCATTCAATAATAGATATCTATAGGCACATAGGTAATGCCTATAGACAAGGAATCACATGAAAATTTCCTATTTGTTTGGCACAAAGCTGGGAGGGTGGGACCGGTTCATTGAACTCCCAGCTCATGACCTGCAAATTAAGTTTCCATGTTCAAAATCCCCATATATATTGCCATACATGCCCAGCTGATCTAGGTTAGAAGATGAAAAGATTAAAGAAAAGGAGAAGAGCAATGGGAAGATCAATAGTCCTCAAGCCCATCTAGAAGGGATGAATTATTTCTCTCTATTTTTTCTATCACCTTGTCTTTATTTTCACATATCCTATGTTTTAGTAGAAACATAGAAATTTGAAATCATATTCAGGATCTTATTACTGTTTTTTGTGAAGAAATTATATCATTACATATTACTAAGGAAGCATATAGAACTACAGAAGCATAAAAACACTTGGACATCCCGTTGCATAAAAACACTGACATCTTTCCATTTAAAACTTTATTTTCAAGTAATATATATTCTCTTTGAATATACTTGAGCAAACGTAATTGGGTCATAGGAAGCAGAGTGACCTGTTACTTGCCACTGGGAGGAACATAATTGGGGTTGAGCTTGTTGATTATGGTTAGACTTTTCAAAATAATTGGTGATTTAGCTTAACTTCAAAATGAATCACTGATTAACCTTAATAAGCTTTTACTGAGTGACTAACAACATCACTGATTATTGTCTCCTTCAAGCCAAAAGATCACCATTTAACCGAGCAATAACTTGCAAATGATAAGCATCGTTTAACACCTTAAAAATGACATTTTCCAGCAGATGAGTTGGACAGAAGCCCCTGAGTTTTCACAGTTCAAAGATAAACATAGAATGACCAAATCTAAAGATATGTATCACCAATGGCTCATGTACTTCCAATTTGCTCGTCTGTTATAATATTGGACAGAAAATAATTCTCTTTTTTTTTTGAAATTGCATGCAAAATTTATTTACACTTTAAGCATCAACCAACTATGGCTACTGTCAACTCAGCAACTATCAACAGCATGACATTTGATAACATGGTAATATTTTGGGCAAGTTCCTTGAACAGCCTATCTTTCTACCACAACAGAAGCATGAAAGAACATCTAGAAAACAATACTCAAACCAACTTTTTCTTTCTTTTCTCTTTCCTTCCATAATATGGCAACTCTTTCCAAGGAAGAGAAAGGTAATCTGGTATGACAAAAGCCCTATTTGGATTAGCTGTTGGGATACTTTTAAGCGGCTGTGGGCTGACAGCTATGTGAGATAGCTATTGATGAACAGTTAATCCAAACAGGCCCAAAGTTACATGAGGATCTTGATATCTTTTGCTCTAATATTAAGTTCTCTAAGTGGGTATTCTCATGTGAGACTCACCCACTTTAACCTCCAGTAGCTACTACAAAATCATGCACAGATCACTCTTCTAGGAAAACCAATCGAGAATGGTCCTCCAAAAGCTCTAACACTATGATCCTGAACCAGTTTAAACAACAGCTACCTTTGCTTGACTGATGCTATACCATCTCTATGAAAATGGTTGAAGCATTCATGGTTGAAGCATTCACAATCATTGGATCCAAGATCCCCTGAACACCTTGTCATAATCTATTAGAGAAAGAAATTGATCCCATTCAACAACATCTGTTTATCAAGTTGCAAATCCTACTTGGCGTGCTTATGCTCAACCATTTTCCACCCTACATATTCTAACGACAAATAAGCAGAGTCATGATTGTTAGATTCCAACTGGATAGCAAAGTTCCACCTCCTCCTACAGAGCCCTTTTAGGCAAGACTGGCACTTTGCTTGCTAAAGACAAGGTAAATTAAAAAGCTGCCTCGCATATTTTAAGTTTAAGCAATTCGAGACAGTTTGCAACATGACAAGCAGGTGATACATGATTGATTCAAGGATCACATAGCAAAGGTGTTCGATGGACCCAAAAAAACCATTTACTTTCAGTGGAAAATTACTCGGGCCAAGTCAATGATCTAGTATTATTGATGGTACAGTCTCATTAAAAACATTATCATTTGATCGTATGAATTAGAAAGAAAAGAAAGAAAAGAAAAGCCAAAAGGCAATTGCACATACTTATTATCAATAATGTATTTTAATCATGATTTCAGTACTTTAAGTGCCAAATTATAAGCCGATTTAGTTGTCATGTGAGATGCATGGCAGAAGCCATCAGACTAGAACATCCCACTGTTGATTGACAGTTATTGAGAAAGACAGCTCTGTAATTGCCTGGTAGTCATTAGGTAGAAAATTTGAGGTACAGAGGCAGTTTCAGAGATGTGAGGTTAGAACCAAACTTCCCGATTACAATGAGCTCTATAAGTGTGGCGGCATTGCAAAGTACAGGAAGACTGTATAAGGAATAAAGTTACATAAAATGAAACAATTAGGAGCAAAACTAAGTGGATCTCGCATCTAACAACCTCTACCATGCATTTGGGTACCCATGTTTCTTTATTGGTATACCGAATGTTCAGTTTCTGATAGCATTATTTATGTCAAAGAAAGTTGTATATCATAAGTTCAGAAAATTATGACAGACCAGAATACAGATCTTCCCAAATGCACTTATCAGTTGTTTATTTCAAAGTAATGATTGTACATACATGCATCTACATATATACATTTGTGTCTATATATATGTATGCATGTAGGAACTAAGAAATAGCAGCACTAAGCTTTAGCTCTAACAAATGCATAAACACGATCAATTGAAACAACCTAAAAGGAGAAAATAACTCATACTCATACAGTGCTATATAAGAAAATTCTATGCATACCCGATATTCATATAAAGGTTTTACACATCTAGGCTGGCAGCGTTCCTCAAGGTACTTCTTTGGATCGACAAGCTCCTCATCCGCCCTGAACATACAAAAGACAAATCCTGCACATTAAAATGAAGCACGAAAAGAAGTACGCGTACAAGCATTCGTGCTGAATGGCAATACCATAAGCAAAAATTCTTATCACAGCTATATGAAGTTATCTATATGGATTTATCTGCAGAGTTTAAAGTCTTTCAAGGGGTGCGTTCAAAGCAAGATTTTGTTTCCTGCAAACTCCTTGTCTGGATGTGTAGCGTAAAAGGAGCAATGATTTGCCAGGACTAAGGTGTTTGTGATCATCTAATTATAACTAGGTTGGTCAAAAGCCGTAGACAGTTTAAAGCAATGTCTAATGGCTGCTGGAGGCATCAAAGGGTTCATTGAAGTAAAACAGCAAGAGGTCAACTACAGAACATGAAAGCGCAACAGCCAATCCCCTCTTTGCTTGAGTCAACCTAGAAAAACCCTCAAGACATCGAATAATACCTTCCAGATTCATCTAATTATAGAAAATCCTCCGTGTCAATTCTCATGTCCTAGATGCACATTAGATTCGCTCGTGTTCAGCCTCTAATCACAATATATCGGAATCGAGAAACTGCATCCTATAATAACTACTGCATTCGTTATAGTTGTCTTCTATTTGATCTAAGTTCAATTAACTATTCTACCCATGGCTACAGATTGGAGAAGATGAGAGGGAAAAATAACACCCAGCAAATTTTATAAAACAAAAACAACAACGAAAAAAAAAAAAATTAAATAAAGGGAAAAAAATAGCAAGCTAGATTCGAACACTCACATGGAGAACAAGCTCAAGAACTGGCTATTGACTAAGCGACTCCTCCTGAAAATACCGAAGAAAAAAAAAAAAATCACTTACTTTACAGCTTAAACATCAAAATCTATGATAATTCGGCCCCCCGCCGCCGGCCCCCCGCCCCACCACAAAAAAAAAAAAAAAAAAAAAAAAAAAAAAAAAAACGATCTTTGATCTCCGGGATCGGGATCAACGGGAAGCAAGGGTGCGAGGGATGGAAATCGTGGATCGGGTTGACGCGACCCATTGATTGGTGGAGTGCTTACCTTGTCGGCTGGATGTTTAGAGCGTGAGGGGCCTTGGCCGCGGACTTCTTGGACGTCTCCTGGGCTTCTGGAGAAGGGGACGGAGAACCCTAGAAGCAGCCAGAGATTCCTTTTTCCCGTTGTGTGTTCCAAGATCCATGCTGGTGGCGTTCCATCTGGACCGTTAAATCCGTGGGTTTAGAAAACGGGAGATTCGGTTTGGGCCGGTTCGGAGCGAACAGAACTAAGTTGACCGCACGGAAATGTTTATGTTGACCGGTTTTTCTTTTTTTTATGAAACGCGAAAGAGAGCGCAACCGACTCGAAACTCGGTTAAACTAATTTTACCTTTCTACGCAAAATACCTTGATTCAATTTTACGGAGGGTGACTAGATTGATTGCCCCTGCTATTGGGAGAAAAAAAAAAAAAACTTCTTTTTCTCATGTTTCAAAATCTTATGATTCAAGAGTAAGGAAAAAAATAATTATTTGATTGAATAAGTAGGTTAGTTGGTCCTATAATAGTTGATTATTTTCTAATGGTTTTATATGCAATTATATCTGAGTAATTTGAGGTGCAGTTGTTATACGTGCCAAAAAAAAAATATAAAGGATTTATTTTGCATGAAAGCATCTGCATTTTTCTCTAAGATAAGTTAAAGAAACATATACTTTGATGTTATAAACGTGTTATATGTATGACGTAGATGCTTATGTGATGACAATTGAAGCCTGCCTTGCTGTTTTTTTTATCTCTAGAAAGTGTTTAAGTCTTCTCATATCATGCAATGCTGAATCCGACGCATGCATTCTCCATGTAGGTGTGGTAAATCACAAGCATGCCATGAATTTATACATGCCATGCCCATCAGATGAAATGTTTTGTATGGCTATCAGAATTTGAGTGCAACTTTTCTTGGATCATCATCATTCAAGCGCAAATTGCACTGACTCATGCTTTATAGGGCTAGAATATACAGAATGATTAGCATATTAGTTCTTTCAATAGATTAATCAAAATTAAACTAATAAAGCTTGCGAAAACGGAACTCATTTTTGTAAAAAGATATATATAATGATTTATTTCTAATCCATTTTTACAGAATTAAATATAATGATCTATTTTGTCTGCACCATAGAATTTATACATGATCATAATTAATGGTTATAGATTTATTATCACAGTTTTATAATGAAAACTTAAGTTTTAAATTTGATATATTATTTTAATTGATATATATTATATATATATTATTTTTTATTAAAATTATTGATAAAGTAATATTTAACCATCATATTATGTATGTGTATTAAATTAAATTAAGTTTTTTAAGTATGATTAGGAATTACTTACTAATTTTATGAATATAATTGTAATATCTGAATCCAGTTCAACAGTGAATCGGATACCTTGAGCCAAAGCTATTTAGAACCATCTTCTTCCTTCCTTGGAAGAGAGCACTGAAACCTTCGACCACCGCCCCTGTGACTGACTATATACCGACCGAACAGCCAATGTACGGGTCTCATCGACCAAGTACTGGCCGATGTAACAACTTCATAACAACCTGAACCGATTGAGCTGAGTATTTCTCCTCTTCTTCTTCTTCTTCTTCTGCTTCCTCCTCTTCTTTTTCATTTTCTTTTGTTCCTTCTTCTTGATGATGGAACCGACTTGGTTCCATGGCAGTCAGGGAAAAGAGCCGTGTTGAGCTTTTATTCATAGGAAGGAAGGCGGCCGAGTGAAGTGGAGATCAATTTGATCAAAGTCATTCCACCTCTAGTGAGTGAGGAAGGTTGAGCTAAGCCTTTCCTCAAGATCCGGTGATCGGTGGCAAGGTATTCAAACTAGAATTAGACTGCGATCTAAATCCCCTGCTCTAGTTTCTAATCCCTTGTTTCTCTTTAATCTAGGTTAATCCGGTTGCTAGGTTGCTTTTTTAGATCAACTGGAATGTGAGGAAACTAAGCCAAGTATCAAGGATTTGATCTAAGTCGCCGGTCATCGCCGTTAGCCACCGGCCGGCTTCCAGGTGAGTTTAGACTGCTGGTACCCTGTTTTAAAACTTCTTTTAAAATCTTTATTCATATCAATTTATCTAATTATGGCTAGAAGATTCTCTTGGTTAGAACTGGTATGTATATGAATTAGTTGATCTTAGGTTTTGAATCTTGTGAATGAAGACGATGTGTTTTTTTAGTTCCCGGAGATCGGCATGGTTTGGAAACGGAAGTCTTAGGTGTTTGTCTTTTAGAGAACCCGATCACCGTTCTTGGATCTCGGGTAAACATCGAATTGGCTCTATTGTGGGCCATCGCCGGAGCTAATGCTCGTCGGCCATGGCTAGTTGGGGCAAGGTGAGTGGTCATCGGAAACTTGTCGTCAAGAGGAAGAAGATGGCTTGTCTTCTCAAACCAAGAACCGGTCTAATAATGAACCGGTTGGTTCATTTGAATAAGCCAATCTTCTTTAGAAAAGCTAATCGGTTAACTGGGTGTTTTAGATTAAACTAGTCAAGGGAAATTTGAAACCAAAGAATAAATCAATTCAATGGACTCAGGTCTGAATCTGAGAATTGATTCAATAATGAACCAGTCTGACTCCTATGAAGTGATAGATCTGAACCAAAGTTGAATCTAGTTCAATTTATGTGAACTAGGAAATAATTAAACCAAAGCTAGAGAACCGAATCCTTGAATTGGTTCAATCAGTGAACCAGAATTATGAACTAAGGTTATGTTAGGGAATTTGTAGTCAAATGGAGATGTAGATGATCTAATTAATTGATATAAAATTAGTTAATGTACATTAGAAGGGTTTTATTCAGATTAAAGAGCAGTGAGTGACAATACTTTGGTTAAGTATGCTACTTATTAAAGGATAAAGATATGTGGGATAATAGGGGCATTTTAGTAATATTATTTAATGCTGTAATTTTGAAAATAAAATTGAATATGGTAATATTTGTAGGTGATTACATTGTTTATTAATATTTATTAATATTGAAGAAGGATTATACAGGTTTTGTGGATTGGCGATTCGAGATAGAAATTTTACATCTACTCTTTTGTGATATATTGGTTTATTGCATTCATTCTTTCAAAGCGTGCATCATGAATTTCTGCGTTGATTTATTAGAATTTCTACATTGATTTATATGATATGTTGGTTTATTGCATTCATTCTTTCAAAGCATTCATTATGAATTTCTGCACTGATTTATCAGCACGATATGGCTATACATATATAATATATATTTTGCAATGGTATTTGAATTATGATTATGGTATACCATATATTATGCTATTTTGATTTTATGATGTAGATGGTTTAGGATACGTATGAGATTTATGTATGGCTTTGGTATACCATATATCATGGTTTAATGATATGGATGGCTATGTTGTCTATGGATAGACTTAATGTGATGGCATGATGTGTAGCATGTGGACTAGTTACTGTAATGTTGCAGAGATGGCATTAGGGGCAGGGCATATAACCAAGGAGGTCTGATGTAAAATCATTCTGAATTGACTTAGTTTGTGACACCTAACACGTATAGTTGTTGATATGTGGCATTAGTTTGAGTGGACTAGGGCCAAGTCTAGCTTAAACACGTGGCATTAGGTTACTGTAATGTTGTAGAGATGGCATTAGGGGCAGGGCATATAACCAAGGAGGTCTGATGTAAAATCAGTCTGAATTGACTTAGTTTGTGACACCTAACACGTATAGTTGTTGATATGTGGCATTAGTTTGAGTGAACTAGGGCCAAGTCTAGCTTAAACACGTGGCATTATGGGCAAGGCTGTAACCAATGAGGCCCGATGTAGAACCAGTCTGGATTGACTAGGTTTATAACACGTCACTGGTATAGGAACTAACGTAGGCGTGAGGAGGTTGACAGATTAAGTTATTAGATATGAAAGTATCGATAAGGCTTGTTACGTCAATATTTATCTTCAATGTATCGATATACTAAGTAAGGCTTGTTACTTTAGTACGCAGATATAGATACTATTGGTATTGCCAATCTGGCTTGTTATGTCTGTGCTGTTACTATGATTCTAAGATTTTGGCATCAAAGTGACGTAGTTCAATGCTGAGATTTATGGCATGTATTGTCACATGATTTATGGTATATGTTGCCGCTTGATTTATGGTTTGTGTGAATTTATGGCATGTGTTGCCATATGGCTTCTGGTTCGTATGAATTTATGCCTTGTGTTGATGTATGATTTATGATTCATCAATTTCATTATTTACATATTTTATTATATATGTTTAATGGTTTATATATATATTCTACATATCTATAACTATATGTGTAAGTATTTTTACTGGGCTTTTTAGTTCATACCCTCCTTACCTTGTTTGTTTCAGATATTGAAGATACGAATGCTAGGTCATACTTTGGGATGGATGAAAATTAAGATTAGACTAGCTAGTTGCATTTGATAATGGTTTGGATTATTTATTCTGTGTTTGAATATGAGGTATAGTTTCTGTTAATATTATTGTATTAATGTTATATTGTGGATGATAAGTTTTAGCAAGCCTAGCATGCACTTAGGGTTCACTCTAAGGATATGCAGTCATGTTGCATTCCACCCTGGGCTGGGCGATAGTTCACGAGTATGACGGTTTTTGTTTTAGAGATCAAGATATAAGCAGTAGTCGGATAGAAGTTAGCCAAAATTTTTCTTATTAAATTAAACAATAAGAAGATTTATGATATTTAGTGTTTTTCATATTAATTCTCTATATTGATTTTATAGTTATAGATATTATTTAGATATTGACATTATGTTAAATCTTGATTTACTAGTTTAATGCAAAATTTATTTATTTTAATTAATTATGTATAATTGCTCTGCATAAGACGCCTTGCATGCTAGGAATTTATTTTCCAAATGTGTAAAGATTATCGATTTGCCTTCGGATCTAGGGCTAACAATTATAGTAGTATCAGAGCATAGGTTCGACTTTTAGAGATTAGTTTAGGTTAACCCTTAAGGATAAGTCTTAGGATGACTGTAAAATAGGTTATCATGGCTCATTGTCCAAGAGATACTCGTACAAGCAAAGGTTCAAATGATGGTGAATCAGACCAGTGTAATAGCCATAATGTCTCTAGTAGCTTTGGTTCCATCAAACCTATGAGAAATTTCCAAAGCAACTTCCAAGCTAAGATAGTGAGCATGATGTGCATCCTCACTAAGATGGTGCAAATGCAGCAGATAGGACACAAATCTTAGCCAATTCATCAAGCTTAGCATCACCAGAAGGGGAATGGTGGATTCACTAAATTCAAAGGACTTGCTTTCCCTCCGTACACTAGTTCCACAAATCTGTTAGATGCCAAGCACTAGATCATAGAAATGAAAAAAAGCTTTTAGTGTCCACAACAGTCAAGATGAGGATAAGGTCAAATATACCTTGCACCTTTTCCAAGGCGATGCTTACAAATGGTAGCAATTGAAGGAGCAAAGGCGGAGACATGACACCATTACTTGGGATGTATTTAAGGAGGCATTTTATAAAAAATGCTTTTCTAAGCATGCTTATACTTAAATGGAAAATGATCTTATCAAGTTAGAATTGACGAAGGCTTGGTATGAAGTAGAATTCACCCGATTGGCTAGATTTGCATACGCCATGATGGCTACTGAAAAGCCAAAATTCAAAGGTTTGTGCAAGGAGTAAAGCTTCGACTTAGATAGCCCATTAATGCCTTTAAGCTAACCACTTATGCTATCATGATGAGCAAGGCATTCCTGATTGAGAATGACTTTAATAATGTGTAAAAGAAAAGAGAACAGCATAAAAATAAAAAGAGGCCATTTTCAATGACATGACAGGCGATCAAAACTCCTTAAGGAAGAAAGGGAATTGGACTCTTAACAATGGTCGATAGACCGATGAAGTTTAGTGTGCAAATTATGGTAGAAATCATCCTGAGCAGGAATGCCATAGGATCACTGAAGCCTACTTTATGTGTGATAAGATGTATCATAAAATAGCCACCAATCCTTATAGGATAGAACGACAACCCACACAAAATAAAAAAAAGGATCAGCAGAAGTTTAGGACTCAGAGATGAGCTTCTGCCACAACCCCTTATTCAGAGGTGTCAGATACGATAGATTTATTAGTTTCTTTGTTATATCCTTTGTTATATGAAGTTAATTAATAGATATCATCAATGCTTCTATGAGTAGCTTAGCTAGACTAACATGATAATTGAAATTAAAACTTTATGATATGTATCAAAAGGGGAATTCATAATTAATATTTAGACTTATAGTTAGGGATGGGATATGGTGACTGATGCATGGTATATTTGGAATGGTAAGGATTTAGTGAGGAACTATTATTCAAGAAATTATGATCAATAGTGTAATGGAAAGTGTGACCTTGAAATGCTAAACAGTTTTAACCCAAAAATGCTAAATAATTTCAATTGAAAATAAAATTTTAAGGATGTATTTTTTTTTTTTTTAAGGGGAAAGAATGTGAGACCCAGCTGAGTGGGTTGGACCGAACCAAGCCCAATCTAATTGACTAGTTCAGATAAAATTAAAAAAGAGAGAGAAGAAGCGAAAATTACCTGTAAGATGTGAGCGACAAATGGAGAAGGGAACACTGTTTCCCTACAAAACTCTATGAGCTGAAGATGAGGCTTATCTGAGCCTTACCTTCTCCATTTAAGCCTCCCTCTCTTCCGCTTCTTAATCTAGCCGACACCCCCTTTTTCGTTCCAAGAAATGGCAACGGCTTAGCGTCAGAAGAGCCAAGAAATTTTGGAGGTTTTCATTGTCTCCTTCCTTTGATCCGGCCAACAACCAAGCCGATAAGCTCTTTTCATTTTCCCTCTCCTGTTGCTTGCCTCTAGTTGTCCCTAAAGTCTCCGGTTTGTCGCCGATAGTCACCTAGATGCAAAGATCCAAGGGGATTATGTATCTATGTTTTAGGGAAGAAGAGAGCCAGGGAACATCACTATGAATCACGTCTTCTTCCTTTACTCCAACGACTCAATTCTCACTAACAAGCCCTCTCTTCTTTCTCTTCTTCTTGTTTTAAACCACCTAGGGTCATGGATTTTGATGACTAGCTGCTAGTGTCCTCGGATTCTAGATCCGAATATGCTTTGGTTTATTGATCCGACTCTACTTTGATGAGAAATCGCAGCCATAGTGCCGGGAGGGGGGGTTGATCAATGGCCGATGGACTCGGATGAATATCCATTGGACCTACCCCTTTCATGCATTGAATCCTTGATTTTTCGCTCTGTTCGTAACTCTGTTTAGAGTTGGTTTTGCGGCTGAGAACATCCCAGTTTGGGTGGCCAGAATGGGACCGGACAGCCACCTAAGGGGGAACCAATGTTGACCGGCGGCGAGATGCTGACCGAACCAATGAACCTCATCGATGTTCGCCCATTCAGCCGGTCCTGTTAAGCGGAAAGGGGGAAGAAAACCCTCCGTAGGTTTTTGACTATTTTCATTTCTGACATGTACACACACCATAAAAATCCCTTATTATATTTTATGAACAAATCTAGTCCCTGCCTCTCTCCCCTTGGTTCGTTAGAACCTGTATCGGATGTGTTCCAGAAGGATGTAAATCCTAGTCTTAAGTTTGGAAACCAATGGTATTAAACCCAAAACATAGTTCCTTGCATTATCTAATTTTAAAATTTTATTTAGTTTGATTAATATAGATGGACCACAGATTCAGTCCTAACCAAATCTAGTTAGCATTCAATAAGTTAAGATAAATAAATCCATTCATAGTTAGATTAATTTTTTAAATTATTAAAGATTGAAATATGATATTTTATAAATGTTCTATTTGATTGCTTGAAAATCATAAACTAGTTTTATTTACTAAATGTTTTATGTTAAAATTTTATATGTTTAGAATTTATTATAATTACTTAATTTTGCAAGAATTATTTGAAATGATAGTTCAAAATTTTATAAACTTGCACACTAAAAATAAGTTTGTGAGATGAACATGGACAAAAAAAAAAAAGCCTAAAATAAAAATCAAGTTAAGATCTCAAAAAAAATTATAAAAATGGTCTGATCTAACTTGAGAATATATATATTAGAGTTGATCATAGCTTAGATGGCTTGCCCAACTTACTTAATCTAGTATAAAATTTTGTGGGATTGGACATTACAAATCCTAATTAGATCTTAAATGAGAAGAGAGGGAAAAAAAAAAAATTGGACCTGATCAATATGCTTGAGATTGGCACTTTAAAATTGGGTAGGACCTATTAAAAAATATAGGTTTGATGCCTGGATCAAAATTAGGCATGAGCATGAAGTATATTTACCAATATATAGTTTAGATTATGTTTGATTCACTTGATATATCTTTTTAGAACATTATTTACTTAATAGAGAAGTATTTTAAAAAATTATTTATTTTTTTAAAAAAAAATAGTTAAAAATTTTGTTGTGTTTTAAAAAAAAAAGTTTTATTTAAAAATATGTAAATAAAAATAATTACCATTATTTGCATTATAATAAATTATTATAATTCTAAGCAATATATTATAAGGGGTAAGAACACCAAAGAGTGTGCCAACGGTTATGCAGTGCAAAGATGGCTCTCGTCAGCATTAGTTTGAAGCTTTGAGAGCCTTCGTCACGCATCCTAGGCTAAGAGGCCAAGATCCAAGCTTTTGTACCTAGAAATGGCATTGTTTTCGCATAGGAAACTGACAACATATCTTGCTATCTGTGCCCTCTCCGTCCTTCCGTCATCGCACTACTGCGCACCCTAGCACATTCTCCAATGTCTCCGGATCAAAGCATAAATTTTATAGGGTCTAAAGATATGCATCCACTAGATGTATGATTTTTTAAAATATATTTATGTCGTGTCTAGATGGTGTTATTGGTCCCGTAATTATGAAGATTTTCATGTGAAGCTCTGTTATAGTTTTGCAAATTTTGTTATGCATGCATATACATGTTGAGGGATTATCATTGCATCTGTGATCTATATTTTTCGTAATATATAATAGAAAAAAGGTTTTAAAAATAAAAAAATTATGTTTTGACCGGTGGTGTTGTGTCCAATTGCATGCTAATGCTTGATACCTCCATTGATAATGTTGATCATGAAACTAATGCAAAAGAACTTATGTATTAATTGCACCCTACTTCTCTTTCTTGTTTCGTGCCTTTTTGCTTTTGTACGATATTGTCTTCTTGTGGATGTCCTGATATATCGCTGTCTTTGTCTTAAATTGATGTCAATGGATAATGGTAGTTTGTGGCCTAATATTACGATCTCGTGGAATATTGTCCCAATTAATGGACCAATTAAAAAACTAAGACTCATAAAAAGTTATGAAATGAAGTGATAGCACTTAGAACCAAACTTCATATCATCATAATCACCGAATGTTTTATCAATTATTTAAAATAATATTTTCTTATGCATCAAATATTTTTATTTAAAAATATTTTTTATATTATTTTAAAATTTTTCATATTCTTTCAGATAACCTTCATTCGTCTTATCTTATGACTTCTTCTTTGATTATCATCATCCTCAATACAAATTAAAGTATTTATTTTTTATCGAAGCCTTTTTAGGTCTTCGTTGTTTATAACCTTGCAGTTTTAATCAATTTTCTACCACTTAATCCTTTATTTATGCAACTTCACTAAGCCCATAATATATTTTTATTTTTATTTTATTAAATATTTATTTTAATATTTTTATTTCTACCATATTTAAATTATTTTTATATAATTTCTTTATTGCTTAGTACGCAGGTCTTACTATCGTTCTACAATTTTTTCTTGAAATTTTCAAGATAAATGCAACCTACGTAACATTCTGGATGCACCTAATTTTATGACAGTATGTCTTCACATAATCATTTCAAATGATTTACATTAAAACCACTATTCATCTTTGACATAAGATACAATGATTATATTGCATTATTAGGTACCATGAATACAAGACACACAAAAGGGAAAACATGTCTTCTTAAACACAAAAGAGTAAACATTGCTTATTGGGAAAGCTCCATCGCATTTGCTGATCAGGTGTTAGAATCAGGTGGTGGAGGAAGGGATATGTTAATATATCCTTCCAGCATCATCACCACATTCTTCATATCAGGCCGAGAAGCTGGTTCAGACTGAGTGCACCATAACCCCACTTTCACAAGCCTACTCAACTCCCTCATATCCACTTCATCAGATATCAGCTTCTCCAACTCTCCAGCTAGAAGGCATTTGTAAATCCAGTCCAGAAGAACAATTGCATCCACTTCAGCTTCCAAATCTAAATTTTTTCTGCAGCATACGGTTTCTAACAGCACAATGCCAAAGCTGTAGACATCTGCCTTGACTGATATCGGTGCATTCTTGTGCCATTCTGGTGCCAGGTACCCCCTTGTTCCTCTAATGCGTGTAAATGTTCTGGTTTGGCTCTGTGTTAGCAATTTTGCTAATCCAAAATCTGATATCTTTGCTGTCCAGTTGTCATCCATTAGTATGTTTTGAGGCTTAATGTCGCAATGTATAATGCGCATGTCACACTCTTCATGCAGATAATGAATTCCTTTGGCAACATCCAGTGCGATTCTTACCCGTTCATCCCAAGGAGGGCGCCTTTCAGTATTGAATATAAGGTCTGCAAGTGAACCATTGCTCATGTACTCATAGACTAGGAGCCTGTTAGAGCCTTCATCACAAAACCCGAGCAGTCTTACCAAGTTCTTATGCTGAGTTCTTCCAATCGCCCTCATCTCTGTGTGGAAATCGCTTTGGCCCTCATCCACCAACCTGTCAAGCCTTTTCACAGCAATTGCTTTTTCACCACCAGACATAGTCCCCTTGAAAACAGTTCCAAAGGCTCCCTTACCTATTTGATCCTTGAAATCATCCGTGGCTTCCCTCAACTCACGGTAAGAAAAGGATCTGGGTGCTATTTCGTCCACTAGATCTGGCTCTTTATTTCTCGTCATTCTCCTGCACCTTCCAGCTTGATGCCTATAAGCAAAGAAAATTAAAACAGCCAAGGTGGAAGCCATACCAGCAATAACGGCCATTGGCACAATCATCTTAGCGCTGTGCTCTTTCTTTACTGGTGTTCCTTCAGTGTGCTCTTTCTTAACTGGTGTTCCTTCAGTGCTTATGTTAACCTGCTTGATGAATGTGGTGGTGGAAGCACTGCTGTGTCTCCACCCATATTTCAATGGCAATTTCTGTTTAATGCACGTGTTGCCTTGAAACAGAGCAGCATCACAGTTGCAGTCTTTCTGACACGCTTCACTGCAATTTTCCACGGACATTTGTGCACCATAGGGATCGTTCTCCCATGTTACATCCTCCAGAGCAGACATGTATGTCGTGTTATCATTGCCGGAGTCGCAAGCAGCGATCATGAAGTTCCTTCTGCATCCGTTGAATGTATTATTAGGATAAAGATAATCAAAACCAGGCAAACATAAGCATACCGCTGTTGTTCCATATGTGGAATTGCAGTAGCTGTTCACGCCACAGATTCCCTTCATCTGGCAGTTATCTGCCCAACTTGGGAATTCAGCTAAAACTTGTTCGTCGTTTGACTCGAAATCGTGGGAATATAACCGGAAGATCCCATCCACGCTAAGCGTTGCACGATAAACTGCCGTTGTCTTGCTGCTGTAACCGCTCGTTAGATTATATGTGAGATTGTCACCGACCAGGTACAGCCAACCATTATCATCGAGATGTAAGCTGTTGTAGCTTTGTCCATTTGTCCCGGAGGCCCAGTTAGCATCCTTTACAAAAGGAAATGATTCCACCGGATACTGAACGAGGTTCCCATCAGTCTGCATGACGAGACGAAACCTCCCACTTGAGTGATCGGTTTCTGACATGCTGGAAAAGAGCTGAGATCCAGAGGTCAGCACCTGACGTGCCATGATGGTGTCAGTTGGATAGTCAAAGCTTTGCCAAATGACATTGAACTCGGAGTCATAGATGACGAAGTTCCCCGAATCAAGCATGGAAGCAGAGTAAGCATAGGTGCTGCTGGTGGAAAACTGGGAGATGAGTTTCTCTTCAGAGTTTTGTAGGAGCTTGAGTCCTTGATTAGTTAGCTGTAATACAGCATCTTTGGTCACCGGTGGATCATCTCGGTTTGCCGTCCATATGACAGTGATGTTTCCTGAAGATCCCCCGAGCCATATTCCGACGAAGAAGCCGGTACCTTGTGGGTAGAATCCAAAGGCGAAACGTCCATTCGGTGAGGGCCATGATGATGCAGTTTTGGTGGAGGGACTGAGAGAGGCGTCCAAGCTTATGTTGGACTGGCTTGATTGAGCTGCTCCCAGTGCAAATGCTAGAGAAAAGATTAAGAGGAACAACATGTAGGATTTTGCTGAAGCCATTAGAGAAAGATATGACCAAGAAAGTATTGCAAGGAGTTGCAAGCATTCTCTGCTATATAAATTCTTTTGTGGACTGATAGCATGTAATTGAGAGGAACAAAAGGAACTGGTAATGACTCAGTCATAAGAATAATAGCCTTTGGGTTGACCAGCAGTAAACGCAACTCCTGCGTGACAGTTGGGCTTACGTTCTTCTTAAGAAAATGGGCTGGCGCCCATGATAAGCTGCAAATGCGATTTCTTCAATATTAGCTGGTCTCAAATCTCGTGGAGCATTGCTTACTTGATGCAGACAAAAGCTTCTAAGCCAGCTTCTAACACACGGGCACAGGAATCTGCTTCGTCTTGACTGTATCTAAGCCAGGCAATTGTTTGTGAATGCCATGTTTATATGCTCTAATTGAAGCAGCTCTGATTTGATTTGCATGGAATTCCCGCATCAGGAGGCAACTGCAGTTCCAATCTCTGATTAGTCGCTTCAGGTGGACCATCATTTGAATTAACGGGGCCAAATTCCGACCATACGAGTTATTCAAGATTGGTATTTCGCTTATTCGACTTTAATAAAAGAAAAAAAAAAAAAAAAAATGCTATTCCAGAGTCGCGCTAACACAGCACCTAGCGATTCATATGGTCATCTTGTGAGTTCACCATTCCCCTCCTGGACACATGGAGCAGTAAATAGACCGGTAAATCGAGAGGTACTGCATACCATCTCTCTTAATAAAACAACCGTTTCTTTCTTTTGCTAGAATAATACAACGATCACTCAACCAGCTCTTTAACTGATCCTTTAGCTCCTCAGGTACAATCCCTTTCATTTCTCTTTGAAACGCAGTGCATATATGGATCATTTTCCTTTAATGCTCCGCAGCTTCTTGGCAAACTGATGAAAAAGTCATTCTATTCCTTCCTAATAGAGATGGCAACTTTCATCCAAAAATTAAAAAAAAAAAAAATTATCGTTCAGCTCCACAACTTGTTTGATATTGATAAGTTTGCTTATCATCCCTGAAAAAGATAAGTTTGCTTATCATTTTTCCCTTTGCTACTCTACACTCTCCTTTTCTCCTTAAAAAAAAAAGAGAAACTCTTCTATTTTATTCTCATGCATAGGTTCTCATGAGGTGTAGTTTGATCGGGCTTTTTCTTTCGCTTATTTAGATCTAATTGTAGTTAACTAGGTATTAAATTTTAGTCGTTTGCCATCATTATTGATCAAACTGGGTTAACGAAAATAAAAGGTAAGGTAGGTGGCCCATCAACTTCCTGTAGGAACATGGTGGGTCCTGGTTTTCTCTTAGTTTTTTTTTGACGAAAGGATGAAGAAGTTAGGAGCTTTCCATAAATATATCATAATATAATAATTATTTACAATCATTTACATATAAAAAAATAAGAGCAAAAAAAGAAAAATATAAACGATGGGTGGGATTAAGCTAAAATTTTCTTAATCCTAGCACTTAAAAAGGTACTTTCAATATTAATAAAAATAATTACGATAGAATTTGATAGTTGTTGGCTAATTTATGGATACTAATATTCTAAAGTTAATAGACTTTTCAATTCTTATAAGATGTTATTTTTTAAAAAAAAAATTTAAAAACTAAATATTTATTAAATGTTTAAAATATATTTTTATCTCAAAAATAACTTCTACCCCCATCTAACATGATTTTAAAATATAAAAATTTAAATAAAAAATTAAAAATCATCCTTATCACCGTCAATGACATTTTTTTAATTTCTAAAAATTTATTTAGTACTAATTGATTGATTGATTTAATTGATTGATTGCTTGCGTGCTGTCCATGATCAGATTTGCTTGCGTGCCACGAGTTGATGCGTGGTTTTGACTAATCCATTGCCAAGCTAGCAAGATTGATCTTGTGCATAATAAAAATAATGAGCTTAGTTAAAGATATTATTGATAGATATGACTTGAAAGGATTGTGATATTTTGAAAGTAATTATATTGATGCATATCATATAATTGTTCACTTATGCACGTAAATATTATCATTTATTCATATTTATGATGAGTATACGTATGCATATAAGTGTACGCTAGGGATTCTTATTAGGCTTAGACTAATCACATTTTTTTTGCATTGTTTTTGTTTATTTACAAAGCTTCTTAATGCTTAGGATTAAGGATAGATCATGTCTGAAGTTAGAAGCAAGAGATACAAAAAGATTTTAAAATTCTTGCTAGAAAGAGGGTTTAAAGTAGTTAAGAACAAATTAGATCATTTGATACCAAATTTTATAATTACTTAATTTATAATTATTATAAGCTAATCAATATTTATTTGAAATTTAATGTATCGATAATTGGTAATTTAAAAAAAAATTAGATTTCACATAACTTCTAGGTTGCATTTAAAAGTTTTGCAGCCGTATCACGTGTTTAACAGAGGTGGGGGCTTGGGACGTGATAGCTGCTCAGGATATTTGGCTGGTCTGGATCAGCCAAGGCCATTTTTGGTTTCCAATTAAATCAGAGATATTAACTTCTTATTAACCACCTCAGTGTAAGACTTCACAAGGTGCCCGAAATTTTCGGCAGATGATTGAGTGTCACACATGTCACAGGATGGCTCTGTGACATGCTCACCTTGAAAACGGTTAATGTTTGGCGGAGAAGACAAAAATCTGAAAGAAAAATTGTCGTTGTTGTTGCTGTGCAAACAACCATGCAATGTCCTTCTCCCGTGGGACTCGCGTACTGCAATTATGCGGTCCATGTGCTGCATGGAAAATCTTGCGGCCGTTACCCAACGCCTACGTTCCACCCCCATTCCAAATCCCAGTTCCACCTCCATTCAAAATCTTGTGCCCATTCATACCCTAGTTCCAGTTCCAGTTCCAGTTCCACTCCCACCATTTCTTTTTGCCCAACGCCTACGTTCCACCCCTACTATTTCTTTTGCTTGACTTGATGATTACATCCACAAACAGCTTCTTTGCCTCTCCAGCCGCAAAAAGAGGGATCCAAACCCACGCTTGGCCGTCCTTCACGGCGCGAACATTCAAATCACAAATTACAACATTCCTAGAAGCGAGCTGGATCTCTGGATGCAAGTATTCAGTTATATGATCTCATGTGTATGACCTTTGTCACCCACTCAGGCGCTAGTTCCCAAATTGATTGAATGGAGTAATTCGAACGTTCACAGCACGACACTTCTCTCTCTCTCTCTCTTATTTTTTTCCCACTATTTCTAGTTCTAAAATTTGTTACATGTCTCCCAGTCAATTCCACCATGCCCAACGATCACATTCTTTGCATCCCCTCTAACTTTTTATTTGACCAGACTACATCCAGAGAAACAACTTCTTTGCCTTTCCGGTCACAAAAAGAGAGCTTCAAACCCGCGTGTTCGCTGGTCCTCCTCGAACGCTATGACGTATTCAAATTACATACTACAACGTTAATAGAAGCGAGATGCTGGATCCGTAGATGCGTTTCTTTCATGCGTATGATCCTTTGACACCCAATCGGACACCACTTTTCAAATTGATTTAATGGATTAATTTGATAAAAAATTTTATACGTACCGGTTTTTCTTTTTATTTGTAAAAGATCAGTGTCTCGTGCAACAGCACGGTACCTTTTTTATCAATAAATTTTAGTATTACAAAATTATTTGACGTGTCCCGATCAATTCATGCCGTAGGGATAGAAGGGGACTGGGGCGGAAAAAGATACATCCCAGTTCTAGTCTAGCTTAAAATTTTTTTTCTAATTCCAGACCTCAAATCCATATGCCCAAGCCTATCCCAAGCTTAGGCTCAATCTGAAACCCATTTAAACTAATCCACAGCAACTTATTTGAGACAAAATTTTATGATTAGATTTGGATTATATCTGGGCTTTATTAAATGCCAATGTTTCAGTCTTCTTTGGACTCAAGATTAAGACCAGATGTGAGCTAGGGTAAAATATAGCGGCCCAAATTTAATTCGAAATTTTTTAGCACTCAACTTTATGTACAAATTCGATTTGAATGAGTCCGAGCCTACCTCAAGGTTCGAAAGGATCAATTCGGTCGGCCCAAGGCCGATCCAAGCCTTCCACCAACAAGAAAGACGGGAGTTAAGGTCTAAGGCCCAGTTCCAAGAGACCATCCAAACATTAGGGACGCCTTGTAGTCCTAGAGACGCCCTGGAGTTCGGCCGCCAGTTTCTTGGCGTTGCATCCATGGGCCAGAATTCCCTGCGCACCTATTCTGGCCGCCCATTTCTTATGTCAAGGACGTCATGTCACATTTGTCACCTCGCTTTTCTCTAAAGCATCTGCTTATCTCGTTTGGTACTGCTTTTATTCAATAAAAAAATTTAAAAAAAAGCCTTTTTTTTTTTTTTTTTTTTTTTTTTTTGGCTTAAAAGGGAGTCTTCACCCTTTTTCAAATTGTGAGCTCGGGTGCTTAGTTAGGGTCTGCGGCCCGTGGTGGGGCAGGGATGCTATTTGATAATTTTCTGCTGCTGCTCATTACAATTATTACTCTTTTGTTGACAATATCTACTGTTCCTCTTCCACTGCTTCATTTTTCTCTTTTGTTGACATCTTCTACTGCTATTCTTTCACTGCTTCATTATCATTTTTCCATAGGCCTTCTTTATTCTACATTCATTTAAAGACGAAGTAGAAATCTTAACCATTTTCTTCCTGCTCAACAATAATCAATCCTATGCAACAAGACAAGGAATTGATATCCAATATATCTACCTCTCACGACGCTAGGCAACTCCAACAGAGATGGTTTGTCTCTTTTATATAAACACGTTTCATTGGGTCTCATCGGATACAATGAAAACCAAAGATCCATCTTTGATAGCTGTTCAAAAAGATGCACGCTAAGCTTGGATTTTTCAGCTCCATTATAACAAAGATACAAAGCTACAGCGTTTTGTTTCGGTTCCACAGCTTGTTTGGTATTGATAAGTTTGCTTATCGTCCTCGAAGAAGATAAGTTTGCTTATCATTTTTCCCTTTGCTACTCAATGCTCTCCTTTTCTTCTCAAAAAAAGGGAAACTTTTCTACTCTTTTCTCATGCATAGATTCTCTTGAGGTGTAATTCCATTGGGCTTTTTCTTTCGCTTATTTAGATCTAATTTTAGCTAACTAGGTTTTAGATTTTTAGCTATTTGTCATCATTATTGGTCAAACTGGGTTGCTTTATGTGTCGGAATAGCTTTGCATGGTTACCTGCTTCCTTATTCTCTCAATGACAGGTTGACGACGATAAAAGTTAAGGTAGGTGGCTCATCAACTTGTAGCAGGAACGTGGTGGGTTTGATTTTCTCTTAGTTTTTTTTTTGGTGGAAGGATAAGGAAGTCAGGAGCTTCCCAGAAATATATTATAATATAATAATTATTTACAATCATTTACATATGAGAAAATAAGAGCCAAAAAAGAAAATATAAGATTCTACTTGGAAAAGTACTTTCAATATCAATAAAAATAATTGCGATAGCATCTGATAGTTATTGGCTATTATCGCTATGGAACATCAGGTGGATCAGGATTAGAGGTGATGAAAGGCTTTGTGCTCGAGGATGACTATTTTTAAGAAAGATTTTAGAGTCTCTTTCGAACCATAATTGTCGGCAAATCATACTTGAGAATTGATCTCATGCTTTTCTAAAGTGAGCATTAATGAATCTTTTTCTCCAACTCAACCACAAATCCTGGATGGTAGAAGGCCATCTTTTTAAATTCTATAATTCTTTAATCAGAAGCCATACTCTTCTAGCAAAGAAGCATCTCAGAAATAAGTAATTGACAGCATCAGAAAAAGTTCCACAAAAAGGGTATCTAGTACCTATCGACCAACCTTTCATAGTAAAAATCTCCTCAGTATATAATATTGTTCCTCGGAACAAGTCATAGGAAAACCTTGACTTTTAATAGTATAGCAGATTTTCATACAATCTTATGAAACAGTCAAATCAAACCTCTATTATTGAGAAATTTATGAAAGAAGCTAACAAAGAAAATACCAAAGCTATTAAGTTGACCTGATCATTGTCTTCTCTTGAAATAGGGCTAAAGAGCTTGATTTTCTAGCAATGAGAGCACCAATTCCACCGAGAAGTCACCGAATAGTTTCTCTTAACAATGTTCCAATACAATCCATTGAATAAGGATATTAAAGGTATTGGCCTAACCCAAGAGTCCTTCCAAAATTTGATATTCTCTCCGTTTCCTAATTTAAAAGATGAACAATTTTAGAAAGCTTTTTGACTTTTGCAAATGTCCTTTCACACTGGTGATAAATTAACTTTAGAGTGTCAAACTCTAATTCCCATCATCTTTTTGGCATAGTACAATCTACCAATTTGCTTCTTCCAATTAGATTTTGATTCTTATATCAGTTTCGAAATCTTATATGATCTTAAAAAAACACTCTAACTATAATCAGATTACTTACAAAATTTTGGAATCCAAATCTTATATAATGAGAAAAAACTTTAATTGTAATCAGGTAATTTTAAAAAGCACTCTAAATATAATCATGTTACTTATCATTTTCAATAAAATTAGTGAGAACTAATAAAATTAATGAAAACTAATGCTTAAGGGCTCATCAACCTTTTTGATCCTTCAATCTTCATATTTTTCTAAACTATTGATTTGATATCGAATGACCTCAATCGAACCTTATTTATAAAGAAATTTCCTAAAGCCAAGAGTTTTCTAACTTTCATGGATACTAATATTTTAAAATCAATAGGCTTCTTAACTCTTATAATCAAGTAAGGTGTGAACAAAAGATTTGGCTACTTTTATCATATTTGATCATGAAATTTGACTCTTCTTAGATGTCATTAAATTTAATCATAAGATTTTCTCTTTTTTTTCTATCATTCAAGATTTATCTATTATACATGATATCATTGCATGCATTTATACTTAAACAATTAAAACCTTAAATTAATAGACTTACCTGTAATCATCGAGTTAGAGGTAGCAGCATCTTGCTGAGTAAGAGTTATAAATCCTTTCTTGAGTTCTGAGCTGCTGCTGACTCCTCATTTGATCCGAAGATGACTACGAACCCTTCTTAAATGGATAAGTAGCGATCTTATGGTCTATCTCCTCATAGATGAAGTAGGCGCTGGTCAATTTGTAGTAATCTTTGTCTGAGTGGTTCTTTCTATAGTGAATACATCAGGCTTCATTGCCTTTCGGATTAGATAGAGCATGAAAGGAACCTTTTTTGTTAGACTACCTCGAATCCTGATTTCTCTTCTTCTTTATTTGCTGATCTTTTTTTTGTTGCACATTATTTATATCACTCTTCATCAGTAGAGCCTTACTAATAATAGCTGCATGAATGGGTAGCTCAAATATATGTACCAACTGCTTCACTTGTTTCAGTTCTTGAATAAACCTTCAGATGTTGGCATTCTTTAGAAGCAAATTGGGCCGGTCCAGTAAACTCAGCCTTTGTGCAATTATTTCTTCTGAGAGTCAAAAGATTCGAGCCGCTCCGTTCTCATTTTCCTAGGTAGAGGACAATATAACCCAAGACTGCCTCGTAGGCTGAGATAGGCTTTGTTATTACTCTCTCTAGATCGCAGGTCCATCGTAACTCTGCTTCTATATCAGAGGAAACAGCGGGGAGGGTTTATCGATCCACCTCCCTTCCATATTAACTATTTCAAATGAATTGCATTAAAACCACTATTCATCTTTGACATAAGATACGATGATTATATTGCATTATTAGGTACCATTAATACAAGACACACAAAAGGAAAAACATGTTTTCTTAACACAAAAGAGTAAACATTGCTTATTGGGAACAGATATCACTAGGCATACTGTGAGGGACCTTGAAGTAGCTTCATGGCATTTGCTGATCAGGAGTTACAATCAGGTGGTGGAGGAAGGGATATGTCAATATTTCCTTCCAGCATCATCACCACATCCTTCATATCAGGCCGAGCAGCTGGTTCAGACTGGGTGCACCATAACCCCACTTTCACAAGCCTACTCAACTCCCTCATATCCACTTCATCGGATATCAGCTTCTCCAACTCTCCAGCATGAAGGCATTTGCAAACCCAGCCCAGAAGAACAACTGTATCCACAGCTTCCAAATCTAAATTTCCCCTGCAGCATACGGTCTCTAACAGCACGATGCCAAAGCTGTAGACATCTGCCTTGACTGATATCGGTGCAATCTTGTGCCATTCTGGTGCCAGGTACTCCCTTGTCCCTTTATTGTGTGCAAATATTCTGGTTTCACTCGGTGTCAGCAATTTTGCTAATCCAAAATCTGATAACTTTACTGTCCGATTGCCATCCATCAGTATGTTTTGAGGCTTTATGTCGCAATGTAGGATGCGCACGTCACACTCTTCATGCAGATAATGAATTCCTTTGGCAATATCCAGTGCAATTCTTACCCGTTCATTCCAAGGAGGGCGCCTTTCAGTCTTGAATATAAGGTCTGCAAGTGAACCATTGCTCATGTACTCATAGACTAGGAACCTGTTAGAGCCTTCCTCACAAAACCCGAGCAGCCTTACCAAGTTCTTATGGTGAGTTCTCCCAATCGCCCTCATCTCTGCGAGGAAATCCCTTTCGCCCTCATCCACCAACCTGTCAAGCCTTTTCACAGCAATTGCTTTTTTACCACCAGGCATGGTCCCCTTGAAAACAGTTCCAAAGGCTCCCTTACCTATCTCTTCCTTCAAATCATCTGTGGCTTCCATCAACTCACGGTAAGAAAAGGATCTGGGTGCTATTTCGTCCACCAGATCTGGCTCTTGATTTCTCCCCATTCTTCTGTACCTTCCAGCTTGACGCCTATAAGCAAAGAAAAATAAAACAGCCAAGGTGGAAGCTATACCAGCAATAACAGCCAGCGACACAATCAAAATCTTAGCGCTGTGCTCTTTATTAACTGATGTTCCTTCAGCGCTTACGTTAACCCGCTTGATGAATATGGTGGTGGAGACACCGCTGTCTCTCTTCCCATACATCAATGGAAATTTCTGTTTACTGCACGTGTCGCCTTGAAACAGAGCAGCATCGCAGTTGCAGTCTTTCCGGCACGCTTCACTGCAATCGTCCACAGACATTGGTGCACCATAGGGATAGTTCTGCCATGCTACATTCTCCAGAGCAGTCATGTATGTCGTGTTATCATTGCCGGAGTCGCAACCAGGGATCGTGAAATTCATTCTGCATCCATTCGATGTATTATTAGGATGAAGATAATCAAAACCCGGCAAACATAAGCATACCGGTGTTGTTCCATTTGTGGAATTGCAGTAGCTGTTCACGCCACAGATTCCCTTGATCTGGCAGTTATCTGACACACTTGGGAATTCAGCTAAAACTGCTTCGTCCTTTGACTTGAAATCGTGGGAATATAACCGGAAGATCCCATCCACGCTAAGCGTTGCACGATAAACTGCCGTTGTCTTGCTGCTGTAACCGCTCGTTAGATTGTGTGCGTCTGTGAGATTGACACCGACCAGGTACAGCCAACCATTATCATCGAGATGCAAGCTGTTGTAGCTTTGTCCATCTGTTACGGAGGCCCAGTAAGCATCCTCTGGAAGATGTGATGATTCCTCCGGATACAGAACGAGGTTCCCATCAGGCTGCATGGCGAGAGAAAACCTCCCACTTGAGCGATCGGTTTCGGATATGCTGGAAACGAGCTCAGATCCATTCTTCAGCACCTGACCTCCCATGATGGTGTCAGTTGGATGGTCAAAGCTTTCCCAAATGACATTGAACTCGGAGTCATAGATGATGAAGTTCCCCGAATCAAGCATGGAAGCAGAGTAAGCATAGGTACCGGTGGAAATCTGGGAGACGAGTCTCTCGTCAAGCTTGAGCCCTTCATTAGTTAGCTTTAATACAGCATCTTTGGTCACCGGTGGATCATCTCGGTTTGCCGTCCATATGACGGTGATGTTTCCTGAAGATCCCCCGAGCCATATTCCGACGGAGAAGCCGGTACCTTCTGGGTAGAATCCAATGGCGAAACGTCCATTCGGTGAGGGCCATGAAGATGCAGTGTTGGTGGAGGGACGGAGAGAGGAGCCCAAGCTTATGTTGGACTGCTGAGCTGCTCCCAGTGCAAATGCGAGAGAAAAGATTGAGAGGAACAGCATGTAGGATTTTGCTGAAGCCATTAGAGAAAATGACCAAGAAAGGATTGCAAGGAGTTTCAAGCATTCTCTGCTATATAAATTCTTTAGTGGACTGATTGCATGTAATTGAGAGCAACAAAAGGAACCGGTAATGTCTCAGGACCCCTCCCTCACAAAAAAAACCAAAAGAATGAGACTTTGGCTCAGGTGTTAAGTTTCTATATTTCTGTTTGTTCCATTTCTTCCCTTTAAATCATTTGTCTAACGAAATCTAGTAGGGCAACCTTTCCCTTTTGGCTGCTTAACTTTAAATTAAGCAACAATTTGACTAAATTAAATTTTAAAAATATAAAAATAATATAATCAAAATTTTTGATTGAATCTACATTCATAATTTCGGTATTGAGTTAGATTTCTAGTACATCTTAAATCATTCAAATTGAAAGTTAATCGAGAAATTTAAAAGTGATTTTATGAACATATATTATTGTTGACAAATTTTTAATCAATTACGAAAATATCATTGATGGAGATAAAGAATAATTTTTTTAGTATTTTTGTCTGAAATTTTATATTTTAAAATTATGTTGTACAATTTAGAAGTTAGCTTCGAGTCAAAAATCTATTTTTAAATATTTAATGGATATTTACCTTTTTGGTTTTTTTTTAAAAAATAATATCTTATAAATATTTAAAAATTATTGATTTTAGAAGATTAGAATCCTATGAAGAGTATGAATTTCTTTTTTTAAAAATCTCTTTGTAAATAGGGTTTAATTGAGATTTTTTGATAACAAATCAATAATTCAAAAGGATGAAGAAGTTGAAGATTAAAGAATCAAAAAAAATAAGAAAGTTGATGGAGCCCTTAAGCATCAGAAATTGAGAATTATTTGCCTTTAAGCGTCAGAAATTGAAGATTATTTTCTAGAGTTTTATGTAGAGAGGTAGGTAATCTAATAATAAGTCAGAGTATTTTATAAGTTATTTATGATTGCTAAAAGTATTTCAAACTTTGGTAAGTAACCTAATTTTAAGTTAGAGTATTTTATGAATTGTTCATTATTGCTCAAAAGATTTCAAACTTTGGTAAATAATTTGACCATAAGTTAGAATTTTTATAATGTTGCATGATTGTCAAAATTTTATTTTATAATTTTAAAATTATTTTTGAATTAAGATTATTGAACATAAATGATTGAATTATTAATGAATGAAATATAATTAATCCTATATGTAAACTCTCTGTCACTATGAATGATAGATCAAAGATGATATATAAAAGACACTAGGATCCACCTTCATAAAAGATATATGAAAAAAGAAACTTCTACTCACAGGATTAAATAGGGTGTATTGGTTCTGTCACAAAAATTATATGTGGCTGTAGTTAAATGATCGAGAAGTTGCTGTGACATAGATATGAAATTGAAAACTATTAAGTATAAATTGTTATAATTGTTAAAATAATATTTTTAAATTATTATTAAAGTTATATTATATAATTTAAAAAATTTTATAATGTAATACTCACTTGACCTACTGATTTATCCTTAGTATTACTTATTGAGTAAAAGTTTATAAAACTCTATTATTATTTTTTTTTAAAGACTTAAGTATTAGTAGGAGTTGGATAGAAACTGTGTAATTGCTCTTCATACGATGTTTACAGCTGAAAATTTATTTTCAAATGACAGCATGCCTTCCCTCACCATTGCCTTAAAAAAAGTAATGACTCTTTGGATTGACCGGAAGATAACGTGATGACATTACCCTTACGAAAAAATAATGAGACTTTGGATTGACCGGAAGAAAACGTGACGGTTCCGTGATTGAAGTTTTTGGGCTGACGCCATTACCCTTAAAAAAAATATTGAGTCTTTGGATTGATCGGAAGAAAACGTGACGTCTACGAAGTTTTTGGGCTAACGCCATTACCCTTAAAAAAAAATAATGAGTCTTTGGATTGACCGGAAGCAAACGTTACGTCTCTGTGATCGAAGTTTTTGGGCTGATGCTGTTGCCATCTTCTGGGTGCAATTACTTCAGTCGGACTTCTCAGGGTGGAGCGAACCGAACCGAAAATTTTTGCCGAGTGGGTTTTTGGGAAAACACAAAAAAAAAAAAAAAAAAAAAAAAAAAAACGCGAAGAGGGACCGAGTGACTTGTTCCTCAGGTGGAACTTATTTTACCTTTGTAGGCAAAATAGTGCTTCAAAATCTTATAATTCAGGACTAAGAGAAAAAAAATATAAATATATATATTTGATTGAATAAGCAAGTTAGTTGGTCCTACAATGGTAGATTGTTTTTCTAATGCTTTTATATGTGATCATATTTGAAAAATTTCAAGTGCAGTTGTCATATGTTCCCAAAAAAAATTATATAGAGAGGATTTATTTCGCATGAAATCATCCACATTTTTCTCTAACATAAGTTAGAGGAATACATAATTTGATATTATATATATATATATATGTGTGATATTCATGAGGATATCTTAGCTTTTTTGCATTATATATGAAGCAAAGATTCTTGCGTGGTGACAATTAAGCTTTTCCTAATGTTTTTCTCTTAAAAAATGGTTGACTCTCCTTTTATCATACAATGTTCAACCGGATGCATGCATTCTCTAAGTTGGTGTGGTAAATCAAAAGCATGCCATGAATTTATATGCATGCTGTGCCTATCACATGAAATAGTTTTGCAACGCTAACAGAATTTGAGTGTATTTTATCTTGATTCATCATGATTCAAATGCAAACAGCACTGATTTAGGCTTTGTATGGCTAGCATATATGGTGCAATTAGCATATTAGTCCTTCTGATAGATTTATTGGAACTAAACCAATAAGATAATTTTTATTTCATGGATTAGGATAAGTGAAAAAGAATAAACAATATTGATTGGAGTCGTTAGTAGTTCATAAATTACCCTTTTTTTTTTTTTTACTCCAAATTTTGACTTGGTTCGATTTTGTTCATAAACTAATCATAATTCGATTTTGACTTGGTATAGGAAGGAATCAAACTATGATTAGTTTATTACAAATTTTCTTTGATGAAACATCAATATATTTGGTTTATAATAACTAATTTTCCTTTTCCTCCCCCCAAGTGAAGCCTTTATTTGTTTAAAAATCGTTTGATGGGCGTGAACCTTGGGTCTTGTGAGCTTCTTTGTTCTCACCATTCTACATGTAATTATAAACTTCTTTCTACTAAGATAAAACGGCTACTCGTTTATCAAGTAATATAATCATGAAGAATTATGGGAACATTGATAGATATATTATATATGAATTCAATTACCATCGACAAGTTCATAATACTGCAAAATCTCTTCAAAAATATAAATAATTTATTACAATAATAAATAATGAGAGAGACATGATGTGAAGGTTTTCAACTCAAATAGTGTATCACAAATATTTTGAGCTTTGCAAGTTCAAGGAAAGGTAGAATAGAAGTGCCTAATCTTTAGAATAATGCCATGAATTACTTCTATGTTTTTATATTCTCTCATTATAACAGCAATTTTTAATTGATAACACTATTATCAAGCATGAATGACTCATGTTTGCTTTTTTTTATATTAGAATGCCTAACACAAGCAAGATTGTTGGGAATAATCAGCCAATACTCAAGCTTGCTTTTTAATATTGCTTAGCAAATATAACACTCATTTTGAGCTTTATGTTTTGTTTTAATTTTCATAAACCAAATACTGTATAGCTGATCCTCATATCCTATCAGCTACTTATTAAACATCTCTTATAGTACCCTTAAAGTGTAAACATGTTTAATAATTTTTTAGTAAGAAATATGAATTATAGTTATTAGAGGAAATGGCCATATTGACAATATTCCTTCGCTTCTTTAGCCTCTCTTCCAACAAGTATTGAGATGTCCTTACAAGAATATTTAGGGAAGTAAACACTGTATTAGGCTCTCAAAAAATTATATTTATATCATCAAAGTTTTTTTCAATTATAGGCTCCTACCACGAGTGTGAAGCAAATTTTATTTGGTTTTCAAAAATATTTTTATTATTTTTTAGAAAACAAAATTTATTTTTTATTTTTTTAAAAAATATGTTTGGCAATTGATTACATTAATTTTTATTATTTTATTTCTATTTTTAATTATAAAATGATATTTCTTAAAATAAAAGATGAAAAAACTAAAAAAATAGAAATGATGAAAACAATTATTTTTATTTTATTTGTTAATTAAAAATTATATTTTTCTAAAAATCTTTCATTTTTGATCATTAAACATGTTTTTAAAAAAATAAAAATAAAAATATTATTAAAAACCATATACACCTTGAATTCCTGACGAAATCGCAATCCACCTGGGGAACAGAAGCGCCGCAAGAATGGCAGCACATCGTGAGCACGACACATATTGCAGCCCAGATTTGATTAAACTAAGTATAGAAGACCGAGAAGACTGAATTAATTAAAAGGCAAAGGCATGGGAACACCTCAGCGGATTCCTTGCGCGCTCCAGCCTTCCCGGTTCCCACCCCAACTCCGCGCAGATCATGATTCCAACTCTTTCTAAACCCAGATCAGTGCATGGCCATTGTAAGGCGCAAGCGGTCCCAACTGCGACCTCTACACGACTAACCAAGCACGCAACCAGCTACGTATTTGTCCCAGATCATCTGAAAATATCCTGGATAGTCATAACGGAGAAAGGAAAAAAAAAAATGATGGAGTTTCACTTGTTTTAATATTATTATATCCCTTTCTTTGTTATCTTTGTTTTCAAATAAATGATCCAAAGATAGATGAAAGACTTTTTTTTTTTTTTTTTTTTTTTTTTTCGTGTTATCTGCTTTTCAGCCTCTTCTCTTGCTTTTGGATGGAAACTCTGGGATCTCCAGGGAAGGCCTCCTAAAATGAAGCCCGCCGGCCTAACCAGGGGTAAACGCAAACTTGGACCCAGAATGAATACTTTTAGACTATTTTAATAGAATTTAAACAATATAACCTGATTTTATATATGCTCATCGTGGAATGAATGTCAATACATCAAGACCTATAAATCCTGCGCCTTTAGCATCAAAAATTGGTCTGCTGATGAAATGAGGAAACCTGAAGCACTCGCTCAATAAAATATCACTTGCTTTTGTTTATAATGTAAAATACCGGATTAACGATAAACTTGATTCTTTGCACGCTACTCTCATGCGTCGCATACTAGTCGCTCAACCGATGATGTCATTGAGACCTTTGTCATAGGTGGGGCTGGAACAAAATTAATACCCAGTTAAATACCTATAATCGAACTTTGGCAATATTTTTGTTTGTAAGTGTTTATTTGAAAAACTCTAAGCATTTATACAATATCAAAGAGTTCAAATAATATCTTCTTAATTAATTTTTTTTAAAAAAATTAAAATATTATAAACAATATCAGAGCAAATCCATTTTATGACCTATGTAAATTAGGAAATACTGCAATCAAAGTCTATGTGTTCGTGATTGAATTTGATTAAATTTAAATATAAATTTTTAGCTTGGCAACGATGCAATAACTTTTCAGATAATATTTTTCTAGCTAGTTTTTTTGAGTGAGATCCTAAGTTATTATGGTTAAACTCCTTAAGTTTGGCTTGGGAAATAAGTTATTTGGCTCCAATTAAAGTTGAGCAAGCATTCAAGCTGAATGTATTGAGAGCGGAAACCCTCACGCTCTTGACTATCATATATGCATTTTCAAAAAGAAGGATAGGATATTAAAATAAAAAATACTATATACTTCAGTAGATATGGCATTTTAATAAGAGAAAGTTTTTTTTTTTTTTTCTATGTGTTTTTTTCTATGTGCACCATTTTGAAAAAACACCACACTTATTGCATCAATTTAAAAATGGTGTACAAGCACCTTTTCGGATTCCATAAACAAAAAGCCTTACATTATGCATCGCAACATAAAAAATTCAATTTGAAAAATAAAAATACAAACTCTCTTGCTTATTCTTTGAAAAGGATCTCTTTTCTTTAGTTTCGAAATAGTTTTTTTCAAGAACTCTTGAGAATCTCTTAAAAATTATCATTTGCAGGTTTCATAAAGTTTTTTTTTTATCATCCATTAATAAATTATTTCAAATAAGAATAAACATCATCTTGAGGAAAATAATATCACCCAAGCTAATATAAAATCAAGCAGGTGAAATGAGTTGCGATCTTATGTGAAGTTCATTGTTTGATCCTACAGTATATTGATTGGATTTATAAGGATTATATTGATTTTGAGAAATGCGATTAAAGGTAAAATTCTTATTCACACTATTATGGATATGTAGGTCCTGTTTATACAAACATATGAGATATGAATAATTATTGTATATGTTTTTGTAAGTATGCATTAGAATTTTGTGCTTGTATGTTTTGATTAGGCGTGGATGTGGATTATGTTCAATTATGATAGTTCAATTATGATAGTATGATTTTGGGATTATGTTTAGTATGTTATGTTGTGTATTCAGCTAGCATGGCTTTATATCATTGGTGATGTAGATTTAAAATATGAATTGCATATCATAATACTAAAAATGTAATGGAGAGCATCCAACCATTAGACATATAGTTTCAATTGCTGAAATAACACCATGCGAATTTTATAGCATTTATTATGTCTTCACATAATCATTTCAAATGATTCACATTAAAACCACTATTCACCTTTGACATAAGATACAATGATTATACTGCATTATTAGGTACCATGAATACAAGCCACACAAAAAGAGAAACATGTTTTCGTAACACAAAAGAGTAAACCTTGCTTATTGGGAACAGATATCGCTAGGCATACTGTGAGGGACCTTGAAGTAGCTTCATGGCATTTGCTGATCAGGAGTTACAATCAGGTGGTGGAGGAAGGGATATGTCAATATTTCCTTCCAGCATCGTCACCACATTCTTCATAGCAGGCCGAGAAGTTGGTTCAGACTGAGTGCACCATAACCCCACTTTCACTAGCCTACTCAACTCCCTCAAATCCACTTCATCAGATGTCAGCTTCTCCAACTCTCCAGCTAGAAGGCATTTGTAAACCCAGTCCAGAAGAACAATTGCATCCACTTCAGCTTCCAAATCTAAATTTTTCCTGCAGCATACGGTCTCTAACAGCACAACGCCAAAGCTATAGACGTCTGCCTTCACTGATATTGGTGCATTCTTGTGCCATTCTGGTGCAAGGTACCCCCTCCTTGTTCCCCTTACTCCTGTAAAAGTTTTCGTCTGGCTTGGCATCAACAACTTTGCTAACCCAAAATCTGATATCTTTGCTGTCCAATTAGCATCCATGAGAATGTTTTGAGGCTTTATGGCGCAATGTATGATAACGACTTTCGCATTCCTCATGCAGATAGTGAATCCCTGTAGCTATATCTAATGCAATCCTGACCCGCTCGTCCCAATCTGGGCGTCTGTCAGCCTCAAAGATGAGTTGTGCAAGCGATCCATTGCTCATGTATTCATAGACTAGGAGCCTGTTGGCACCTTCATCACAGAACCCAAGCAGTCTTACCAAGTTTTTATGGTGAGTTCTTCCAATTGTCCTCATCTCTCTTCGGAATTCTCTCTCCCCCTCATCCGCCAGCTTCTCAAGCCTTTTAACCGCAATTAATCTTTCACCACTAGACAAAGTACCCTTAAAGACTGCTCCAAAGGCTCCCTTACCTATCTCATCCTTGAAATCATGTGTGGCTTCCCTCAACTCACGCTAAGAAAAGGATCTGGGTGCTATTTCGTCCACCAGATCTGGCTCTTTACTTCTCCCCATTCTTCTGTACCTTCCAGCATGACGCCTAGAAGCAAAGAAAATTAAAACAGCCAAGGTGGAAGCTATACCAGCAATAACAGCCACTGGCACAATCAAAATCTTAGCGCTGTGCTCTTTCTTAACGGGAACTGCTGCACCAGAACTCTCTGCAGGGCTAGTAACTTGATAGGTTTTATGCAGTGAAATAGTGATGAGACTAGAAGGAATGAATAAACTTTTTTCTAATATGAAGGGGATTTTTCTTACAATAGTTGAAAAGCTTTTGCTGGATTTCTGTTGTTCTTAAAATGGAACAACTAGCCTCTATTTACAGAGAAGTTAAAAAGGACATTCAAAAGACTTACATTTAATCTTATGCATAGAATGCTAAACATCATATCTAGGAATTTTAAAGGATAGCATAAATACATGAACCATTCATGAATACGAAGAGTTTTTAGAGCTTCAAGAGCCATTTGTGGATACGAAGAGTCTTCTTAGTTAATTTAGAAAAGTCTGAATTTTTGAAATTAATTCTCCAATGCTTCCCCTTAATTTCAAAAATCTGATGCTCCTCCTTCTTTGGATATCTTCATTTTGTAACAATATTCATGATTGTTCTAACTTGGATAATCTTTTCTGTAGCAATAGCTTTTGTTAAAATATCTGCAAGTTGATCATTCGTGTTGACAAATTCAAGCTCAATTTCTTCATTCTTCACCAGCTCCTGAATAAAATGATAACAAAGATCAATATGATTTGTCCGGCCATAAAAAATTGGATTTTTGGTCATTGTGATAGCTAATGCATTATCATATTTCATTTTTGTTGGAGCACTAATCTTTTGTTGTAAATTAGCAAGAATTCTTCTGAGCCATATTTCATTCTTCAGTAGCTGAGATGTATTCGGCCTCTACAGAAGATAATGCAATTGTTTTCTGCTTCTTTAAAGACCAAGCAATGACTTTAGAGTCCAAACAAAAAATATATCCTGATGTGTTCTTTCGATTATCCTGAGAACCTGCCCAATCGTTGTCAATGTAGCCAATTAGCTCATTGTCTTCTTCCTTGACATATTTCAGCCCAAATTTCTTGGTACCTTGAAGGTAGAGTAGAACTCTTTTAGGAGCTTTTCAGTGTAGCATGCTTGGATTATTCATATATCTTGAAATTAGACTGACAGAATAAGTGATGTCTGGTCTTGTGTGTGTCACATAAATCAATGAGCCCACCAAGCTTCGAAAAGTCTTCCCATCAACTTTTGGTGCGCCATCATCTTGCTAAAGTTTTTCATTTATAACAATTGGTGAGGATATTGGCTTGCAACTTGCCATATTAAATCTCTTCAACAAGTCTTCAAGATATTTTTCTTGAGAAATAAAAATTTGTCTTCTTGGTTGTTGGACTTGAATTCCAAGAAATTATTTCATAAATCCCAAATCTGTTATCTCATATTCTTTCATCATGGCCTGCTTAAACTCATCCACCATTTTTGTATGTGTGCTTGTGTAGATTAAATCATCCACATAAAGGCAAATAATTAAAAAATTATTACCTTCATGCTTCACATATAAAGATGGCTCATTTGGATCTCTTTGAAACCCACATTGAAGAAGGTAGTTGTCTATCTTGCTATTCCATGCATGAGGTGCTTGCTTTAATCCATATAAAGCTTTTCGTAATTGATAAACTTTATTTTCCGCACCTTTCTTCAAGTAACCTTTAGGTTGCGAACACTTCTTCTTTCAATTCTCCATTTAAAAAAGCCGACTTTACGTCAAGTTGAAATACCTGCAATTCAAGTTGTGCTACCAAAGCAAGAACTATTCTAATTATTTCCATTCATACCACAGGAGTAAAAGTTTCATTGAAATCAATACTAGGTTGTTGTGAGTATCCTTTTGCCACCACATGAGCTTTGTGCTTCTAAATTGTGCCATCTTCATTAAATTTAGCTTTGTCCTTCTGGAATGTGTCATCTTCATTAAATTTAGTCTTGTAAATCCATTTTAAGCCAATGATGTCTTTTTCTTTGGGTAAGTCAACCAAATCCCACGTACGATTTTTCTCTATTATTGCAATCTCATCATCCATTGCTTTTCTCCATTTCTCTTCCTTTATTGCTTCTTCAAAAGTCTGTGGCTCATAAGAGAGAAAAGCCATATCACATGATTCATAAATTTCTCTTAAAAAGCGTACCTTTCTTGGTGGAGTTTCAGAATCTGTTGTGTCTGCAATGGAAGAACTTGAACTTGAAAAATTTGTTGGAACAAAACCTATACTGTCATTATCTTGATTTTCTTCATGTTCATTCATCTTTGGCCTATCTGTAAGACTTTCATCCTAATTCCATGCTGACATCTCATCAAATACAACATCTCGAGAAACCACCAATTTATTTGTGACAGGATTAAATTCATTACTATAGCCAAGAAAGATGAACTTTTCTGCTTTTTTATCAAAATTTTCTCTTTCTTGTACTGGACTAAGAGAATAAGCAATACATCTCAAGACTTTAAGAAAATTTATCTAGGGCTTTTGACTATACCAAGCTTCATATAGAGTTTTGTTGAGAACTACTTTAGTTAGAGAGCGGTTTAAGATGTAAATGACTGTGTTGACAACTTCAGCCCAGAATTTATTTGGGAGTCCCTTTCCTTTCAGCATGCTTCTTACCATTTCGATAATTATTCTGTTTTTTCTTTCTGCAATGCCATTTTGCTGTGGGGTATGCCTAATGGTGAGTTGTCTTCTTATGCCTTTCTCCTTACAATAATCTAAAAATTGCTTGTAAATAAATTCATCACCACAGTCAGTTCTTAACATTTTTATTTGCTGCCCACTTTGTCTCTCCACATATGACATAAATTGAAGAAAAACTGAGAAAGCTTTTGATTTTTGTTCAAGAAAATATAGCCAAATCATTCTAGTATAATCATCCACAAGTCATAGGAAATATCTCTTATTACTAAGAGATGGTGTTCTAGTTGTCCCAAGAATATCTGCATGAGTCAATTCAAGAGGAGCAAAAGCTCTCCAAGTAGATTTCGGAAATAGTAATCTATGTATTTTACCATAGATACACCCTTCACAAACTTTATCCTCCTTAACAATTTTAAGTAAGCCAATTACCATATTCTTGTTCTTCAAGATATTTAGACCTTTATAACTCAAGTGACCAAATCGTAAATGCCATAAATGAGAATCTTCTTTCATTTTGCATTGAAAAACAAATTTCTCACTTAGTGGCATACATAGAGGAAAAACTTTATTTTGAGTGATTTTAATTTTAGCCACGGTAAGTTTTATCTTTTTATCAAAAAATCTGCATTCATCATTATCAAAATTCAAAGAGTATCCTTTTTGTAGCAATTGCCCAACACTAAGGAGGTTTTGAGTTAATCCAGGCACATATAAGACATCATGAATAAGTTTTTTATTACCTCCTATTGTGTAGACTGCCACGATTCCTCTTCTTTCAACCTTCTGTATGTTTCCATCACCAAGCTTGACTTGAGAAGAAATATCCTCATTTAATTGCTCAAAGACCTCCTTATTTCCTATTATATGGTTGTTGCAACCGCTATCCAGATATCAAAATTGTAGTGAATCTTCTTTTAACTTTCATGCAAGAAAATAATTGATCTTCTTGATTTTCCTTAGAAAAATTTGCTTCGTTCTTTTTATTTTTATTTTTATACCAGCAATCTTTTTGTGAATGATTAGGAACTCGACATTTGGTGCATCGAAAACGGCAATTTTTAGCTTCATGTCCAAATCTTTTGCAAATAAAACATGGAGAGTTTGAGTTAGAATTACCACTAAAATTGCTGTGCTGAAAATTTCTTCTGCCTCTTCCTCTTTGGTTGGCGTTTTAACCCCTTCTTTGAAATAAGCCTCTTCTTTTTTTTTTGTTCCGCCTTCAAACTCTTTTCTTCAGCCATATTAAGTTTTGTTTGAAAAGCTTGATCTAAAGGCAAGTTTGAGTGCCTATTGATCCTTTGCTCATATGCCTTAAGAGACCCCATTAGCTCATGAAAGAAAGAGTTGATAAATCTTTGGATTCTTCAATTGTTGTAGCTATATGATCCAATTTTGGAGGAAACTTCTTAAAATCTTTTCAACTATTCTTTTTTCTTGAATCTCATCACCAAGGCTTCTAATTTAGTTAATAATTTCCACTACTTTGAAGAAAAAATGTTGAATGTTTTCACAGTCTTTCATTTCTAAGTTATCAATGTCTCTCCATAGTGATTGCAAACTAATGGAGATAGCTTTGCTTGAACCTTCATACTCCTTTTTCAATATTTTCCATGCATCTTTTGATTTTGTGGCATTCATAATTCTAGGAAAGATAATTTTACTTACTCCTTGGTGAATAAGTTGCAAAGCTTTTGCATCTTTTTGTTTGACTCGCCTTTGTTGAGGTTGCGCCTCTCCTTCTTCTTGAAATTCATCTTCAACTAAATCCCACAAGTCTTGCGACATAAAGATTATTTGCATCTGAATGCTCCAATATTTGTAGTGTTCACCATCAAATATTGGAACTAAATTTTGGGAATAGCTAAACAGTGTAGCGTTGTTGTTGGTGGCCATGGATAATGAAAGAAAATTGGTTTTTTTTGGAGTTGCAGTGTAGCGTTGTTGTTGGTGGCCATGGATAATGAAAGAAGATTGGTTTTTTTTGGAGTTGAAGAGGATTTTTGATAATGCTCTGATACCACTGATAGGTTTTATATAGTGAAATAGTGGTGAGACTAGAAGGAATGAATAAACTTTTTTTTAATATGAAGGGGATTTTTCTTACAATAGTTGAGAGGCTTTTGCTGGATTTCTGTTGTTCTTAAAATGGAACAACTAGCCTCTATTTATAGAGAAGATAAGGACATTCAAAAGACTTACATTCTTATGCATAGAATACTGAGCATCATATCTAAGAATTTTAAAGGATAGCATAAACACATGAACCATTCATGAATACGAAGAATTTTTAGAGCTTCAAGAGTCATTTGTAGATATGAAAAGTTTTCTTAGTTAATTTAGAAAAGTCTGGATTTTTGAAATTAATTCTCCAACATAACTTGTCTTCCTTTAGCGCTTATGTTAACTTGCTTAATGAATGTGGTGGTGGTGCCATTGCTGTCTCTCCTCCCATATCTCAATGGAAATCTCTGTTTACTGCATTTGTTGCCTTGAAGAAAAAACAGAGCGGCATAACAATTGCAATCTTTCCGGCACGCTTCACTGCAATCGTCCTTGCTTGTCGCAGACATTCGTGCAGTATAGGGATCGTTCCGCCATGTTACATTCTCCAGAGCAGACATATATATGTCGTGTTGTCATTGCTGGAGTCGCAAGCAGGGATCGTGAAGTGCCTTCTGCATCCGTTGAATGTATTACTACGATAGACATAAACAGAACCAGGCAAGCATAAGCATACCGCTGTTGTTCCATTTGTGGAATTGCAGTAGCTGTTCACGCCACGGATTCCGTTGACCTTGCAGTTATTCGGCAAACATGGGAATTCAGCTAAAACTGGTTCGTCGTTTGACTCGAAATCGTGGCAATATAACCAGAATATCCCATCCACGCTAAGCGTTGCACGATAACCTACTGTTGTCTTGCTGGGGAAACCCTTCGTTAGATTGTGTGTGAGTGTGAGATGGTCACCGACCAGGCACAGCCAACCATTATCATCAAGATGTAAGCTGTTGTAGCTCTGTCCATACGTTTCGGAGGACCGGAAAGCGTCCCCTGAAAGATGTGATGATTCCACGGATACAGAACGAGGTTCCCATCAAACAGCATGGCGAGAAGAAACCTCCCACTTGAGTGATCGGTTTCTGATATGCTGGCAACGAGCTTAGATCCAGAGTTCAGCACCTGACCTGCCATGATGGTGTCAGTTGCATGGTCAAAGCTTTCCCAAATGACATTGAACTCGGAGTCATAAAGAGGGAGTCTTTATTTTCATAGCAAAGATTATAAAGAGAAAAGAGGGTGTGCCTTGGTGCAAAGTCTTTGCACGAAGTTACTCTATTACAACTTGGATGTTATTGGTTCAAAGCAGGAAAATAATCTCTCAACATGTAAGGATAAGGCTTTGTATATTTGATCCTCCATAGATCTTATCATGGTAGCAAGAGATTTATGCGCTTAGACTACTCTTAGACAAAACAAAGAGAAAAAGAGAAGGGGTGGCAAATCATAAGTGAGGTCTAAGATGGAATTGATGGGAAAACGGATCGTACGTGTTGAAGAAAAATTAGAGATCAATTTCCATGTTTGTTTTATGGGGAACATAGGCTTTGTTCGCAATTTTAAAGCACTAAGAAATCATTAGGTGTTACATGATATCTGAGCCTACTAAGAATCTTCACAGTCATATGTTGCGTATACTTTGCCCTTGTTTGCTTGTTCGGTTAGCATGAATACTTGTTTCGCTAGGGATTCCTCAACATTAATTTGATGGTGCAAACAATTGCAGACAACCATGAAATCTTATTTTATGGTGTCAGGTGACAAATTCCAGTAACCATGACTTTGGGTTCACAGCAACAATGGAGATGATTAATGGATAAGATTTTTGGAGAATCTTATAGATGTAATGAAAATTGAGGTCAACAAATGGAAGTTGGAAGTGCTTCTTGTCCAAATAATGATATCAAAATGTTCTTGATAGAAAGGTAAAAAATCATTTGTGCCGCTGCCTCCAATCCTGAACCCAATTCAAGGCACAACAATATGGCCACATACTCTAAAATCGGACCTAAAGAGCACACAAAATCCACTAAATCTCAATACATACAAAATGTAATTATAGAAGCTAAACTCAAATATATTATTTTCTATATCAAGTTAGCAACCCTTTACTTTCCTTTTTAATTGATCAATACAAAATAAAATAAAAAAATTAACTATCCTCACTCCTGAATACCATCCCAAAATTATGGTTTATTAAGTATACATCCTCCTCATCTACTGCAAAAAAGAAAGAAAGAGAAAGTGGAATGAGCTAAAAAGTCCAATAAAACTTCTATACTTACTATCATGAATATGCTAATAAAACAGTTTAGTACAGCCAAAATATACTTGAACAAAAGATATCATAATATATATATAACTGCCTGAAAAGCCAATAAAATTTATATGCCAGAATAAATATCAACCATTAAGATAACAACACCTACAACCAATCCAACAAAATCCAGATAACCATGCCAAGCAAGATAACCATACCACAGCATCAAGATAACTACAGCATCCACATATGCACAACCACAGTCAAACCAACCACAACATTCAACTAATCACAACTAAGCCAAACCAGCCACAACATCCAGATAACCACAACTACATCCAAACCATTTATGTGACCGCAGCCACATCCAAATCATCCACGTAACCATAATCACATCCAAACCATTCATATAACAACAACTACATCCAAATAATCCATGTACCCGTACGCAAGATATCACTAAGCAAGTCACCCTCACTTAATAAGAAATACGCTCTAGGCCTCCCTCTTTTTCCCTTGCCATAATGCCTGTAAGGCATCACTAAGTGAATCACTTCTTTAGCACGCATGCATCACGAGGGTGTACTGCTGGTACATACTGTCACTTCTAGGCCAGTATTACGTGTCAACAGCCTGACCTGACGATACTTCTACTCAGGTTAGTTTATATACTAGTGCCCTGCATTATGATACCCTCAATTTAATTCCATATTAGATGGAAAAGAAATATGTTATGTGCTTATAACTCAAGTCCACTTGTTACCCATTAACTTCTGCTCGAGTTTTTGAGCCATATAGTTTCGGTTCGTTAACGGAGTTAATTGAGCAGCAGGTGGGCTATGAGCGTTACAAATGGTATTAAAGCCGATCCGAGTGTGCAAAAGTTGATGGGTATGAGGAAAGATCTACCCAAAGAACGGTGGTAGAGTCTCATCATGGTGTGAAGCCACCCTTACAGCACCAACAATCCGACTCGAGGTTAGATTTTGGCTAGCTTGTAGTGTGGGACAAGGACATCGCATTATAAGGGAAAATATTGTGATACCCCAAATTTAGTAACACATCGGATGAAAAAGAAATATGTTATGTGCTTATAACTCAAATCCACTTGCTATCCATTAACTTTCACTCGGATTTTGGGCCACGTGATTTTGGTCTGGTCTGCTAACGGAATTAATTGGGCCAGCAGGTGGGCTTGGGGCATTACACGCATAAATAAACTTAGCCATGTCACATACTATGACTTTATTCTACTCTGACCTTCCTCGGGCTTACTTCCTTCCCTAATACTGCCAGTCTAAGTAAGGGTACCAACCTCCCCTGCTAGCTGTCAGTCTAGGCAAGTAAGGGTACCAACCTTCCCTGCTAGCCGCTGGTATAGGCAAGTAAGGGTATCAACCATCACTACTAGAACTAATACCACGTACCAACAGTACTCTTCATACACACCACATCCCTCAACTAAGCCACACCATACCACATCCATCATAGTTCCACCACTTATCTCTCAATCAAGTCATACCATACTACCTCAAAAATATCAAGCTACACCATACCACATTCATCGTAACTCCACCATATATCTCTCAACCAAGCCACACCATACCACCTCCAGAATACTAAGCCATACCATATCTAGAATATCTAAAACTCATAATCTCGAATCGAAACCAAAAACTGTTTGTAACAAAATAATATACCACAATATATATACAAATTCACAATAATCCACAATGCTCAATTCAAATTATGCAGAGAAAACTAACAACAAAATATAATACATGCAAATATGCAAGTCATGAAAACATATTGCACAACAGTAGGACGTAGAACTTTTATCTCAAATCTCTACCTCAATATTCTTCGCAATGCAAGATAATAGTCAATAATCACCTATAATTTAATATAAATAATTAATTAATTGATCAAAATTTATAATTAACAAAATTATCATTTTAACTTTCTAGCCTAAAATTCCAAAATGACCATTTTAGTCTTCTAATTCAATTATTACTAACCCTTAACTGTTTTTAACCTAAATTTAATTATTTTTTAATATTACAAATTTTTCAACAACTTCATCACATTTATAAAAATGCTCCTGCTAACCTATGGTTAACCACCTTAAAACCCAAACCCATTAACTCAGTTAGCCCATGGCCTATTCAGCTCATTAGGCCATCACTCATCAGGCCCAATTATTACTCAACCAATCCAGGACCCATTACGTTAGCCCAATTAACTATTTATCCAGCCCAACATTGAATAGAACTAATTCTTGCTTGGCCCATTACCCATTAGCTAATCACCCAGTCCAAATGAAGAAGCCTCTTCTTCCTTAACCCAGCCAACCCAATCGGTCAACAGAGAACATTGGAAGAGATTGCTTACTGTGGGCGATCGGCGACGGGGTTGCTGTCGCCGGCAGGAAGGTAGGGCGGCAACGGCGGAGGAAGAGGGAGCAAGGGCAGCGACGCTGATGGGGAAAAATAGAGAGAAGAAGAGAAGGAAGGCGCGGCCGTCTGGATGGCGGCGGCATCAAGGGAAAAGAGGGAGGGGAGGTGGCAGCGCAACGAAGAAGGAGACAGGGAGGTGAAGCCAAGGGTTCTGGCGATGGTGAACAACCACCGAAGAGGAGGACCGACAGATTCGAGATGCGGTGAGGCATGGACGGTGGAGGAGAGCAAGAAACGGGGGAGGTCACAATGGTCGAAGGTGAAGAATGTTAAAATTTATCAATTTATGTGGCCTTTGCACGATAGCACTGGATTGTTTCATAGAGAGAGATTACAAAAATAGATAGAAAGTAATTCAACTTTGCACTAATTATTGAAAGATCAAAAGGTACAACTGTGGTAAACCAAAGGTCATTACACTTGTTATGAAATTATGATGAGTTACATTGGAATCTTCATTTTTTCAAAATATTAATACCAAATGTAACTCTTGTGACTCTTGGTGATCTTAACTGTTGTAGAAACTAAACGTTTTTGATGGGAAGACCTTTAATTCCATAATTCTCTATAAAAGTTTGGGGTCCCAAATCCCACTCTCCGAGATAAGAAATAGTTTATGTTATGATACACCACACAAACACCCATCAGCTATAGGAGAGAAGTGGTTTGAAGAGAAGTGGTTTGAAGATCTTGCCTAAAAGAAGTAATGTGTTGATCCTTTTAATACGCTTTGGAAATATAAAGTTTTTTTCAATTGCAGTAGATTTCAAGACTCTGTAATGAAGAAAGGTAAGATCTATATATTTCTAAGAATTTAAATATAATGATGTTTATGCATCAAAATTAAATTCTAAGAAAAGAATCAAGACATCTTTTCTATGAGCAACATAACAATTGGTATCAGAGCCAGGTTATCAATTTTGATGCAAAAACCCATATTCTTGAAACCTATAAACATCTTTATTTGGATATTTTGATGGGTGATTATGTAAAAGCCAACTGATATTTTGTTGCTTATTATAAATTATATAAAAGTTGGTTGATTCACTTTATGAAATGTTCAATTCAAGATTAGTTTGGATCAACCCAACGAAGGTTCAGTACTATAAATGATTGAATGTTATAATTGAATTAAAACATATCTAGTGATGATCAGCCCAACGGAGGGTCATCACTAAGTATGGTTGAAGGTATAGTGATTGAATTAAATCATAACTAGTAACGATCAGCCTAATGAAAAGTTATTACTGAGTATGATTAAATACAGTTTTATAATTAGAACATATATATGGACGTTTTTCTATCTAACGGTGATAGAGTACTATAAAGAATATGATGTACTGTATGTTGTTCTACTACCTGAGAAGTGATCAATAATGTTACCTTCTTCTCATTTTGATTATACTGTGTTGGATATCCGGCTTCTTATGGGTTTTAGTTAGATTTATTTAAAATGTGTGGAGTTGATAACATTATTTAGTGGTCATGTGAGCTGCATGGCAGAAGCCATCAGACCAGAACATCCCACCATTGATTGACAGTTATTGAGAAAGACAGCTCTGTAATTGCCTGGTAGTCATTAGGTAGAAAATTTGAGGTACAGAGGCAGTTTCAGAGATGTGAGGTTAGAACCAAACTTCCCAACTACAATGAGCTCTGTAAGTGTGGTGGCATTGCAAAGTACAGGAAGACTGTATAAGGAATAAAGTTACATAAATAGGAGCAAAACTAAGTGGATCTCACATCTAACGAACTCGACCATGCATTTGGGTACCCGTGTTTCTTTATTGGTATACTGAATGTTGAGTTTCTGATAACATTATTTATGTCAAAGTAAGTTGTATATAATAAGTTCAGCAAATTATGACAGGCCAGAATACAGATCTTCCCAAATGCACTTATCAGTTGTTTATTTCAAAGTAAGGGTTGTACATACATGCATCTACATATATATACATTTGTGTCTATATAATATGTATGCATGTAGGAACTAAGAAATAGCAGCACTAAGCTTTAGCTCTAACAAATGCATAAACACGACCAATTGAAACAACCTAAAAGAAGAAAATAACTCATACTCATACATTGCTATATAAGAAAATTCTAGGCATACCCGATATTCATATAAAGGTTTTACACATCTAGGCTGGCAGCATTCCTCAAGGTACTTCTTTGGATCGACAAGCTCTTCATCCGCCCTGAACATACAAAAGACAAATCCTGCACATTAACATGAAGCACGAAAAGAAGTAGGCGTACAAGCATTCGTGCTGAATGGCAATACCATAAGCAACAATTCTTATCACAGCTATATGAAGTTATCTATATGGATTTATCTACAGAGTTTAAAGTCTTTCAAGGGGTGCCTTCAAAGCAAGATTTTGTTTCCTGCAAACTCCTTGTCTGGATGTGTAGCGTAAAAAGAGCAATAATTTGCCAGGACTAAGGTGTTTGTGATCATCTAATTATAACTAGGTTGGTCAAAAGCCGTAGACAGTTTAAAGCAATGTCTAATGGCTGCTGGAGGCATCAAAGGGTCAATTGAAGTAAAACTGCAAGAGGTCACAGAACATGAAAGTGCAACAGCCAATCCCCTCTTTGCTTGAGTCAACCTAGAAAAAGCCCTCAAGACATCAAATAATACCTTCCAGATTCATCAAATTATAGAAAATCCTCCGTGTCAATTCTCATGTCCTAGATGCACATTAGATTCGCTCGTGTTCAGCCTCTAATCACAATATATCGGAATCGAGAAACTGCATCCTATAATAACCACTGCATTCGGTATAGTTGTCTTCTATTTGATCTAAGTTCAGTTAACTGTTCTACCCATGGCTACAGATTGGAGAAGATGAGAGGGAAAAATAACACCCAGCAAATTTTATATAACAAAAACAACAACGGAAAAAAAATTTTAAATAAAGGGAAAAAAATAGCAAGCTAGATTCGAACACTCACATGGAGAACAAGCCCAAGAACTGGCTATTGACTCAGCAAGGGTGCGAGGGATGGAAATCGTGGATCGGGTTGACGCGATCCATTGATTGGTGGAGTGCTTACCTTGCCGGCTGGATGTTTAGAGCGTGAGGGGCCTTGGCCGCGGACTTCTTGGACGTCTCCTGGGCTTCTGGAGAAGGGGGCGGAGAACCCTAGAAGCAGCCAAAGATTCCTTTTTCCCGTTGTGCGTTCCAAGATCCATGTTGGTGGCGTTCCATCTGGACCGTTAAATCCGTGGGTTTAGAAAACGGGAGATTCGGTTTGGGCCGGTTCGGAGCGAACAGAACTCAGTTGACCGCACAGAAATATATGAAACGCGGTTTCTTATATTTTATATAAGACCGGTTTCTTTTTTTTTATATATATATATATGAAACGCGGAAGAGAGCGCAAGCGGCTCGTAACTCGGGATAAACTAATTTTACCTTTCTACGTAAAATACCTTGATTCAATTTTACGGAGGGTGACTGGATTGATTGCCCCTGGTTTTGAAAAAAAAAAAAAAAGAAATCTTCTTTTTCTCATGCTTCAAAATCTTATGATTCAAGAGTAAGAAAAAAAAAATTTATTTGATTGAATAAGTAGGTTAGTTGGTCCTATAATAGTTGATTATTTTCTAATGGTTTTGTATGCAATTATATCTGAGAAATTTGAAGTGCAGTTGTTATACGTGCCAAAAAAACATATAGAGGATTTATTTCACATGGAAGCATCTGCATTTTTCTCTCAGAGAAATTAAAGGAACACATAATTTGATGTTATACACCTGTAATATACATGATGTAGATGCTTATGTGGTGACAATTGAAGCCTGCCTTGCTAGTTTTTTTCTCTAGAAAGTGCTTAGGTCTCTCCATATCATACAATGTTCAATCCGACACATGCATTCTCCATGTAGGGTAGTGAATCACAAGCATGCCATGAATTTATCCATGATATGCCCATCACATGAAATGTTTTGCATGGCTATCAGAATTTGAGTGCAGCTTTTCTTGGATCATCATCATTCTAAGTGCAAATTGCACTGACTCATGCTTTAAAGGGCTAGAATATACAGAATGATTAGCATATTAGTTCTTTCAATAGATTAATCAAAATTAAACCAATAAAGCTTGCGACAACGGAACTCACTTCTGCAAAAAGATATATATAATAATTTGTTTCTAATCTATCTTTACAGAGTTAAATATAATGATCTATTTTGTCTGTACCATAGAATTTATATATGATCATAATTAATGGTTATAGATTTATTATCACAGTTTTATAATGAAAACTTAAGTTTTAAATTTGATATATTATTTTAATTGATATATATATTATTTTTTATTAAAATTAATGATAAAGTAATATTTAACCATCATATTATGTATGTGTATTAAATTAAATTAAGTTTTTTAAGTATGATTAGAAATTACTTACTAATTTTATGAATATAATTGTAATATCTGAATCCAGTTCAACAGTGAATCGGATACGTTGAGCCAAAGCTATTTAGAACCATCTTCTTCCTTCCTTGGAAGAGAGCACTGAAACCTTCGACCACCGCCCATGTGACTGACTATATACCGACCGAACAGCCAATGTACGGGTCTCATCGACCAAGTACTGGCCGATGTAACAACTTCATAACAACCTGAACCGATTGAGCTGAGTATTTCTTCTCTTCTTCTTCTTCTGCTTCCTCCTCTTCTTTTTCATTTTCTATTGTTCCTTCTTGATGATGGGACCGACTTGGTTCCATGGCAGTCAGGGAAAAGAGCCTCGTTGAGCTTTTATTCATAGGAAGGAAGGCGGCCGAGTGAAGTGGAGATCAATTTGATCAAAGTCATTCCACCTCTAGTGAGTGAGGAAGGTTGAGCTAAGCCTTTCCTCAAGATCCGGTGATCGGTGGCAAAGTATTCGAATTAGAATTAGGCTGCGATCTAAATCCCCTGCTCTAGTTTCTAATCCTTTGTTTCTCTTTAATCTAGGTTAATCCGGTTGCTAGCTTGCTTTTTTAGATCAACTGGAATGTGAGGAAACTAAGCCAAGTATCAAGGATTTGATCTAAGTCGCCGGTCATCGCCGTTAGCCACCGGACGGCTTCCAGGTGAGTTTAGACTGCCGGTACCCTGTTTTAAAACTTCTTTTAAAATCTTTATTCATATCAATTTATCTAATTATGGCTAGAAGATTCTCTTGGTTAGAACTGGTATGTATATGAATTAGTTGATCTTAGGTTTTGAATCTCGTGAATGAAAACGATGTGTTTTTTTAGTTCCCGGAGAGCGGTATGGTTTGGAAACGGAAGTCTTAGGTGTTTGTCGTTTAGAGAACCCGATCACCGTTCTTGGATCTCGGGTGAACATCGAATTGGCTCTATTGTGGGCCATCGCCGGAGCTAATGCTCGTCGGCCATGGCTAGTTGAGGCAAGGTGAGTGAGTCATCGGAAACTTGTCGTCAAGAGGAAGAAGCCGACTTGTCTTCTTAAACCAAGAACCGGTCTAATAATGAACCGGTTGGTTCATTTGAATAAGCCAATCTTCTTTAGAAAAGCTAATCGGTTAACTGGGTGTTTTAGATTAAACTAGTCAAGGGAAATTGGAAATCAAAGAATAAATCAATTCAATGGACTCAGGTCTGAATCTGAGGATTGATTCAATAATGAACCAGTCTGACTCCTATGAATTGATAGATCTGAACCAAAGTTGAATCTAGTTCAATTTATGTGAACTAGGAAATAATTAAACCAAAGCTAGAGAACCGAATCCTTGAATTGGTTCAATCAGTGAACCAGAATTATGAACTAAGGTTATGTTAGGGAATTTATAGTCAAATGGAGATGTAGATGATCTAATTAATTGATATAAAATTAGTTAATGTACACTAGAAGGGTTTTATTCAGATTAAAGAGCAGTGAGTGACAATACTTTGGTTAAGTATGCTACTTATTAAAGGATAAAGATATGTGGGATAATAGGAGCATTTTAATAATATTATTTAATGCTATAGTTTTGAAAATAAAATTGAATATGGTAATATTTGTAGGTGATCACATTGTTTATTAATATTTATTAATATTAAAGAAGGATTATACAGGTTTTGTGAATTAGCGATTCAAGATAGAAATTTTACATCTACTTTTTTGTGATATATTGGTTTATTGCATTCATTCTTTCAAAGCATGCATCATGAAATTTTGTGTTGATTTATCAAAATTTTACTCCTACTCTTACGTGATATGTTGGTTTATTGCATTCATTCTTTCAAAGCATTCATCATGAATTTCTACATTGATTTATTAGCATGATATGGCTATACATATATCATATATGTTTTGCAATGGTATTTGAATTATGATTATGATATACCATATATTATGCTATTCTAGTTTTATGATGCGGATGGTTTAGGATACATATGAGATTTATGTATGGCTTTGGTATACCATATATCATGGTTTAATTATATGGATGGCTATGTTGCCTATGGATGGATTTAATGAGATGGCATGATGTGTGGCATGTGTACTAGTCACTGTGATGTTGCAGAGATGACATTAGGGGCAAGGCATGTAACTAAGGAGGTCTAATGTAAAATCAGTCTGGATTGACTTAGTTTGTGACACCTAACACGTATAGTTATTGATATGTGGCATTAGTTTAAGTGGACTAGGGCCGAGTCTAGCTTAAACATGTGGCATTAGGGGCAAGGCATGTGACCAATGAGGCCCGATGTAGAACCAGTCTGGATTGACTAGGTTTATGACATATGTCACTAGTATAGGAACCAATGTAGGCATGAGGAGATTGCCAGATTAGGTTGTTAGATATGAAAGTATCGGTAAGGCTTGTTACGTCAATATCTATCTTCAATGTATCGATATACTGGTAAGGCTTGTTACTTTAGTATGCAGATATAGATACTATTGGTATTGCCAATCTGGCTTGTTATGCCGGTGCTGTTACTATGATTCTGAGACTTTTGGTATCAAAGTGACATAGTTCAATGCTGAGATTTATGGTATGTATTGTCACATGATTTATGGTATATGTTGCTGCTTGATTTATGGTTCATATGAATTTATGGCATCTATTGTCGTATGGCTTATGGTTCGAATGAATTTATGCCTTGTGTTGATGTATGATTTATGATTCATCAATTTCATTATTTACATATTTTATTATATATGTTTAATGGTTTATATATATATTCTGCATACCTATAACCGTATGTGTAAGTATTTCTACTGGGCTTTTTAGCTCATACCCTCCTTACCTTGTCTATTTCAAATATTGAAGATGCAAATGCTAGGTCAAACTTTGGGATGGATGAAAATTAAGATTAGACTAGCTAGTTGCATTTGATAATGGTTTGGATCATTTATTCTATGTTTGAATATGAGGTATAATTGCTGTTAATATTATTGTATTGATGTTATATTTTGGATGATGAGTTTTAGCAAGCCTAGCATGCACTTAGGGTTCGCTCTAAGGATATGCAATCATGTTGCGTTCCACCCCGAACTAGGCGACAGTTCACAAGTCTGACGGTTTTTATTTTAGAGATTAAGATATAAGCAATAGTCGGGTAGAAGTTAGCCAAAATTTTTCTTATTAAATTAGACAACAAAAGGATTTAGGATATTTAGTGTTTTTCATATTAATTCTCTATATTGATTTTATAGTTATAAATATTATTTAGATATTGGCATTATGTTAAATCTTGATTTACTAGTTCAATGCAAAATTTATTTATTTTAATTAATTATGTATAATTATTTTGCATAAGATGCCTTGCATGTTAGGAATTTATTTCTCAAATGTGTAAGGATTATCACATTTTGGATTTGCCTTCGAATCTAGGGCTAACAATTATAGTAGTATCATAGCATAGGTTCGACTTTTAGAGATTAGTTTAAGTTAACCCTTAAGGATAAGTCTTAGGATGACTGAACGCTGGATAGATAATAACAACTAAGAAAATTATTCATATAATTTATTATGAATGTAAAATTATTTAAGTCTTATTAACTAAGAATTTTGTTAATGCAAAATAGGTTATCATGGCTCGACGTCCGAGAGATACTCATACAAGCAAAGGTTCAAATGATGGTGAATTAGACTACTGTAATAGCCATAATGTCTCTAGTAGCTTTGGTTCAATCAAACCGATAAGAAATTTCCAAAGCAACTTCCAAGCTAAGATGGTGAGCATGATGTGCATCCTCACTAAGATGGTGCAAATGCAGCAGGTAAGACACAAATCTTAGCCAATTCATCAAGCTTAGCATCAGCAGAAGGGGAATGGTGGATTCACTAAATTCAAAGGACTTGCTTTCCCTCCGCACACTAGTTCCACAAATATGTTAGATGCCAAGCACTAGATCATAGAAATGAAAAAAGCTTTTAGTGTCCACAACAATCAAGATGAGGATAAGGTCAAATATACCTTGTACCTTTTCTAAGGCAATGCTTACAAATGGTGGCGGTTGAAGGAGCATAGGCGGAGACATGACACCATTACTTGGGATGTATTTAAGGAGGCATTTTATAAAAAATGTTTTTCCAAGCGTGCTCATACTTAAATGGAAAATGATCTTATCAAGTTAGAATTGATGAAGGCCTGGTATGAAGTGGAATTCACTAGATTGGCCAGCTTTGCATATCCAAAGGCCAAAATTTAAAGGTTTGTGCAAGGAATGAAGCTTCGACTTAAATAGCCCATTAATGCCTTCAAGCTAACCACTTATGCTATCATGGTGAGCAAGGCGTTCCTGATTGAGAATGACTTTAATAATGTATAAAAGAAAAGAGAACAGCATAAAAATAAAAAGAGGCCATTTTCAATGACATCATAGGCGGTCAAAATTCCTTAGGCCAATTTAAGGAAAAAAAAAGGGAATCGAGCTCTTAACAATGGACAATAGATCGGTGAAATTTGGTGTGCAAATTATGGTAGAAATCATCCTAAGCAGGAATGCCATAAGATCACTGAAGCTTACTTTATGTGCGATAAGATGTATCATAAAATAGCCACCAATCCTTATAAAATAGAACGACAACCCACACAAAATAAAGAAAAGGATCAGCAGAAGTTTAGGGCTCAAAGATGAGCTTATGCATTCACTAAACAAACTACCACAACCCTTGATTCAAAGGTGTGAGATACGATGGATTTATTAGTTCCTTTGTTATATCTTTTGTTATATAAAGTTAATTAATAGATATCATCAATGCTTCTATGAGTAGCTTAGCTAGACTAACATGATAATTGAAATTAAAACTTTATGATATGTATCAAAAGAAAAATTCATAATTAATATTTAGATTTATAGTTGGGGATGGGATATGGTGATTGATGCATGGTACATTTGGAATGGTAAGGATTTAGTGAGGAACTATTATTCAAGAAATTATGATCAATAGTGTAATGGAATGCGTGACCTTGAAATGCTAAACAGTTTTAACCCAAAAATGCTAAATAATTTGAACTAAAAATAAAATTTTGAGGATAATTTTTTTTCAAGGGGAAAGAATGCGAGACCCAGCTGAGTGGGTTGGATCGAACCAAGCCCAATCTAATTGACTAGTTCAGATAAAATTAAAAAAGAGAGAAGAAGCGAAAGTTACCTGAAGATGTGGGTGACAAATAGAGAAGGGAACACTGTTTCCCTACAAAACTCGATAAGCTGAAGATGAGGTTCCCTCTTTCGTTCTCCATTTAAGCCTCCCTCTCTTCCGCTTCTTAATCGAGCCGACGCCCCCTCTTTCGTTCCAAGAAATCGCAACGGCTCAGCGTCAGAAGAGCCAAGAAATTTTGGAGGTTTTCATTGTCTCCTTCCTTCGATCCGGCGAACAACCAAGCTGATAAGCTCTTTTCACTTTCCCTCTCTTGTTGCTTGCCTCCCTAAAGTCTCCGGTTTGTCGCCGATAGTCACCTAGATGCAAAGATCCAAGGGGATTATGTGTCTATGTTTTAGGGAAGAAGAGAGCCGGGGAAGATCACTATGAATCACGTCTTCTTCCTTGACTCCAACGACTCAATTCTCACTAATAAACCCTCTCTTCTTTCTCTTCTTCCTGTTTTAAACCACCTAGGGTCATGGATATGATGGCTGGCTGCTAGTGTCCTCGGATTCTAGATCCGAATATGGTTTATTGATCCGACTCTACTTTGATGAGAAATCGCAGCCATAGTGCCGGGAGGGGGGGTTGATCAATGGCCGATGGACTCGGATGAATATCCATTGGACCTACCCGTTTCATGCATTGAATCCTTGATTTTTCGCTCTGTTCGCAACTCTGTTTAGAGTTGGTTTTGCGGCTGAGAACATCCGAGTTTGGGTGGCCAGAATGGGACCGGACAGCCACCCAAGGGGGAACCAATGTTGACCGGCGGCGAGATACCTCATCGATGTTCGCCCATTCAGCCGGTCCTGTTAAGCGGAAGGGGAAGAAAACGCTCCGTAGGTTTTTGACTATTTTCATTTCTGACATATACACACATTATAAAAATCCCTTATTATATTTTATGAACAAAACTAGTCCCTACCTCTCTACCTTAGTTCTTTAGAACCTGTTAATTTGGACATAGTGCCGGATGTGTTATAGAAGGATGTAAGTCCTAATCTTAAGTTTGGAAACTAACAGTATTAAACCCAAAACATACATCCTTGCATTATCTAATTTTAAAATTTTACTTAATTTAATCAATATAGGTAGACCAAAGATCCAATCCTAACCAAACCTAGTCAGTATTCAATAAGTTAAGATAAATAAACCCATTAATAGTTAGAGTAATTTTTTAAATTATTAAAGATTAAAATATGATATTTCATAAATATTCTATTTGATTGCTTGAAAATCATAAAGTAATTGTATTTACTAAATGTTTTGTGTTAAAATTTTATATGTTTAGAATTTATTATAATAACTTAATTTTGCAAGAATTATTTGAAATGATAGTATTTTATAGACTTGCGCACTAAAAATAAGTTAGTAAGATGAACATGGGCAAAAAAAAAAAGGCCTAAAATAAAAATTAAGTTAAAATCTTAAAAAAATTATAAAAATAATTAGTTCTGACTTGAAAATATATATATTAGAGTTGGTCATAGCCTAAATGGCTTGCCCAACTTACTTAATCTAGTATAAAATTTTGTGGGTTTGGACATTACAAATCCTAATTAGATCCTAAATGAGAAGAGAGGAAAAAAAAAAAGAAATTGAACCTGATCTACGTGCTTGAGATTAGCTTTTTAAAATTGAGTAGGACCTATTAAAAAATATAGGTTTGATGTTTGGATCAGAATTAGGCTTGAGCATGAGGCATATTTACCGATGTATAGTCTAGGTTCCGTCTTACTCACTTGATATATCTTTTTAGAATACTATTTAATTAATAAAGAAGTATGTTTTAAATCATTTATTTTCTCTTAAAAAAATGGTTAAAAATTTTGTTGTGTTTTGAAAAAAATGTTTTATTTAAAAATATGTAAATAAAAATAATTACCATTATTTGCATTATAATAAATTACTATAATTCTAAGCAATATATTATAAGGGGTAAGAACACTAAAGAGTGTGCCAACGGTTATGCAGTGCGAAGATGGCTCTCGTCAGCATTAGTTCTCGTCAGCATTAGTTTGAAACTTTGAGAGCCGGCGTCACACTGCGCACCCTAGGACATACTCCATTGTCTCCGGATCAAAGCATAAATTTTATAGGGTTTAAAGATATGCATCCACTAGATGTATGATTTTTTAAAATATATTTATGTCGTGTCTAGATGGTGTTATTGGTCCCGTAATTATGAAGATTTTCATGTGAAGCTCTGTTATAGTTTTGCAAATTTTGTTATGCATGCATAAACATGTTGAGGGATTGTCATTGCATTTGTGATCTATATTTTTCGTAATATATAATAGAAAAAAGGTTTTAAAAATAAAAAACTTATGTTTTGACTGGTGGTGTTGTGTCCAATTGCATGCTAATGCTTGATACCTCCATTGATAATGTTGATCATGAAACTAATGCAAAAGAACTTCCTTATGTATTAATTGCACCTTACTTCTCTTTCTTGTTTCGTTTTCTTTTGCTTTTATACGACATTGTCTTCTTGTGGATATCCTGATATATCTGTCACTTTGTCTTTTTCTTAAATTGATGTCAATGGATAGTGGTAGTTTGTGGCCTAATATTAGGATCTCGTGGAATATTATCCCAATTAATGGATTGATTAAAAAACTAAGGCTCATAAAAAGTTATGAAATATAGTGACAGTACTCAAAACCATACTTCATATCATCATAATCATCGAGTGTTTTATCAATTATTTAAAATAATATTTTCTCATGCACCAAATATTTTTATTTAAGAATATTTTTTATATTATTTTAAAGTCTTTCATATCCTTTCAGACAACCTCCATTCATCTTATCTTATGACTTCTTCTTTGATTATTACCATCCTCAATGCAAATTAAAGTATTTATTTTTTATCGAAGCCTTCTTAGGTCTTCGTTGTTCATAACCTTACTATTTTAGTCAATTTTCTATCACTTAATTCTTTATTTATGCAACTTCACTAAGCCCATAATATATTTATCTTTTTATTTTATTTTTTTATTTTATTATACATTTATTTTAACATTTTTATTTCTATCATATTCAAATTGCTTTTATATAATTTCTTTATTGCTTAGTACGCAGGCCTTACTATCGTTCTACAAATTTTTCTTGAAATTTCCAAGATAAATGCAACCTACATAACATTCTCGATGCACCTAATTTTATAACAGTATGTCTTCACATAATCATTTCAAATGATTTACATTAAAACCACTATTCATCTTTGACATAAGATACAATGATTAAATTGCATTATTAGGTACCATTAATACAAGACACAAAAGGGAAAGCATGTTTTCTTAACACAAAAAGAGTAAACATCGGTTATTGGGAACAGATATTACTAGGCGTACTGTGAGGGACCTTGAAGTAGCTTCATGGCATTTGCTGATCAGGAGTTAGAATCAGGTGGTGGAGGAAGGGATATGTTAATATATCCTTCCAGCATCATCACCACATTCTTCATATCAGGCCGAGAAGCTGGTTCAGACTGAGTGCACCATAATCCCACTTTCACAAGCCTACCCAACTCGCTTATATCCACTTCATCAGATATCAGCTTCTCCAACTCTCCACCTAGAAGGCATTTGTAAATCCAGTCCAGAAGAACAATTGCATCCACTTCAGCTTCCAAATCTAAATTTTTCCTGCAGCATACGGTCTCTAACAGCACAATGCCAAAGCTGTAGACATCTGCCTTGACTGATATCGGCGCATTCTTGTGCCATTCTGGTGCCAGGTACCCCCTTGTTCCTCTAGTGCGGGTAAATGTTCTGGTTTGGCTCGGTGTTAGCAATTTTGCTAATCCAAAATCTGATATCTTTGCTGTCCACTTGCCATCCATCAGTATATTTTGAGGCTTTATGTCGCAATGTATGATGCGCATGTCACACTCTTCATGCAGATAATGAATTCCTTTGGCAACATCCAGTGCAATTCTTACCCGTTCATCCCAAGGAGGGCACCTTTCAGTCTCGAATATAAGGTCCGCAAGTGAACCATTGCTCATGTACTCATAAACTAGGAGCTTGTTAGAGCCTTCATCACAAAACCCGAGCAGTCTTACCAAGTTCTTATGGTGAGTTCTTCCAATCGCCCTCATCTCTGTGTGGAAATCCCTTTCGCCCTCATCCACCAACCTGTCAAGCCTTTTCACAGCAATTGCTTTTTCACCACCAGACATAGTCCCCTTGAAAACAGTTCCAAAGGCTCCCTTACCTATCTCTTCCTTGAAACCATCCGTCGCTTCCATCAACTCACGGTAAGAAAAGGATCTGGGTGCTATTTCGTCCACCAGATCTGGCTCTTTATTTCTCCCCATTCTCCTGCACCTTCCAGCTTGACGCCTATAAGCAAAGAAAAATAAAACAGCCAAGGTGGAAGCTATACCAGCAATAACAGCCACTGGCACAATCAACATCTTAGCGCTGTGCACTTTCTCTTCAGTGCTTATGTTAACCCGCTTGATGAATGTGGTGGTGGAGGCACTGCTGTTTCTCCTCCCATATAGCAATGGAAATTGCTTTTTACTGCACTTGTCGCCTTGAAACAGAGCAGCATCACAGTTGCAGTCTTTCCGGCACCTTTCACTGCAATCGTCCAAAGACATTGGTGTAGCATAGGGATCATTCGGCCATATTACATTCTCCAGAGCAGACATGTAAGTCGTGTTATCATTGCCGGAGTCACAAGCAGGGATCGCGAAGCTCCTTGTGCATCCGTTCAATGTATTATTAGGATGAAGATAATCAAAACCAGGCAAACATAAGCATAGTGGTGTTGTTCCATTTGTGGAATTGCAGTAGCTGTTCACGCCAAAGATTCCCTTGATCTGGCAGTTATCTGACAGACTTGGGAATTCAGCTAAAACTGCTTCGTCGTTTGACTTGAAATCGTGGGAATATAACCGGAAGATCCCATCCACGCTAAGCGTTGCACGATAAACTGCCGTTGTCTTGCTGCTGTAACCGCTCGTTAGATTGCGCGTGTCTGTGAGATTGACACCGACCAGGTATCATCGAGATGTAAGCTGTTGTAGCTTTGTCCGTATGTCCCGGAGGCCCAGTAAGCATCCTGTGGAAGATGTGATGATTTTTCCGGATACAGAACGAGGTTCCCATCATGCTGCATGGCGAGAGAAAACCTCCCACTTGAGTGATCGGTTTCTGATATGCTGGAAACGAGCCCAAATCCAGAGTACAGTACCTGACCTGCCATGATGGTGTCAGTTGGATAGTGAAAGCTTTCCCAAGTGACATTGAACTCGGAGTCATAGATGACGAAGTTCCCCCAATCAAGCATGGAAGCAGAGTAAGCATAGGTGCCGGTGGAAATCTGGGAGACGAGTCTCTCGTCAAGCTTGAGCCCTTCATTAGTTAGCTTTAATACAGCATCTTTGGTCACCGGTGGATCATCTCGGTTTGCCGTCCATATGACAGTGATGTTTCCTGAAGATCCCCCGAGCCATATTCCGACGGAGAAACCGGTACCTTGTGGGTAGAATCCAAAGGCGAAACGTCCATTCTGTGAGAGCCATGATGATGCAGTTTCGGTGGAGGGACGGAGAGAGTCGTCCAAGCTTATGTTGGACTGGCTTGATTGAGCTGCTCCCAGTGCAAATGCTAGAGGAAAGATTGAGAGGAACAACATGTAGGATTTTGCTGAAGCCATTAGAGAAAAATGACCAAGAAAGGATTGCAAGGAGTTGCAAGCATTCTCTGCTATATAAATTCTTTTGTGGACTGATAGCATGTAATTGAGAGGAACAAAAGGAACCGGTAATGACTCAGTCATAAGAATAAGAGTCTTTGGGTTGACCAGAAGTAAACGCAACTACTCCGTGACGGTTGGGCTTACGTTCTTCTTAAGAAAATGGGCTGGCGCCCATGATAAGGTGCAAATGCGATTTCTTCAATATTAGCAGGTCTCAAATCTCATGGAGCATTGATTACTTGATGCAGACAAAAGCTTCTAAGCCAGCTTCTAACACACGAGCACTCGTCTTGACTGTATCTAAGCCAGGCAATTGTTTGTGAATGCCATGCTTATATGCTAATTGAAGCAGCTCTGATTTGATTTGCATGGAATTCCCGCATCAGGAGGCAACTGCAGTTCCAATCTCTGATTAGTCGCTTCAGGTGCACCATCATTTGAATTAACGGGGCCAAATTCCGACTATACAAGTTATTCATGATTGGTATTTCGCTTATTCGATTTTAATAAAAGATAAAAAAAATGCTATTCCAGAGTCGCGCTATCACAGTGCCTAGCGATTCGCATGGTCATCTTGTGAGTTGCACCATTTCTCTCCTGACACATGGAGCAGTAAATAGACCGATAAATCGAAAGGTGCTGCATACCATTTCTCTTAATAAAACAACCGTTTCTTTCTTTTGCTAGAATAAGACAACAACCACTCAACCAGCTCATTAACTGATCCTTTAGCTCTCAGGTACAATCCCTTTCATTTCTCTTTGAAACGCAGTGCATATATGGATCGTTTTCCTTTAATGCTCCATAGCTTCTTGGCAAACTGATGAAAAAGTCATTCTATTCCTTCCTACTAGAGATGGCAGCTTTCATCCAAAAAAATTAAAAAAAAAAATTTGCCGTTCAGTTCCACAACTTGTATGGTATTGTTAAGTTTGCTTATCGTCCTTGAAAAAGATAAGTTTGCTTATCATTTTTTCCTTTGCTACTCTACACTCTTTTTCTCCTTAAAAAAAGGGAAACTTTTCTATTTTATTCTCATGCATAGGTTCTCCTGAAGTGTAGTTTGATCGGGCTTTTTCTTTCGCTTATTTAGATCTAATTATAGTTAATTAGATATTAGATTTTAGCTATTTGTCATCATTATTAATCAAATTGAGTTGATGAAAATAAAAGGTAAGGTAGGTGGCCCATCAACTTCAAGTAGAAACATGATGGGTCCTAATTTTCTCTTGATTTTTTTTTTACGGAAGGATGAAGAAGACAGGAGCTTCCCATAAATATATCATAGTATAATAACTATTTACAATCATTTACATATAAGAAAATAAGAGCAAAAAAAATATATATAAGCCATGGGTGGGATTAAGCTAAAAATTAAGTTTGCACTTAAAAAGGTACTTCCAATATCAATAAAAGTAATTATGATAGCATTTGATGGTTGTTGGCTAATTAATTTGAAAATGTTTTGCACTTTAAATTTAAGTGCACACTCGATTTGAATTAGTCTCAACCTATCTCAAGATCCGATATAAATTTGGGTCAATTCAATCGGCCAAGCCCGATCCAAGCCTTCCACCAACCCTAAAGACGGGAGTTAAGGTCTGGGGTGCAGCTCGAGGGGACCATCCAAAAACTAGAGATGCCTTGTAGTCCAGTCGTCACTGCCTTGGTGTCGCATCCATGGACCAGAATTTCCTGCACTATTGTGGCTACCCATTTCTTATGTCAAGGATGTCGTGTTAGGGCGGTAAGATTTGTCGGCTGATTTTCCTCTAAAGCATCAACTAATCTTGTTTGGTACCGTTTTCATTCAATAAAAAAATAATAATAATAAAAGGGACAAATTGGCATTTGTCTACGTTCCCTTTTTTTATTATTTTCTAAAGGGAATCTTCGCCCTTTTGAAAATTGTGAGCTCGGGTGCTTCGTTAGGGTCTGCGGCCCGTGGTGGGGCTGGGATGCTATTTGATAATTTTCTGCTAGTCGTTCCAATTATTACTCTTTTGTTGACAATATCTAGCGTTCCTCTTCCACTGCTTCATTTTTCTCTTTTGTTGACATCTTCTATTGCTACTCTTCCACTGCTTCATTATCATTTTTCTATAGGCCTTCTTTATTCGACATTCATTTAAAGATGGAAGTAGAAATCTTAACCATTTTCTTCCCAGGCAACAATAATCAATCCTGTGCAACAAGACAAGGAATTGATATCCAACATATCCACCTCCATGATATTAGGCAACTCCAGTAGTGAGTTTGACTCTTTTATACAAGCACGTTTCATTGGGTCTAGCTGCAGGAAGATGCACTTGAATATTACCTTCTGTATGCAACATAAAAGTAATAGAAAAAAAATAATTAATTTTATTAATAAACTGAAATTCAGTAAATTGCCTATCAACACATCAACTGCAGATTGCTATAACCTTCACATGCTTTAAGACACTTTTACAAACAATAATCAAAACACCTATATTCATGGACTAAGAAAAAACCAAAACATGGTGGAAAATATATTTCTATATCAATACTAATAAGGTTTTCTTAACAATTAAACAAAATAGTCCTAATCAAATAAAGAGTTGAACTTGGACTCCAAATTTGGTTTAATTTCCAACATCTTCTAACATCTGAATCACATTCTTCATCGAAGGCCGGAAATTAGGATCATTTTGAGCACACCAATGCTCCACCTTCACAATTATCTCCAACTTTGTTCTTGATTCTTCTTTAGTTGCTCCAGCTTTTTGGCCAAGAAGCGTTCATAGATCCATTCAGAAAAGATGCAAACATTCCCATCTTCTTCCAGCTCCATGTTCCTACTGCAGCATATATGATTTCAAATAATACAATTCCATAGCTATAGACATCAACCTTAACTTTTATTGGTGTTGTCATGCCCCCATTCACTAGTGGCCGGATCCATAATGGTGGCTATATGTTCACTAGTATAGAAACAGTTTGCGTCTCGAATAATAGCCAGACTAGGTTTTTGACGCTTGATATGGCATAGTTGATTGATGACGTGGCACTAGTGGCCGAACCCATTATTGTAACTATATGTTCACTAATGACCCAAGTTCACTAGTTGCCGGATCAATAGTGGTGGCTGTGGCTGTATGTTCATTAGTGTAGAACCAATCTGAGCCTCGAGTGATGGTTAGACTATGTTTATGACACTTAATGTGGCTGTGTTCCTGAAATTGATGTTATTGATCAGGTTGTCTACCGGATGTTAATAAGGCCGTGTGCCTAATGTTGATTTTGCGATGTTGCATTCAGTGACATAGTCTAATGACGTGCAAGATAAAAGTTGACAAAAGATTTTTTTTATGTCACATTATGGATTTCTAGCATGTATTATAGCGTGATTTATTTTTGGTAGATGTGTTACTTTTATACTATACGTTTATTTATATATCCATTTCTATTTTTATTGTATATCCAAATCTGTATGTGTAAATATTTCTACTGAGCTGTTAGATAACCCACCTTACTTTGTCTATTTTAGATATTAAGGACGTGGATGCCAAGCCAGACTTTAGGATGAATGTAGAGTGAGATTAGACTAACTAGTTGCATTTAATATTTCATAGTCCTATATTTGTTGACGATGCTGATATACTTTGTTAGTTATAATTCTTGTAAGTTTGAGGATAGCATGTGATATGGTATGGACCACCTTATTTTGTTGTGGATATGGGATTAATCTTTTCTTTAATATTATGTTGGTATTATATTGTGAATGGTGAGTATTATCAAGCTTTACATGCTTTTAGGGTTCATTTTAAGGACATACGGCCATATCGTATCTCATTCCGGACCGAGCGCTAGTTCAAAAGCATGATAGATGCATTCTTGTGCCATTCCGGTGTGATGTATTCCCTTGTTCCTTTAACCCTTGTAAAGGCTCTTGTTTGATTAGGTATTAGCTAACCCAAAATCAGCTATCTTTATAGTTCCAAAATCATCGATCAGAATGTTTTTAGGCTTTATGTCACAGTGGATGATATAGGCCTCAAGATAATTTTGTGAAGGATCTGAGTTAGGAGATGAAGACTTGTTTTGAACGAGTCAATACCCTTGACACTTAAACAAATGAAAAGACACGCTAACCTCAAATGGACAACCTGGTATTAATGCTTGCCTTACTGTTGGTTCATCTCAGTATTCTAAAGTAGGAAAAATTCTTTGCCGTTCTCAATGTCATAATGCTTGCCTTATTGTTGGTCCATCTCGGTGTTCTAAAGAAGCAAAAATCCTTTGCCGTTCTCAATATCGTAATTTTGCGGTTTTTCAGCTTGACATTTCTAACTGAGAAAATAACCTCTTTATTCGCCCAACTGTAAATAATAATAATAATAATAATAATAATAAATGCAACAAACAAGGACATCATCCAAAAATAAAAGCTAATAAAAAAATTATTTTAGCTTTTTAATTATATATAAATTTTAAAAATCTATTCAGTACATAATCAATTTAAATCTAAATACATGCTAACACAGGCTTTTACATATTCTTCTATTTAAACCTTAGAATCCTTGGAAGGCTAAATATTCAAATCCAGATTCAATCAATTCAACACAATCAATAATACCATGATTAACTCATGATTGGTTTCAAAAGAACCTATTTGCAGCATTCTTAATCCATATAGGCAATGAGCTTGATTGGCTCTGATACCTTTTGTAATAAGATAAAACGTCACTCGAAAAAATTAATAAAGAAGATATTATATAATTTTTTTGATTCTATATACAATAACATTTAATACATAATCAATATGGAACCAGCCATATACATATTCCTTGCCTCCGGAAAGAAGTGGACAAGTGGTCTTGTTTTTGGTTAAATGCCAGCATCAAAATCACAATCGTACAACAACTTCAGTGAACAATGAAAAAGAAGGCCACTATAGATGGAGAGACTGGTTCAAATTATTCCGTTTGGTATTGCATTGTCATCCATCTTTAGCCTGTCCAGTTTCATCAAATGGACTAACGCCAGGGGCCCAGGGCCCTTCTTTTTCTTTGGTGCAGGTGGGGAGGAGGCTACAATCCTCCACAGATCAGCAAGAAAAACATCTCTCCAAATAAATAAATAAAAGGCAAGAAAGTGCTGCTCTGAAATAAAAGATACCGCCCTCACCAAGAAACATTAATACATTATAGAATTTAAAGGCTTTACCATGCTACTTTTCTTTTTCTTTTTTTTCTTTTTTTTTTTTTTGACAAATGGTGCCCAACTCACACTCGTCCATTGGTAATGTTGATCATGAAACTAAGCAAGAGAACTTCCTTACGTATGAATTGCACCTTACTTATTTTTCTTCTTTCCTGCTTGCCTTTGGTACTACATTGTCTTCTTGTGGATGTCCTGATATATCTGTCACTTGACTTTTGTCTTAAATTGATGTCAAAGAATAGTGGTAGTTTGTGGCCTATTATTGGGGTCATGTGGAGTATTGTCCCAGTTAAGGGACCAATTAAAAAGCTAAGACTCACAAAAAGTTATAAAATGAAATGACAATATTCGTAACCATACTTCATATAGTCATAATCATCGAGTGTTTTACCAATTTTTTAGGGTTATAATTCCTCATTCGCCAAATATTTTTATTTTTAAGTATATTTTTAATATTATTTTAAATTCTTTCCTATCCTTTCGGATCACCTTTATTCATCTTATCTTACAACTTCTCCTTCGATTCTTACCATCTTTAATACAAATTAAAATATTTATCTTTTACTGAAGCTTTTTTAGTTCTTCATTATGTTTTAGTAAATTTTTTATCACCTAATCCTTTATTTATGCAACTTTACTAAGCCCATAATATATTTATCTTTTTATTTTTTTTATTTTATTATACATCTATTTTAATATTCTTACTTTTATATATTTAAGTTGGTTTTATATAGTTTCTTTATTGCTTGGTATGTCGGCCTTACCATCATTCTACAAAATTTTGCTTGAAATCTCCAAGATAAATGCCAACTACATACACTCCGGATGCACCTAATTTTATAACAATATATCTTCACATTATCATTTCAAACGATTCACATTAAAACCACTATTCATCTTTGACATAAGATACAATGATTATACTGCATTATTAGGTACCATGAATACAAGCCACACAAAAAGAGAAGCATGTTTTCGTAACACAAAAAGAGTAAACCTTGCTTATTGGGAACAGATATCGCTAGGCATACTGTGAGGGACCTTGAAGTAGCTTCATGGCATTTGCTCATCAGGAGTTACAATCAGGTGGTGGAGGAAGGGATATGTCAATATTTCCTTCCAGCATCGTCACCACATTCTTCATAGCAGGCCGAGAAGCTGGTTCAGACTGAGTGCACCATAACCCCACTTTCACTAGCCTACTCAACTCCCTCATATCCACTTCATCAGATGTCAGCTTCTCCAACTCTCCAGCTAGAAGGCATCTGTAAACCCAGTCCAGAAGAACAATTGCATCCACTTCAGCTTCCAAATCTAAATTTTTCCTGCAGCATACGGTCTCTAACAGCACAACGCCAAAGCTATAGACATCTGCCTTGACTGATATCGGCGCATTCTTGTGCCATTCTGGTGCCAGGTACCCCCTTGTCCCTCTAATGCGTGTAAATGTTCTGGTTTGGCTCGGTGTTAGCAATTTTGCTAATCCAAAATCTGATATCTTTGCTGTCCGCTTGCCATCCATCAGTATATTTTGAGGCTTTATGTCGCAATGTATGATGCGCATGTCACACTCTTCATGCAGATAATGAATTCCTTTAGCAACATCCAGTGCAATTCTTACCCGTTCATCCCAAGGAGGGCACCTTTCAGTGTTGAATATAAGGTCTGCAAGTGAACCATTGCTCATGTACTCATAGACTAGGAGCCTGTTAGAGCCTTCATCACAAAACCCGAGCAGTCTTACCAAGTTCTTATGGTGAGTTCTTCCAATCGCCCTCATCTCTGTGTGGAAATCCCTTTGGCCCTCATCCACCAACCTGTCAAGCCTTTTCACAGCAATTGCTTTTTCACCAGCAGACATGGTCCCCTTGAAAACAGTTCCAAAGGCTCCCTTACCTATCTCTTCCTTGAAAACATCTGTGGCTTCCCTCAACTCACGGTAAGAAAAGGATCTGGGTGCTATTTCGTCCACCAGATCTGGCTCTTTATTTCTCCCCATTCTTCTGTACCTTCCAGCTTGACGCCTATAAGCAAAGAAAATTAAAACGGCCAAGGTGGAAGCTATACCAGCAATAACAGCCACTGGCACAATCAAAATCATATCGCTGTGCTCTTTCTTAACTGGTGTTCCTTCAGCGCTTATGCTAACCCGCTTGATGAATGTGGTGGTGGAGACACCGCTGTCTCTCCTCCCATATTTCATTGGAAATCGCTGTTTACTGCACGTGTCGCCTTGAAAGAGAACAGCATCACAGTCGCAGTCTTTCCGGCACGCTTCACTGCAATCGTCCAAAGACATTGGTGCACCATAGGGATCATTAGGCCATGTTACATTCTCCAGAGCAGACATGTATGTCGTGTTATCATTGCCGGAGTCACAAGCAGGGATCGCGAAGCTCCTTGTGCACCCGTTCAATGCATTATTAGGATAAACATAATCAAAACCAGGCAAACATAAGCATACCGGCGTTGTTCCATTTGTGGAATTGCAGTAGCTGTTCACGCCACAGATTCCCTTGATCTGGCAGTTATCTGAGAAATTTGGGAATCCAGCTAAAACTGTTTCGTTGTTTGACTCGAAATCGTGGGAATATAACCGGAAGATCCCATCCACGCTAAGCGTTGCACGATAAACTGCCGTTGTCTTGCTGGGGAAACCGCTCGTTAGATTATATGTGAGATTGTCACCGACCAGGTACAGCCAACCATTATCATCGAGATGTAAGCTGTTGTAGCTTTGTCCATCTGTCCCGGAGGCCCAGTTAGCATCCTCTACAACAGGAAATGATTCCACCGGATACTGAACGAGGTTCCCATCAGGCTGCATGGCGAGACGAAACCTCCCACTTGAGTGATCGGTTTCTGACATGCTGGAAAAGAGCTGAGATCCAGAGTACAGCACCTGACCTGCCATGATGGTGTCAGTTGCATGGTGAAAGCTTTCCCAAATGACTTTGTGCTCGGAGTCATAGATGACGAAGTTCCCCGAATCAAGCATGGAAGCAGAGTAAGCATTGGTGCCGGTGGAAATCTGGGAGACGAGTGTCTTGTCAAGCTTGAGTCCTTGATTAGTTAGCCTTAATACAGCATCTTTGGTCACCGGTGGATCATCTCGGTTTGCCGTCCATATGACAGTGATGTTTCCTGAAGATCCCCGGAGCCATATTCCGACGGAGAAGCCGGTACCTTGTGGGTAGAATCCAAAGGCGAAACGTCCATTCGGTGAGGGCCATGATGATGCAGTTTCGGTGGAGGGACGGAGAGAGTAGTCCAAGCTTATGAGGGACTGGCTTGATTGAGCTGCTCCCAGTGCAAATGCTAGAGAAAAGATTGAGAGGAACAACATGTAGGATTTTGCTGAAGCCATTAGAGAAAAATGACCAAGAAAGGATTGCAAGGAGTTGCAAGCATTCTCTGCTATATAAATTCTTTTGTGGATTGATAGCATGTAATTGAGAGGAACAAAAGGAACTGGTAATGACTCAGTCATAAGAATGAGTCTTTGGGTGATTAATAAATGCATGGAGACCGTCCCTCACTTTTCCTCATAAAAAAACAAAAGAATGAGTCTTTGGCTCGTGTGTAATTTTGTTTGTTCCATTTCTTCCCTTTAAACCATTTGCAATTTTTGTGAACTAACGAAATCCAGAGCGCAACCTTTCCTTTTGGCTAGCTTACTTTAAATTAAGTTAAAATTTAATTAAATTATATTTAAAAAAATATAAAAAAAATATAATTAAAATTTTTAATTAAATTTATATTTATAATGTTCTGTATTGAGTTAATTTTCTGATGCATCTTGAATCACTTAAATCGAAGGTCAATTAAGAAAGTTAAAAGTAATTTTATAAACATATATCATTATTGACAAATTTTTCATAAATTAAGAAAATACTATTGATGGAGATAAGAATATTTTTTTTTGGAATTTTTGTCTGAAATTTTATATTTTAAATTTTGTTGTATAAGTTAGAAGTTAACTTTGAGTAAAAAATCTATTTTTAAATATTTAATTGATATTTATCTTCTTGATTTTCTTAAAGAATCAATATCTTACAAAGACTTGAAAGTTTATTGATTTTACAATATTAGAATAGTATAAAGAGTGAAAACCTCTTTTCTTTAGGAAATTTCTCTATAAATAGGATTCAATTAAAATTTTTGATAATAAATAATTCAAAAGAATAAAAAAGGTAAAGGTTAAAGGATTAAAAAAATCAAGAAAGTTTATAAAACCCTTGAGCGTCAAAAATTGAGGATTATTTGCCTTTGAGCTTCAAAAATTGAGAATTATTTTTTAGTAATTTATCTAGAGAGGGAAGTAACTTAATCATAAGTTAGAGTATTTTATAAGCTATTCATAAGTGCTAAAAGGATTTCAAATTTTAGTAAGTAACCTAATCATAAATTAGAGTATTTTATAAATTATTTATTATTGCTAAAATGATTTCAAACTTTAGTAAGTAATCTGACCATAAATTATGATTTTTATAATGTTGCATGATTGATAAAAATTTATTTTATAATTGAAGAATAATTTTTGAATTGAAATAATTGCTAAACTTTCATATAATTAGTTATTTTAAAATAATAAAATTTTATAATTATTTTTGAAATGTTACTAAAGGTTTAAATTCTACATAACATGTTTATTACAAAATTTGGATCAATTAAGTAGAATATGAACTATGTATTATTATTGCTAATTACTATAAATTGTGATCACGTGAAGAATGATTTATAATCTTTTAATGTCTAATTGCTTGTATTGCTATTTTCTATAAATATTATCAAGAGAAAATTATTTATGATTTCAATATGAAATGGTATAATAAATTATTTTATGAAATAATATGACAAATAAAAATAGAGAATAACAATTAAGATTATTGAACATGAATGGTTGGATTATTGATAAATAAAATATGATTGAGACATATATAAACTCTCTGTGAATGATAGATCAAAGATATATAAAAAATAATGGACTCATCGTCACAGAAGATACATGAAAAAAGAAACTCCTACCCACGAGGTTAAATATGGTGTATTGGTTTACAGGAATTATATGTGGTTGTAACTGACGAGTTGCTACAACATAGATAAGAAATTGAAAACTATAAGCATAAATTGTTATAATTATTAAAATAATAATTTAAAGTTATTATTGTTGTTGCATGATATAATTTTTTTTAAAAATATAATGTAATACTTACTTAATTCATTGGTTTATGTTTAGTGTTATTTATTAAATAAAAGTTTATAAAATTTTATTATTATTTTATTATTATCTAAATTTAAATAGAAGTTGAGTACAAGCTGTGCAATTCTTCTACATACGATATCTTGTAAGTTAAAAATTTATTTATAACTGTACAGCAGATTGTTACGTTTTATATTGATTTTGAATTTAGGACGTCACGACCTGTTTCTCCTCACTGTTACCCTTAAACAAAGATAATGAACCTTTGGATTGACCGGAAGAAAACGTGACGAATACGTGATTGAAGTTTTTGGGCTGATGCCATTATAGTTTAAAATATATATATATATATACTGAGTCTTTGGATTGACCGGAACGAAACGTGATGACTCCGTGATTGAATTGACCGAAAGGAAACGTGACGACTCCGTGATTGAAGTTTTTGGCTGATGCCATTATAGTTAAATATATATATATATATACTGAGCCTTTGGATTGACCGGAAGGAAACGTGACGGCTTTGAAGTTTTTGAGCTGACGCCATTACAATTAAAATATATATATATATATATATATATATATATTGAGTCTTTGGATTGACCAGATGGAAACGTAACGACTACGTGATTGAAGTTTTAGGGCTGACGCCATTACAGTTAAATATATATATATATATATACATATATATATATATATATATATATATATATATATATATATATATATACTGAGTCTTTGGATTGATAGGAAGGAAACGTAACGACTCCGTGATTGAAGTTTTTGGGCTGACGCTATTACAGTTATATATATATATATATATATATATACTGAGTCTTTGGATTGATCGGAAGGAAATGTAACGACTCCGAAATTTTTGGGCTGACGCCATTACAGTTATATATATATATATATACTGAGTCTTTGGATTGATCGGAAGGAAACGTGAAGTTTTTGGGCTGATGCCATTATAGTTAAATATATATATATACTGCGTCTTTGGATTGATCGGAAGGAAACGTGACAACTTCGTGATTGAAGTTTTTGGGTTGACGCCATTACAGTTAAAATATATATATATATATATACTGAGTCTTTGGATTGATCGGAAGAAAACGTGAAGTTTTTGGGCTGATGCCATTATAGTTAAATATATATATATACTGCGTCTTTGGATTGATCGGAAGGAAACGTGACGACTCCGTGATTGAAGTTTTTGGGTTGACGCCATTACAGTTAAAATATATATATATATATACTGAGTCTTTGGATTGACCGGAAGGAAACGTGAAGTTTTTGGGCTGACGCCATTATAGTTAAATATATATATATATATATATATATATATATATATATATATATACTGCGTCTTTGGATTGATCGGAAGGAAACATGACGACTCCGTGATTGAAGTTTTTGGGTTGATGCCATTATAGTTAAAATATATATATATATATACTGAGTCTTTGGATTGACCGGAAGGAAACGTGAAGTTTTTGGGCTGACGTCATTATAGTTATATATATATATATATATATACTGCGTCTTTAGATTGATCGGAAGGAAACGTGACGACTCCGTGATTGAAGTTTTTGGGTTGACGCCATTACAGTTAAAAATATATATATATATATATACTGAGTCTTTGGATTGATCGGAAGGAAACGTGACGACTCCGTGTTTGAAGTTTTTGGGCTGACGTCATTACAGTTAAATATATATATATATATACTGAGTCTTTGGATTGATCGGAAGGAAACGTGACGACTCCGTGATTGAAGTTTTCGGCTAACGCCATTATAGTTATATATATATATATATATATATATATATATATATATATATATACTGAGTCTTTGGATTGATCGGAAGGAAACGTGACGACTCTGTGATTGAAGTTTTTGAGCCGACGCCATTACAGTTAAAATATATATATATATATATATATATTGAGTCTTTGGATTGACCAAATGGAAACGTAACGACTCCGTGATTGAAGTTTTAGGGCTAACGCCATTACAGTTATATATATATATATATATACTGAGTCTTTGGATTGACCGGAAGGAAACGTGACGACTCCGTGATTGAAGTTTTTGGGCTGATGCCATTACAGTTAAATATATATATATATATATATATATATATATATATATATATATATACTGAGTCTTTGGATTGACCGGAAGGAAATGTAACGACTCCCAAGTTTTTGGGCTGACGCCATTACAGTTATATATATATATATATATATACTGAGTCTTTGGATTGACCGGAAGGAAACGTGACGACTCCGTGATTGAAGTTTTTGGGCTGACGCTATTACAGTTATATATATATATACTGCATCTTTGGATTGATCGAAAGGAAACGTGACGACTCCATGATTGAAGTATTTGGGCTGACGCCATTATAGTTAAATATATATATATATATATACTGCATCTTTGGATTGATCGGAAGGAAACGTGATGACTCCGTGATTGAAGTTTTTAGGTTGACGCCGTTACAGTTAAAATATATATATATATATATATACTGAGTCTTTGGATTGATCGGAAGGAAACGTGACGACTCCGTGATTGAAGTTTTTGGGCTGACGTCATTACAGTTAATATATATATATACTGAGTCTTTGGATTGACCGAAAGGAAACGTGACGACTCCGTGATTAAAGTTTTCGGCTGACGCCATTATAGTTAAATATATATATATATATATATATATATATATATATATATATATATTTACTGAGTCTTTGGATTGACCGGAAGGAAACGTGACGACTCCGTGATTGAAGTTTTTGGGCTGACGCTATTATAGTTATATATATATATACTGCATCTTTGGATTGACCGAAAGGAAACGTGACGACTCCATGATTGAAGTTTTTGGGCTGACGCCATTATAGTTAAATATATATATATATATATACTGCGTCTTTGGATTGATCGGAAGGAAACATGATGACTCAGTGATTGAAGTTTTTGGGTTGACGCCATTACAGTTAAAATATATATATATATATACTGAGTCTTTGGATTGACCGGAAGGAAACGTGACGACTCCGTGATTGAAGTTTTTGGGCTGACGTCATTACAGTTAAAATATATATATACTGAGTCTTTGGATTGACCGGAAGGAAACGTGACGACTCCGTGATTGAAGTTTTCGGCTGACGCCATTATAGTTAAATATATATATATATACACACACTGAGTCTTTGGATTGACCGGAAAGAAACGTGACGACTCTGTGATTGAAGTTTTTGAGCTGACGCCATTACAGTTAAAATATATATATATATATATATTGAGTCTTTGGATTGACTAGATGGAAACGTAACGACTAACGACTCCGTGATTGAAGTTTTAGGGCTGACGCCATTACAGTTATATATATATATATATATATATATATATACTGAGTCTTTGGATTGACCAGAAGGAAACGTGACGACTCCATGATTGAAGTTTTTGGGCTGACGCCATTACAGTTAAATATATATATATATATACTGAGTCTTTGGATTGATCGAAAGGAAATGTAACGACTCCGAAGTTTTTGGGCTGACGCCATTACAGTTATATATATATATATATATATACTGAGTCTTTGGATTGATCGGAAGGAAACGTGACGACTCCGTGATTGAAGTTTTTGGGCTGACGCTATTACAGTTATATATATATATATATATATACTGCATCTTTGAATTGATCGAAAGGAAACGTGACGACTCCATGATTGAAGTTTTTGGGCTGACGCCATTATAGTTAAATATATATATATATATATATATATATATATATACTGCGTCTTTGGATTGATCGGAAGGAAACGTGACGACTCCGTGATTGAAGTTTTTGGGCTGATGCTATTACAGTATATATATATATATATATATATATATATATATATATATATATATATATATATATACTGCATCTTTGGATTGATCGAAAGGAAACGTGATGACTCCATAATTGAAGTTTTTGAGCTGACGCCATTATAGTTAAATATATATATATATATATATACTGCATCTTTGGATTGATCGGAAGGAAACATGACGACTCCGTGATTGAAGTTTTTGGGTTGATACCATTACAATTAATATATATATATATATATATATATATATATACACACTGAGTCTTTGGATTGACCGGAAGGAAACATGACGACTCCGTGATTAAAGTTTTTGAGCTGACGTCATTACAGTTAAAATATATATATATATATATACTGAGTCTTTGGATTGACCGGATGAAAATATAACGACTCCGTGATTGAAGTTTTTGGGCTGATGCCATTACAATTAAAATATATATATATATATACTGAGTCTTTGGATTGACCGGAAGGAAACGTAACGACTTCGTGATTGAAGTTTTTGGGCTGATGTCATTACGGTTAATATATATATATATATATATATTTACTGAGTCTTTGGATTGACCGGATGGAAACGTAACAACTCCGTGATTGAAATTTTTGGGCTGACGCTATTGCCATCTACCGGGTGGAAACGCATAGGGAGACCGAGCGACTTGTTCCTCGGGTGAAACTTATTTTACTTTGTAGGCAAAATAGTGCTTCAAAATCTTATCATTCAGAACTAAGAGAAAAAAATATAAATATATATTTGATTGAATAAGCAAGTTAGTTGGTCCTACAATGATAGATTGTTTTTTTAATGTTTTTATATGCGATCATATTTGAGAAATTTCAAGTGCAGTTGTCATATGTTCCCAAAAAAATATATAGAGAGGATTTATTTCGCATGGAATCATCAACATTTTTCTCTAACATAAGTTAGAGGAATACATAATTTGATATTATACACGTGTGATATTCATGACGATTTCTTAGCTTTTTTGCATTATATAGAGGAAAAGATGCTTGCGTGGTGACAATTAAGCCTTTCCTAATGTTTTTGTCTAAAAAAGTGCTTGGCTCTCCTTTTATCATTCAATGTTCAATTGGATGCGTGCATTTTCTAAGTTGATGTGGTAAATCAGAAGCATGCCATGAATTTATGCATGTTGTGCCTATCACATGAAATAGTTTTGCAACACTAACAGAATTTGAATGTATTTTATCTTGGATCATCATGATTCAAATACAAATGGCACTGATTCAAACTTTGTATGACTAGCAGATATGGTGCAACTAGCATATTAGTCCTGTTGATAGATTCATAGGAACTAAACCAATAAGATAATTTTTATTTCATTGATTAGGATAAGTGAAACATGATAAACTATATTGACTGGAGTAGTTGGTAGTTCACAAATTATATTTTTTTTACTTCAAATTTTGACTTGGTTCGATTTTGTTTTTTAGCAGGTATAAGAAGGTATCAAACTATGATTAGGTTATGACAAATTTTCTTTGATGAAATATCAATAGATTGGATTTAGAACAAACAATTTTCCTTTTCCTTTTCCTCCTCCCAAGTGAAGCCTATATTTGTTTAAAAATTGTTTGATGGGCGTGAACCTTGGATCTTGTGGGCTTCTTTGTTCTCACCATTCTATATGAAATTATAAACTTCTTTCTACTAAGATAAAAAGGCTACTCGTTTATCAAGTAATATAACCATGAAGAATTATGGGAACATTGATAGCTATATTACATATGAATTCAATTACCATCGACAAGCTCATAATACTGCAAAGTCTCTTAAAAAATATAAATAATTTGTTACAATAATAAATAATGAAAGAGAAATGATATCAAGGGCTTCAACTCAAATAGCGTATCATAAATATTTTGAGCTCTACAAGTTCAAGTAAAGGTAGAATAGAAGTGCCCAGTCTTTAGAATAATGCCATGAGTTGCTTCTATGTTTTAATTGATAATGCTTTTGTTAAGCATGAATGAGTCATGTTTGTTTTTTTTTTTTTTTTTTGATTGGAATGCCTAACACAAGCAATATTGGTGGGAATAATCAACCAATACTCAAGCATTTAATATTGTTTAGCAAATATAACACTCATTTTAAGCTTTATGTTTTGATCCATAAACCAAATACTGCATAGCTGATCCTCATATCCTATCAGCTACCTGTTAAACATCTCTTATACCATCCTTAAACTATAAACATGTTTAATATTTTTTTTTAATATTTTTTGGTAAAAAATAACAATTATAATTATTAGAGGAAAAGGCCACATCGGCAATATTCCTTTGCTTCTTTAGCCTCTCGTCTAAGAAGTATTGAGATGTTCTTACAAGAATAGTTAGTGAAGTAAATAGAGTATTAGACTCTCAAGAAAATATATTTATACGATTAAGGGTTTTTTCAATTATAGGCTAAGTGATTTTCAAAAATATTTTTATTATATTTTGGAAAACAAAATTTATTTTTTAAAAATATGTTTGGCAATTGATTACATTAATTTTTATTATTTTTAATTATAAATGATATCTCTTATAATAAAAGATGAAAAAACTAAAAAAAATAAAAATGATGAAAACAACTATTTTTATTTTTTTGTTCATTAAAAATTATATTTTTCTAAAACTGTTTTATTTTTTATCATTTAACATGTTTTTTAAAAAAATACAAAAAAAAAAAATTTATTAGAAACCATACACGCTTTGAATTCCCAACGCGATCGCAGTCCGCCCGGGGAACAGAAGCACCACAAGAAGAATGGCAGCATAGCGTGATCATGCCACATATTGCAGCCTAGATTTGATTAAATTAAGTATAGAAGAACGAGGAGACTGAATTAATTAGAAGGCGAAAACATGGGAACACCTCAGCGGATTCCTTGTGCGCTCCAGCCTTCCCAGTTCCCACCCACCTACGCGCGGATCATGACTCCAACTCTTTCTACACCCAGAACAGTGCATTGCCATTGCAAGGAAAATTTGTCCCACATCATCTGGAAATATCCTGGATAGCGTTTCACTTGTTTTAATATTACATCCCTTTCTTTTTTATCTTTGTTTTTAAATAAATGAACTAAAGATGGATGAAAGACCCCCCTTTTTTTTATCGGTCGTGTTATCTATTTTTCAGTCTCTTCTCTTGCTTTTGGATGAATGCTCTGGGATCTCGGCCGTATAAGCTCATGGGATGCCCTTTTGGGAAGGCCTCCTAAAGTGAAGCCCGCCAGCCCAACCAGGGGTAGACGCAAACTTTGGCCCAGAACGAATACTTTTTAGACTATTTTAACAAAATTTAAACAATACAGCCTGATTTTATATATGTTCATCGTGGAATGAATGTTAGTAGATCAAGTCCTATAAATCCTGCGTCTTAGCATCATCAAAAATTGGTCTGCTGATAAAATGAGGAAACCTGAAGCACTCACTCAATAAAGTATCACTTGCTTTTATTTATAATGTAAAACACTGGATTAACGATAAACTTGATTCTTTGCGCACAGCTATCACGCGTCGCATGCTAGTTGCCCAACCGATAATGTCATTTAGACCTTTGTCATAGACGGGACTGAAACAAAATTAATACCCAGTTAAATACCTATAATTGAACTTTTGCAATATTTGTGCTGAGCTGGTTATTAGCAGGAGAACTTACGTCCGTCTGCAAGTGTTTATTGGCTATGTTTTTGAAAAATCCTTAGCATTTATGTAAGAGAGTTTAAATAATACCTCCTTAATTAGTTTTTTTTTTAAATCCTAAAATATTATAAACAATATTAGAGCAAATCCATTCCATAACCATGTAAATTAGAAAATACGACAAACAAACTCTATGCATTTGTGATTGAATTTATATATAAACCTTTTATCTCGGCTACGATGCAATGTTTTTTAGATAATACTTTTTTAGCTAGTTTTTTTTAAGTGAAATTCTAGGTCATTATGATTAAATTTTTTTAAGTTTAACTTGAGAAATAAGTTATTCCACTTCAATTAAAGTTGAGCAAGCATTCAAGTAGAATGTCTTGAGAGTGAAAACCCTCATGCTCTTGGCTGTCATATATGCACTTTCAAAAAGAACGATAGGATATTAAAATAAAAAATACTATATACCTCAATAGATATGGCATTTTAATAAGAGGAAATCATTTTTTTTCTACTTGCACCATTTTGAAAAAACACCACACTTTTTTAGGCATCGCAATAATTTAAAATGGTATACAAGCACCTTTTTGTATTCCATAAATAAAAGCCTTAGATTATGCATTGAAACACAAAAAAATCAATTTGAAAAATAAAAATACAAACTCTCCCACTTATTCGCTGGGAAGGATCTTCTTTCTTTAGTTTCGAAATAGTTTCTTCAAGAACTCTTGAAAATCTCTTCAAAATTATCATTTGAAGGATTTCATAAAGCTTTTTTTATCATCCATTAATAAATTATTTCAAATAAGAATAAACATCATTTTGAAGAAAATGATATTACACTTGAGTTAATATCAAATCAAGTCAAAGGTAAAATTCTTATTCACATTATTATGGATATGTAGGTCCTGTTTATACATACATACATACATACATACATATATACATACATATATATATATATATATATATATATGAGATATGAATGTTTATTGTATATATTTTTATAAGTATGCATCAAGATTCTATACTCAATTGTTTTGATTACGCATAGATGTGGATTATGTTCAATTATGACAGTATGATTTTAAGATTATATTTAATATGGTATGTTGTGCATTCAGCTAGCGTAACTTTATGTTATTGGTGATGTGAATTTAAGATATGAATCGTATATCATAATATTAAAAGATGTAATGGAGAGCATCCAACCACTAGACATATGGTTTCAGTTGCTGAAAGAACATCATGCGCATTTTATAGCATTTTATATGTCTTCACATAATCATTTCAAATGATTCACATTAAAACCAGTATTCACCGTTGACATAAGATACAATGATTATACTGCATTATTAGGTACCATAAATACAAGCCACACAAGAGGCGAAATATGTTTTCTTAACACAAGAGAGTAAACATCGGTTATTGGGAACAGATATTACCAGGCGTACTGTGAGGGACCTTGAAGTAGCTTCATGGCATTTGCTGATCAGGAGTTAGAATCAGGTGGTGGAGGAAGGGATATGTCAATATATCCTTCCAGCATCATCACCACATTCTTCATATCAGGCCGAGAAGCTGGTTCAGACTGAGTGCACCATAACCCCACTTTCACAAGCCTACTCAACTCCCTCATATCCACTTCATCAGATGTCAGCTTCTCCAACTCTCCAGCTAGAAGGCATTTGTAAACCCAGTCCAGAAGAACAATTGCATCCACTTCAGCTTCCAAATCTAAATTTTTCCTGCAGCATACGGTCTCTAACAGCACAACGCCAAAGCTGTAGACATCTGCCTTGACTGATACCGGCGCATTCTTGAGCCATTCTGGTGCCAGGTACCCCCTTGTCCCTCTAATGCGTGTAAATGTTCTGGTTTGACTCGGTGTTAGCAATTTTGCTAATCCAAAATCTGATATCTTTGCTGTCCAATTACCATCCATCAGTATGTTTTGAGGCTTTATGTCGCAATGTATGATGCGCATGTCACACTCTTCATGCAGGTAACGAATTCCTTTGGCAACATCCAGTGCAATTCTTACCCGTTCATCCCAAGGAGGGCACCTTTCAGTGTTGAATATAAGGTCTGCAAGTGAACCATTGCTCATGTACTCATAGACTAGGAGCCTGTTAGAGCCTTCATCACAAAACCCGAGCAGTCTTACCAAGTTCTTATGGTGAGTTCTTCCAATCGCCCTCATCTCTGTGTGGAAATCGCTTTGGCCCTCATCCACCAACCTGTCAAGCCTTTTCACAGCAATTGCTTTCTCACCACCAGACATAGTCCCCTTGAAAACAGTTCCAAAGGCTCCCTTACCTATCTCATCCTTGAAATCGTCTGTGGCTTCCCTCAACTCACGGTAAGAAAAGGATCTGGGTGCTATTTCGTCCACCAGATCTGGCTCTTGATTTCTCCTCGTTCTTCTGTACCTTCCAGCTTGATGCCTGTAAGCAAAGAAAATTAAGACAGCCAAGGTGGAAGCTATACCAGCAACAACAGCCAGTGACGCAATCAAAATCTTAGCGCTGTGCTCTTTCTTAACTGGTGTTCCTTCAGCGCTTATGTCAACCCGCTTGATGAATGTGGTGGTGGTGGTGGTGGTGCCACTTGTGTTTCTCATCCCATATCTCAATGGAAATCTTAGTTTACTGCATGTGTTGCCTGGAAGAAACAGAGCGGCATAACAATTGCAATCTTTCCGGCAGGCTTCACTGCAATCGTCCTTGCTTGTCGCGGACATTCCTGCAGTATAGGGATCGTCCATCCACGTTACATGCTCCAGAGCAGACATGTATGTCGTGTTATCATTGCCGGAGTCGCAACCAGGGATCGTGAAGTTCATTCTGCATCCGTTCGATGTATTATTAGGATGTAGATAATCAAAACCAGGCAAACATAAGCATACCGGTGTTGTTCCATTTGTGGAATTGCAGTAGCTGTTCACGCCACAGATTCCCTTGACATTGCAATGATCTGAATTTGGGAATTCAATTAAAATTGATTTTCCGTTTGACTCGAAATCATGGGAATATAACCGGAAGATCCCATCCACGCTAAGCGTTGCAAGATAAACTGCCGTTGTCTTGCTGCCGTAACCTTCCATTAGATTGAATGTGAGATTGGGACCGACCAGGTACAGCCGACCATTATCATCGAGATGTAAGCTCTTGTATTTTTGTTTATATGTTCGGGAGGCCCAGTAAGCATCCTCTGGAAGTTTTGGTGATTCCTCCGGATACAGAACGAGGTTCCCATCATCCTGCATAGCGAGAAGAAACCTCCCACTTGAGTGATCGGTTTCTGATATGCTGGAAACGAGCTCAGATCCAGAGTTCAGCACCTGACCTGCCATGATGGTGTCAGTTGGATGGTCAAAGCTTTCCCAAATGAAATTGAACTCGGAGTTATAGATGACAAAGTTCCCCGAATCAAGCATGGAAGCAGAGTAAGCATAGGTGCCGGTGGAAATCTGGGAGATGAGTCGCTCTTGAGAGTTTTGTAGGAGGAGCTTGAGTCCTTGATTAGTTAGCTTTAATTCAGCATCTTTGGTCACCTGTGGATCATCTCGGTTTGCCGTCCATTCCGACAGAGAAGCCGGTACCTTCTGGGTAGAATCCAAAATTGAAACGTCCATTCGGTGATGAGAGCCATGATGATGCAGTTTCGTTGGGGGGACGGAGAGAGTCGTCCAAGCTTATGTTGGACTGCCTTGATTGAGCTGCTCCCAGTACAAATGCTAGAGAAAAGATTGAGAGGAACAACGTGCAGGATTTTGCTGAAGCCATTAGAGAAAATGACCAAGAAAGGATTGCAAGGAGTTGCAAGCATTCTCTGCCTTACAAAATCTTTAGTGGACTGATAGCATGTAATTGAGAGGAACGAAAAGAACCGGGAATGACAGCCATAAAAATGAAAGACTTTGTGTTGACCAGAAGTAAACGCAACTACTCCGTGGCTCAGCTTGTTGGGCTCACGTTCTTCTTCAGAAAATGGGCTGACGCTCTTGCCCTCTACTCGGTGCAAATGCGATTTCTTCAATATTAGTTGGTCTCAAATCTCATGGAGCATTGTTTACTTGATGTAGACAAAAGCTTCTAAGCCAGCTTCTAACACACGAGCACAGGAATCTGTTTCGTCTCGACTGTATCTAAGCCAGGTTTATATGCTCTAATTGAAGCAGCTCTGATTTGATTGCATGGAATTCCCGCATCAGGAGGTAACTGCAGTTCCAATCTCTGATTAGTCTTTTCGGGTGGACCACCATTTGAATTGACAGGGCAAAATTCCAACAATATGAGTTATTCCTGATTGGCATTTCGCTTACTCGATTTTAATAAAAGATAAGAAAGCTATTCCAGAGTTGCGCTAACACAGCGCCTGGCGATTCACACAGTCATCTTGTGAGCTGGACCATTCCTCTCCTGACACATAGAGCAATAAATAGACCGATAAATGAAGAGGTGCCGCATACCACATCTCTTAGCAAAACAACCTTCACACAGCCATGATTCCCACTCTTTCTAAACCCAGATCAGTGCATGGCCATTGTAAGGCGCAAGCGGTCCCAACTGCGAGCTCCACGCGACTACCAAGCACGCAATCGGCTACGTATTTGTCCCAGATCATCTGGAAATATCCTGGATAGTGTTTCACTTGTTTTAATATTACATCCTTTTTCTTTTTTTTTCAATCGTGTCATCCACTTCTCAGTCTCTTCTCTTGCTTTTGGATGAATGCTCTAGGATCTCGGCCGTAAAAGCTCATCGGATGCCCTTTTGGGAAGGCCTCCTAAAATGAAGCCCGCTAGCCCAACCAGGGGTAGACGCAAACTTTGGCCCAGAATGAATATTTTTTAGACTATTTTAATAGAGTTTAAACAATATAGCCTGATTTTTATATATACTCATCGTGGAACGAATGTTAATGGATCAAGATTTATAAATCCTGCGTCTTAGCATCAAAAATTGGTTTGCTGATAAAATAGTTGCCCAACCGATGATGTCATTTAGACCTTTGTCATGAACGGAACAAAATTAATATCCTTCGGCAATATTTGTGTGCAATTTAATTGAGCCGTTATGTGTTTAGTTTTTAATATTAATTATATGTTTGAAAAATTTTATCATTTATAAAAGTTTAGAAAGTTTAAATAATACTTTTCTTATTAACTTTTTTTTAAAAAAATTAAAAAATTTATAAATAATATTAAAGTAAATTCATTTCATGATCCATGTAAATTAGGAAACTCTGCAAACAAACTCTGTGTTCATGATTGAATTTGAATATAAACTTTTTAGCTTTGGTGCGATGCAATGGGTTTCTAGATAATATATTTTTAGCTAGCTTTATTTATTAGGATTTAGGTCATTGCAATTAAACTTCTTAAATTTAACTTGAAAAATAAGTTATTCAACTCCAATTAAAATTTAGCATATATTCAAGCTGGATGGGTTGAGAGTGGAAATCCTCATGCTCTTAGCTATCATTTATGCACTTTCAAAAAGAAGCATAGGATATTAAATTAAAAAATACTATAGATACAGCATTTTAATAAGATAAAATACTATACTTCTTTTAAGTACTGTATCAATTTAAAAGGGTGCATAAGTATCCTTTTCGATTCGATAAATAAAAAGCCTTAGATGATGCATCAAAGTACAAAACAATTAATTTGAAAAATAAAAATAAAACCTCTCCTGCTTATTCTCTAAGAAGGATCTTCTTTCTTTAGTTTTTAAATGATTTCCTCAAGAACCCTTCAGAATTCCTTCAAAATTATCATTTGCAGGGCTTCATAAAGCTTTTTTTATTATTTATTAATAAATTATTTTAAATAAGAATAAATATCATCTTAAGAAAAATGATATTATACTTAAGTTAATATCAAACTAAGCAGGTAAAATAAGTTGCGGTCTTAAGTGAAATTCATTGTTTAATCATACAATGTATTGATTAAATCTATGAGGATTATATTAATATCGAGAAGTACAATTAAAGATAAAACTTCTATTACTATTATAAATATGTAGATTCTCTTTCTACATGCATAGAAGATATAAAGAATGTTTATTGTATATATTTTTGTAAGTATGCATCATGATTTTATACTTGCATGTTTTGATTATGCGAGGATGTGGATTATATTCAATTATGAAAGTATGCTTTTTAGAATTATGTTTAATATTGTATGTTGTATATTTAGCTAGTATGGCTTCATATTATTAATGATGTGGTTTAAGATATAAATTGTATATTATAATATTAAAAAAAATGTAATTTATAGCACTTAATCATAGCATGAATCGTGCAACTCATATTTGTATGATAAATTATTTGAAAAGAAAAGAATCACAAACTACTCCGCTTTATTTGACAACCATACTCTCCGCCGGGCGCCAGCGAAGAGGGGGTGGTTGGCTGGTTGGCGTGAGCGCACGCTTCCCCAGCGCCTACCGCACGTTTCGCCCCGGCCCACCCCAGGTCGATGTGCTTTTCCGATCCAACGGTCAATAACCTCCCGAACCCAACCCATCCGACGGCCGTCCTTCCCGAAAGCCCATCCACGCCAGGCCAGGTCCAGCCACGCTCCCCGCTTCTTTTTATCGCGGCGCCAATGATTCCCCAAATTTCATTGGAAGAAAATATTCAGCGCAATCTCATTCGACGGTTTCTCCTCGCCGCCCGGCCCTATATATCAAACCTCACCTCCCTTTCCTCTTCGGTGTAGCCATTCCTTCGGCCTCGCGAGTGAGAGTGTGTGTGTGTGTGTGAGAGAGAGAGAGAGAGAGAGGCAGAGGGAGCCCTCTGTCCTTCGCCCCACGAAGCGGAGGCAACGTAGAGAAATCCGTTACCGGATCGCCTCCATTTTTTGTGGGAAAAAAGGTCAGTCGATTTCTTCTCTTCTACTCTCCCGATCTTTTGATTTGATGGTGAATAACTCCGGTGCGAGAGGATCTGAAGCTTTTTCTGGGGTTTCGCAATGAATCACTGCAATAATGACGAATCGATCGAGTTCTTGCAGTGATTTTGGAATCTGTGGTTCTGTTGGAGCAGTGGATCGGAGATGGAGCTCCGATTCAAAAGGATCTTAGGTTGTTAGGACTTTTTTTTGATTTCAATGTTTTTGTTGGATCTGTTGGCCAGATCGAGTAACTGGAAGTAAGATCTCGAGAAGTGTCGACGATCCATTGCTTTAGGGCACCTTTTATGCAAAGATCTGGGGTATTTAGTGGTTTTCTTGACGGATCTCTGAAGGTTGTTCTTTTCCTTTTTAAATACTTGGTTTTTTTTGTTGGATTTTAATCGCCCTGCTCTTATCTGATTTCTTTTATGCATGCAGCAATTTTTTTTATTGAAATTCCAATTATTTGAGTCTGTAAGCTTACGTTATGCTGTTTGATTTGGACGAAGCCAATTTAGTCTGTAATTTCCTGTAACATGGCTGTTTCTAGATGTCCTGAACGTTCGCTTTTTTGAAGTCTACATTGATCGCCCATATACTGTAAATTTCTATGATCTATTGTTCCCAGCGGTAAATTAGATCATTTGTGCGGAGATTTATGTTGCCAAGGGCAATCAGATCGCATGTCTTAAAGTTTCTTGCATCCAATAATTTAAAATCTTTACATTCAACATCAAAATAAGTCCAGCAACACTTCCTTGTAAGTGTCTGCATGGGTTTTTGACAGTTCTTATGAGGCGGGGTTCTCTCCATGTACAAGTGATTGATGGCAAAAGATTATTATTATTTTTTTTAATGCTACAATTTAACAATGAAATAGGAGGTAGATATCCATGTCTTACAAATAGTATTTACGCTCTGCTTCTTTAGCAGATCTTTAGAAGATGGCCGATGCCGAGGATATCCAGCCTCTTGTCTGTGACAATGGCACTGGAATGGTCAAGGTCAGGCAATCAGTCCCATCTTTATACTACTGCCATGTTATTGTTAACAACTCTCCGCGTACATAGTCACATATATCATTCATCCTGCAGGCTGGTTTCGCTGGAGATGATGCACCCAGGGCAGTATTTCCTAGCATTGTAGGCCGACCTCGGCACACTGGTGTCATGGTTGGGATGGGCCAGAAGGATGCCTATGTAGGCGATGAGGCCCAGTCCAAAAGAGGTATCCTGACCTTGAAGTACCCGATTGAGCACGGCATTGTTAGCAACTGGGATGACATGGAGAAGATCTGGCATCACACCTTCTACAACGAGCTCCGTGTTGCCCCTGAGGAGCACCCTGTTCTGCTCACTGAAGCTCCTCTCAACCCCAAGGCAAACAGAGAGAAAATGACCCAGATTATGTTTGAAACCTTCAATGTGCCTGCCATGTATGTGGCTATCCAGGCGGTTCTCTCCCTCTATGCCAGCGGCCGTACCACTGGTAAGTATTAGTGTTCATGAATGAGTTCTTCTGCCCGCATGTTCTTCTCGGTCTGAGTTGTTGCACTCCTTTTGTTTCAGGAATCGTGCTGGATTCTGGTGATGGTGTGAGTCACACTGTCCCGATTTATGAAGGATATGCCCTTCCTCATGCCATCCTTCGTTTGGATCTTGCTGGTCGTGATCTCACGGATGCCTTGATGAAGATCCTTACTGAGAGAGGTTATACCTTCACTACCACTGCAGAACGGGAAATTGTAAGGGACATCAAGGAGAAGCTTGCCTACGTTGCCCTTGACTATGAACAAGAGCTGGAGACGGCTAAGAGCAGCTCCTCTGTGGAAAAGAGTTATGAGCTGCCTGATGGGCAGGTGATTACTATTGGTGCAGAGAGATTCAGGTGCCCAGAGGTACTCTTCCAGCCATCCCTGATTGGTATGGAAGCTGCTGGGATCCATGAGACCACTTACAACTCCATCATGAAGTGTGATGTGGATATCAGGAAGGATCTGTACGGCAACATTGTTCTCAGTGGTGGTTCGACAATGTTCCCAGGCATTGCTGATCGTATGAGCAAGGAAATCACGGCCCTTGCCCCAAGCAGCATGAAGATTAAGGTGGTTGCCCCACCAGAGAGGAAGTACAGTGTCTGGATCGGAGGTTCTATCCTCGCCTCTCTTAGCACCTTCCAGCAGGTGAATTCTGATACTTTCTCACATGGAACATCTACGCTGTTATAAAACATTCTAATTACCGTTTCACTGGATTTTACTTCCTTTTCTTTTTTATATGTTTTCTTTTGTACAGTAAAATAGTCTTGCGCAGCTTTTTCTAACTTTGATTACACTAATTTTCTGTTAACTATGGATCTACAGATGTGGATATCGAAGGGAGAGTATGATGAATCGGGTCCTTCGATTGTTCACCGGAAGTGCTTCTAAATTTCGAGTCTTGGTCAGTTGTCTCTTCTCTCTTCAGGCGGTTTTTGAGTCTGAGTTATGAAAACTTTTGTTTTTGAGATTGTTGTGGCTTTCTCGAGGGTCTGTTAAATCTGCTTGGTCGTGCACTTTTGACACCACCATTAATAGATTGTGTGGATGCTATAAGATAGCAACTTGTTTCGGCCATGTAGGGTGGTTACGGATTGGTAGTACTAGCAGAGTATTCAATTATTGGACTCGGTTTTTGGTTTTTAGATGTAGCAGCAGCTTGATGTACCCATCGGCGTTTAATTCTACTTGGTTGTTAATATATTGTATGTTGAAATTTGGTACTCTCGGCTTGAGGCAGTGAATTTATGTTATTATTACCTGTGATGGCTTGTGTAAGTAATAAGTTGCACATGAAGGGCGAGATATATGGCGATGGAACCCTATTTTTGGCATCTACTCGAAGGTGTTCATGAATTTTGAACAGATTGGAACGTGGATCAACATAATAGCTGGTGTATTGAAGTAACTGTGGAATGCATCCATATCGCGAACATGACTGTTCCTTTAGCATGTGGCAATATGTATTTTTGCTCCCTGAATGAAGATCTGTATTATTATTATTATTATTATTATTATTATATTTTAATGATGGGACCATTTCGAATGAAGATCCATATTGCGAACATTGGAAAGGGAAGGTAGAATGGACGACAAGGGCATTCATGTTTGTTTGTTGGGAAATCTATTTGGTGATCCGCGTGTAGTCCTGTCGACAACTGTTCGTAACCCTGATTTGCAGCTCTGTGCACCCCTTGCGTATCCTAACCTGGTTTTTTTCGAGTAGACAATATATATATATATATATTTATTTATTTTCATGAATTTATCTCATGTGTGGTGCGGGTAGATGGAAATACGCTTCAGATGGAGGTACGCCAAGCGGTACTTTTCAAATAATGGTCGCAAGTAGATTTTCTTGTTCCCATGGCTCTGGACACATGTGGGTAAGTTTTTTTGTTTTAAAAAAAAAAAAAGCGTGCCAGATATTCATGATGCTTACAGGTTACGGGGGGTGAAAACACGTGCTTGTAGCACGTGACATCATCAGGCACCGGCTAACGCTTATAGAGGTAGAAAGTAATTTTAGGTTTTTCAGTACCCAGAAGAAGGTTTAGGTACAATTGGAACTGCTCTGCTGCATTATGTACTGCATCTGGTCCTAGTGGCAATTCCTCGTTTTCACTCTGTAATGGATCTGAATCACACTAAATGTTTCTGATGTTGCTGAATTCGAAGGTGAATCTCACTAATATTAAAAATATGCTTGAGAGCACCGATAAATTGCACACAACAAGTTGATCCGCGGTGATCCATCCATCAACTAATGACCTGATAGCTCCACAATCAATCGATCAACATATTTGGCAACAAATCCATGAGGTGCACCAACCGCCTTGGCTTCTCGCAAGAGAATTGTTTGTACAATACTGTTATCAATCATCTACCAGTAATCATGGCTTAGTTCACCCAGAACATGGCAATTGGGGGTTGATGCCAGTACAACGAGGTCAGCAACATCGATCGAGCGTTGCCTGTGTGGCGGATCCATAGCTTTTTTGTTGTTTGTGTGCACTTAACGGAAGCCGTGTGGCATTGCTCATCTTTTATTGCATTCAGCCTATGTTGAGAACGTACTATTGTGAGCGCTTATTCCAGAATATTGTTTTTCATATATTTTAAATTGTGGCAAAGCAAAAAAACCAAGGTTCTAGGATATCCAAAGATGGCTGGTTATCATTTTTTTTATTTTTTATAAGAAATTAATCAAACATTCAAGTTGAATGTTTTCTTTTTTTCCCCCCTAATGTGATCAACATTGAGGGAAGATAAATGTTATATAGTTTATAATTCTCTTAGTCCGGTACATGGTTGCCGAAACACCTTTTTATCTTTTTGTTTGCAATCCAATTAGTTGTTCTATATTGAGCCCTATAGGTGAACAAGTTAGGGATGGAAGATCTACCTTGTTTTTTATTAGTGATATAATTGAGGGGGGGGGGAGGCCGGGGAGCAACCCACTTAATTTCAATATCAAAAAATAGAATTTATTAAAGTATGATCACACACACACATACACATACATACATACATACATATATATATATATATATATATATATATATATATATTGATGAATTTGACTACATATGAATGTAGCCAAGCATAGATTTGATCATCCTCTTACTTTTGGATCTACATAGTTTATGAATCCCAAAGATAGAAAAAAAAAAAGGATGGTTTTAAGATCCGTATGGATTTATGGATGAAAAAGATGACTAAATTATAAGCTTAGCTATATTCGAGTGTAACCAAGTATGTATGTGTGTGTATGTATATATATATATATATATATATATATATTTCTCTCTCTCTTTCTCTCTCTATATGTGTTGTGTGTGTGTGTGTGATGCACTTTGTGTATCGAACTTTTTAGTAGTAATTGCAATACCGTAATACCATGCAAGAGCTTTATTTGATGTCCAGCAATGCAAAATTGGCATTGCAAGAGAAAGTTATGGTCTTTAAAACTTAAAGTTTGCAATTAAATCTTGAGTATAGGTCTAGCCACAAATCATTATCTTGGTTTGTCTTAGTAGGTATAGGATTTGAACAGCTTAGGTTCGGATGACAGCAAATCCTAATTTGATCCAATCTTTAAGCTTCCAACCCTGAGTTAGAATTTCTCTAACCCAATTCAACCCATCTCACCTAATGCTGCCATAAGCTAAAATTAGGTTGAATTGGACTAGTTAGCTTAGGCCAAATCAAGTAAGGTTACACTAATTTGGTAACGTCAAGTTGAATAATAAGTTTAGGCTAGATAAAATGTTCGGAATAGTTTCGTTACGTCAATAGTCATTGGGTTGTGGTTTTATTGGCTCATCAATTTTAATCGCACATTTTGACATAATTTTATAAGGCTAAAAATAGAGTTATTTATAACATGAAAGTAAATCATATGAAACATGTACATAAATTTAAAGTGCATATAAATAATTTATTAATTATGTGTTATGTGAGTTTTTATCACACCAGTGTTGGGTTTAGGTTAAGTTAATGGTCAATCTAACCTAACCGAGCTTATGATTTGGCAAGGATTTCTAAGTTCGCATCGAACTCATATTTATAAATTCTTGAGTTAACCCTATTTTTGAGTGAAACGTAAGTATTAGCTCAGTGACAATATAAAAAATCATATTAGCACAATCAATTAACATACTTGCAATGAAATCAAGTGAGATAATTAATTTTTATTTAAAATATTGGTATTTAAAAGAAATATTTTCTCTAACAAAGATCTTAATAGAGACAAGGTATCATAATATGTTTGGTTTTTGAAAATATGAAAAGAAAAAGTAAAGAACAAAAGCTCATAGTAAAAAAAAAAAAACAAAAAAAAACAAAACTAGCTACGTTGAGAAAAAAAAATTACAGATTTATGGGATAAATAGGACATGATAATATGCTTTGGTTAATTATACCATTTACAATAGGTTTCTTTTGAGACATTTTTTCAACAATTTTTACCAGCAAATTTTTCTCACCGAACGTGCACCGGATATTTCCAATTAAAATTATGAATTAACTAATAGTTAGAGAGGTCGATGATGCCATGTTCCATCCTTAAGAATTTGATTTAAGAAATACTTTTACGTTGTAAAAGATGAAGAACCAGGCTTCTTATCCCATAAAAAAAAAAAAAATCATGATAAATAGATTTGTATCTTTTGATAAATATATAAATATATTCGTAGAGAATATTATAGTGTGAGCTTACATTTGATAATATTAAGACTTATTAAAAATCGCTGAAAGAAATTATTTTCAATGGCTCTCCACGCGTTGCTTGGCCTGGCGCGCCAGAATTTTAAAAATTTTCGTCGAAGAATCAAAGCACAGCATCCGAAAACGCGACCGCGCGACGGATCGCGATCCGCGTGCTCTAAGAAAACGAGAGCTCCACCGTTCACCAATCACCACCGACTAATCCAACGCTCCGAATCAACGCGCGCCGCTCCCACGAAACCCGAATTTCGAACCCCACGGATCTCCGCCTCCCCACCCTTCCCCCGCTACAAATATCCCCTTCGCCTCCCCCAAATCTCTCCATCCCTTCTCAAATCCCAAATCCCGACTTCTCCAATTCGAAGCCCTAAACCTCGCTCTCGTTGTTGGAGATGGCGAGAACCAAGCAGACGGCCAGGAAGTCGACCGGCGGCAAGGCCCCCCGGAAGCAGCTGGCGACGAAGGCGGCTCGAAAGTCGGCCCCGGCAACCGGCGGTGTGAAGAAGCCCCACCGCTTCCGCCCTGGTACGGTGGCACTCCGGGAGATCCGGAAGTACCAGAAGAGCACGGAGCTCCTCATCCGCAAGCTCCCCTTCCAGCGCCTCGTCCGCGAGATCGCCCAGGACTTCAAGACCGACCTCCGTTTCCAGAGCTCCGCCGTCGCCGCCCTCCAGGAGGCCGCTGAGGCCTACCTCGTTGGTCTTTTCGAAGACACCAACCTCTGCGCCATCCACGCCAAGCGCGTCACCATCATGCCAAAGGATATCCAGCTTGCCCGCCGGATCCGTGGTGAAAGGGCATGATCTCCGTCTCCGATGAATGCGTTCTAGCTGTGCTTAGACCTCTTTCTTTGTAATTTTTCTTTTTAAATCTTCCTTCTGGTTTGCTTGGGACGTGGGATGATGCTGATCTGTTTGTAGAAATGAATCCAAGAAAGTGGGTGTAGTGTGTTCTGATGAAATCTTAAATCCATGAATGTTTTCTCTCAAATTTTAATTCCGTTCGAACGTTTTGAGACTTTTGACCTTTCGAGATTGCCTCAATGCTCGCTCAAAGGTTCGAAAACCTTCAATGCCCTCGTTGAGGTGTTTTTTTATTTTCAGCGTATTTCATCAATTGGGGCTAACGGACAATGGGTATTAGTTTTGATTCTCTCTTATATGATTTGAGGGTGTTGAGGAAGAACCATAGGATATGATTACATGGGTGCAATGTTTGGATGACATGTATTAGTGTTTTTTCAAGAAATTTTTTTTTTTTTCATCATGAGGCTAATCATTCGGACGTGGCTTAATGGCTGTGTGATATTACAAATTTGAATATTGTTTTAGTGAATTGGTTCCATCCATTGTTACTTTTAATTTGTTGCATTGAGTAGTTTCCCTCCAAACTTCTGAATAATGGTTATTGTTGATAATGAGAAGTGTTATCCTGATTTTGTTTTGTGTTGGCGTCAAACTTAGGTTTAGTTTGTGACGTGCTTGCTATTAGAATTTTTATTTAATAAGTGGCATTTGCATAATTATCATATTAATTGTTTGATGCATGTTTGTTATTATTTTTAAAAAAAATTTATCATATATATATATGATTATATATTTGAACGCAATAAATCTGATCATTTTTTTATTTTTATATTTATATAATTTATAAATTTAAAAAATAAAAAAATAAAATAGATGAAATAATTTTGAAACTCATGCGAATTTAATAATAAAAAAATGATTAGAATTTAAATTTAATGGCATTCAAATGTAAACTATATTTGAATTTAATAAAATTTAAAATTTAATCATTTTTTATCTTATATTTATATAAATTTTATTATTATTATTTTTAAAATTAATAAATTATGTGGATATAAGGATGAAAAAATAATAAAATTTAAATTTAAATATATTTAAATATAGTTAAATTTATTTATTTATTCTTTATATGTCTATATCATTTATCAAAAAAATTAATAACAAATAAAAATAAATTATATTAAAATTTTATATCCCACCAATTAATTATGAGATTTTTTTTAAAAAAATTAGAGGCTTTTATATTTTTATCAAATTCTATCATCTAATATTATCAATCAACGATAAAAGAAAAACACTTTAATTCTCATAAGAAATCCTTCGAAGCGATGGTTTTCAAAAATCATATAAAAAATAAGTTTTGATAAAATTATATGTTGATATTTTTCATCAAATTTATTTTATTTTAAATTATCCTTCAACTTAAAAAGATTTGTGAATGGCTTCCCGTTGAGCCCTAAAACAGCCAATGGGAAACCATCGCTTTAGGGCCTCCAGCAGCGCTTGAGCATGTTCAAAAGTCATGCGGTACTTATTGTCAGTCGTTACCAATCAACGCGAAGATAATGAACACACTTAATAAATAGTTTGGAAGTGATCGTGCCGCTCTTAAAACTATCTAATCGAGCCGGTTCGACGTCGATCGCCAAATTATCCTCGAACCGGTTCGATGACGAGAGCGCACCGCTACAAATATAGAGGTTACCTAAAATACCCTCAACAACCACCGACGAAATCAAGAACAAGAACGGTACCCCTTTTTTTTTTTGTTATAAAAGAAAATATTCCCATGAACGACTTACTTTGCGTTTTCCTCTTCCCCGCTCCGACAAGAAACGTAGAGGAGGGCATCGCGTTTTCTACCCTTCCGACCCGACAGTTTCTCTTCCGGCCGCCTCCGATCCGTCGACGCTGATGAAGATCACCGCCCTCCTCGTCCTCCAATGTGCCGGCGCCGGTGGCGACTCCTCCTCGGGGACTTCGGATGCGGTGGTGCTGGCCAACGCTTCCGATGTGAGCCACTTCGGCTACTTCCAGCGGAGCGCTGCTAAGGAGTTCATTCTCTTCGTCGGCCGCACCGTTGCCAAGAGGACTTCACCCGGCCAGCGCCAGTCCGTCCAACACGAAGGTTTTCTCTCTAGATCTCTCTCCCCTTCTACCAGGATTTCGTTATGGTTAGATTATATAGAGAGCGCATGTGATTCTGTTCTTATATCTGATTCGAATTTTTGCTAGGGTTTGTTTTCGGATAATTCTTGAAAAGTCGTGATGAGGATTTTGATTTGTTTTTTTAAAATTTTTTTGGGAGTTAAGGTATGAATTTTTAAATTTCGGATAATTCTCATAGAGCGCATGGTTTTCTATTGATGTAAGCTGAATCTTGAACATGTATAGCTCCCCACTTCCCCAACATCGACGTGATTTTATATTTGTTGCTCTTCTTCTCTTCCTTCTTTTTTCATTGGCTGATATCGTCTAATGTCCGATCATTGAAATTATTCACTGAGAGGTAAAGTGAGGTTTGAGGTACCTCTGATGTTTCTAGTGGTGCGTCGTGTGACTTGGGGTGATGTGAATGAGGGACAGTAAGAATGATGTTTTTACCTAGATATAGGGAAACATGCACGCAGACATTGTATGTTGATGGCATTAAAGGCATGTACTGTGAGGGAACAGTACAAACTAGGCACTTGTTTGTGGCATCAGGGATTTATTGATGGTCAGTTGTAAGACCTGACTTTAACCCTGTTAAGGAGGTTCCTTGAGGTATGAAGGACCATATGAATGTAAAGTTGGAATTGTGAAAGGAATTTCTGATGAAATGATCACGATCATTTTGGGTTATAGATTTGTTGTTTTGAATGGGAAGCAGATGTGCTGTGGCCTGCAATTATAATTAAGCAATGGGAGATGCACCATTAACTTTCTCATTAGTTTTCTTGCAGTAGATTCTTCATCATTCATACATTTCATGCATACATTTAAGTCCCTTCTTTATTCAAGAACCTTTGGATTTTGTTGTGTTATCCATCACTTTTTTTCAATTTGTGAAACTCATACAGTTTCAAGAGGAAGAGCTAATGTAAAAAAGGAATGTTATTTGGATGTTGGTTTCTGAATTTTGAAAGGGAGGAATTGATGACCAGGCAGGAGTCGAGCTTAAAATTTGAAATCTGTTTGAAATGTGCAAAAAGTGCTGGGGCAGCATTATGTTGATAGATAGTCTAAATGGAAGTTGAAATTTGAAATCTTAATAAAAGGAATTGGTAGGTGTTAAGAAGAAAGGTACACATGATGAGAAATGTTTTAGGGTAGTGACAAACATCAATTGTGTGGGGATAGAAATGCATTCCTAGACTTAAGGATCAAATATTTCTTTGCACTAACCAAAGATGAAATATTGCTAATGTTTGGGAAAATGTGCTTTCATGCATGTGTTTTGTAAATATTATAGTTTTGATTGATGAAGAAAAGGTTAAATGTAAAAGCGATTTATGGGAAAAAAAAACCTTGTAGGATAACTGTTTTTAAAAAATTAAATTCAATGAAAATAAAATATGCAGAATGCAATTCTAAAAGAATTGGAAATGAAAATTAGGCTCCAATTGAAGTTGACTGTCAAGAGATATTACTATGTAATTGGTTTTCTTGTTTTTGGATCTGTCATGCAAAAGAATAGAGACTTAGATGGAGACTTGTCTTATAAATTCAGAGAGTTTTCCTTGGCAACTTGGCTGTCTGGTAAAGCTAAGAAAGAGTTGAGAACAAGTATCATAGAGGCATGGCAGAATAATTGAGGACAGTTGATGAAGAACATGGTGGGATAGCACGAGCTTGTGTACTAAATATTTCGGGAGAATTTGGAGAGGAGGTGCTTCAATTGGTTTCCAAGGGTGTAGAAAGAGGAAGGGAAAACCTGAATTAGCACTAGTAGTTGTTATATGCAAGGATTTAGAAATGCTTATGATAACACCAAAGTTAGCCATTACAATTATAAGCACTAGTGCTTGTGGTTCATTCAACAGAAAAGTGCATTTGATGGATGGATATGATCCCACCAATCGACATTTGTTTGACCTTCAAAGCTGATTTGATAAATACACCTCCATTTAATCTTAACTCGTGTATTTTTTTTCCTTTCTTACTTGTTTAAAGAATAAATGGAGAGTATCTATTAAAAACAGGATGTAATATAAAGACAAAGAAAGATAAGACTGGGGTGGAGACTTGTTGACCCCATCTGCATTTGTTTGCGTTATAATGTGGAGAAAAATGGCAAATGATACTTTATGAAGGTAGCCGCAAATAGCTGTCACAAGGCTTGATACTTATTGATGTTGAACAGTTATGGGAAAGGGATCTAGAAAGGTTTAGGATAGGATTGAAAGCTAAAACGTGTTCGAATTTCAATTGCAGATCTGAGGTTTCAATAGAATTGAACTAGAAAGATTGTATGTATGTATGTATTCTGAAACTGAGCTTAAATTTCAACTGCAGATCTGAGTTTTCAATAGAATTGAACTAGAAAGATTGTATGTATGCATGTATTCTGAAATTGAGCTTAAATTGAACTAGAAAGAGAACAAGTAATAGATGGATAGTATCCAACATAGGGTTTGGGATTCTAGAGCTTAAATTGAGATTTTAAGGGTTGATGCAATTAAAAATCTGAAATCAAGTTCTTACTGGAATATTCTGAAAGAAAGTCTGATATTTACATGACCAAAAAAGTTTCATAGGAAGTGAAACTCAAAAGAAAGTTCAATAAGAGATGAATAGGAGACAAGGGGGCAAGACCAAATAAGTCTCTATGGAATCGAACATAGAAAAAACTTAAAATAAAAGGAAAGGAAAAGATAACATTGGACTCACTCCAGAATCTAGGAATTACTTCTAGGGTTTAAAAGCATCACACCTCCGTTATGGCATCACGACACATGTTAAACGGCAAAAAAAAAAAAAAAAAAAAAAAAAAAAGCGGAAAGTCTCCATTATTTCATTCATAATCTGCATAAAATTTTCTAAGAGTCCCTTTTTACAACAAAATAGAGACCCTATTTCAACTCTATTTTAAAATCCAAAAGCTGCCTCTATTGAGACGCTATCTGTGTAGTGTGAACAGTGCCCATGCACTTCAACAATTATGTTACTAGAAGAGTACTGGGATCTTTTAATGTCAGCCCTTGAATCTAAAACAACCTACTAAAACTGAAAATAACCAGAAAATAAAAGAAAAATACTGAAAAATGACAGCTAATTTAAATCAAATAAAACTCTTAGTCAAAACTCATGGTGTAACATGGCACAAACCTGGATCTCTGTTACTTATGTCTATGACTCTCTTTGAAGCGTGTGATTTGTGGAAATATTTGTTTTTTATTGGGTAGAGATGGTGCCTTGCATTAGTGATTGAGGTTTAATAACTCATGCATTAGGTTGAATACTTGTCTGCATCAGGTCATGTTACATTTGCTAAAAATCTAATTTCCTCTAAAAAGTTTTTGAACACATTTTACTGTAGAACTTAGGCATTTTCCATGATTTTATACTTAGCTTAATGAAATACTTGAGAATGTCTCTTAAAAATTAAAGGAGCTGACATTGAACAGGTATCCTGATGTGAATTTTCATATAGGCCACCTAGCATTTCCTATCCTAGAGGACGTTATTGTGTAAAATGTTGTACAGTCAAATAAAAGGGAATTTGGAGGATCATCTCATTTAATGAGACAACTGTGTTGAACTGAAGGTCATTGAGTCATCATGTGGACTGTTAAACCAGTCTAAAAGTCAGGAGATAATGCTGTGAATAGTGAAAGTTTGTAGAAGATATTTTTGGAATTTCTAAAAAGAATTAACCTTTTTTCTGTTTCTCTCAGGTTTTTTATGCATACTTAGAGTTGTAATTTTACCATTGAGGAATCCAAAAAAAATGAATGATATTTGTTTTTTGTCAATGAATTTTGGATTTTGTATTGGTTCAGTTTTCAAGCAGTCAAGATCGGCATAAGAATTCTGTAAGCTTTATGGGATATTTAGTGAGTCCGGACATTGGCAGACCTGCAGCTTCTTCTTTTTTTTCTTTGGATTAAGTTGCTAACCACAGTTAAGGGGTTATTTTTAATTGATTTTGCTTGACTTGCTTGTAGAATATAAGGTTCATTCTTACAACAGAAATGGCCTTTGTGCATTGGCATTTATGGACGATCATTATCCTGTGCGAAGTGCATTTTCTCTCCTCAACATGGTAATTGACTTGGACTCCGTGTCACTGTATTTATATCTGTTATGTTAGATGGAAATAGTGAAATTTTAGCTTTGCGGTAGTGTAGATTACTTCTGGAGCAATGTTGATTACTTAGAACTGGTAAAATTTTAGTGGCAAAATTGTTTTTGGATTATGTTAAAACCGTAGTATCTGATGGTATGATTTTCTGTTTCTTTTCAATTCTTTTTTGTGGTTTTAGTTTTATTAGTTTTATGTCAGTTTCATGATTCATGATTCTTTATTTCAGTTTGATCTACCATACTTAAATCACACTTTTCTGTATGGAAATATTCTTAATAAATTTTATATTCTCAGTGATCTGAACCTTGACTATCATACGTCATTGATAATCATAGAAAATTTAGAGGATACATAGAAATATAAAAGTGAGTTTTTCTTAGTTAAGTGGCCAAAGGTAGGCCTCCTGGACCATGGTCTCAGGACTGGCATCTTAGCGTTAAAGATGAATGTTTATGAAGACAAGATATCTTGAATGTTTATGAATATATTTTTATCATATATCTGAAAACAGCTAAAAGCCTTAAAAAAAAGGATTATGGTGATTAATTTATCATCATTATCATTACACAAGCCTCTTTTCAATAAATTTGGGGTCCGCTATTGAGCGCAAGTCAAAGTTGAGAAGAAGCTCCACGGAAGGATTAAACAAGCTTTACAACTGGTTGCCAACTTGACATAGCTCTCTTATATGTAATAAGTATATGGCACTGAAAAATTTAGGGGAGAGGGAGTGGAGGATGATGCTCAATCTACGCTCACTGCAATTTTTTTATCTTCTAGTAAAAAGATCGGAGAGGGAGGACGGAGAACTTTTGATTAAAGTTACTGAGGAAATAATGAAAATTGTTTATGTAATGGTTTGAATTTATCCATGCTAAAAGTGAATGGAGAATGAAGCCACACATTTACATTCAGGGTGAAAAGAGAGGAGGAAGAAATTTAGTTCTTAGCAATTAGAAGAAGGTGCCGGTCTATTCTTACTTCCGTATCAGTTGATTTGAGTACGTTTGATTTTTCTGTTGATTTGGTCAATATTTGTGCTGACCTTTTAGGCACTTATTTTGTAACAATGCTTCTTGACAATTCAGCAGTTAACATGCCTTCAGTAGGAACAGGAGGAATTTTTTTCAGGCTAGCTCTGCATCTAAGTACCAAAGCTTCTAATAGGCTGCATAAAAGAATATCAGATTGAAGTGGACTCTTAAGTGGGCAAATTTATTTGATATCTAGAACATGATACTATTTTATTTGAAATTTTTGCACCACTAACTTCTTTGGTCACCTCAATTTCTTTTCCTTGATAGGTTTTCCTAGAAGTGATGGTATAATTTATATCTGTGTTCAATATATTTTACCTTGATCCTTCCATTTTAACTAACTACTAGAATATATTGCATTATTAAGACCGGCTTTTTTTTCCCTGAAAAAAAAAAGGAAAACTAAGGCAACGTGCAACTAATGGGGAATGCCTTAAAAATTTCGTTAACATTAATTTTTTAATATTTTTTTAATATATTGCATTAGTAAGTCCATCCATTTTCATATGGTAGTGTTTGGTATGAGGTAATATTTGAAATATTAGTGATGATCTTGTGACGGTGATAAGATCGTCTTGTTTGGTATCCCCATTTTGGTAGTGATTTATGATCACTGTGAGATTAAGATCATTGTTCAAGGGGGGTGATTTTAATTCTGTCTAAGGGGTCAGAAACGTCGAATCAATGCGGTGACGTTGATCCGCACCAAAATATTCAGACAACTTTGTTCCTATATTTGTCAATATCTCCCCCTATAATATATATATTATAATATTAATATATAATTAATATATATTAATAAATACATAATATTATAATTATATATTTATTAATTATT